>JBBGZY010000680.1:2030000-2630000 GCA_037952925.1 Lithobates clamitans
ACAGATAGAGATAACAAGTGTAATGATACTAAGAAAGTATGTCAAGAAACTTAGCTTTAGATGACTTTTGCCATGGAGTCCTGCCCGTTTTACAGCTTGGCAGATGATCAAACCAGATGTGCGTTTCTAATGCAGTGTACACACGGGCGGACTTTTCGACCGGACTGGTCCGACGGAACGAATCCGTCGGACAATCCGACGGTGTGTGGGCTTCATCGGACCCCCAGCAGACTTTTTCTGTCAAAAATCTGACGGACTTTAGATTCAGAACATGTTTCGAACCTTTCCGACGGACTCGAGTCCGGTCGAAAAATCAGTTCGTCTGTATGCTAGTCCGATGGACAAAAAAGGACGCAAGGGCAGCTATTGGCTACTGGCTATCAACTTCCTTATTCTAGTCCGGTCGTACGTCATCACGTTCAAACGACCAGACTTTCAAATGGACTTTAGGACTTTCGACCTGACTTTAGTCTGTTCGTGTGTGGGCAAGTCCGGACGTTTGCAAGTCCGTCGTAACTCTGTCGGACATTTGATGCTCAAAAGTCCGCTCGTGTGTATGCGGCATAAGTGTTCTGGTGAGAAACTAACTTATTCCAGTTTTCGCTGTGGTATATACAGGTATAATATGGTAAAGTAAGGACCAATTGTAAAGGAGTATTACCATTTAAGAAGATGATACACATTCCTGAAGGGGCTGGTCAGTTAGTAATGATGTTCCTGTAGCATTTGGTCATCTAAAAAAAGGTAACCAGGCTTGGGATACGTTCTTATGCATTAGTGAGCTAGAGCAGCCCCATCTTTCTCAGGTCCCCTGCTGGCACTTTTGGCTCCTCCCCTTGCTAAGTGCCCCGTATGCAAGCTGCTTGCTCTGGGGGCCATTGTAAATGCTCGCTTCTGAGCCTGTCAGCTTGGCCCCGCACCCTCCTCACTGGCTGTGATTAACAGCAGGAGCCAATGGCTCCCACTGCTGTCTCAGCCAATGAGAAGGGGGAGAGCCGAGGCTCCCGTGCACAGCGCTGGATTGAGATAGGCCTCAGCTAAGTATTAGGGGGGCTGAGGGGAAAGCTGCACATTGAAGAATGCATGAAGGTAAAAAAACCTTCAGTCTTTGGAACCACTTTAATGCCCCTTATGCCGCGTACACACGGTCGGACTTTCTAGAAAGCTAGGTCCGACGTACTTGCCGCCAGACTTCCGGCGGACTACCGCCGGACTTTCTGAACGGCCGGACTTGCCTACACACGGCCGGACTTTCCAGAATCCGGTCTTCCCGACGGACTTCCGCCGGACTTTCAGAACGAACGGACTTTCCCACACACAGACAAGTCCGTTCATTTTGAACCTAACTTTGGTACGACGGGACTAGAAAAGGAATTCAATCTCGCCGCTTTTTTTGGCGAGATTGAAACCTTGCGAGCCCCGTCGCAGGCCCTTAGGTCTGGTATGGATTATAAAGGGGAACCCCTACGCCGAAAAAACGGCATGGGGTCCCCCTAAAATCCATACCAGACCCCGATCCGAGCACGCAGCCTGGCCGGTCAGGAAAGGGGGTGGGGACGAGCGAGCGCCCCCCCCCCCTCCTGAACCGTACCAGGCCGCATGCCCTCAACATGGGGGGTGGGTGCTTTGGGGGAGGGGGGCGCCCTGCGCCCCCCCCCCCAAAGCACCTTGTCCCCATGTTGATGAGGACAAGGGCCTCTTCCCGACAACCCTGGCCGTTGGTTGTCGGGGTCTGCGGGCGGGGGCTTATCGGAATCTGGGAGCCCCCTTTAATAAGGGGGCCCCCAGATCCCGGCCCCCCACCCTATGTAAATGAGTATGGGGTACATGGTACCCCTACCCATTTACCTAGGTAAAAAGTGTCAGTAATAAAACACAACACAGGTTTTAAAAATAATTTATTAAACAGCTCCGGGGGGGTCTTCTTCCGTCTTCGGGGGTCCCTCCGGTTCATCTTCTCCCGGCGTCCGGTTGGTTCTTCTCCGCTCTCCGGCCTCTTCTCCCGGTGTCCCAGGTCTTCGGCCGGCCCCTCCGCTATCTTCAGGTAGCTCTATTGCTAGCGGAGGTCCGGACTTCTGGGCTTCTTGGCTTCTTGTGTTCTCTTCTCTTCTCTTCCCCCAGATGTTGACACGACGCTCTCTCCGGCTGGACTGGTCTCTGAGGGCTGCGTTGTGACTTATATAGGCGGAGACCCCGCCCCCATATGATGTCACAGTCCCTGGGCATGCTGGGACTGTGACGTTTTAGGGGGCGTGGTCGACCACGCCCCCTAAAACGTCACAGTCCCAGCATGCCCAGGGACTGTGACATCATATGGGGGCGGGGTCTCCGCCTATATAAGTCACAACGCAGCCCTCAGAGACCAGTCCAGCCGGAGAGAGCGTCGTGTCAACATCTGGGGGAAGAGAAGAGAAGAGAACACAAGAAGCCAAGAAGCCAAGAAGCCCAGAAGTCCGGACCTCCGCTAGCAATAGAGCTACCTGAAGATAGCGGAGGGGCCGGCCGAAGACCTGGGACACCGGGAGAAGAGGCCGGAGAGCGGAGAAGAACCAACCGGACGCCGGGAGAAGATGAACCGGAGGGACCCCCGAAGACGGAAGAAGACCCCCCCGGAGCTGTTTAATAAATTATTTTTAAAACCTGTGTTGTGTTTTATTACTGACACTTTTTACCTAGGTGAATGGGTAGGGGTACCATGTACCCCATACTCATTTACATAGGGTGGGGGGCCGGGATCTGGGGGCCCCCTTATTAAAGGGGGCTCCCAGATTCCGATAAGCCCCCGCCCGCAGACCCCGACAACCAACGGCCAGGGTTGTCGGGAAGAGGCCCTTGTCCTCATCAACATGGGGACAAGGTGCTTTGGGGGGGGGGGGGCGCAGGGCGCCCCCCTCCCCCAAAGCACCCACCCCCCATGTTGAGGGCATGCGGCCTGGTACGGTTCAGGAGGGGGGGGGGCGCTCGCTCGTCCCCACCCCCTTTCCTGACCGGCCAGGCTGCGTGCTCGGATCGGGGTCTGGTATGGATTTTAGGGGGACCCCACGCCGTTTTTTCGGCGTAGGGGTTCCCCTTTATAATCCATACCAGACCTAAGGGCCTGGTATGCCCCGCGCTCGCCGCAATAGGAAGATTTGTTTTTCCTATTGCAGCGAGCGCGAGATGCAGCAACCTGCTCCTCCGTCGTGTCTGGTCCTTCGGACTAGCATACAGACGAACGGGCTTTCCGTCAGGAACTGAGTCCGGCGGAGGTACGACGTAAAGATTTGAAGCAGGCTTCAAATCTAAAGTACGTCGGATTTCCGCAAAAATCCGACCGAAACGGTCCGTCGGAAGTCCGATGGAGACCACACACGGTCGGACTTTCCACCGGACTTTGTCCGGCGGCGTCCGTCGGACTTTTGCAGGTGAAAAGTCCGACCGTGTGTACGCGGCATTACACATGATCAGACATTCCGACAACAAAATTCATTGATTTTTTTTCCGTCGGATGTTGGCTCAAACTTGTCTTGCACACACACGGTCACACAAATGTTGTCGGAAATTCAGAACGTCAAGAACGCGATGACGTACAACACGTACGACGAGCCGAGAAAAATGCAGTTCAATAGCCAGTGCGGCTCTTCTGCTTGATTCCGAGCATGCGTGGAATTTTGTGCATCGGAATTGTGTACACACGATCGGAATTTACGACAATGGATTTTGTTGTCGGAAAATTTGAGATCCAGATCTCAAATTTTGTGTGACGGAAATTCCGATAGAAAATGTCCAATGGAGCCTACATACGGTCGGAATTTCCGACAACAAGCTCCCATCTAACATTTTCCGTTGGAAAATCCGACCGTGTGTATGCGGCATAACTCTTCATCAGTACTGTAGTGCACTGCACGCTGTAGATGTGTGCTGGAGTAAAAGAAAGATTAAAAGGCAATTCTATCAAAGTGAGTTATCCATGCTTACCATTAACACTCTCTACTTAAAAGCTGGTGTGTAGGTCAAACAAAATGTTACAAATCAATAGATAAAATAAAGTGCTCTACGCTTACAAATTGCTATAAAAAATCCTGTGATACATACAAATTATTATAAAACAGTAAAAAAGAGTAGGTGTGTGCAAACATTCCAAATTGCATCAATTGTTCAAATACATCAGTATATCATCAGGAATAGAGTACCATAGAATAGAAAGATTAGAATAGAAAAGACCACATCATGACCACTAGATGGTCATGGCAGAGCATACTTCTGTCCTATGAAAGTCTGCACAATCTAGCAGCAATAATGCAATACGTTCCCCATGCATACAAGCAATCTGCAAAGAATATAGCCTGAGAACATTTGATTTTGCGCAATTTTCATAAAGACGTGGATGAGCGAGTTTGGGGTGGAAGAACTTGACTGACCTGCACAGAGTCCCGCCCTTTACCCAATAGAACACCTTTGAATTAGAGCAGAGTCTGCAAGCCATGCTTACTCATCTAACATCAGTGACCATTCTTCCAGAAGCGCATTTGTGAGGTCAGGCAAACCTTCATATAGACACACTCCTAAGACCCCTTTCACACTGGGGCGGTTTTCAGGCACTTTAGCGCTGGAATTAGCCTCTGCTAAGCGCCTGAAAACCGTCTCCCATTCACTCTAGTGTGACTTTTGATTCAGGCGGGTCCGCTTGCAGGCCCTTCCAAAAAGTCCTGCAAGCAGCGTCTTTGGGGCAGCTTGAGAGCGCTGTATTTAGCGCTCCCAAAACGCCCTGCCCATTGGAATGAATGGGCAGCGCTTTGGAAGCACTGCAACATGGGAGTTTTTAACCCTTTCTTTGGAGTTAAAAGCACCCCACTAGCAGCCCAAAAGCGCAACTAACAACGAGCGATGCTAATGCGGCCGTGGCCCCAGTGTGAAAAGGGGTCTAAACCTTGTGGGCAGCCTTCCCAGAAGAGTTGAAGTTGTTATAGATGCAAAGGGTGGGCCAACTCAATACTGAACCCTACGGACTAATGCCGCATACACACGAGCGGAATTTCCAACAGAAAGAGTCCGATGGGAGATTTTCATCGTGTATTCCGACCGTGTGTATGCCCCATCGGACTTTTTCTGTCGAAAATTCAGACGGGCTTAGAGAACATGTTCTATATTTTTCCGACAGAACAAATTACTATCAGAAAAACGCTCAACTGTATGCTGTTCCGATGCACCAAAAACGACGCATGCTCTGAAGCAAGTACAGGCGGAAGCTATTGGCTACTGGCTATTGAACTTCCGTTTTATAGTCTTGTTGTACATCACCGCGTTCTGGATGGTTGGAATTTGGTGTGACCATGTGTATGCAAGACAGCTTGAGCGGAATTCCGTTGGAGAAACCTTCAGGAGTTTATTACGACGGCAAAACCGGTCGTGTGTACAGGGCATAAGACTGGGATGCCATTAAAGTTCATGTGCGTGTAGAGGCAGGCGTCTCAATAATTTTGGCACAACAAGATATATATATATATATACACGCACACAGTCAGGTCCATAAATATTGGGACATCAACACAATTCTAATCTTTTTGGCTCTATACAACCACCACAATGGAGTTGAAATGAAACAAACAAGATGTGCTTTAACTGCAGACTTTCAGCTTTAATTTGAGGGTATTTACATCCAAATCAGGTGAACGGTTAGGAATTACAACAGTTTGAATATGTGCCTCCCACTTTTTAAGGGACCAAAAGTAATGGGACAGATTAACAATCATCCATCAATCTTTCTCTTTTTAATACTTGGTTGCAAATCCTTTGCAGTCAATTACAGCCTGAAGTCTGGAACGCATAGACATCACCAGATGCTGGGTTTCATCCCTGGTGATGCTCTGCCAGGCCTCTACTGCAACTGTCTTCAGTTCCTGCTTGTTCTTGGGGCATTTTCCCTTCAGTTTTGTAGTCAGCAAGTGAAATGCATGCTCAGTTGGATTCAGGTCAGGTGATTGACTTGGCCATTGCATAACATTCCACTTCTTTCCCTTAAAAAACTCTTTGGTTGCTTTCGCAGTATGCTTCGGGTCATTGTGTACACTGTGAAGCACCATCCAATGAGTTCTGAAGCATTTTGCTGAATATGAGCAGATAATATTGCCCGAAACACTTCAGAATTCCTCCTGCTGCTTTTGTCAACAGTCACATCATCAATAAATACAAGAGGACCAGTTCCATTGTCAGCCATACATTCCCACGCCATGACACTACCACCACCATGCTTCACTGATGAGGTGGTATGCTTTGGATCATGAGCAGTTCCTTTCCTTCTCCATACTCTTCTCTTCCCATCACTCTGGTACAAGTTGATCTTGGTCTCATCTGTCCATAGGATGTTGTTCGAGAACTGTGAAGGCTTTTTTAGATGTTGTTTGGCAAACTCTAATCTGGCCTTCCTGTTTTTGAGGCTCACCAATGGTATACATCTTGTGGTGAACCCTCTGTATTCACTCTGGTGAAGTCTTCTCTTGATTGTTGACTTTGACACACATACACCTACCTCCTGGAGAGTGTTCTTGATCTGGCAAACTGTTGTGAAGGGTGTTTTCTTCACCAGGGAAAGAATTCTTCGGTCATCCACCACAGTTGTTTTCCGTGGTCTTCCATGTCTTTTGGTGTTGCTGAGCTCACCGGTGCATTCTTTCTTTTTAAGGATGTTCCAAACAGTTGATTTGGCCACACCTAATGTTTTTGCTAACTCTCTGATGGGTTTGTTTTGTTTTTTCAGCCTAATGATAGCTTGCTTTACTGATAGTGACAGCTCTTTGGATCTCATATTGAGAGCAACAGATTCCAAATGCAAATAGCACACTTGAAATAAACTCTGGACCTTTTATCTGCTCCTTGTAAATGGGATAATGAGGGAATAACACACACCTGGCCATGGAACAGCTAAGCAGCCAATTGTCCCATTACTTTTGGTCCCTTAAAAAGTGGGAGGCACATATACAAACTGTTGTAATTCCTACACCGTTCACCTGATTTGGATGTAAATACCCTCAAATTAAAGCTGAAAGTCTGCAGGTAAAGCACATCTTGTTCGTTTAATTTCAAATCCATTGTGGTGGTGTATAGAGCCAAAAAGATTAGAATTGTGTTGATGTCCCAATATTTATGGACCTGACTGTATATATATATATATATATATATACACACATAAATATACATATTATATATAGATATATATATTAGATTATATATGTATTACACACACACACATATATATACACAAAACACTGTATATTATATCTATATCGGTTTGCGTCTCTGTTGGATATTTTCCCTCATGCCCGGTTCTGCATACAACATTTGGAGGTAGAAGAAAGCAAGGAGCTCCACACCATTAGTTTTAGGTCAATAAGTTATTTATTTCATAATAAATCCAGTAACAAACCAATGCATTTTGGGGGGCCAAGCTGCTCTACCATCATTAGGGGTTCAGTAGAGTTCTTTTCTGACATAAGTGAGCATATTTGCTTTTGCGTGTACTTCACCATACAAACTAAGTTTGCAAGCGTTTTCTGGATGCCCCCGTCGAATTTTTACCGCACTGCAATGCTAAGGATTTACATATACATATTGCATTTTATTCAACTAGATTAAATCTATATAAACCTGAACGCTGGGGGCAGGTCTTAAAAAAAAACAGTTTAACGACTTCAGCCCCAGACCATTTGGCTGGCAAAAGACCAGAGCACTTTTCGCGATTCGGCACTGCGTCGTTTTAACTGACAATTGTGCAGTTGTGCGACGTTGTGCCCAAACAAAATTGACGTCCTTTTTTTCCCACAAATAGAGCTTTCTTTTGGTGGTATTTGATCACCTCTGGGGTTTTTATTTTTTGCGCTATAAACAAAAAAAGAGCAACAATTTTGAAAAAAAAAAAAACGCATTATTTTTTACTTTTTGCTATAATAAATATCCCCAAAAAATATATATAAAAACATTTTTTTTCCTCAGTTTAGGCCGATATGTATTCTTCTACATATTTTTGGTAAAAAATGAAAACGCAATAAGCGTTTATTGATGGTTTGCGCAAAAGTTATAGCATCTACAAAATAGGGGATAGCTTTATGGCATTTTTATTAAGAATTTTTCTTTTACTAGTAATGGCGGCAATCAGCCATGACTGCGACATTATGGCAGACAGATCGAACACTTTTGGCACCGTTCACATTTATACAGCGATCAGTGCGATTAAAAATGCATTGATTACTGTGTAAATGTGACTGGCGGTGAAGGGGTTAACCAGCAGGGGGCGCTGTAGAGGTTAAGTGTGTCCTAGGGAGTGATTCTAACTGTAGGGGGGGGGGGGCTATGACGTGTGACACGACCCTGATCACCGCTCCCGATTACAGGGAGCTGTGATCAGTGACAGTGTCACTAGGCAGAACGGGGAGATGCATGTTTACATCAGCATTTCCCCGTTCTTCCTCTTCGTGAGACGATCGTGGGTATCCCCACGGACATTGGGTCCGCGGGACCCGCGATCGCACTCTCGGAGCTCGCGGCGGGCGTGTGCCAACGGCGGCGCGCGCCCCCTACAAGCCACGTCTTAAAGGGCAACGTACAAGTAAGTTAGTATGCCTGTGCGTGCCCTTCTGCCGACGTATATCGGCGTGAGCCGGTCGGCAAGCGGATAAAGACACAGGCCAGTGTATAGTAAGAAAACTTTTAAACAAAAAGATTGTGCTCCTAAGGGCCCAGTCATACTTTTGAGCTGCGGTAACAGGCATGTTATTTGTGTTGGTGCACATGTGTTAACACGGGCGCACTAATGCACTGCCATGATGTAAATGGGCCCCAAGTGTCTAGAAAGGCCCCCCAACTCCTGACAGTCAGATGAATGAGAATACTGCACTGCCAAAGACCAATGCATGTCAATCTTGGCCTGTATACCTTTTGATCTGCTGGGACTGTACAGCACGCTTATTTTGGCCTTTTCTGATAGACACCAAAAAGTAACAAGAAGCCGACACTTTTATTAAACATCTTTTAAGGTTTCCCCAGCAGCTTGCACAGTAAACGTGGCGACGGCAATTTGTCTTTTCACTTCCTCCCAAGCCTTCTGCTGGTCCGCATTATTCTCAATGTCAAACAGAGCGTCGTAAATCCCGGGAAACGATTCCCCCGCATATTTATTGTGGCTGCTGGGTGCAAAGATGACATGTCTGCAAAAGGAGAGAATATTTGATGGAGGAGATTTTATATGTATTGTGATGAGCGTTAAGGAATAACTACAGCTCGCTATAAACAATTTGCTTTCCAACGATCGGGATGTAAGATAACAGGAATGGTTGTCTTTGCTCGGAAATATGTAAGGATCGCAAGAGGAGAAGAAATGTCACAGTAGATAATAATAAAAATGAACTCTTAACAAGATGACAACTTCTGTTAGGAGTCAAGTGCTTCTGCTAGTATAACCAAAACCAAACAATTAAGTTTAAGTCAAGGATGGAGAAAAAAGAAAAAAAGTTACCATTGAACTGGATCTCCTCCTAGGGCCTTTTTTTGTCTAGCGGAATTGGAATTTACCTTATTTCTCACTCCCATAGGCTTCCTCCATGCTGCCCCACCATTCCCCCCCACAGTGACTTCATATCACTGCCTGACCAGTCATAGCAAGGGCACTGCGTACTATGTGGGAGCAGCAGTCCTGCATTGTACGCAAGAACACAGAGGACTTGGGGAGTGCCAAACTGAAGGGCTTATAAACACATTTATATAAATGACAGGAGCCGGCTGCATAGGACTGAAACAAGCTCACAGACAAGACACTGCAGTCCTGAGCTAGTTTCAACCCTCCTTCAGACTTTACATACCGGACAGCCAAAATGCTGATGGGATTCAAAGATAAGTGCGGTATTAAAAAAAAAAAAAAACCTACATACAGTAAAACCTTGATTTGGGAGCGTTTTTGCAAGACAAGCAAAATGTTTAAATACATTTTGACTTGATATACAAGCGATGTCTTGATATAGGAGTAGCGTCATGTCCCAACGGGGTATAAAAGATAAGAAAGGCGCCTCTAAGTGCAGCAATATAGTTACATTTAATGAAGGTACAACATTTAGCAACTCACATGGTTGATGATTAAAACAGGCACATCTAAGTATGCAGGCATCCGGGGTAAAGCTGCCCACATAGACCGTCCTCCGCACAACCATCTATGTCATCCCTTCCACTCTGCGCTCCATGAGTGCTTCAAGCCTCGCTTTCAGATCGCTCTACTGCAGGGTAGTCTTCCCGTTCATGATTGCAGACTGACAGCGGTAAGAGCGGTGGTGCGGGGGATGGTCTATGTGGACAGCTTTACCCCGGATGCCTGCATACTTAGATGTGCCTCTTTTATTCAACCATGTGAGTTGCTAAATGTTGTACCTTCATTAAATGTAAACATATTGCTACACGTAGAGGCGCCTCTCTTCTCTTTTGTACTCTGGAGCTCCTGCTGGATTTTACTTCTAATCCCCTTGCGGAGGCTGCCATTTGTGGATGGACATTTTATGGGTACACAACCTATCACATTGCTATCATTATGGACTATGAATAAATAATTGTGGAATGAATCATTTGAGTTTCCGAAAATAGGGAAAAGAAGCACTACCAAAGCCACATCCAAACATATAGGGACAAAGAAGAGGATACTGCTTAAGTAGCCAGAAACCGGACTTTTTAGGAATGGAAACAATGGAGAGGTGAAAAAATATGAAAAAATATATTTTTTCACCTCTCCATTGTTTTCCATGCCTAAAAAGTCCGATTTCTGGCTAAAGCAGTATCCTCTTCTTTGTCCTCATTTGAGTTTCCATTATTTCTTGCGTAAATTTGCTTTGATATACAAGTGCTTTGGATTACAAGCATGTTTCTGGAATGAATTATGCCCGCAATCCAGGGTTTTATTGTACTTACCTAGGTGGATGCAGCATCAGTCCCCTGACACCCCTAAAGTAGGTTACACACTATGCGAAAATCGCAAGAAAAATTCCGTACAAGGCACGATTGTTCGATTTTCATATAGTGTGTACACAACTTTCGACATCTGATTCAGACCTTTCTCGTAGATGAACAGAACTAACGATTTTCGTTTCTAGTGTGTACTATTTTCGTTTGTGAAAAATCAGATGATACGAAAGACTGCACATGATCAGGAACAAAACGAAAAAAAAAAAGCCCGGTGGTACGAGAATTTTCGTACATTTCCATCCTTGGTTTTGACTGGCTGTGAAAAGAGGATCGTCCGTCCAAGTTTCTTATAATGTGTACTGGGCTAATAACAACAACTGAGAAATCAAAGACCGCTGATGGCTCATTTTTCGGTCTTCAGTGAGCAGAGAGCCGGTGACTGTCACCGGCAAGTACCAATTGTAAATGACTCAAAAAGAATGAACAGCTTGGTGGTTACATGAAACCAAGATAATGGAAGAATAACCTGAAGATAATGGAAAACATGGCAGTGGGTGGCATTTATTTGGTACCTGTAAAACGGTCGTCCTGGTAGGCCAAGGGGATCAGTGAAAGCTCTCTCTGCAAACATCAACTGGTCATTCAGTATACGAAGAGCAAGGGGGCTGCAATTGAAAAACTGATTAGTAATGTTCACGCCAACCCTGTGCATTGGATTAGATTTAAAGTACAACTAAAGGCTCCTGTACGAAAGTCCATACAAGTGCCAAACCCAGTTACTATGTGATGCACAAGTCTCAAAGTAAACAAAAAGCTATCCTTTACTTTCCCTAACTAATCCAAACCCTTTCTATCACACGCGCTTCCCCACCCAGACACTGCAGCTTACAGTGGGAAGGGTTCAGCAGCTGAGACAGTGTTTTCGGTCCAGAAAGCAGTGGGCAGGACTGGGTGTGGCCAGGTGCTGATTGACAACCTACAGGCTTGTGAATCAGCAATGACCGTGTTGATGGCCACACCCCTGCTGATCATCCCACTGTCGTGCAATCAGGCACAGCCTACATGACTGCAATGACTTTCAGGAGCAGTGCAGCAGAGTTGCCACCCCATCACAGGAAGCTACATTAGGTGGACTTCACTGGTAGGATCAATAATTATTTATATGGAAAACATGGCATTTAATGGGAGGCCATAGTTCTACTTAAGGCTAATCTCTAGATGGATACAAAATGTGAGCAGCACAGTAGCCTAGTGATTAGCACTCCTGCCTTGCAGCACTGGGGTCAAATCCAAACCAGTACCCTACCTGCATAGCATTTACATGTTCTCCCTGTACTTGTGTGGGTTCTCCCAAGGTACTTCAGGCCCTTCCCACATTCCAAAGACAAAAGTTGGTTGGGTAACTGGCTCCTGTCTAAATTGGCCCTAGTATGTGTGCGTGTGAGGTATGAGAGATATGTGATCCCTGGTCCTCAGCACTTCCACCTTCGCTTGGTCTTCCTTCCGGGTTTTGTATCATTGGCCGCTTGAATGGGCAGGCCAAGGTGACATCACTCCCGCGCATGCACACGGGACTTACATCACCGCGGCATACAGAGCGAGCCATAAGCTCCAACAAGCAGGGCCCTCTGATTCCTCCTGTATTGAATTGTATTGTACTTGTACTGTCCTCCCTAATGTTGTAAAGCGCTGCGTAAACTGTTGGCGCTATATAAATCCCGAATAATAATAATAATAAATATGGTCTGAGCTGTGCACGTGCGGTTTAGATCACATTACCTGCTGTCAGGCAGGACGTCCATTTGTGACAGAAGAGAAACCTCTAGGGTCTCTTATTATAAAAACCCTGACTGTCAGTGTTTTTTTGTAATTCTTCAGTTTACTACCACTTTAAGTGTACCGTGACTGCACAAAATTCATTTTCAGCTAAACAATTTTATTTGAATTTGTATGCCTGACAAATATTTTTTGAAGAACCCAAAACGCACCAAAAAAAAAAAATATTGGATCACATCGATGGCTAGGTCTGCAATTACTGATATACAAACAGGATCAACATAAAAAAAAAGGTTATAAAGAGACAGACTGCACTGTATATGTCACTTTTTTTTTTTATAAAGCACCACTTGTAGGAATAAATTAAAAGTATAATAATGTCAAACTTACTTTTTCAGATCAACGTTTTTAATGCGTTGGTGTAGGTCAGCCCCATAATCTGTAAAATTATTAATGGCAGAAAACAAAGGTTCTACAACAAAGAAAAGGTAAATGATTAGAGAAGAGTAAGACTCAAAATACTAGTTTCTAAGCAAACAGGAATTTTTTTTTTAATGAAATATAATGTAGGACATGGTCATATCTGCTCACAAATCCAGACTATGCTTCCCACTTTACATGCAGCAGAGGAGGTTAGAGGTTTCTGGTTCAGCAGAAAGATGGGTGGGTGGAATGGAATGGGAGAAGGGTAAAGTTGCCCATAGACACCGAAAGGAGGCTGGAAATGCAGGTACAATGTGACCTTCCTCTCCTGTCCCAGCAGCCCTACACCTACTACGGTGCCCATAGACATTAGCTGCCTAAACCATCTGGAGAAGATACTTTTGCTGTATACTTTTGACCCTGATAAAGGGCAACCATTTAAACTCCTGAAAAGTAGTTCAGAAACCTTTTTTTTAGTCGCATTTAGTTAGTTAACTATACTGCACCCCCAAGCCATCCAAGGTACACACTGACACACCGGTGGGACTCTGAGGTAAGATCTGGTCAGTTTACTATCCTGGAAAATGCAATATAAATTGTTCACTATTGTGACAAACCCAACCGGGACAAGGTTTTTTTTGGAGGGGACTAGGGGCAAGTCTTCTACCCACTGATTATGGCTCATGGAGGAGACCAGGGATTTGGTCTGCTTCTCCTGGTCAGAGCATGGGAAAGAGCTCAGTTCAGCCTCTGATCCCATTGAAAGAGCAAACAAAATCTCTGGTCTCCTCCATGGGCCATAATCAGTGGGTAGAAGGCTAGCCCCTAGTCCACTTCAAAAGCCTCTGACCCGGTTGGGTTTGTCACAGATATATACTGTATACTTAAAGCGATTGTAAACCTAAGACATAAAATATGAGCAAAGCATATCCCTCTATAGTGTGTACTTATATTAATCCAGAGCACTAAGTGTCATTTCTGTCTGCTGCCTCATTCCTCTGCTATCTGCACAAGTAGCTTCTGACAAGTGTTCCGGACACCAAGAGGTAAAAAGGTGATGGGAAGAGATCTCCAGTACACAGCCTGTAATTGACAGCCTCAGCTCTGTTCCTGTGTGCAGTGTGAAGCGGGATGTGTCCCTTCCCACCAATCAGCTCTCACTGAGCTCTGCAGAGCGCAACTTTAGATTCCCGTCCCTGCTTTCTGAAAGCTTAGACAAGCTGTATATATTCTGAACTTTGAATAGATGGAGGGAAGAGAAGACTGCAGATAAACAGGTATGACTTAGGAATGGATGCATAGAAGAGAATACTGCAGATACAGGTACAATTTATGTAGGAGGATTTGTTTCATCTGTGTATCACCTGAGACCAGTCACTTCACTGGGTATATGTAAGGATTTACAAACACTTTAAAGATGACTGCCAGGCTATCAATTTGCACATTTTGTCCTGATTTTGTACATTGAGGACACAACTCAACTATGCAAAACTTATACCAAGAAAAGAGGGAAAAGTGATGATAAAAAAAAAAAAGTCTCACTGCCTGTGATTAGCGGTGTGCAGTGTCGGCTTCCTGGCGGGATCGGGCAGGTGGCACTCCAAACATGCCCGAGCCCATTCCTACTCTTTACCAATGTGGGCCCTTCTAGGCAGAAAGGTAGAGATCACCAGAGTCTGTGGAAATAGCTACCAAAAAAGGTCCCTATAATACCAGCTGGTGTCGGCTTCACATTACACCTGCACTGGGGATCCTTCGCCTATCTGTCGCAGGACTTGCCCCCAACCAGTCAACATTGGCCCGACAAACCATCAACTGCTCTACCAGAGTTTTAGAATAAATCTGCACATAACCATTTTTCCAGTACTAGAACATGGCTTGTTTGTACAGATCGGTAGTCTTAAAGTGAGTCCAGCACACCCAATAAAATTCTTCCATTTCTTGTGATCTATTTACTGTGAGATACCGTTCCCACAATGTTGTGTGTCTAACCAGACAATGTAGACACTTCCTGGTAGCATTGATCAAATGGGCTGCCAGGGACTTCTTGTAGGTACAGAGTGGATGATCATTCCCATGCAAGAGATACTGGAGTGGGGTGAAGTCCAATGACTCTCCCGTCACCTAGAGAACCGTCTCATGCACCTTTTACCAGTAGTCAGATATACAGGGGCAGGTCCACCAGGCTCTGCATATATCCTCATTCCCAGGCCTCATCTAGTATACAATCCAATTCCGATTTCCATGCTTGGCAAGCCGAGCCTTCATCTGGACAGGTCTTTTAGGGGCTCGTCTGGAGCAGATAGCCTCAAACAGCAGTAAGGGTCTGCTATATGCTTGTTTTCAGTTACGAAGACAAGAAAAGGTCTTACCCGTAAACATAACCAAAACAGGATAGGTGCCTCTTCGAACAGAGTCAATAAAACTGACTTGTACACAAAGGCACCTGTATGAAAAAAGTGGTGGGCCAGCAGAGAAGTAGTAGGCCATTGGGGTAAGGAACTTGTCATACCCAGGGTTAACAGCGAATGTGCACGGATCTTAGTCGTCCAGTGACATGACTATACCCATGGCAAATTTAGTAAGGGCATGTTCACCAAAGCCTGCTCCAATCTGACCCAGACTTTGCAGGCTGCATGTACTGACTAGTGTTGGGTGAGCAGTTCGGACCGAGCATAAGATTGGCCATTTGGCGAACACATGAATTTGCTGCACAGTGCATTCTAAGCTTTGCCCAATCAGGGCATAGTGCATAGTTGGTTAAAGAGTGGACTGGGAAGCTGGCCACTGCATTCTTAACAACAGATGAGTCATCAGCTGTCAACGGCTTCCCTGCTGAAAAAAAAAAAAAAAAACACATTGCAGCCAATAGAAAAATGTTGAAAAAAATGGTGTGGAGCCTCCCAATCCATACCAGGCCCAAAATTAAAGAAAAAAAATGGCGTGGGGTAATTTTTAACATACCTCAGCTGCCAGTTAAAACCCTGTTAACAGCTGCCAGATATACCTCTCAGCAAATAGCTTGGGGTGTCTACTTTCCAAAATGGGGTCATTTGGGGGGGTTTTGTGCCACCTGGGCATTCCATGGCCTCCGAAACTGTGATAGGCAGTGAAGAGTGAAATCAAAAATTCACGCCCTTAGAAAGCCTGAAGGCGGTGCTTGGTTTTCGGGGTCCCGTACGCGGCTAGGCTCCCAAAAAGTCTCACACATGTGGTATCCCCGTACTCAGGAGAAGCAACAGAATGTATTTTGGGGTGTAATTTCACATATTTCCATGGCATGTTTGAGCAATATATCATTTAGTGACAACTTTGTGCCAAAAAAAAAAAAAAATTGTCTCTTTCCCGCAACTTGTGTCACAATATAAAATATTCCATGGACTCGACATGCCTCTCAGCAAATAGCTTGGGGTGTCTACTTTCCAAAATGGGGTCATTTGGGGGGGTTTTGAACTGTCCTGGCATTTTATGCACAACATTTAGAAGCTTATGTCACACATCACCCACTCTTCTAACCACTTGAAGACAAAGCCCTTTCTGACACTTATTATTTACATGAAAAAGTTATTTTTTTTTTGCAAGAAAATTACTTTGAACCCCCAAACATTATATATTTTTTTAAAGTAAATGCCCTACAGATTAAAATGGTGGGTGTTTTATTTTTTATTTTTTCACACAGTATTTGCGCAGCGATTTTTCAAACGCATTTTTTGGGGAAAAAACACACTTTTTTAAATTTTAATGCACTAAAACACACTATATTGCCCAAATGTTTGATGAAATAAAAAAGATAATCTTAGGCCGAGTACATGGATACCAAACATGACATGCTTTACAATTGCGCACAAACGTGCAGTGGCAACAAAATAAATACATTTTTAAAAGCCTTTAAAAGCCTTTACAGGTTACCACTTTAGATTTATAGAGGAGGTCTACTGCTAAAATTACTGCCCTTGATCTGACCTTCGCGGTGATACCTCACATGCATGGTGCAATTGCTGTTTACGTTTGACGACAGACCGCCGCTTGCGTTCGCCTTAGCGCAAGAGCAGGGGGCGACAGGGGTGCTTTTTTTTTTTTTTTTTTTTTTTTTTTCTTTATTATTTTTTTGCTTTTTTATCTTATTTTTAAACTGTTCCTTTCATTTTTTTTTTTTTAAATCATTTTTATTGTTATCTCGGGGAATGTAAATATCCCCTATGATAGCAATAGGTAGTGACAGGTACTCTTTTTTGAAAAAATTGGAGTCTATTAGACCCTAGATCTCTCCTCTGCCCTCAAAGCATCTGACCACACCAAGATCGGTGTGATAAAATGCTTCCCCAATTTCCCAATGGCGCTATTTACATCCGGCGAAATCTAAGTCATAAAATGCTCGTAGCTTCCGGTTTCTTAGGCCATAGAGATGTTTGGAGCCACTCTTGTCTCTGATCAGCTCTATGGTCAGCTGGCTGAATCACCGGCTGCATTCTCAGGTTCCCTGTTGAGACAGGAGAGCCAGAGAAAAACACGGAAGACGGTGGGGGGGGGGGGGCATTCCCTCCCACTGCTTGTAAAAGCAGTCTAGAGGCTAATTAGCCACTAGGATTGCTTTTACACGAAAGCCGACCGCCGGCTGAAAAGAATGATACCAAGATGATACCTAAACCTGCAGGCATCATTCTGGTATAACCACTCAAAGTCGTGAATGGCGTACCTGAAGACAAAAAAATGGTTAGCAATAAAGCACAGTAAACAGTAAAGTATAAATAATTACATACCTGAAAAGCAAACATGATAAAACATAATAACAATAAAACATTGCAGAATAGAATACAGTAAAAAAAGAGCAGAACAATAGAGAGAGAGAATAGAGAGAGAGAACAATAAAACGACAACTATTTTTTTTTATTTTATATATATTTTTTTTTTTTTACACTTTTTTTGTAACTAACTTTTATAACTGTAACCGGTTCCAGGTTCGGGTCTCTCAAAATGCGATGGCATCTTGGGAGACCCTGTGAAAGTGCGCCTAGTCTGTGGAATGCTGTACCCTACGCTAATACTCAACTAGTGAATGGTAGCGTTCAAAACATTCACCAATGCAAAGACCAGGATTGTCAGGACAGGAGGGACAATAATAGCAGGTGTCACGCCTATATCCGCGCTTGCTGCAGACACGACATCTTTTTGGGGGGGTTCGTTGGGTAGGGGTACTTGGGAGGACATAAAGAAAATGCCTCTCATGCAGCCGACTGCATTTGGTTGGGGATGTGAATGGGGGAAGTACGGGCGCTGCAGAAGCGGTGTGTTCCCAATTAGGATTGGCGAATGCAGCAGGAAGGGCACTATGGGCACGACGGGCCTGTGTTTGTCTTTTTGGTGGCAGCGGGACACTACTTGTGCTTGCCACCTCACCAGCTTGAACTGCACTTATGGGACTCGCCACGTCACCAAGTGTTACTGCAGTGCTGGTTTGGCTACGACCGGGGTGTACTACGCCGCTGGTGCTTGCCAGTTCAATAAAAAGCTTCCAAAAAAACTGTTAGCGATCGCAGGGATCAGGCCTGATTCTGCGAACGCTGCAGTTATGCGTTTAGTGTTTTGTAAGTGACAGTGATCGATCGATACTGCACTTGGGTGGGCCGGGCCGGGCCGGGCGGAGGGGCAAAACGCAGCTGCTAGCAGGTATCTGGGCCGATTCCGCTAACACTGCGTTTTTGGGAACCCTAAACTGCTGGGGACGCTAGTATAGATCTGATCGGATCAGATATTGATCCGTTCAGATACTATACCACTAAGGGAGGCGTATGCTGCGTGCGTGGGTGTTAGTGCTACTGGCGCTAATCTGATGCTGCCTGGGGCTGGTGCTGGTGCTTGCCAGCTCACCAAAATGCTACCAAAAAAACTGTAAGCAATCGCAGGGATCAGGCCTGACTCTGCGAACGCTGCAGTTATGCGTTTAGTGTTTTGTAAGTGACAGTGATCGATCGATACTGCACTTGGGTGGGCTGGGCTGGGCCGGGCGGAGGGACAAAACGCAGGTGCTAGCGGGTATCTGGGCTGATCCCGCTAACACTGCGTTTTTGGGAACCCTAAACTGCTGGGGACGCTAGTATAGATCTGATCGGATCAGATATTGATCCGTACAGATACTATACCACTAAGGGAGGCGTATGCTGCGTGCGTGGGTGTTAGCGGTACTGGCGCTAATCTGACGCTGCCTGGGGCGACGCATATCACCGCCGGGCGATCAGGGGGCTAAACCTTTATTCGGTAATAAACGGCGGGTGCCCTGACACTATAAAAAATAAACGAACTAACCAGCGTCACCCGTAACGGTTATACGGTGATCAGTGGTGAAAGGGTTAACTAGGGGGCAATCAAGGGGTTAAAACCTTTATTAGATAGTATATGGGGGTCCCTGACGCTATAAAACGCTGACGGCGAACCTAAATATTTACCTCACTAACTAGCGTCACCAGGGACACTAATACAGCGATCAGAAAAATGATCGCTTAGTGACACTGGTGACAGGGGGTGATCAAGGGGTTAAAACTTTATTAGGGGGGGGTTAGGGGGGTACCCTAGACCTAAAGGGGGGTAATACTCACTGTCCCAACACTAACTGTCACAAAACTGACACCAATGCAGTAATCGGAAAAAAAAAAAAAACAAACTGCTGGTGTCAGTTTGTGACAGGTAGGGGGGGTGATTGGGGGGGGATCGGGGTGTTTTGTGTGCCTGGCATGTTCTACTGTGTTGTGTAGTGTTGGTGCACTCACAGTGAAGTCTTCTCTCCTCGGCGCTGCAACGGAATACCGAGCCGAGGAGAGATGACATCATTTCCTTTGCTGCTGTTTAGCATACAGCAGCAAAGGAAGTGATCTGATTGGCCGGCGGCGATCGCGAGGGGGGGGCCACGAACGGATGGCCTCCCCCTCACCTCCGATCGCCGGGGGACAGAACGGGACCGCCTCGGGCACCGGGGGGGGGGGTCCGATCGGACCCCCCACCCGCGGGAGGCAAATCACGTACATGTACGTGATTTTGCCTGCCCGTGCCGCCTTGCCGACGTACATCGGCGTGAGGCGGTCCTTAAGTGGATAAAGTCCATCTTCAAAGAGGCGTGCAGGAAGTGGAATATTGTCTGATTGGCTGCTAACCACGTGCCAGGTGCTGCTGACATCGCAATCCATAGTGGATTGTGAGTCAGAAGAATTGCTCTTGTGAAAGGGGCCTTAGGACTGGGTTCACACTGGTACGACAAACGCTCTGACATTGGTAGCACATGTCGCATGACGTGTATAAATGTGTATAAATCAATGGTTCCCTAAGAGAGCCGTCTTAACTGGTCTGACACAAGTCCAACTTTGAAAAAGGTTCCTGCACTACTTTGGTCTGACTTTGGTCCTACTTCAGCCCATCAATTGAACCATTCTAATCAGAGTGGTACAAGTGGCTTAGAAAAAGGTTCCTGTACTACTTGGGGGCGACTTTGGAGTGGCTTGCATTGACTTCTATTACACCCTGCCCCAAAGTACCCCCCCCAATTTTGAGGGCATGTGGCCTAGTATGGTTCAGGAGGGGCACTTGCTCTACCCCACCCACTTTCCTGACCTGCCGGGCTGCGTTCTTGGATAAGAGTCTTGTATGGATTTTGGGGGGACCCCACGCAGTTTTTTGGCCCCTTAAAATCCAACCTGGTATGGTATGGTCTTGGAGGGGGAACCCATGCTTTTTTTTTTTAAATTTGGCGTGGAGTTTCCCCTAAAGATTCTTACCAGACTCAAAGGGCCTGGTATTGTTCGGGAACAATCGGATCCCGTTCACTGAAGTCAGACTTCAAGTCGCAGGGCAAAGTCGGATCCACAGTTGTATGACTGTTGTGTCGTACCAGTGTGAACCCGGCCTAAAAGAGACTTCCAGTATGTTGCAACTTATTCTTTTGCCATAATATTATCTAGCCACAATCTTGTACCTTTACATTTGTTTCAAGACAAGTGAAATTCCCTCTAAATGGCAAGTTACCCTCATTCTTTTTTGGGGAGCACAAACGTAGTATCCATCTACTAGATTATCTTTACTCACCAAAAGACACACCATAGGTCTCCATTTTCTCTTGTTGTTGCTTAGCCAAGTTAGAGATGCTGTCGGCATAATTTTTCAGCTCCTTGCCATAATCCAGGACATTAAACGGTAGAATGGCGGAGTCGGCGAGCTTGTACACCAGGCTTCCCCTCATCTGGGCTACCGCGAGTTGTTTCTTGAACGTTGGATCATAAAACTGGTTCACCAGCTCAAATGTCTCATATACGGTGTGGTAGACCGGATAATTGCTGTACTTGTCCGTTTTCTGTAACAGTAAAAAAAAAAAAAATCAATGATGGGTTTCTATGCATTGCTCATTAGTTTACCTGGTTGCAAACCCTTCCATATACCCTGTGAAGTGAGTGGCATCAGGTGATACACAGATTAAACAAATCCTCCTACATAAGTTGTACCTGTTTATCTGCAGCCTTTCTTCTCTACAGCTGTTTAAATTGCACTGTTTATACAGCATTTCTGAGCTATAGAAGGCAAGGGGCGGAGATCTGAGGTCATAAACTGCACAGCAGGGAGCTGAGTGTAATCTGAGACCTGAATAGAGGGAACAGACACCCCTCCCCCTCTACACAGTCTCATAGGGAACATGCACATCTGAGCCTGTCAATCAGCTTTGTGCTGTGGGGGGAAGGGGGGGGGGGTTGTAAAGCTTGCTGTGTGTCATTGCAGTACTCCAGAACAGGGCCCAAGACATGATCCAGGGCCCCATGAAAGAGTATGAAAACCCGACATTACATATTCCCGATATGTGCCTGCTGTACTTTGAACCCATATGAAACAGTATCCTGTTCTTTGTATTGCTTCCTTTGTGTGAAAACCCTGGGTTTTCCTGCCAACCCCTCTGCTGACACTACCCCCCTTCTCCCTGCACAGCCTTTCACTGGGAAGTTCTGTGCACTGCAGTTTCTCCTCCCCCAGCTCCCTGAACTTCTTATGCAGCTGAGAACAGAGGGCATGTGATCACTTAAAAAAAAATGGGGGGGGGAAGAGGTCTATGTCCATTTTATATCTATACACAAATGTTTTGTCTTTCATATCTATTTTAATCTGAAAGGTGAGGGTTTACATATACATAAGTTCTGGAAGCTCAGCAATAGTTGCACCCTCTGTGGTTGTCTGCACCATAAAACAGGTCCCTTGCAAACGCATGCATCTCACAGCCAGCTCACCCTATTTTTTGTGTAGCGTGCTCTTGCAGATGCAATCCCTAAACGCTGGAAATATGCCTCAAAGTCACTGCCGGAGCCAAGCTTGTTTATCCTGCACAGAAAGAAACAAAAAATAAGAGTGTATTATTAATGTAAAGAAGCAGAATGTGGCAGCTAGGAGACAACGGCTCATAATATGCACTGCTTACAGAACATTCTGTACAAGTTTACTCTACTGAACTACAGCAGTAATTTAAAAGTCTGTCTGGGTACAAACTAACACACATATGCAGTCAGTGCTGGGACAAGATCATCCTGTGCCCGGGGCAAAGTTGCTAAATTGTCCCCCCACCCTTTATTATATGTGAGCCTTGGAGGAAAAGGGTGAGAGAGAGCACAGCCCTAATGCCCCGTACACACGGTCGGATTTTCTGATGGAAAATGTCCGATCGGAGCGTGTTGTCGGAAATTCCGAGCGTGTGTGGGCTCCATCGGACATTTTCCATCGGATTTTCCGACACACAAAGTTGGAGAGCAGGAGATAAAATTTTCCGACAACAAAATCCGTTGTCGGAAATTCCGATCGTGTGTACACAAATCCGACGGACAAAGTGCCACGCATGCTCAGAATAAATAAAGAGATGAAAGCTATTGGCCACTGCCCCGTTTATAGTCCCGACGTACATGTTTTACGTCACCGCGTTTAAAACGATCGGATTTTCCGACAACTTTGTGCGACCGTGTGTAGACAAAACAAGTTTGAGCCAACATCCGTCTGAAAAAATCCTAGGATTTTGTTGTCGGAATGTCCGAACAAAGTCCAACCGTGTGTACGCCCTATAAGGCTGTATTAAAGGCTATATTCCGGAGTGCGGCTGTCCAGAACTTCCTTTTTGAGTCATGGGGACGTGCCTAGGGAAATGGGCACTGACATAGGGCACCCTGTTGATCCCCCTAGCAATTGCCCCTGCAAGAATTCTACTACCCAGGTGATGACTTCACAGGGAATAAAGCAATGCCTTGTGTTATAAACACTGTAAGGCATCATGACTGGAGACGGATCCTTCGGGATAGTATGTTAGCTTCAAATAGGATTACATGAATGGCAAACAAGGAGGGGGGGTGAGGTGGTGTTGTTTTTGGTGGCAGGTTACTGGCAGGAAAAGTAGAAAGGAAGGGGACTTCCGTGTCACATCCAGTCCCATGACTTACTGGTCACTCAGTCTGTACATTTCTCACGAGGGAACAAGTCCGCACCCTCTCGCCCTTTGGTTTTCATAATAACATAATCATAACAAAGTCCAGCAACAGACAACTCAAAAGAAAAGTTGACATATCGAAATATAAAATATAATATATATATATATATATATATATATATATATATATATATATATACATACACATATATATATATATATATATATATACACATATATATATATAATATATAATATATCTCAATATCTCAACAACCATCACCACCTGACCTCTGGAAGATTTACAGTGCCTTGAAAAAGTTTTTATACCCCTTGGAATTTTCCACATTTGTCATGTTACAACCAAAAACGTAAATGTATTTTATTGGGATTTTATGTGATAAACCAACACAAAGTGGCACATAATTGTAAAGTGGAAGGAAAATGATAAATGGTTTTCACATTTTTTTAACAAAAAAATATCTGAAAAGTGTGGCGTGCATTTGTATTCAGCCCCCTTTACTTTGATACCCCTAACTAAAATCTAGTGAAACCAATTGCTTTCAGAGGTCACCTAATAAGTAAATAGAGTCCATCTGTGTGTAATTCAATCTCTGTATAAATACAGCTGTTCTGTGAAGCCCTCAAAGGTTTGTCAGAGGACTTTAGTGAACAAACAGCATCATGAAGGTCAAGGAACACACCAGACAGGTCAGGGATAAAGTTGAGAAGAAGTTTAAAGCAGGGTTAGGTTATAAAAAAAAAAATATCCCAAGCTTTGAACGTCTCACGGAGCACTGTTCAATTCATCATGTGAAAATGGAAAGAGTATGGCACAACTGCAAACCTGCAGACATGGCCGTCCACCTAAACTGACAGGTCGGGCAAGGAGAGCATTCATCAGAGAAGTAGCCAAGAGGCCCATGGTAACTCTGGAGGAGCTGCAGAGATCTACAGCTCAGGTGGGAGAATCTGTCCTCAGGACAACTATTAGTTGTGCACTCTACAAATCTGGCCTTTATGGAAGAGTGGCAAGAAGAAAGCCATTGTTGAAAGAAAGCAATAAGAAGTCCCGTGCAAACATGCTGAAGAAGGTGCTTTTTGGCCTAAAAGCAAAACGCTATGTGTGGTGAAAAACTAACACTGCACATCATCCTGAACACACCATCCTCACCGTGAAACATGGTGGTGGCAGCATCATGTTGTGGGGATGCTTTTCTTCAGCAGGGACAGGGGAGCTGGTCAGAGTTGATGGGAAGATGGATGGAGCCAAACACAGGCGATCTTAGAATAAAACCTGTTACAGTCTGCAAAAGACTTGAGACTGGGGCGAAGGTTCACCTTCCAGCAGGACAACA
Organism: Lithobates clamitans; assembly: GCA_037952925.1. Lineage (NCBI taxonomy): Eukaryota > Metazoa > Chordata > Amphibia > Anura > Ranidae > Lithobates > Lithobates clamitans. The sequence continues at coordinate 2,054,904 of JBBGZY010000680.1, forward strand.
ACCCTAAACATACAGGCAGAGCTTCAAAGTTTAGATCAAAGCATATTCATGTGTTAAAATGACCCAGTCGAAAATCCAATTAAGAATCTGTGGCAAGACCTGAAAATTGCTGTTCACAGACGCTCTCCATCCAATCTGACAGAACTTGAGCTATTCTGCAAAGAAGAATGGGCAAACATTTCACTCTAGATGCGCAAAGCTGGTAGAGACATCCCCAAAAAAACTTGCAGCTGTAATTGTAGCAAAAGGTGGTTCTACAAAGTATTGACTTAGGGGGCTGAATACGAATGTACGCCACACTTTTCCAATATTTGTAAAAACAAATTAAAAACCATTTATCATTTTCCTTCCACTTCACAATTATACCATTGTACCACTTTGTGTTGGACGATCACATAAAATCCCAATAAAAATTAAAACTTAATAAAAACATTTATGTTTTTGGTTGTAACATGACAAAATGTGGAAAATTTCAAGGGGTATGCATACTTTTTCAAGGCACTGTATTATGCTAATGACCATGACACTTTACCTTGGCAGCTCTGCATTCTGTATCGAAGGATCTTTTTTGAGCCAGCTTTCATACAAGGTTTTGCCCTCAAAACCTTCATCTGGACTGGATATCTGGAAAAGACATATGTGCAATGAAGACAACATTTCCGTGGAACTCCAGCCAAGGCATTTTTCTTCTGGATGTAATGAGCAGGGGTTAGGACTTGTGTTGCTTTAATTATTGGTATTTTCTACCCAAGCTGGCCAAGTCCAGCCAATCAATGGTCCAACCAAAACAGATTATCTCTCTCAATGCATATGCAAGTAAACCTTGCATATGGGTAACTAAACCCAAGAACAAAAATGTTGTACATTGCAGCTTAGACTTCTTAAAATGTGGCGGCTGTGCGTTTTTTTCCCCCAAGCCAAGAACATTTTCAGCAAATACAGAAAACACCTGTTGATCTTGCCAGACATGTAGTGTCCTTGTTAGTTCCTGTGAGCTGCAGAATATCTACCTCCCTAGACATCTTCTGTAAATTTAATTGCATGACCCCTCCCCTGGAGATACGGACAGGTTTGCAGTCCATATCACGGTACCAATGACTCCCTCCATAAATACAGTGGGGAGTGATGTACCCATCCAGTGGGTGTTATTGTTGCAGATTACCAGGTGAAAATAAAGGAAAATAAGCCTGAAAAAAAATGTATGTAGTTGAATCTAAGGACCAGTAAGCTCCAATATATTACATTTTGGGTTTAGATAAATGTAATCTGCAAGTGGTCTGCAAGTTCATGGTTCAAAGCCCTCTCCATCCCCAGCTGTGACAAACTGCTCCAACTTATGCCACATACCAGCGTCACTTGATTATTCTTGATCATTTTCATCATCTTACAATGGCCAAACTTTTGGGACTGCAGGGCTCTTTATAAAGCCTTGCCTGAAAATTGGTTCTGTGGGGTTCCAAAAATTGGCAATCTTACAGTGAGGACAATGCTGCTTTAGTAGATTGATTCTACAGTCGAAAAGGGTGCAACCAAAGATGAAAATAGTGTTGCACGTTGGCTGGTCCCATCTCATTACCTACATATAATTTATATCAGTGGTCTCCAAACTGTGGCCAATGTGCCAAATGATCCTTTTTTAGGGCACTGTTCCTCCGACTGATTTAGGGCACTTTCTCACACTGACAAATGACGAGACACCATTCCTCCCACCGATGCCAACGATGGGGCACCATTCCTCCCACCGACGCCAACGATGGGGCACCATCCCTCCCACCGACGCCAACGATGGGGCACCATCCCTCCCACCGACACCAACGATGGGGCATCATTCCTCCTACCGATGCCAATGATGGGGCACCATTCCTCCCATCGAACGCCAACTATGGGTCACCATTCCTCCCACCGACGCCGATGGGGCACCATTCCTCCCACTGGCGCCAACAATGGGGCACCACTCCTCCCACCAACGCAAACGATGGGGCACCATTCCGTCCACCGACACCAATGGTGGGGCACTATGCCTTCCACTGACACCAACAAAAGGGCACTATTCCTCCTCCTACTGACCACATAATCTTTTTTTACTCCAACCGAACACCAAGTCTAAGACATTGTTCACTCCTACTGACGTTGGGGTATTTTCTACCCAGTGGCCACAGTCCAGACCCCCTAAAGTCTGAAGGACAGTAAATTGTCCCTTTGCTTTTTTCAATGTTTAGAGACTCTTAAATGATAGCATGCTTCAAATACACTCCATTCTCTATATATTCATACAATATGTACTGTAGGCCAGCACTGGGCCTTTATGACGCAGCAAAAGAAACCTACTAACCAGCATGGAAACAAAGGGGGCTGTAATCACTTTGTATGTTAAGAGTATTAAGGCAAGAATATACAAGCCAAAAGGTTATGGTAAACCAAAAGGAACCACAGTGATCACCACTAAGCACCCATCAATGGGAATCTTTAATCCTGCAGAGTGCAATGGGGCAGATACCTCCAGATACTGCAGGATCAGAAATCATTGTCTGTACAAGCACAGCCCCAATAGGACTGGTGTGGGTGAGTGGCCTTGAATGCACACCGTTTGGGGTCATACAGCTGCACCCACACACCTGTCAAATTCCAACCTGCGACTGTTTGTACATCTGCTCTGTCCCCCATAGTGTAGCATAGGCTCACTGCACACCGCTTCAGCCCCATATACAAACCTCAACACAAATTCACACACAGAGCTTTATTTATTAACCAATACAGTTTTAGCTTTTAGATTTACTATGAATTGTGTTTTTGCATCCACCAATAATTATTTTTGTGTAGTTTTAGCAAAAACCAGGAGTACACTAGACATGTGCACTGCTAAAAAATGTGTTCGTTTTCGTTTCATTTATTTTTCTTTTCGTTTTTCAGGTTATTCGTTATGATCGCAATTCGTACATTCATAAATTCGTACATTCACACATTTGTATATTCGTAAATTCATAAATTTGTATATTAGGAAATTCGTACATTTGTAAATTCATTCATTCGTAAATATATAAATTCGGAAATTAGAAAATTCGTATATTCGTACATTTGTACATTAGAAAATTCGGAAATTTGTAAATTTGAAATTTGAAAATCCAAAAACCCGAAAATCGGAAATAGTAACTAACTATTAAATTATAGGTATTGTAATTTCCTTTCAAATTTGCCTGTTAGTGAACGTAACAAATACGAATTTATCCAAAGTTACGAATTATCCGAAATAACGAATGCTGCATCTAAACAGAACAAATTAATAATAAATAATAATAAAAAGTTTTTATTATTGTTATTTATTATTATTAATTCATTACGTTATTATTATTATTATTATTATTATTATACAGTATTTATATAGCGCCAACAGTTTACGTAGCGCTTTACAACTTGAGGGTAAACAGTACAAATACAATACAATTTGATACAGTAGGAATCAGAGGGCCCTGCTCCTTAGAGCTTACAATCTAAGAGGGAAGGTCAAGAGATACAAGAGGTAATAACTGTGGGTGATGTGCTGATTGAGAAGATAAATGTACAGTTGTTAGGTGGGGGCCAGATAGGCTTCTCTGAGGAGATGAGTTTTCAGGGATCGTCTGAAAGTGGATAAAGTAGGAGAAAATCGGACGGATTGGGGTAGAGCATTCCAGAGGATGGGGGAGGCTCTGGAGAAGTCCTGAAGGCGAGCATGGGATGAGGTGACAAGGGAGTTTGAGAGCAGGTGGTCTTGGGAGGAGCGAAGAGAACGATTAGGTGTGACTAGGTTAGAGATGTAGCTGGGGGCCAGGTTGTGGATGGCTTTGCAAGTTATAGTTAGTATCTTGAATTTAATTCGGTGACTGAGTGGCAGCCAATGGAGAGATTGGCAGAGGGGTGTGGCAGACGCTGAGCGATTTGTGTGGTGGATGAGCCTGGCAGCAGCGTTCATGATGGACTGAAGTGGGGATAGCCTATTTAGAGGTAAACCAATGAGGAGGGAGTTGCAGTAATCGAGGCAGGAGATGACCAGGGAGTGGATTAGAAGCTTTGTGGTGTCATTGGTTAGGAAGGGGCATATCTTGGAGATGTTGCGAAGACTGAGGCGGCAAGCTTTGGATAGTGATAGAATGTGAGGTCGAAAGGTTAGTTCAGAGTCCAGGATTACACCTAGGACCTTGGTGTGGGGAGATGGGTTGATAGTTGAGCCGTTGATCTTGACAGGGAAATCAGGGGAAGTGGCACCTGAGGGAGGAAACATCATGAGCTCGGTTTTGGATAGGTTGAGTTTGAGAAAGTGATGTGACATCCAGGCTGATATGTCTGCTACTAAGTTGGTAATGCGTGAGGAGACAGATGGAGAGAGCTGGGGGGTGGAGAGATAGATTTGGGTGTCATCAGCGTAGAGATGATATTTAAAGCCGTGGGAGGCAATCAACTGACCCAAGGAGGTGGTGTAGATTGAGAAAAGGAGAGGTCCAAGAACAGAACCTTGGGGGACCCCAACGGAAAAAGGAAGAGGAGAGGAGGAAGTAGAGTTGTAAGTGACACTGAAGGAGCAGTGGGATAGGTAGGATGAGAACCAGCGAAGAGTACAGTCACTGAGACCGAAGGAGTGGAGTTTTTTGAGGAGGAGGGGGTGGTGCACTGTGTCAAAGGCAGCAGAGAGATCCAGGAGAAGTAGTACGGAATAGTGTCCATTGGCTTTAGCCATTAGTAGATCATTTGAGAGTTTAAGGAGAGCAGTATCCGTGGAGTGTTGAGGGCGAAAACCGGACTGAAGGGGATCAAGAAGTTTATTCATGGTCAGATGGTCGCTTAGTCGGTTGTAGACCAGTCTTTCAAGAAGTTTGGAGGAGAAGGAGAGTAAGGAGATGGGACGTAAGTTGTTGAGATTGGTGGGATCCAATGAGGGCTTTTTTAGTATGGGGGTGACTAGCGCATGTTTTAGAAAGTTTGGGAAGATGCCACAAGAGAGGTTCATTACGTTCCATTCATTTGGATACGGCATTCGTTATTTCGGATAATTCGTAACTTCGGATAAATTTGTATGTGTTACGTTCACTAACAGCCAAATTTGAAAGGAAATTACAATACCTATAAGTTAATAGTTAGTAATAGTTAAGTTATTATTAGTTAATTATTATTTAAGATTTCCAAATTACGAATTTACGAATGTACGCATTTACGAATGCACGCATTTACTTGATTAACTTGACCTCCCGGCACCGAAACACTGTACCCAAAAAAAAATTATATATTTTTTCCCACAAATATAGTTTTGGTGGTATTTGATCACCACTGCAGTTTTTATTTTTTGCGCTATAAACAAAAAAAAATAGGGGATATACAATATTTTTTTACTTTCTGCTATAAAACATATCCAATAAAAAAAAAAAAATCTAAATTTTCTATTTTTGGTAAAAATATCCCAATAAGCGTATATTGATGGGTTTTCACAAAAGTTACAGCGTCTACAAACTATGGGATATATACTGGAATTTTTATTACATTTTTTTTTTTTAGTCTAGTAATGGCGGCGATCAGCTATGGGTCTGCAATATTGCAGAAGTTGGAAACTGCCACTTTTGACACACTGTGGGAACCAGTGACACTAATTCAGTGATTAGTGCTAAAAAATTACACCGTCCCTGTACTAATGGTACTGGCTGGGAAGGGGTTAAACATCTAGTTGCGATCAAAGGGTTAACTGTGCCTAGCCAGTGTTTTACTGTATTGGGTGTGCTGCTTTTTCTAAGGGAAGTGATGGATTTTTATTCCCTGCTTTGCAGGGATAAAATCCATCCCTTCCCCCCTGGCAGAATGGAGATCTGCCTTGTTTACATAGGCAGATCTTCTCCATTCTGTGTCTCTGCCTGACAATCGGCAGGTGCCGGTGGACATTCAGTGCCCGGCACCCGCAGATCAGCTTCTGCTGTGAGTAATCACAGCAGAGGCGGCACACGCGCTCCCTAGGCGGAAGTGCAGGATCATGTATATATATGTGATTCTGCACAAGAGGATCGCCCTATAGCAGTAAATCTGCTATAGGGCGATCTTTAACTGGTTAATTTCCATTTCAACAAATACTAACTCACCACGCCTAAGTGTAGGACAGGACCAAGCCCAGAGAACCCAAAATTTCATTTTAGGATTTCAGAAAAAATGGATTCACTTTGGGGGAGATTTACAAAAAACTGGAGCACACAGAATCTGGTGAAGCAGTGCACAGCAAACAATCAGCTTCTAACTTCAGCTTGTTCAATTAGGCTCTGGCATAAAAAACCTAGAAGCTGAGTGGTTTAAATATATGTGGTTTGTTGTGCTTGGAATTTAAATTCAGACATTTTTTTTTATTATTTGGAAATGCGGATGTATCTGAATTTCCAAATTACAATAGTAACAAATTTAAACAAATCCGAAATAACGGATCAAAAATTTCAGGTGACATTTGAATAGTTTTCTATTCAAATTCAAATTTCCGAAGAGAATAAAATAGAATAGAAATTAAAAGAATAGATTAGAAGAGATTATAAGAGTAAAACAGAACACAAAATAAAAAATAAAATAGAAAAACAAAGGACAGAATAGAACATAAAAGAATAGAGTAGAACAGAAAAAAATTGAATAGAAAATAAAAGAACATAATAAAAAATAAAGGAATAGAATAAAAAATAGCAGGAATATAACCATCTTCTGAAATTCAAATTTCAAATAGAATACATTTATATAGAATAGACAATAATAGAATAGAAGATTTTAATATAACAATTTTCCAAAATTCTAATTTAGAATAGAATACATTTGAATTTCTAATCGAATAGAAAAGAATAGAACATAATAAAAAAGAAAACTGAATAAAAAAATAAAAAAATAGAATAGAAAAACAATAGAATAGAATGAATATAACCATCTTCCAAAAGTTGAATAGAATAAATTAGATTTTGAATGGAATTCGATTCGAATAAAGGAAACGAATTCCGAACACATTTAATTCATGTAAATAACGAATCAGAACACATTTTTCCATTCTGCACAGGTCTAGATTGGTACTTTGCACGGCTGTACCAGGTTCTGTGTGCTCCAGTTTTAGTAAATCTCCCCGATTGTTTTCTGCAATGTAGGAATTAAAACCAGATGTGACAGCGGGGAATGTTTCCCATTAAAATAATTGATCTAAAAAAAGGAGTTTTCCCATCTTGCATGGTCTCGTACACTGAATACATCTGAATGGGCACCCATCCGCTTCCTGCGATTTCTTCCATCAAATCTGATCTGTGTGACTAACCATGACGGGTCGGGTGTGTGGCTCGGAAGATAACGGAAGAGCTTTCACTATACGGCACAATGGACAAGGCTTCTCTGCTCATTGGATGATGGGGCAGGCGGCTCTGTGCTGCTTCCTTCCATAAGAAAACGAATTGGAAGATAAAACGACCACGGTTCTTATTTCTGGCTGCAAATAGGGGCTACATCTGGTTCTGAAATCTGAAGCCCTTCACAGATGAACAACCATTCTCAGAATGCTGGCTATACACCACTAGATTTTAGAACAAAAACTCCTACGATCATTCTCCATAAATTCAATGGCTTGACAGTGGTCCTCAAAAGTCCTTCAAAATTCCCTATGCTTTTAATATTTGATTTAGGAAGAAACAGACTTTACCGAATGAAAAGCAACATTTGCTGTTAGAAGTCTGAAAAACATTTTCCATCTTGCTCCTTTAAAATGTTCATCACTGTGGTTGAAAAAAATGTCGATCCGAACCCACAAACAAATGTTCCTAAGCCCCACCATTCACGCCGGTGTGGTCTGTCATGCGATTTGACAGTTCCAAATCTCATGACAAATCGCAGCCCATTGTCGGCACTGGAACCCTTTAAAATTGCAGCGACTTGTCATGAGATTTGGAACTGTCAAATCGCATGACAGATCACACCGGCCGCAGAGACTGAAAAAGGTTTCTGCACTACCATTTGCTGATTTCTGTTAACCCCTTGCCTACTGGGCACTTTTACCCCCATCCTGCCCAGGCCAATTTTCAGCTTTCAGCGGTGTCACACTTTGAATGAGAATTGCGCGGTTATACAACACTGTGCCCATGTGACTTTTTTTTAGCATTTTCACACAAATAGAGCTTTTTAGTGCTATTTAACCACTGGCTTACCTGGCCAAATCTGACATAGATACCCAACATGTCACACTTCAAAAATTGCATATGCTCGTGGAATGACGCCAAACTTCGGTACTTAAAAATCCCCATAGGCGAGGGAGGGAGGGGAGAGGAGAGGGGAGGGAAGGAGGGGGGGAGGGGAGGAGGGAGGGGAGGGAAGGAGGGGAAGGAAGGAAGGAAGGAAGGAAGGAAGGAAGGAAGGAAGGAAGGAAGGAAGGAAGGAGGAGGGAGGGGAAGAGGAGGGAGGAGGGAGGGGAAGAGGAGGGAGGAGGGAGGGGAAGAGGAGGGAGGAGGGAGGGGAGGGGAGGGGAGGGGAGGGGAGAGGAGAGGAGAGGAGAGGAGAGGAGAGGAGAGGAGAGGAGAGGAGAGGAGAGGAGAGGAGAGGAGAGGAGAGGAGAGGGGAGGGGAGGGGAGGGGAGGGAGGGAAGGAAGGAAGGAAGGAAGGAAGGAAGGAAGGAAGGGAGGGAGGGAGGGAGGGGAGGGGAGGGGAGAGGAGAGGGGAGGGAAGGAGGGAGGAGGAGAGAGGGGAGAGGAGAGAGGGGAGGAGGAGGGAGGAGGGAGATAGGAAGGAAGGAGGGAGAGAGGAAGGAGGGAGGGAGGAAGGAAGGAAGGAGGGAAGGAGGGAAGGAGGGAGGGAGGGGAGGGAAGGAGGAGGAGGGAGGGGAGAGGAGGGAGGGGAGGAGGAGGGAGGAGGGAGATAGGAAGGAAGGAGGGAGAGAGGAAGGAAGGAGGGAGAGAGGAAGGAGGGAGGGAGGAAGGAAGGAAGGAGGGAAGGAGGGAGGGAGGGAGGGAGGGGAGGGAAGGAGGAGGAGGGAGGGGAGAGGAGAGAGGGGAGGAGGAGGGAGGAGGGAGATAGGAAGGAAGGAGGGAGAGAGGAAGGAGGGAGGGAGGCAAAGGAGGGAGGGAGGAGGAGATCCTGACTACCCAGTCGAGGCAGCGGCATTTTTTCAAATGCAGAGGCCGAGCGTGACATCATAACATCGCGCCCGGCCACCGAACGATCATATATATCTATATCTCTCTCTCTCTTATATATATATATTATATATCTATATCCCTCTCTCTTATATATCTATATCTCTCTCTCTCTCTCTCTTATATATATATATATATATCTCTCTCTCTCTTATATATATATCTATCTCTCTCTCTCTCTCTCTCTCTTATATATATATATCTATATCCCTCTCTCTTATATATCTATATCTCTCTCTCTCTCTTATATCTCTCTCTCTCTCTCTCTCTCTCTTATATATATATCTCTATCTCTCTCTCTCATATATATATATATATATCCCTCTCTCTTATATATATATCTATATCCCTCTCTCTTATATATATATATATATATATATATATATATATATATATATATATATATATATATATATATCTCTCTCTCTCTCTTATATATATATATATATATATATATATATCTCTCTCTCTCTCTTATATATATATCTATCTCTCTCTCTTATATATATATATATCTATATCCCTCTCTCTTATATATCTATATCTCTCTCTCTCTCTCTTATATATATATATATCTATATATCTCTCTCTCTCTCTCTCTTATATATATATATATCTATATCTCTCTCTCTCTCGATATATGTTTTTTTTTTTTTTTTTTAAACACTAGGTTTAGACTGGCATGCAGAGGTGCTTTTTAGGGTTAGGGTGGAAAGGTCTGCTTTAAAGTGTTACTAAACCTACAACAGTAAAATCAGTCTGTATCCGCAGTAAAGCATGCTTGTTACACTCACTGTGGAACCTCAGGGGTTAATCCTCTGCATTGTGTAAAAAGGCTGTTCGATCCTGTTTTCTCTGATCCTCCCCTTCTTGCATTGTCCCCATAACATTTCCAGATATAACTGGAGTCACTCAGGTTGGTGTGCATTACTAGAGATTTTTTTTTTCTTGGGAGAGGGAATCTGATCAGCACAGGGCCAATCACCACTGTCCAGACAGAGAGGGTCAGGGGTCCTGCAGCTTCATAGGACAGTCAGAGCAGAATGAAAACTCCTCCTACAAGCTTTAACCACTTCCGGACTGTCCGCCATCGTTATACGTCGGTACTTTGGCGCTAAATACCGGGGTTATGGCAGCAGATAGCTGCCATAACCCCACTATTTTTTTTAAAACCGGCGGACGGTCCTCTTTCAGATAAAAGTGGTCTCTGCAGCAGATTCGCCGCAAGATCACTTTTATCGGCGGCTGGCAGAGGTGGCCCCCCCCCCCCCCCCGTCGTCTCCACCGCTTACCGGAGCCGTCCGAGACAATTGGGTCCTTTCCCCTCCGAGGCTGGAAGTCGAGTGAGGGAAAGATGGCCCCCATTCGGTTCCATACCATTGGATGACGGAAGCGACGTCAAACGTCACTTCTGCCCAATGGTCTTCAAGGGGAAAAAATGTTTTATGGCATGTAAGTGTAAATGTGAGATCTGAGGCCTTTTTGACCCCAAATTTCACATTAAAAAGGCCCTTGTCGTGCTTTTTTTCTATTACAAGTGATATATATAAAAAGATGCAGCGTTAAATATGAATGGTGTTAAACCATATAGGAATGACTAATATTTATACATTCAAAACATGTGCAAAATATACTTGAATGTGCAAAAACATATATAAAAATAAAGTGCAAAGTTGTCAACATTGAAAGTCTACAACAATAAGGGAAACCACCACCGATAAAAAAACTGAGGTCTACCGGAACGTATGGACTCAACAAGGCACATGCCAAATGAGTCGTCAGAGCTTTGTGGTGACAATACACCAATGATTGGAAACTTCAGCGCTTGAAGATGTTTTAACACCGGAAGTTAGTAATCCCACTTTCCTCCAGGGGACACAGATCTCAAGAGCAGAACTTCAGAAATAGAGCCCGTAGCATGGGTTCACAGATGTATGGCCATAAATTAAATAAAAATCCCACATAGTGTGAATCCGCTTAACAGGAAATTTATTAAAATAGTAAATAGAAAACACCCACATTTGAGTAGAACAAGCGCTTGTATAACTGGACTGGTAACGCAATGGAAACAGTAGGCTAAACCGACGCGTTTCGTCTAAGATGACATAATCGTCCCCAGATGGTGTCTTCTTAGATGAAACGGGTCGGCTCGAGCATCAAACATCTTCAAATGCTGACGTTTCCAATCACTGGTGCATTGTCACCACAAAGCTCTGACGACTCATTTGGCATATGCCTTGTTGAGTCCATACATTCCGGTAAGCCTCAGTTTTATTACATAGTTACATAGTTACATAGTAGGTGAGGTTGAAAAAAGACACAAGTCCATCAAGTCCAACCTATGTGTGTGATTATGTGTCAGTATTACATTACATATCCCTGTATGTTGCGGTCATTCAGGTGATTATCTAATAGTTTCTTGAAGCTATCAATGCTCCCCGCTGAGACCACCGCCTGTGGAAGGGAATTCCACATCCTTGCCGCTCTTACAGTAAAGAACCCTCTACGTAGTTTAAGGTTAAACCTCTTTTCTTCTAATGTAATGAGTGGCCACGAGTCTTATTAAACTCTCTTCTGCGAAAAAGTTTTATCCCTATTGTGGGGTCACCAGTATGATATTTGTAAATTGAAATCATATCCCCTCTCAAGCGTCTCTTCTCCAGAGAGAATAAGTTCAGTGCTCGCAACCTTTCCTCATAACTAAGATCCTCCAGACCCTTTATTAGCTTTGTTGCCCTTCTTTGTACTCGCTCCATTTCCAGTACGTCCCTCCTGAGGACTGGTGCCCAGAACTGGACAGCATACTCCAGGTGCGGGCGGACCAGAGTCTTGTAGAGCGGGAGAATTATCGTTTTATCTCTGCAGTTGATCCCCCTTTTAATGCATGCCAAGATTCTGTTTGCTTTATTAGCAGCAGCTTGGCATTGCATGCCATTGCTGAGCCTATCATCTACTAGGACCCCCAGGTCCTTTTCCATCCTAGATTCCTCCAGAGGTTCTCCCCCCAGTGTATAGATTGCATTCATATTTTTGCCACTCAAATGCATTATTTTACATTTTTCTACATTGAACCTCATTTGCCATGTAGTCGCCCACCCCATTAATTTGTTCAGATCTTTTTGCAAGATTTCCACATCCTGCGGAGAAGTTATTGCCCTGCTTAGCTTATTGGTGGTGGTTTCCCTTATTTTCACGATCACCACTATGTTTATATCTGGAGGATGATATCTATTAATTGGGATCAACACTTCAATAATATTTTTTGTCACAAACTTTTTTCACTTACTGTTTTGGACTATATTTCAATGTTTTCAACCACTCTTCTCAGTGCGGACTTTCAATGTTGACAACTTTGCACTTTATATGTATATATGTTTTTGCACATTCAAGTATATTTTGCACAAGTTTTAAATGTCCAAGTATTAGTCATTCCTATATGTTTTAACACCATTCGTATTTAGCGCTGCACCGTTTTATATTTTTTTCTGTTATTTCCAATTGTCATTTGTGGTACTGGCAGCTGTTTTTTAATTTCACTGACAGCGTGGTATTCACCAAAAATTTCCACACTGTTTTCTATTACAAGTGAACCTAATTTTTTTTTGTTTTGTTAAATAAACAGTGTAAAAATAAATAAAAAGTAAAATAAGAAAAAAAATAAATACATTTAAAGCGCCCGTCCCCCCGAGCTCACGCAAGTCATGCCCGCATATGTATACGGTGTTCAAACCACACATGTGAGGTATTGCCGCGATCGTTAGAGCGAGAGCAATAATTCTAGCGCTAGACCTCCTCTGTAACTTAAAACTTGCAACCTGTAGACATTTTTAAATGTGGTCAATGGAGATTTTTAGTGCCAAAGTTTGTCGCCATTCCACAAGCAGGTGCAATTTTGAAGCGTGATATGTTAGGTATCAATTTACTCGGCGGAACATCATCTTTCACAATGTAAATTAAAAAATGGACTAACTTTACTGTTGTCTTATTACTTGTTTCAAAACCGTGTATTTTTTTTTTCAAACAAATTGCGCTCGTAAGACCGCTGCGCAAATACTGTGTGACAAACTATTACTATTGCAACAACCACTATTTTATTCTCTAGGGTGTCTGAAAAAAAAATCATATATATATATATATAAAAAAAAAAAAAAAAAAGATTTTAAATTGTAAACACCAAATGTAAAAAAAAGGCCTGGTCCTTAAGAGCCCCTTCATATTGCAGTCGTGGCCGCGTTAGCGGCGCTTTTCACCCCCGCTAGCGGCCAAGGATAGGGTCAATAGCCCCCTTGTAGTGCCGCTGCCGAATCGCTTCAACACCAGTGCTAAAGCTCCTGAAAAACGCCTCCAGTGTGAAAGGGGTCTAAGTAGTTAACCAGACACTGATAGAAGTCACAAGACTGCTATATACTGCTGATGAGAAAAGGTATTTAGCAGTTTAGATTTATTAAAACAATTGTATTTCCATGTTCTGTGTACTGTGGGAGACCAGATATAGTGAATGCAGGGTCCTGGGTCTAGTAACACTTTAATGTCTACACCTAAACTCTACACCTGTCCTCTTTGAGCCAAGACCAATGCATTAACACAAAAAAAGTTTTGATTCTGTTCTTGGTAAAATCAATTTTTTCCCTCTATTTTTCTGATAACAGATCCTCTAACCAGCCATAAAGCCGAAGCTGTTGCACTCAGAAATAATTCAGTTCTTGAGAGGCAGACACAATGTTGTTATAACATAAACTAACTGTAACGCTCTCTCTGCAGGGAAACCCTCATAAAAGTCAGTTATTACTACAAAACTGGAGCGATAATGCCACCTGGTGGATAGATTAGATATTACACATCCAAAAAAAAAAAAAAAAAAAAAACATATTACACATCCATCCGTATCAAACAAGACCTCTATTTTAATTACAGGTACTTATATAGCGCCGTCAATTTACGCAGCGCTTTACATGTACATTGTACAGTCACATCAGTTCCTGCCCTCAAGGAGCTTACAATCTAAAAGGTCCCTAACTTGCATTCATGCATACACAGACCCGTTTGGACAGGAGGCAGATATTCATCAGCAGGTCTTTGGAGTGTGGGAGGAAACCGGAGTACCCGGAGGAAAACCACGCAGGCACAGGGAGAACATGCGAACTCCATGCAGGTGGTGCCGTGGTTGGGATTCAGACCCCACTCTACTGCCGCTAGGCAGAAGTGCAAACCACTTAGTGACTGTGCTGCCCAGTTAGCTATAAACAGATCTTCATTTGGTTAATAAAGTGACAGTAACGATATATCCTTTTTCTCCAAAAACAATCCATACACAGCCACCATTTATTGGACCTGTAATCTAGTTTTCAAAAATTATTTTCTGTGTTTTTCTGTCTCCTTGCAACGACCTCCGTGAGCTCCCGAACCGCTCCTCCCCATTTCAGTTTGTATGGGGAGGAACAAAAAGTGACAGCTCTGAGTCGGCTCTGGGACGGCTATTCAGCAGCAGCCTCAGGCATACCGCCAAACTTTTTGAGATGGGAACGATGGACACCTATTAGTAAAAGTATGTAGACATAGGACACACCCCCTGCCACACCCCTTAAAAAGGAGAATTATACAAAAAAAATGATTAGTTTTAACCACTATTACTCCTTATACTGGCTTTTGAAATTTACCAATGCGGCAATTTAGATATGGCGCTGGGAAACACTTTTTGAAAGATAAATAGTGCATTTTATATACAACTATAAAGATCAGACCAAAATGAGGGACAAATGAGGAGGAAAGAGGAAAGACTGTTCCAAATCAGGGACAGTCCCTCGAAATCAGGGACAGATGGGAGCTATGGCCTCAAAAGTTTAGTAGGTCTACACAGATAAACAACATGTATAAAATACATTATAACCTCTGGGAAGGTTTTTTGTTGAAATTAAAGTAGAACTATAGGCAAAACTTGGATTTTTAAAAAAAATTTAATAGAGTTAGGGAGGGTTATAACCTCGGTCAGATGTGTTTTCACCATCTGTGTCCCATTGGGGAGATTTCCCTTCACTTCCTGTCCCAAAGCCAAACAGGAAGTGAGAGGGGATCCTTGCAAATTAAGGGAAATCCTTGCGGACCCCCCAGGTCACCAGAACTAGTGTCCCTATTGGAAGATTTGCCCTCTATTACTTTTCTGGGGACAACCCAAAATTTGGGATTACCTTTTACTTTCAATTTCAACGGTAAACAGGACAGATTGAGGGTGAATGTCCTTAACAGGGGACACAGACAGCAATAAAAACCTGACAAGCCATCTAATTCCTCTTCACTCAATCCAAAACTTAAAAAAAAAAAAAGAAGTTTTGCCTTAATTATACTTTACTGGTCTGCTGACAGGACATTTTTTCTTTTTTCCTTTTTTTTTTTTTTTTTTTAAACTGAGCCTTGCGGTGTGTTGCTTGTTGAAACTGGAGATCTCTCTTCGGGAGAGCCCCCAGTAAATACATGGAGGACCAGATTTGGCAGATCCCCAAGGAGTGGTTTCCTTCTGGCATTGGCCTAGGTAGACCAAGAGTACCTTGCCCGTCAGGAGCCTTGCATCCCGGGAGGTTCAGGGATTGAGGCCCTCTTTGGAGGTCGGATCAATACTGTACCCTCGTGTACTTTTTTTTTGCCCACAGTACACAAAGCCAGGTGGACCCCGCTCCTTAGGGAACAAGGCCCACCAAGGCTGAAACGTAATCACATTTGTTGTCCGATACTGTGTCTTTTATGGAGAACCAATAAAATCTTAAAACATTTCAAGAGCCAAAGCTGGTCCTCCATGTACTTTGTGAGGGTTCTCCAGAAGAGAAGCCCCAGTGGGAGGAAAAGAATTAGACCTGAGGGCCTCAGATTCTCTCCCCAATGTCAGGGCAGGCCTGAAAAACCCTCAGTGAAAAAAAAAAAAAAAAAGGGGAGAACACATGTGCATGGTAAGTGCCCATGATAAATATAAAGTGCCATGTGTAATAGAAGTGAATACGGTTCAGGGGGACAGTTTTTCCTCAATATGAAACCAAAATCAAGAACACGGGGGCATGACCTCAAACTAACTGGAGGAAAGTTCAAAACTAATCTTAGAAAGCATTATTTTACTGAAAGGGTAGTTGATGATTGGAATAAACCACCAACAGAGGTAGTGAGACAGTCAACAGTAAATGGCTTCAAAACATACTTGGGACAAACAATAGCCGGGACAACAAAATTAACAAAAAAAAAAAACACAACAAAAAAACTACAAAAAAACAAAAAAAAAAACGGGCATTCTGCCCTCTTTTTTGGTTTTTATGAAGATATATACAACACCCTACCCCCAGCAGTGATCAGCCTGCATTGCTTGGAGAAGCACAGAGACCCAGTGATGACGTCATCAGGTCTAAAATAGGGTATGTTATAAAATCAGATTTTTTTTTTCGATTTCGTTAGCAAGTTGATGAGGGGAAAAAAAAAAAACCCACACACACAACAAAGTCTATATATAAGCAGATTAAATTTCAGCTTTAAATGAGCCTGTATAGGTGGTTATACTGCAACCCCCCAATCAGGATTTCCACTCGTGTGACCAAGGACAAGCCATGTAATATCTGTATCTCAGAGTTCTAAGTAACAGCTGTGTAGATGTAATTACAGTGCAGGGAAGAGAATGAAGCTGTCAAGTCTGGAGACAGAGGGTGACCGGCTCCCCGAACTCATTACACCAGGAGCCGCTCTCAGAGCTACAAGGGCAAATATTTCCCGTCTCCTAGACCGGATCTTAAGGGTTTCCTTGTCTTGCTCTTATTGCATTGTCAACTACAATTCTCTGCACAGAGAAGAAAACATCACCCACACAGCTAGGGACTGATAGCGGGGACCGGCGAGTTCTATGACAGCAAGATTCAGAAACATGTACTAAAGGGGTCCACACACAATCAGATTATCATCTGTCATCATAATTAAGAGAGATGCACGGATACCACCTTTTTTTTTTTTTTTTACAAAGCATTCACGATCCTTTTTTTTTTTTTCTTCTATTTTTTAGCACTCGGCAATACCAATTACTAATACCTACCGCAACGGTTTTGTTTAGATTTAGAGCTGTCAGCAATGGTACAAAGCATTGAAAAGTGATTTACAAAATAAATGCATTTTATTTTGCGCTTTTTTCAATGTTAAACATGTAAATATATGTTATAGGTGTAAAAATATTAATGAACAAAAGCAAAAAATTAAAAGTTTAAATTAACAGTTTCTAAATAAAAAAAAAAAAAAAATCAGGAGAATAAAGGCCTTAATTAAGGCTGAATTGAGTAAATAAAGGGTTAATAAGGGGGTTACAACAGAGGAACATAAAAAAAAAAAATCATCTAATATATATATATATACATATACATACATACATACATACATACATACATACATACATACATATACATATATATATATATATATACACACATATATACACATACATATATACTTTATAGGTTGTGTTAACCACTTATAGGACCGCCCCACGTACATATGCTGCGGCAGGGCGGCCCTGAAGCGCAAAATCGCGTACCTGTACGCGATTTCTTCCATTGGCTCTGGGGCGCGTATGCCGCGCTCCCACTCAATTTGGACACAGCAGGAGCCAATCAGCGGGTCCGGCAGATGTGATAGCAGCAGGCCACCGGCGATCATTCGCTGGAGAGACAGAACGGCGGTCTGCCTATGTAAACCAGGCAGATTGTTGTTCTGTCAGACAGGGAGAGAGAGAGAGAAAGAGAGATCTGCGATTCCTGCTAATCAGGAACACCGATGTCTCTCTTCCTCGAGTCAGTTCAGCTCCCACACAGTTAGGTCTGATTCACACTTATGCATTTTTAGTGCTTTTTGCATTTTTCAGATTTGCACTACAGAACATGTTCCATAGGAAACCGTGTTAGATGGACTGTAGTGCAAATCTGCAAAATGCAAAAAAGCACTAAAAATGCATAGATGTGAATCAGGTCTAAGAAAGCACACCAAGGGAACACATCTAATCCTTTGATTGCCCTTGATGTTAACCCCTTCCCTGCCAGTGTCATTTATACAGCGACAGTGCTTTTTTTTAGCCCTGATCACTATATTGGTGTCACTGGTCCCCAAAAAGTGAGATTTGTCTGTCGCAATCCCGCTAATAATCGCCTCCATTACCAGTACTTCTCCACACTCAGCGCTTGATGCTTGTGTGAAACTGACATGTAACACAGAGGAGAGACAGAGGGATCTGTCACAAAGGAGGTTGATGTTGGGGGTGGGCAGGACCCAGCCAATATCAAACACCAGCCAATGGGATCTGGGCAGGCCGCTACGTGTATGTGGCCCGCCCCTTTTCTTAAGCAGCCCAATCATTGGCTGGTGTTTAATAGCTGCTGGGTCCCGCCCACCCCGACATTAAGCTCAATTTTGACAGCTCCTCTCTGTTACTTGTCAGTTTCACACACAGTTACACTCCGCTCAGTGTGAAACCTGCCAGTGCCAATCAGTGCCACCTGCCAGTGCCACCTGCCACCACCAACCAGTGCCACCGCCAATCAGTGCCACCTGCCAGTGCCATTGCCAATCAGTGCCACTGCCAATCAGTGCCACCTGCCAGTGCCATTGCTAATCAGTGCCACCTGCCAGTGCCACCGCCATTCAGTGCCACCACCAATCAGTGCCACCTGCCAGTGCCATTGCCAATCAGTGCCACCTGCCAGTGCCATCTGTCAGTGCCAATCAGTGCCACCTGCCAATCAGTGCCACGTGCCACCTGCCAGTGCCACCTGCCACAGCCAACCAGTGCCACCTGCCACAGCCAACCAGTGCCATCTGTACTGAGGACATCAAGTGTGTGGCAGAGTGACAGGAGCAAGCAGGGAGGAGTGGAGTGGGTGAGGGTTTTTTTTTTTTAAATTGGCCTTTTTGAACTGCACCCAGGCACCATAGAGGGGGAGGCGCCAAAGAGCTTTACCTCTCCATGTCCTCTGTCCTCTCCGCTGCTGCAGCCCAGAGAGAGAACAGAGCAGAGGAAGGAGCGGAGGAAGGATCCGCTCATCGATCCGCCCACCTAGGCATTGACGATCGACCAGAGCCCCAAACCAGGGTCCTGCTGCCACCTCAGGGCGGGAGATTGTGTTCTCTGGGTCCCCTGTCACTAGGCCTGTGTGGAAGCCAGGAGGAGAGGAGTAGGGAGGCAGATGATCCTGACCGCCAGGAGAGGTGAGTGAGCATCACACTGAGGCAAAGTCCTTAGTGGGGTGACTGGGGTAGAAATTTGTGCAGAGTGGGGGGTATTTTATGCAGTGTGGAGGGTGATTGTGCAGTGTGGGGGGTAATTGTGTAGTGTGGGGTTTTTTTTTGGAGTGTGAGGCTATTTGTGCAGTGTGGGGGGTAATGGGGGGGGGGTTAATAATGTGTTTGTCGACACCAATGCTGGGGTTTAATAATGCGTTTGCTGACACCAGTGCTAGGGGTTAATAATGCGTCTGCTGACACCAGTGCCGGGTATAGTATAGTATATTATTGCTGGTATTGTTTATTGTCTTTGAAGTTTTGAAAGTTTGCATGTGGCCCCCATGGGATATCAAAACTTGTCATGTGGCCCTCAGGCAATTTGAGTTTGAGACCCCTGGTCTAAACTGATGAATTCGTTTTTTTACATTTTTTTTTTTTTGGATGCGTTTTGTAGGTTTTTTTTTTTTTTAAGTTTTGCCCTTATGTTTCTAGCGCAAAAAAATTCAACCACAGAGGTGATCAAATACCACCAAAAATAAAAGCTCTATTTGTGGTAAAAAAAAAAAAGGACATACATTTTATTTGGGTACAGCGTCGCACGACCGCGCAATTGTCAGTTAAAGTAATGCAGTGCCGTATCGCAAAAAAATGGTCTGGCCAGGAAGGGGGGTAAAACCTTCCGGGGCTGAAGTGATTAAACTGACTTTAGCTGCAGAGGGAAGTTTATCCATTTGATCTGTAGATGAACAGACAGAAACATACAAAAAGAAACAATGTTTCTTTTTATCTTTGTTGCAGTGGCTGAGCAATGTTGTTGATAAACATTGTTGGTCTGCTTTTTTTTTTTTTTTTTTGACCGCTACTTTGTTTATACTTCAGCTGTCAACAGGGGAACCCCACTGACAGCTGAATGAGTCAGTCGTTGGTTGTTAAAGATGCGGCAGCCCCGCTCCTTACCGATAATTGGCTTTATTTCTTTTACACACATTTTTGCTGTCAGGGGGCACAGCATACCTAAAACATATCCACCTCCTTCTGGGCTGTACAACAGGGATGACAGGTCTAGGCACCTTTCACAACTGCGACCCCCATCATCTCTGCTGATGTCCTGCGTATGTGCACAGGAGTTACATTACCTCTGGTATCTGGCCCATACCTGGGCTGAGAGAGATTCAGGAGAGCACACAAAAAAAAAGGGGGGGGGGGAGAAGAAGTTTTTGGCAAATAAGACTTTGCCCTTCTCGTCTGCCAAAAATCCCAACCTCTCAGCAATTTTATAGGCGAATCCGTCATTAACCACTTCCGGACCCCCGCAGGCCGATATACGTCCTAACTTTGAAGAGGAATATCATTGTTATGGCAGCATCTAGCTGCCATAACCCTGATATCCTCTATTTCGGCCAGCGGTCCGGTTCCCAATAATAGAGGTCTCTGCGGCGGATTCGTCACAAGATCACTTTTATCGGCGGTGGGAGAGGGGCCCCCCCTCCCGCCGCACTCCAGTGCCCTCTGCCGCTTACCGGAGCCGGCGGCGGTGTGAAGTAGAATAGTAAAGTATCGAACCAGGCAGAACTTCAGCAATGCAGGTTTATTAACAGCTGATAACATACAGGTTCATGTTCAAAATATTACAATATACAGGTCTAATTTATACAGTTTCTTACAATGCATGCATATTAGATATAAGTATTCTTATCCTCTAACCAAATTGAAACAATTGTGAAGTGTTCTCACCTTGAACCAGAACGGGTCTTTACTGCCAATTCTTGGGAACCTCTCACCTGATAGGGACCAGCCTGATCTTCCGGTGGTCTGGTCCCCTCACAGAGTTCTGGGTTCCAGCTCGACCAAGTTCTTGAGGGAAATTTACCTGAGACCACATTCTGGAACAAGTTAAGAAGTCTTCTCTGACTCGTACGAGGAGACAAGTTGTGGACAGATACTTGCCCATTGGTTCTGACCTCTATGACCCGTGCAATAGGGCAGCATACACAGAGTTCAGCCTTATGAGCTCCTATCTGACTTGTCCGAGGGGACAAGTTAGGACAGATACTTGCCCATTGGTTCTGACCTCTATGACCCGTGCAATAGGGCAGCATACATAGAGTTCAGCCTTATGAGCTCCTATCTGACTTGTCTGTCTAACATTAGCAGAGCTTGCATTTATATACTCCTTTACAAGTCTTATCTCAACTTATCTCTTACATATGATTGGTCGCTAAGATCTACATCAAAGTAACCAACCATAAATCTGACACCTGTTCTACAACCAGATAAACTTAATTATTCCCAAAATTCCTATATGTTCATTAAAGTGATTTATAACTGTTTTTGTCCAATTAAAAACACCTGTATAGAGACAGTCTGGCACCCAGCTGTGTTATCAAACTCTCCTTATCTTCATAAGTTTTAGCTAAGTTCAAGAATGACAGATTTATGCCATTTGGGAAAATGAACTTTCAATAACCCCACCAGATGTTTTATATGTCTCACTATATGTATTTATTTTAACAGTTTTAATGAGGGCACAAGCAGACCTTTGTTTGACCTTGTCAAACTTAATTTAATGTTCTGTACATAACTTTCCTGTATTCCACCTAATTATTTTAACCACCTGTTTTCTTATCTGTCTTATCTTATCTGAGACAATTCTTCATAACTTGAATCTATTCTAATGAACTTTCATCCAGTAGACTCATCTTAATACATTTTCGAGAACACCTGTTTACAAGTACTTGTCATAAAGCAGAGGTCATTTAAAGTTCAACACTTAAAAATGAAGACTTTCTAAATCTGGAAAACACAGTATACATTATTAAAGATTAACAATTGTTGCTTTACTTATTGAATAATAATATTGATAAAACCACTACTATATAATAATATAAATAATAATAATAATAATAATAATTATCAATAAAATATATGCAAATCAATATATACAATATGAAATACATTGGCTAATATGAGATTCCACAACATTTCCCCCCTGTTGAGGCTTCACACAAGCCTCACAGCAATTACAATACAGATCACCCACCATGTCCTTCAGAGACCCCATACACCCGACACTTATCACAAATTGTCCAAAAAATAAAAACAAATCAGTCCAAAAAATAAAAATAAATAAATCCGTCCAAAAAATAAAAAATAAATAAATAAATCAGTCCAAAAAATAAATAAATAAATCAGTCCAAAAAATAAAAATAAATAAATAATTCAGTCCAATCAAAAACACTGCATCTTCTTCTGTAGCTGCAAAGTCCTTCTCCATATGTGGCACGGAAAACATAGTTGTCAGTCTCAGTGGCATCGTGATCATTCTTGCCACAAACTTCTTGCAACAGGCAACAGTTACTCAGCAACATCACATCAAGGATAACAGGGAAGAGGAACAATCCATTCAGTTAGTGAATGAAAGCCAAGTATGTGGTCCCAAGGAGCATTCAGCAGACTCAGTCCCATAAGACTCTACCTTTTCCTGCATAGGTCTTTTCAGCTTAGCCAAGTGCTTGATGTGTCTGGAGAGATCTCCTTCATCATCATTTGCTGGTCCAGTATCATAGCACAAGCTGCTTTGGATGCTGTAAGACACAAGTTCAGTGCATACCTGTTCTGCAAGGGTACAAGTCTCAGATGTTTCAGTTCCTCCTTTATTGCATGAAATCCTTCCTTTGTACAATTTAACATTTGTAACAAGTTGCATCATGTCGTCTGCGATCACCCGATATTTGTCTGGATATAAAATACACTTCAAAAATATAGTTATAAAAAATAAAAATAAAAATAAAGTCAGTGTCAGGATACAATAGGACTCTGGCAAGCATTTCAGGGCAACCTACAAAGCAATGGCTCCTACACTCTCATCTTATCTAATAACTTAATTTAGTGGCTTCCTTTTACTTCTACAACATCCGCTAAAATAATATACATGTATCTATATAGTTTTATCATAATACAATACTCTTACAATATTAATAATATTTATTATTATAAATCCTTTGAAGTACATGTTTTCACTACAAAGTATCTTATATAGACTATTCTTTTTACATTTCCCAACCTATACTATTTCCCATACAATAATTGTAAAATTTTTATCATTTCTTAACCTTGACTCCAACTATCAGTCACTATTACCCTGGTCATGTCATACTGTCAATATAGTCAGTCCAGAAATTTCATTAGTTTTAATTTTGTAGTCTTCCCACAAAGTTTGCTAAACCCAAAACCATTTCACTTTTTGTCCATTTCTGCACATACTATACTGCAGAATGTTACACAATAACAGTCAGCATGGGTCTCTTCTGTCAGTCACTGCTATACTGTCTAAGTCAGTAGCCTACCTCTCCTATGTTTTAAAACATGAATTATAAAACAATATCAAGACAAATATGATAACATATCCTATAAAGCATCAATAGCATACAGTCTTTAGCGATAATGTCATACCCATTACATTAAACCTCCCCACTTTTTTTTTTTTTTTTCCAAAAAATGATAAAACTATTTGTTTATAATGATTGAACATTTACTCAAAGTGGAACTCTACTCACAAAAATGTGATAAAAAAAGGTTCATTAGCAAGAAGAATACATTCCACATTAATTATTATGCTACCATTTTACTGAAACCCATAACCTTTGAGCAGCAGTAGAATTTCAGGCTGTCAGCAGACTGTCCTCTAGATTTTAAGCAGTGCAAAAAAAATAGAGCACAACTGAGCTTGTGTAGAGCAGGGTAGAACAGTGGATTGTAAACAGTATAGGCACTTATTTTTTTACTGTGCTTCATAGCTACACCTGCAAAAGGGGTCAGCCTCAAGTAACCCAGCAGGAATTGATTTTCTGACCAAAGTTCCACCTTAAGGTGTTCACAATAATAATACTTATAACATATATAACAAACAAAACAACAATAAGTCTCTACATACAAAATATCACATATAATTAATTAGAATTGTCCATTACTGAAATACTTCTTTGTCTGCAACAGTCTCTTGTATGTATTCCACTTGCACTTATGTGAATAACACTCTTGGTAATCTCACTCAGACTTTGACTACTATAGAAATGGAAAATGTCACTGTCACAAATGTGGATTTAAACTGACACTTGAATTGTGAATTCTTCCACTTCCTTTTATGATCTTTAATGTACTTGCAGTCATCAAGGGTTACTGACATACATTCCTTTAGTGGCTTTGATTGGAACAAGAGATCACATCTAAAACAAGGATCTGTTTAGAAACAAAACTACACCAATTTGGTTAATTATTTTAAACACATGAACATTTTATCTCCCACTGTACAGCATGAAGTCTAAGCAACTATCATTTGCCTCTAGAACTCCTAAATTTAGTGACAAATATATCCAAAGTTTCATATGGCCCAGAAAATTGTATTTAATTTGGTCTACAACAGCCCATACAACCTATCCACCAATGACTATGAGTGTGGACACAAGGTTCTATTGTCTATGCCAAGCATAGAGCAAAATGGAACTGATTTTTCATAAAAATGGGTACAATTATCTGATATCAGTGCTGTATACACTCCAAGCCTGGGAAAAATTTCCCACATCAGACACTTAGCTGTTGTCTCATACATTTGCATGACCATATGAAAAACTGTGATTTACGTTAAAAGGAGCATACATTTATTAAAGTATATCTATATCTACAGCTTTGTTCTTTCATTGCAATAAAGTCTATATACAGGCACACAAAATAGACTTTGAAGAACTACATTTTGTGAAACTACATTGTGATTGATTATAAGTAAAAGGAAATCAAAATAAAATTACATTGTGATTGTTCATAAGTAAAAAGAAATCAAAATAAAATTACATTGTGATTGTTCATAATTAAAAAGAAATCAAAATAAAATTACATGGTCACTTGCACAGTCTGTTAAATCTAAAGAGGTTAAGAAAATGTGCATTACTATGTCCCTTCCTTAAGAATAATTATATACAAATTTTATTGTTAATTAGATCATATTAATGCAGAGTGACCCTAATCAAAAAACTGACTTTGCCACCTGTAGTAGCATAACTAGGAACTTGAATAATAAAAAAATCAAAAGGAGTGAAATTTTACAAAGTATAACTTTACATATGAAAACGTGCTGGCTGCTCCTGGAATAAAGAAACAAATTATTTGTTTAGGCAAACTAATAATCAACCTGATAATTACTAAATATTGTAATCAGGTAGGACAAAATAAGTTCTAGCCAATACCAATAAGGGACCTTGCTCACCAGAGCTTACAAGCTAAGATTAAAAATTAAGACTCTAATTATCTAATTCACCCCCCTGTATGTGCTACATATAGCACATATAATAAGATGGTAGCACTGTTGTTACCATGCATCACTCTTCACTATTCTTTTTAGAAAATAAGAAACAAAAATAAATTTGGAGTTCCCTTGTACCAAATAAATCCCATTACTATTTTTGTAATTACTACTAAGTAGGCAAATATATAAAGATGACAGTATACATAATACTGTACAATAAGATAGGGACATGACAAAATAAACAACAAAAGCTACAAGGGAGAATAAGCACCATACTTACAAGAGTGATACACTAAAAATAAAATTCACCTTGCACTACTGCAGTCCATAATATAAAAGACAGAATACCTATTATAACCTACAATTTATATTCTAAAAAAAATCAACAAATGTTTAAGAATAAGAACGTATTCTGAGATTTTATTTATTTTCTGGTCAGCTCATCCAGTTTCTGTCTAAAGGCACCTATACGTGCCCCTTTCATCTTGATACAGAGCACTGAGATGAGCTGTCACAAAAAGTGATTCAATGCTTTTGCACATAAGCTCCTAAACACATACTGAAAAAAAAAAAAAAAAAAATACAGTATTTCGTCTAACATGTAAAACCTACAACTGTAAAATCTGTTAAGCATGACATTAATTACATTAGCGGCATTGAATTTATCTACAGATTTTTTTTTTTTTTTTTTTCAGAAGCAGTATGCTGGATACAAAAAAAAATACGGGTGAACTTTGTGTCGTAAATTACTTAAAACAAACAACTTTCTTTTTTCTACAGTTTAAATAACTTCTAACTCCCTCAGCTCATTCATGGCGCTATCTAGCTGAGGTACATATTTAAAGAATATAAAAAAAAAATAATGAATCGTGCCTTCAACACACACACTCACTCACTGCCAATAACATGTAGAACTTTGATGCTAAAGTCAATCAGTCACCATAGATGGGGATTCATTTCACACCTCATACAAAAAAAATCACACACACACACACATTTAACTCATATAAATATAAATCCTCCTAACAAATACTAATAACAAGTGTCACAAAATCAAAGATATGACACAGAAAGTTCTAATTGTATTTGTATGGAAGATACATACCATTTCCCTATTCATCATACACTATGCAGAATTCAGCATCAGTTACATACTTCTTACAATTCACTCATAGAACTAACACACAGGGTCCTTTCACACCAACGTTTTTACAACCACTACAGAATTATTCTAACCTAATATGGGAGATGATCAGTCTCCCTCACACATACAATATTCCCTAACAGTCTACAAAGATTACAAAGAAATTAACTTACATTTGTGAACATTCATTAACAAAATGTCATTATCTTCTGTTTTCTATATAGCAATACAGTCACTCCACCTAGCAAAGTATGCATACACATGAACACAAATTCCTGACTATATATAAATATACAAATATTCACAGAATTATTAAAACTGACAGGTTAGTTAGTAATTACTTATGGACAGCAGTGCTCAGAGTAAAGCCAAGAGGCACCGTATGCGCATACGTCTCCTTACCAAAACGCTTGTCTTAAGACACGAAAAACCGCCAAGCCCTGCTTGCCACGGCGATCAGGAATGTCTCAACCTGATCTTAACTCAGTTAGTACACAGACCGTTATAACAGATACATATAAATACATACACTTATAGCACAAAGACAATACATACCTTTTAACTTTGTTAACAAATGGAGCTCCAAAACCTTCACCTTATTTACCTGTCAGGACTTACCTTTCCTGACATCAACCTCCTAAACTCATGAGTATTATTTTACACCACAAAGGTACCTTTTCTACTAGTAGCTACATATCAGTACTGTTTCAGTTTTTTTAACTTAGGCTTTCCAGGGATCTGATAACCCCAAAGCCTTCTCCTGATTGATTACCAATCCAGGAAACCAACATGCATGTTACGCAAGTTCTCCAGGGGTCTTTAAGTCCCCAAAACCTCATCCAGACAAAATTTTGCAGTCAAGGTAAACAACATGCATGTTACGCAAGTTCTCCAGGGGTCTTTAAGTCCCCAAAACCTCATCCAGACAAAATTTAGCAGTCAAGGTAAACAACATGCATGTTACGCAAGTTCTCCAGGGGTCTTTAAGTCCCCAAAACCTCATCCAGACTTAAATTCGCAGTCCAGGTAATCAACATGCATGTTACGCAAGTTCTCCAGGGGTCTTTAAGTCCCCAAAACTTCATCCTGACTAATTTTTGCAGTCCAGGTAAACAACATGCATGTTACGCAAGTTCTCCAGGGGTCTTTAAGTCCCCAAAACTTCATCCTGACTAATTTTTGCAGTCCAGGTAAACAACATGCATGTTACGCCTAGGTTTACATAGAGAGTAATTAACCCTCTACAGGGGTACCCCTTCGGAAAAGAAAGAATTGAAAGAAAAGAAAAAGAGAAAAGAGAAAAAAAATTAACAAAAAATAAATAAATAAATAAATAAATACATTTTCCACCCAGGGTATCTCATCCTGTACAATGTACTTTAAGGCACCCTCAGTTGAGAAAACCCAACCTGCCATCACAAAGATCTGCCTGGTGGACAGCGATACCCCAACAACAACCACCCGCCCCTCCTAGCGCTAGCAAAACACGGCACAACACAATGCAGAACTAATAATAGGTGTCTGCTAACCTGATATAAATTGCGCAAAATTGTGTTGAGCTCAGTGCCTCACCAGCATGGAGTTAGGCAAGATCGGAGTTGAGGTTATGCTGTCCCCGTACGGGCCACCAAATGAAGTAGAATAGTAAAGTATCGAACCAGGCAGAACTTCAGCAATGCAGGTTTATTAACAGCTGATAACATACAGGTTCATGTTCAAAATATTACAATATACAGGTCTAATTTATACAGTTTCTTACAATGCATGCATATTAGATATAAGTATTCTTATCCTCTAACCAAATTGAAACAATTGTGAAGTGTTCTCACCTTGAACCAGAACGGGTCTTTACTGCCAATTCTTGGGAACCTCTCACCTGATAGGGACCAGCCTGATCTTCCGGTGGTCTGGTCCCCTCACAGAGTTCTGGGTTCCAGCTCGACCAAGTTCTTGAGGGAAATTTACCTGAGACCACATTCTGGAACAAGTTAAGAAGTCTTCTCTGACTCGTACGAGGAGACAAGTTGTGGACAGATACTTGCCCATTGGTTCTGACCTCTATGACCCGTGCAATAGGGCAGCATACACAGAGTTCAGCCTTATGAGCTCCTATCTGACTTGTCCGAGGGGACAAGTTAGGACAGATACTTGCCCATTGGTTCTGACCTCTATGACCCGTGCAATAGGGCAGCATACATAGAGTTCAGCCTTATGAGCTCCTATCTGACTTGTCTGTCTAACATTAGCAGAGCTTGCATTTATATACTCCTTTACAAGTCTTATCTCAACTTATCTCTTACATATGATTGGTCGCTAAGATCTACATCAAAGTAACCAACCATAAATCTGACACCTGTTCTACAACCAGATAAACTTAATTATTCCCAAAATTCCTATATGTTCATTAAAGTGATTTATAACTGTTTTTGTCCAATTAAAAACACCTGTATAGAGACAGTCTGGCACCCAGCTGTGTTATCAAACTCTCCTTATCTTCATAAGTTTTAGCTAAGTTCAAGAATGACAGATTTATGCCATTTGGGAAAATGAACTTTCAATAACCCCACCAGATGTTTTATATGTCTCACTATATGTATTTATTTTAACAGTTTTAATGAGGGCACAAGCAGACCTTTGTTTGACCTTGTCAAACTTAATTTAATGTTCTGTACATAACTTTCCTGTATTCCACCTAATTATTTTAACCACCTGTTTTCTTATCTGTCTTATCTTATCTGAGACAATTCTTCATAACTTGAATCTATTCTAATGAACTTTCATCCAGTAGACTCATCTTAATACATTTTCGAGAACACCTGTTTACAAGTACTTGTCATAAAGCAGAGGTCATTTAAAGTTCAACACTTAAAAATGAAGACTTTCTAAATCTGGAAAACACAGTATACATTATTAAAGATTAACAATTGTTGCTTTACTTATTGAATAATAATATTGATAAAACCACTACTATATAATAATATAAATAATAATAATAATAATAATAATTATCAATAAAATATATGCAAATCAATATATACAATATGAAATACATTGGCTAATATGAGATTCCACAACAGGTGGCAGAGGCGATCGGATCCTTCTGCTGGCTGGGTATGGAGATGAGTGATGGGAAGATGGCCCCCACCCGTCTCCATACCATTGCAGGGCGGAAGCGACGTCAAAACTTCACTTCCGCCCATAGGTCTTAAAAAGGGACATTTTTTTTGTATTTATTTTTTTTTCAAATGACATCATTTTTTATTTATTTTTTTTTTTATTGCATTTTAGTGTAAATATGAGATCTGGGGTCTTTTTGTCCCCAGATCTCATATTTAAGAGGTCCTGTCATGCTTTTTTTCTATTACAAGGGATGTTTACATTCCTTGTAATAGGAAAAAAAGTGACTTTTTTTTTTTTTTAAGAACAGTGTAAAAATAAATAAAAGGTAAAATGAAAAAAACGCGCCCCGTCCCACCGTTCTTGCGTGCAGAAGCGAACGCATATGCGGGTAGCGCCTGCATATGAAAGCAGTGTTCAAACCACAAATGTGAGGTATCGTCGCGATCGGTAGAGCGAGAGCAATAATTCCAGCCCTAGACCTCCTCTGTCACTCAAAATATGCAACCTGTAGAATTTTTTAAACGTCGCCTATGGAGATTTTTAAGGGTAAAAGTTTGTCGCCATTCCACGAGCGGGCGCAATTTTGAAGCGTGACATGATGGGTAACAACTTACTCGGCATAACATTATCTTTCACAATATAAAAAAAAAAATTGAGCTAATTTTACTGTTGTCATATTTTTTAATTAAAAAAAAGTGTATTTCTTCCAAAAAAAGTGCGCTTGTAAGACCGCTGCGCAAATACGGTGTGACAGAAAGCATTGCACCGACCGCCATTTTATTCTCCAGGGTGTTAGAAAAAAAATGTATAATGTTTGGGGTGTTCTAAGTAATTTTCTAGCAAACAAACCTGTTTTTAACTTGTAAACAACAAATCTCAGAAAGAGGCTCGGTCCTTACGTGGTTAATGGGGAGTATGTAGCTCTGCTTCAGGGGTCTTCAAACATTCTAAAAACAAAAGGTTTCAGTTGACTGTCCCTCAGACTTTAGAGGGGAGTACACAGTGCCTCAGGCTTGGTGATCAAGCCAAGTGCTGCATCCGGCCTGCAAGCCGCAGTTTGGAGACCACTGATCTTCTTTTAATCTTGGATATCCAGATTCTTACACAAGCCCTGTTGGAATGGCCCTTGTTTTACATAGTGTGATATCCGGAGTCCTGCGTGTTTCTCATAGAAATCCAATCCCTGTGAAAACAGCTTTTCATCCATAATCCTTGGATAAACATTGGCTAAACCAGTGCCGGGTCACTGGGCAGACTAGGCCTGCTCACTGCAGTGTGTTGGAGGATTCTGGCTGTATAGCTAGGACATGGATACCTTTTATGTTCTATAGGAAAGTCGCCACATTTATATTGTTGACTTCGCAAAATCCTAGTTCAGTGTTTTTCAGTCAAGGCACCCTTTAGAACTGTGCCCAATCCCGGGGGGCACATCACTCTGAGGGCTCATTCACACCAGGAGGTGGGTCCAAGAACACGCTTTTTTGCTTGTTCCCACATTTCACTTTTTTTTTTTAAATCGTTGTCCCATTGCACTGTGACCCCACCTCACACTGACTACGTTCGTCTGCCTGCAGCTGGTTTTCCCATGATGGCCACGTGTACCCCACGCTAGGTGGCGCTTCGTCGTGTCTCTGGATAGTCACACACCTGGCCCGTGCTGCCGTTGAGATATCGGACCATTCACCAAACTTTACTACTATAAAATGTACCTGGACACCAAGTGTCCCAGCAAGAACATACAACACACTTTTCTTCTCCTCACCTCCTTAGTCAGCTCGTAGACCAGCTGGTACAGCAGGGGGGTGCAATCCACTCTTAAGGTGTAGTTTCCTAAAAAAAAGAAAAAAAAAAAAAAAAGAATCTATAGGGAAGCAATCTCTTAGAAAGAGTAACTTCAAATGATAGCCACCATTATGCCAGGTACACACGGTCGGATTTTCCGACGGGAAATGTTGGATGTGAGCTTGTTGGCGGAAAGTCCGACCGTGTGTACGCTCCATCCGACATTTGTTGTCGGACTTTCCGCCAACAAATGTTGGCTAGCAGGTTCTCAAATTTTCCGCCAACAAAACGTTGTTGTCGGACTTTCCGATGGTGTGTTCACAAGTTCCACGCACAAAAGTTCACGCATGCTCGGAAGCAAGTACGAGCCGGAAGCTCGGTAAAATTAGCGTTCGTAATTGAGATATCACATGACTATCGAGCTTCCTTTTTATCGGCTCGTCGTATGTCTTGTACGTCACCACGTTCGTAATTGTTGGCCAACATTTGTGTGACCGTGTGTATGCAAGACAAGTTGGAGCCAACAACCTTCGAACAAAATTCCACGGTTTTGTTGTCGGAAAGTCCGATCGTGTGTACGGGGCATTAGACTAATTGGATAACATGGGTGGTTATAGGTCAACATTGGCAGGTAAGAATATGTACTTAAACATAGGCATTTTCACAGATCACACTACATGTTTAGGGCACTTGTCAACATTTCATCACCATCTCTTTCACATCAGGAATAAAAGAAAACTGCTCCCGTGTGACCAAAATCTAGGCAGTCCGGATCACATGACTCCCAGGCTTAGTCATGCACACAGGGTGTGCCGGTGTGCCTGGGCACACCCTAATCACCCTCTGTTAGTGTAGCTGCATGCCGGCTGTCTCCCGAGTTCTCCTGTGAAATGCTGCAAGAGTGTATAGCGCTTTCACATTGAGTAGATCACCAGGCTTGTAAGAGCCGCTCAGTGCCCTAAACTGTCTGTCAAAACTCGGCTGTGATGTCGGGGGTGGGCGGGGCTGAACAGCTATCATACACCAGCCAACAGGATAGGGGCTGGGCGGCCCACTCAGTGTATGTGACTCCGCCCCTTCTTTTTAAGCAGTTCAATCATTGGCTGGTGCTTGAAAGCTGATAGAAAGGAGCAGAGCCACATACACGGCCCGCCCAGCCCCTTTCCTGTTGGCTGGTGTATGATAGTTGTTCGCCGCGCCCAACCCCGACATCACCGCCGAGTTTTGACAGATAGTCTATTCAAGCAGGGACAGTACATGACAGTTTAAAGCACTGAGCAGCTCTTAAAAGCCTGGCGATCTGCTCAATGTGAAACTCCCCCTTTCCTCTATCAGTGCCAACCACTGCCACCTGTCAGTGCCATCTGTCAGTGCCAATCAGTGCCACCTATCAGTGCCAACCAATGCCAATCAGTGCCACCTATCACTGTCAATCAGTGCCAGCCAATGCCACCTGTCAGTGCCAATCAGTGCCAACCAATGCCACCTATCAGTACTGCCTATCAGTGCCAACCAATGCCACCTATCAGTGCTGCCTGTCAGTGGCCATCAGTGCTGCCAATCAGTGTCACCTATCAGTGCCCATGAGTGCTGCCTATCAGTGCTGCCAATCAGTTCCCATCAGTGCGCTGAGTGCAGGGATGGGGAGATGAACTCAGCATACAGGCACATTGTCCATGGGGGGGGGGGGGGGGGGCAGCCTGGTGGGGCACAACTGAAATCTGTTGATGTTTATTAATGCCACATGCCAATCTTGAGTATAATAGGTAATCACCACACTACTAGTTGCAATAAACTACTGGAGGTAAAATAAAAAAAAAGTGTCAGTAAAAGGCCCGCCGCTAAGCACTGTTATGTGTTCCCACACCACAAAAAAAAAAAAAGTGTAGCGCTAACTTAACAATAATGGTGGAATCTCTAATGTATGGAAATCTCAAAATACAACGTCACATATAATACACATCAAACTGAAAAATGGACATAAAAAATGAAACTTAGCAGGGATGGTGGAAACCCTTCTACAGATAATTGCACTACAAATTAACTGCAACAACTTTTTAGTTTGGGAGGTTCACACCATTCAAGGAAGAATAGCGCCAGGTCTACACCCTCCTAATATATTCCCTTTGCTCCACTTAGGTGGTAGCAATTTGTAGAGGCAGCAATTTTTCTTTTTTGGAATACTAGGGCATTCATTTGCCCATCATTATTTTCTTTTTCCTCTATATCGTGGTTGTTGATTCCGTGGAGCAGTATCACATAACGTCTCTCATTACCCGTATAGCATTGCATATCTGATAAAATAAGAGTCTCTACACTTACATAACAGCGGATGCTGAAATACCAGCTCTTTGCTGCTCACACCGGCAAAAAGCGAAGTGATGGCATTTCAACAAACAGGCTTGTATGCAACTCAAAATCATTCTGCACTGATAGTGTCACTTTTTTTTTTTTTTTGAGAAAAAAAAAAAAAGGAAGCAATACAGAAACTCACATCTGGCAAGTGGACCTTCAGAACACACAAGTACAGGTCGTTTTAGTCAAAGTGCATGTTTGAATTAGATTTTCTTTATAAAATGGTTAGACAATGGCTGGTTTGTTGTCCAGATGTGAAGTGACAAACACTCATGTGGGTTGGGAGTCTAGGTTGGAGGTTATAAAAAAGGAGAAGCCAGGAATCTACAAATTAAGTGAATTCTGCATTTTAATGTTTACTGAGCTTGGACTATCCTGGGCCCACATTGACCAAAGATCCAAATGCTTCCATGTTGCTCTTCTAGAATTCTCAAAGCCTCAGCTGGTTGGAGGTTAGTAAATGCTTCATCACCATATAAAGATACTTGGGAAAATATAAAAAAAAACAAACAGGTATACATCCTACAACTTAACAGAGCATACCAAAACGGGACATATAAATCTCACCTTCTATGGAAGAGTCCGAATTTATGTAGGCCACTCCTCTCTCCTGGAGAATTTTAGCATTTTCCTAAGAAATATTTAAAAAGAGAGGATAAAGTAAGATTGTTTTATTAAACATCACGAACTGGAAATCTATACAATTCAAATGTTTTCATTAAAAAAATAAAAAATGAATATCCAAAGTCAACATATTTGTGTAGTTTTGAACAGTGTAGAAACTGGTTAAAACTCCAGTATGGATTTTGTCTCTCCAAAATGGGAAGAATTCCCATCACTATGTGTCTTGCAGACACAAATGTAAAATAAATCAACCCCCAGCCATACACCAAGGCGCTAAACCTAGCACAAGGGGGGTGGGAGCAGCATAATTATCTCACTGCACACTACGTCCGCCATGTTACTGAAGTCCAAAGTCCAGTAACATGGTGGACGTAGTGTGCAGGGAGATGATTCTGCTGCTCCCACCCCCTTTGTGCATAAAATTATTCCAAAATATAAAAAGGCGCCAACCCTATGTAAATACGTGTGACAGCTGCCCCTTTATGTGTGAATCACAATAATAAATCATACTAAAAATGTAAAGTAGGCACTAATTAAACTACATGCATCTTAAAATTGACATGTGCTAAGTAATAAAGCACTATTGTGCAAAGCCAAAAAAAAAAAATAAATTCCACAAAGATGCTGTGAAAAAAATCCTAAATATTAATACCAGTGTTCTATCGGTTCTATAGCTTAGTGCATATACATATCAAAGATGAAAAGTGCTGTAAAAATATGCAGGTTCAAGCCCCTTTTCAACTGTGACCATTTCCAAATTGTACTTTAATTAAATTATTCCAATCCACTGTGCCTCTTTATATGATTCCAAGAAAAAAAAAAAAAAAGGTGCTTCACCACCAATAATACAAATGCTCACTCACCAGAGCCCAAAGGCCCGCTGGACCACAAATCGTGTGTAATGATATTATTACAATCTCCCAGCATGGAGTCCCAAGTTTTCTCCTTTCCAGCTCACTGACGCTCCTTCCCTTTAGCAGGATATACCCCAATCACCCAAAAAGAAGATAAACCCGTTGATCGTGCAACAGTTTTAATAAAAGATGTTCCCGTTTATAAACCAATCCCCAAATATATGCGCTTACATGTCAGGGTGCCCAGACCGGCACCAGCTTCACAAGCATAAACGTTTTAGTTCAAAGGATAATATCCAACACACTACCGTTACAATGGTACAGACAAAGCCGTCTGTCTCAACAAATTCCAGCTTGCGTCTCACGGCTCAAAACGAACGTGACGTCACATGAGGTCCACGGGAATATATGGCAATCCGACCTCTATGCATTTTGCTGTATAGCTGCATCAGGAATGTATATCCTGCTGAGGGAAAGGTGCGTCTGAGCTGGAAAGGAGAAAACTTGGAACCCCATGCTGGGAGATTGTAATAATGTCCATTACACATGCTTTGTGGTCCAGTGGGCCTTTGGGCTCTGGTGCGTGGGCATTTGTATTATTGGTGGTGGAGCACGTTTTCTCTTGGAATCATAAAGATTCACGGTGGATTGGAATCATTTATTTAAAGTGCAAGGATTTGGAAATGGTCACAGCTGAAAAAGGACTTGAACCTGCATATTTTTACTGCACTTTTCATCTTTGATATGTATATGCACTAAGCTATAACTGATAGAACACTGGTATTAATATTTGGGATTTTTTTTACAGCATCTTTGTGATTTTTTTTTTTGTTTTTGGCATTGCACAATAGTGATTATGACATTATTTACATTTTTGAATGTAAATGCACCAAGTTATCACTGATATAAAAGTGGTATCAACAAAAAAAAAGTTTTTTTTCACAGCATCTTTGTGGAATTTGTGCAATTTTTTTTTCTGTGCATTTTTTGTTATTGCACAATAGTGACTATCACAGTGGGTGTAACCTTTATTACTTTACATGTGTAAATTTTAGGATGCATGTAGTTTAATTAGTGCCTAATTTACATTTTTTGTGCACCCCTTTGAGCAATCTATATTGCTTATTGGCACTATGGACTCCGATAATATGGCCGCCCGAAGACTTCCTGTTAGCAGTGATGCAGTTCCAGTCCAACAGAGCAACTCTAGCGTCCCCGCTGCCTTGAATGCTGCAGCTTCCTCCACTCTTACATTCCGGGGAGCATAGATCTTGCCACATTATACCCGCTGGTCGGGTAGTTTGTGAGTGCGCCTCAGACAAGAGACCCACTGTGGTTTAACTATGCTTTTCATCTACTCTTTACTTCTACTTTTGGACCTTTCGGCTGCCTTTGATATGGTTGACCACCCCCTTCTCCTCCACTCCTTTGGTCTCACTGACTGTGCTCTTTGTTGGCTCTCATTCTACTGATCCCACCACACCTTCAGAGTCAGTTTACTAACCGACATATCAGTCTGGATGTCACACCACTTCTTCAAACTCAACCTGTCCAAAACCGAGCTCATAATTTTTCCTCCCCCACGTGTCTCTTCCCCTGACTTCTCTGCCAAGATCAATGGCACAACCATCAACCCATCCCCGCATGCCAGGGTACTAGGTGTAGTCCTGGATTCAACTCTTTTCGACCCCACATTCAATCACTTTACAAATCTTGCTGCCTCAACCTCCTCTCACCTACTGCAACTCCCTCCTCATTGGCTTACCTTTAAATACGCTATCCCCACTTCAGTCCATCATGAATGCTGCTGCCAGACTCATCCACCTTACAAACCGCTCAGTGTCTGCTACTCCTCTCTTCCATTCCCCTCCATTGGCTGCCACTCACCCAACGCATTAAATTCAAAATACTAACAACAACTTACAAAGCCATCCACAACTCGGCTCCCAGCTACATCACTAGCCTAGTTTCAAAATGCCAACCAAATCGTTCTCTTCGTTCCTCCCAAGACCTCCTGCTCTCTAGTTACCTTGTCACCTTCTCCCATGCTCACCTCTAGGGCTCCCCCCCCCCCCCCCGAGCCTCTCCCATCCTTTGGAATTCCCCTACCCCAATCTGTCTGACCATCTCCAACTCTATCCACTTTTAGACGATCCCTGAAAACTTCTCTT
This sequence comes from Lithobates clamitans, assembly GCA_037952925.1. Lineage (NCBI taxonomy): Eukaryota > Metazoa > Chordata > Amphibia > Anura > Ranidae > Lithobates > Lithobates clamitans. The sequence continues at coordinate 2,092,625 of JBBGZY010000680.1, forward strand.
CAGAGAAGCCCATCTTGCCCTCACCCAACAACTGTATTTTCATTTTCTTCATCAGTACATCTCCCACAGTTGTTACCTTTTGTATCACTTGACCCTCTCTTCTAGATTGTAAGCTCCAACGAGCAGGGTCCTCCGATTCCTCCTGTATCGAATTGTATTGTAATTGTACTGTCTGCCGTCACGTTGTAAAGCGCTGCGCAAACTGTTGGCGCTATATAAATCTTGTATATTAATAATAATCCACTGCACACTGTGGAAAAGAGTGCTGCTTTTATGTGGATACCATTTATTCACTGTGAACTTTTTGTTTTTAAACCTCTTATTGACTCAATAAAGCGTCCACTGGATTTTGTAAGTGATTGGCACACTAATTCAACACAACTGAGTGTTTATTACTTTGACATGGAGTTGGGTATTATGTGTGGCATTGGAATTAGTCCATAGTTGGCACTCACAGCCAAGTAATTTACAAAGACGTCAGCACCATCATCTGGGTTGTTTATTAGGACACCATATAAACACTCAATGTCCCTGTGCTGTGTTTTGTGTGTTAAATATTTTTCATAATGTGACTGCTGAGGGGCAAGTTTGGGCCACAAGAACAGGGCCAGAATAGAAGGTGTTTCCATAACCCTCAGGAGCCATTTAGGCTCACTGTACCCTTGAAAACTAGCAAAAACTAAAGCTGAATTTTGTTTTAATATTTCTCAATAGCCACAATGTATATAAACCCCTTTGTTTGCACTAAATGCCTTTACAAACCCAGATATTAATTTGTTAATGCAGCAGTGACACCATCACTGTGCTGCAGATCTCATATCAGGTAATCTTTGCAGTGCCTTTTAGAAGCCCGGGCAATGGCTTAGTTTGAACCGCCGGAAATGCTGCACTCCAAATGCACTGGGGAGCTCCATAGGATCTATGTGCTGCCTGTATATCTTAGCACTTTAGACTTTTTGCACCAGCATGAAGTCCTGTAGTAATGTACGAGTCATCAGAAGTAACTACAGCCGCCAGAGGGGAATCAGGTTTTTCTTTTTTACACCTGGAAGCGTTTTCACTTTCACGGAGTATCAGAGCCACGCTGGAAAGCGGAAATATGCTGGGGAGCAGAGATGCAAAGGGCTATCCTGTAAAAGTGATGCAGTGACTTGCCTCATGAGTGTATGAGGTTTGTCTCGTACTTCTAAGAACCAAAAAATTCCTCCCTAGAATAAGTGAGCATGCCAAAAAGTGAGCAGGTGTGAAAGTGAACACAGGGCAGGACTGGGAAGAGCCACATTCTGTGCATGGATTCTGTGCATGGATGGTCTCTACGCCCTTATACAAATCTAGGACCTCCATACTAAGATGGAGGCATGGAAAACCTATGACCCCTGGGCTGAGCAGCTTGCAAAGCTGAAACCAAGAAATCAGAGGTCCTAATCTCATGCCTGCACAAAAGTTGGGAACCCTACATTGGGAACATGCAAGATAAAGTTTTGCATGGGTGCATGCGTCCACTATAGTAAACTTGCAATTTCAGCGTGTTTGTATTCAAAGGGTACTCAAGGGTACAGCAATAAGGAGATGGTAGTAGTAATCCATAGTAATCAATTGAATTGTAATAAGAATTCTGTGTGTTTGCTATGACACAAAACACTTTGCCATAATCAACACTACTTGATCTCACCTCTGCCCACTCTGTTGATCCCAGAAGTCCAAACTCTTCTGCATCCCAGCTTGCAAAAATAATTGTTCTTCTGGGCCTCCAACCTGGAAAAAAAATGTTCTTTAGCTGTGGACAAGACTGCATTCTTCACTGCTCAGAGACATGCTGGTATGTTAACTGGCTTATGTCTAAAATCAGGCCTAGTACGTGTGGGCCTAAAAATCCCAACTGCATCCTCCCAAGTAAAGCCTGGTGATACTCAAGTCACTAATGCAGCCCTGGTACTCATTTCAAGCATGAAGCCACAGTAAAAAGTGAGATTGCAGGTTCTGAAGTGGATGGATGGGATGGAATGATAAAACAAATGTAAGGAGACCTTATCTTTTTGGCTGGTAGATGGAACAGGGCAGAGCAGGTCTGTATACATTATATTAAAATTTGAGGGACAGTACCAAGCCTCAAAACGTAGAACTTGTAATAACTTATCGCCCGTCCCTTTTGGTCACCAAGAGAAGTATAGAGGAATTGGCCTACAGGAGTTGGTGAGAGGATTCAGAGTTACTATGGTCCGAGAAACATGAAACCATCTTTCCTTACTCTCGTTGATTGATTTTTACAATTAAAATTAAAAATGCTGCAAATAAAAGTAGACTCCATGCTACCAGCAGTAGTGCATTCTTGCAATGGTCTTCAATTAAAAAAAAACTATCACAATGCAAGGAGAGTCATCATTCATGTGCACCATGAGGTCTAAATACAGATCTGGGGTGAAAATTGAAAAAGCAAAAATTAAACCAAAAAATAAAAAATAGTAAAAAAATAAATTATTGGGCATGGAAATAGGCGATCAATAGTAGGGTAAGAAAATGGAGATGCTAAAGTCCTTGTTATGACCAGAAATACGCTTCTGGGGCCCCAGCTATCTTCCCCCAGCCTATCCCTATTATGTTGTGATGGGGCAGACTGGGGCTTAGGCAAAGTGGTATGTTTCTCATGCTTCAAGGTGTCCTGCTCTCCTTATTAGTATCAAAGTAATGAAGTAGTGAGCGCAAGCTTTGAGTGCACCTCCATTTTACATTGTCTGGAAAGGAGTAATACTAACATATAATCACACACATACAGTGCCTTGCAAAAGTATTCACCCCCTTGGCTTTTTACCTATTTTGTTACATTACAGCCTTTAGTTCAATGTTCTTTTAATATGAATTATATGTGATGGATCAGAACACAATAGTCTAAGTTGAAAGAAGTAAAATTAGAAAAATGTACACATAAAACTATTCACCCCTTTGTTATGAAGCCCATACAAAGCTCTGGTGAAACCAATTACCTTTAGAAGTCACTTAATTAGTGAAATGATGTCCAGATGTGTGCAATCTAAGTGTCACATGATCTGTCATCACATATACACACCTTTTTTAAAGGCCCCAGAGGCTGCAACACTAACTAACACTGCCATGAATACCAAGGAACTCTCCAAACAAATAAGGGCATGGGCGTAGCATAAGGGGTTGCAGGGGTCATAATCGCAACCCCGTCCCTAGCTCCAGGGGGCCCCTGCAGCCTCCCTGATATATTACCATATCCTCCACAAAATCCAACTTTGATCTGCTCTAGGGCCCCCACAGCCACGCTCCAGTACTGGGCTTCTACTTTGCCTTCCATAATCCACACCCCCCTCTTCCCTTTGGCTGGGGAGAAGCTGTGAGCCATTTCCTGAATGGAGAGGAGCGCGAGGTGAGAACAGCCCAGGATGGGGAAGTGTCTGTGCTGTGCGCTGGCAACATGTAATGGTAACCGAGCTCAGCGAGGCAAGAGGTGGAGAGTGCCGTCCTGTAGCCACAATGGGACCGATGTCACTGGTTGGGTATGACACTGCTCCGTGTCTCCTAGTCACCAGCTGGGATTCTCTGTACCCCCCCCCCCACCCAGGGATGTCTACTTAACCCACTTTCCTGACAACTGGGGAAAAGACACACACCTCCGGGAGGTGACCTTCCCCCAACACCTGCCAACACTGACAGAGAAAACTTCAGAAATTGCTAAAAAAAAATCCCTCAACACCTCCTTGGGGGGCCCCTGAAGGGCTGCAGGCTCCAGATTTTGTGTCACATGACTTTGCCCTCCCAGATCTAAGTTATCCCCCGCCCCCCAAAGCCCCCTGACCACCCCCTCCACCCTGCATGCTATGCCCGGCTGCTGAGCTCCTTTCCCAGTACAGCACTCTATACTATTCCTCCTCCGCAGGGCTGAAATCACATTAGTTTACAACACAACCAGTTAGCCATGAATGCACAGGGTGTATGTGCCTACTGCAACTACACTGCAGTTTCGATCCAAAGAATTTCACAGGTCAGAACGGCAACATAAATGCCAGATACACCCTGTGAAGACTGACAGACTGTGTGTATAGGAATGTGATTTTAGCCCTGTGTAGTGTGGGGGGAGCTGTATACAGTGCTGGGGTGGGAAAGGAGCTCTGCCAAGTGACCTGCCAGGGGGCCCCTGTCCTCCGATTCTCCAGTGGTAATCCCTGTCCTCTGATGTAAAGAGGAACTCTGTGAACTCAAAACTCATAAGCCACTTTGAGTATCTTGGCGTGTGGTGGATGTATCTGCACGCACATTGGAAGTAGTGGGGGGTGGCCCAGGTCAGCCTTTGCATCGGGGCCCACAAGCATCAAGCTACGCCTCTGAGTAAGGGATGTTGTTGAGAAGTACAAGTCAGGGTTAGGTTATAAAAAAAATATCCAAATCTTTGATGGTCCCTAGGAGCACCATCAAATCTATCATAACCAAATGGAAAGAACATGGCACAACAGCAAACCTGCCAAGAGACGGCCGCACACCAAAACTTACGGACCGGGCAAGGAGGTCATTAATCAGAGAGGCAGCACAGAGACCTAAGGTAACCCTGGAGGAGCTGCAGAGTTCCACAGCAGAGACTGGAGTATCTGTACATAGGACGACAATAAGCCGTACGCTCCATAGAGTTGGGCTTTATGGCAGAGTGGCCAAAAAAAAAGCCATTACTTTCAGCAAAAAGCAAAAAATTGCACATTTTTTGCAAAAAGGCATGTGGGAGACTCCCAAAATGTAAAACTCTATGTCTGGCGCAAACCCAACACATCACATCACCCAAAGAACACCATCCCCACAGTGAAACATGGTGGTGGCAGCATCATGCTGTGGGGATGTTTTTCAGCAGTCAGGACTGGGAAACTGGTCAGAGTTGAGGGAAAGACGGATGGTGCTAAATACAGGGATATTCTTGAGCAAAACCTGTACCACTCTGTGTGTGATTTGAGGCTAGGGCGGAGGTCCACCTTACAGCAGGACAATGACCCCAAACACACTGCTAAAGCAACACTTGAGTGGTTTAAGGGGAAAAATGTAAAATGTGTTGGAATGGCCTAGTCAAAGCCAGACCTCAATCCAATAGAAAATCTGTGGTCAGACTAATGTCGCGTACACACGATCGGACATTCCGATAACAAAATCCTGGATTTATTTCCGACGGATGTTGTCTCAAACTTGTCTTGCATACACACGGTCGCACAAATGTTGTCGGAAATTCCAATCGCCAAGAACGCGGTGACGTACAACACGTACGAGTAAAATGAAGTTCAATAGCCAGTGCAGCTCTTCTGCTTGATTCCGAGCATGCGTGGACTTTTGTGTGTCGGAACTGTGTACACACGATCAGAATTTACGACAATGGCTCTCAAATTTTTGTTGTCGGAAATTCCGACAGAAAATGTCCCATGGAGCAGACACACGGTCGGAATTTCTGACAACAAGCTCACATCGAACATTTGTTGTCGGAAATTCCGACCATGTGTACGCAGCATTAAAGATTGCAAACCATCCAACTTGAAGGAGCTGGAGCAGTTTTGCAAGGAGGAATGGGCAAAAATCCCAGTGGTAAGATGTGGGAAGCTCATAGGGACTTATCCAAAGCGACTTGGAGCTGTGATAGCCGCAAAAGGTGGCTCTACAAAGTATTGACTTTGGTGGGGTGAATAGTTATGCACATTGACATTTTCTGTTATTTTGCCCTATTTGTTGTTTGCTTCACAATAAAAAACAAAAAAAACACATCTTCAAATTTGTGGGCACGTTCTGTAAATTTTTTAAAGAGAAAATTTGCGCTAGGTATACAAATGTGGTGAATGATATAAACCTATGAATAAAATTTAAACCTGTGAAAAGGAATCCTGCAGCTGTACGCTATAACCCTGATAGGGGGCACCACTGAACATATAAACAGAAAAGCGCAGCGCTGGATATAAACAAAATATCGTGCTATGTGCCAATACTTTTAAAAAATTATGAGCGAAGAGATATGCACAATTGTTCTCAAAAATACATAACATATAGTGAAAATAATTTGTGCAAACACTTATAAGTAGAGAGAAGTGCACATTGTTACACCAAAATATTGTCCGTGAATATTGAGTGTGAATAAAATTGCTAATCCATTTATATAAAGTCCATAAATTGTGAAATTGTTGGATAACCGACTTCCACCACTGTGAATCCCGTCACCTCGGAAAGATTAAAGGCTTACCGGATAGCCTATAGAAAAAGGCATGAACCGATCTCCTCTTAGGATGCTGTACCTTCTGTGGATGGGTTCCGCTTATGGAGTGCTAGGTGGATATCCTCAGATCGTCAGCCATGGAGGAAAGCCATTCCCAACAGTAATGGGTGTCCAGGAAAAAAGAGAAAAAATGCTCCGATAGTGTGATAAAGCTTATGGTTCCTTTATTAAAACCGCCATATAGCCATTCAATATACAAAGATCCTTGCAAGGAAGAGTTTAAAAACAGCTCCGGTGGATAACGAAAGTTCGCGCATGCGCAGTACGTGCGTACGTGTCTACCCTACGGCCGTTTCGTCAGAAATGACATCATCAGGGGCACGCCTACACGTCCGCGCATGCGCTTTAAGTACCTGAGCGGCGAAGCGAAGGAACTCAGCCATTGGTTACATGATTATCGGAGCTAAAAACAGCTGAAGCATCAATCAAAATGAGAATGATCATTTGCATACAAAAACCTTAACCAGAGCCATCTTGTGGACAACTGGAGTAATGCTTCAAGCTTAAATTTAATATTTTAATCCTGATAAATAAAAATAAATAGAAATGGCTGAAGGACGATTCGCATCCCCCTTCAAGTTAGAAAAATTTTTTTTAATTACACAAGCCTAATTAAGTGAGAGAAAAAAAAGAAAAAAAGGGAAAAAAGAAGAAAAATCTCTCTCCAAAAATTAAAAGTAATAAACAATATATCAAAGCAGAAAACTAGATATATTATATAAATATTCTAACGTCACAGTAGGATAAAATCACCCAAATATGAGGTGATGGACCTCCGATGAAAAAAGCCTTCTTTTGGTTCAGAAAGTATTAAAAAATTATAAAAAAATATAAAAAATGATAAAATCACTCTCTATGTAAAGACATTCAGAATAGAGAGATAAACTGACCGAGGAATGTGGAGGGGACATCAAAAAATCAAAATTGTTGTTAGCTATTATCAATAAAACAATTTATGTCCCACTCCACATTCAGGCCCATAGGGACATGGCAGCCTAATCTATATATCCAATTAGTCTCACTTCTGGATATACTGCGTTTACCGTTACTGCCTCGCCAGTGTGGTATGTATTTTTCGAGGGCTAGAAATGTGGTACCGGTGGGGTCCCTTCCATGTTTAAGGTCATAATGTTTTGAAACATTATGCTTATCAAAACCTCTTCGGATATTGGCAACATGTTCCCCAAGCCTCACTTGTAGCTTTCTAGTGGTACGACCTACATATTCCAACCCGCAAGGGCATCTTAAAAGGTACACCACACATTTTGTGGAACAGGTAATGAAAGATCTGATTGGATATGTAGTACCTGTTCCTGTGGATGTAAATTCGGTTAACCTTCTCCCCCTAAAAGCATTGATGCTACAAATTTGACACTTTTTGCAGGGGTAAAACCCCTTTAGATCACCAAAAAAGGAGGGTCTTACTGGTGGATCTGGGACATTAGGTGCTACAAAGTGCCTAAGATTTGAGGCACCCCTAAACAGCACACAAGGTTTTTCTGCCAATAGCGGCCCTAGGATCCTGTCATTTTTTATAACAGGCCAGTGTCTTTTTATTATGCGTTTTATGGCCCAATGCTGGCTAGAGTAGGTGGTCAAGAATGCTAAACCAAAGTCCTCCCTTTGCTCTATTCGTGGTGGTTTATCTGCCAAAAGGGTTTGACGGTCCCTATTCTGCACTTCTGTTATCAGCATATCGAGAGTTTGGCCATCATAGCCTTTGTTTAGGAATCTAGTTTTGAGCACCTCAGCCTCTACTTTGAAATCCTCCAACTTGGAGCAATTTCTCCTGAGCCGTAAGAATTGCCCTTTTGGAACTGCTGACAGCCAGGAACGGTGATGACATGAGTCAAGTGGAATATATCCGTTCCTGTCTGTCGTTTTAAAATAAGTAGATGTGGTTATCGCCCCATTTTCTATGATTATTTTTAGATCCAAAAAATGAATTTGGGTGGGGTTAACCTCATGAGAGAGAACAATGCCTCTGTCATTGTTGTTCAAAAAAGACAGAAAAGTTGTAACGGATTCAATGTCCCCGTCCCATATAAAAAGGACATCATCGATGAATCTTTTCCAAAAAATAAGTTCATTGCGTCTCCTGTATAGTACCACATCCTCCTCCCACTTAGCCATGAATAAGTTGGCCATACTGGGAGCAAATTTTGCTCCCATCTAAGTGGAGGGGTCCGCGCTTAGGACAGTGTGAGAGCTGCTGCCTATTCCAAATTGGTATCTCAAAGGATCCAATAATATAGTATAGTGATAAGGGAATAAGAACGGCGCTGCCCTCAATATATTTGAGTGCTAAAACCTATTGCGGTACATAAACCTGAACTGGGTGTACGTATTGCAATCTCACCAGATTTGTGCAAAAGTAACCAAAAACGAAAAACCAAAATATCAATAAGACAAAAAACCAGTACCGTAACCTTAGTACAACCGATACTGCTACATTAAGTGAAATGAAATAAAATAAGATAAAATCAATAAAGTGAAGTAGATCCCCCCAGTGGTTTGAAAAGTAATGTCAAATTAGAATGATACAGTATGCGTGAACAGTGTTTAACTGAAAAAAGATTTTTTTAAAAAGAAAATGGAAAAAAATTTTTTATGGATTCCTCAATATTCAAAAGTTTTGGGACAAAAATAGCGTCAGGGGTGCTATGAAATAAGTGATAAAAAATTATTTATTGAATATATAAGAAGTGTTAATGTGGTCTCAGTGTGTCGTTAGCATGTGTATAAAGATAATGCTACACTTTCCAAAAATATTGAGACACCATGACATGTGAGATCCAAAAAACAGCTTTTGTGAACCATAGAAAACTAAAATTGTGACACACTATTAGCACACTCCCTATAAGTTAAAATGCGATTAATGCGATTATATAAAACAGCATAAAGTAGCCATAAATCCAGTTTAACAAACGCTAATGCATTAATCATTAACTCCTATAAAATCCATGCATGGGGTCATACATAAATGACCAGGTGGAGAAGACAAAGTCCAATAGTATAAATGCTGTTAATTGTATCCTTGGGGACACACTGCAGTGACTTCCGTGCCTTACATGCAAGACGGTGACTTTCAGGTGCTCACCCCCCAGTGATACCCCACTCACCAGAGATGATCACCCCTGCAGGGGTACCGAGCAACAGAGTGGGTGTTCCAGGGCAGGTGATATTCACTCCAAGTGTGCTTCCCTTCCTCTATAGCTTTCAGTTGTTACAGCTACTCCAGGGGATAGATGTATGGTAATGTGGTCAGGATATTCCAACGGTTTGCCAGCTTCAACTCTCCAGTGTACCGGAGAAAAAGAAACACAAGGGGGCCTCCTTGGTGAAGTACGTTATATAAGTTTATTGCACATAACCGTTACATGAAAGTCCCATACTGAATATTCACAGGCTCCAAGCCAAAAAACCGAAGTAAAATTTAAAACGAGCTCCGCTGTGTGCAGGGTTGGAACCGGCAACGAATGATGATAATGCGTTCCACCGTGCGTTCCAGCCAGCACTTCCGGGTATGACGTGTGAGCGTGACTCCGCCTTACGCGTTTCGTCATAGGACGTTTTCAAAGGCAGTCTGCCTTTGAAAACGTCCTATGACGAAACGCGTAAGGCGGAGTCACGCTCACACGTCATACCCGGAAGTGCTGGCTGGAACGCACGGTGGAACGCATTATCATCATTCGTTGCCGGTTCCAACCCTGCACACAGCGGAGCTCGTTTTAAATTTTACTTCGGTTTTTTGGCTTGGAGCCTGTGAATATTCAGTATGGGACTTTCATGTAACGGTTATGTGCAATAAACTTATATAACGTACTTCACCAAGGAGGCCCCCTTGTGTTTCTTTTTCTCCGGTACACTGGAGAGTTGAAGCTGGCAAACCGTTGGAATATCCTGACCACATTACCATACATCTATCCCCTGGAGTAGCTGTAACAACTGAAAGCTATAGAGGAAGGGAAGCACACTTGGAGTGAATATCACCTGCCCTGGAACACCCACTCTGTTGCTCGGTACCCCTGCAGGGGTGATCATCTCTGGTGAGTGGGGTATCACTGGGGGGTGAGCACCTGAAAGTCACCGTCTTGCATGTAAGGCACGGAAGTCACTGCAGTGTGTCCCCAAGGATACAATTAACAGCATTTATACTATTGGACTTTGTCTTCTCCACCTGGTCATTTATGTATGACCCCATGCATGGATTTTATAGGAGTTAATGATTAATGCATTAGCGTTTGTTAAACTGGATTTATGGCTACTTTATGCTGTTTTATATAATCGCATTAATCGCATTTTAACTTATAGGGAGTGTGCTAATAGTGTGTCACAATTTTAGTTTTCTATGGTTCACAAAAGCTGTTTTTTGGATCTCACATGTCATGGTGTCTCAATATTTTTGGAAAGTGTAGCATTATCTTTATACACATGCTAACGACACACTGAGACCACATTAACACTTCTTATATATTCAATAAATAATTTTTTATCACTTATTTCATAGCACCCCTGACGCTATTTTTGTCCCAAAACTTTTGAATATTGAGGAATCCATAAAAAATTTTTTTCCATTTTCTTTTTAAAAAAATCTTTTTTCAGTTAAACACTGTTCACGCATACTGTATCATTCTAATTTGACATTACTTTTCAAACCACTGGGGGGATCTACTTCACTTTATTGATTTTATCTTATTTTATTTCATTTCACTTAATGTAGCAGTATCGGTTGTACTAAGGTTACGGTACTGGTTTTTTGTCTTATTGATATTTTGGTTTTTCGTTTTTGGTTACTTTTGCACAAATCTGGTGAGATTGCAATACGTACACCCAGTTCAGGTTTATGTACCGCAATAGGTTTTAGCACTCAAATATATTGAGGGCAGCGCCGTTCTTATTCCCTTATCACTATACTAAATTTTGCTCCCATGGCTACTCCTTTCCTCTGCAGAAAGTAGTTTCCATTGTGCCAGAAGTAGTTATGTTTCATCGAAAAGTCCAGCAGCTCGACCACGAATTTCTTTTGCGTGATCGAGATGCTGGAGTCACGATGTAAGAAAAATTGAACCGCTTCATGGCCCAACTGGTGAGAGATGGCCGTATAAAGCGAAGCTACATCTGCGGTTACCAATAGGTAAGTTGATTTCCACTCTATCTCCCCAAGCAAATTGATAACATGTTTTGTGTCTTTTAAAAAGGAGGGGGTGCCCATCACCAGTGGTTGTAAATACTTGTCAATGTATTTACCAACTCTGGATGTAACAGAGTCGATTCCACTGATGATGGGCCTCCCAGGTTTATACGTTCTGTAAATTAACCACTTCAGCCCGGAAGATTTGGCTGCTGAATGACCGGGCATTTTTTTTGGGATTGCACTGCGTCACTTTAACTGACAATTACGCGGTTGTGCGACGCTGCACCCAAATAAAATTGACATCCTTTTTTTCCCACAAACAGAGCTTTCTTTTGGTGGTATTTGATCACCTCTGCGGTTTTTATTTTTTGCGCTATAAACAAAAAAAAAAAAAGAGAGTCAATTTTCAAAAAAACGCAATATTTTTTACTTTTTGCTATAATAAATATCCCCATTTTTTTTTTTTAAAAAAAAAGCTAATTTTTTCTCAGTTTAGGCCGATATGTATTCTTCTACATATTTTTGGTAAAAAAAAACAAAAAAAAAACGCAATAAGCGTATATTGATTGGTTTGCGCAAAAGTTATAGCGTCTACAAAATAGGGGATAGATTTATAACATTTTTATTATTCTTTTTTTTTTTTTTTTACTAGTAATGGCGGCGATCTGCGATTTTTATCGTGACTGCAACATTATGGCGGACACATCAGACACTTTTGACACATTTTTGGGACCATTGGCATTTATACAGCAATCATTGCTGTAAAAATGTCACTGGCAGGGAAGGGGTTAACATTAGGGGGCGATCAAGGGGTTAACTGTGTTCCCTGTTTCTAACTGAAGGGGGAGGGGACTGACTAAAGGGGATGACAGATCGTGGTTCCTAGCCATCTGCCCTTCTCTCCTCACAGAGCAGAACAGGGATTTGTGTGTTTACACACACACTTCCGTGTTCTGCCTCTCGTGCCCGCGATCGCTTGAGGCTGGCGGTCATCGCGACTGTCGGCCACGAGCATCGGCACCCCCGCAGCGTGCAGCGGGCGCGCCTGCTATCCCGATCCTACTAGCCGACGTATAGCTATGACGGCTCGCGGGATTGTGCCGACCTGCTGCAGTCAAATGGCGGCGGCTGGTCGGCAAGCGGATAAATGATGCAAATCCTCAAACAATCCATGTTAATTCCAGGTTGTGAGGCAACAAAACACGCCAAGGGGGTAAATACTTTTGCAAGGCACTGTAGGTTGGACTTGATGGACTTGTGTCTTTTTTCAACCTCACCTACTATGAAACTATGAGTTAAACAAAAAACAAAAAAAAAACACTACCATCTTACCTTGAAAAAAAAAACTGCTGCAATGATGTGTGACCTTCAACCTACAATATACAGCCTAGATCACATGGTCTTGGGCTACCAAATCATTACAGTCAGTAGAGGGTCTATTTTTTTTTTTTATCAGACAGAGGCCGTCTGGTAGATTTGAAGTGAGCTTGGTGGCTCAGCAATGAAAGAAACATTGCAGCAGTACTAACAACAACGTCCAGCCTGCAGCCTGCATATAAAATGAGCAAATAGAATAGCTACCTTACACAAATATTAGTGCAAAGTATACAAAGAAACAGAGTTATTACCACAATATGTGCAGTAAAGTTGCACATGCAGTAACTAACATTTTGGGTTTATAACTTTGATGTATAAAGTCTTTTTTTGTTTTTTGAAAAACAAAAGCACCACGTTTAATAAATCGCAAAAAAAAAAAAAGATTCCCAGAACACTATGGGATTTCTAATTCAAGAAAACACAGCTGCTATGGTCTTTCAGGCACCCAGTCTCTTATTGAAACCACAGATAAAAGCATTTGGAGAAGAGGGGGGTGGGGTAAAGTCACTGCTTTGACACATTTACTCGTGTAAATGTCAGCTTGAGCTACTGAGCTGTGTAAATGTCAGCTTGAGCTACTGAGCCGTGTAAATAGGTTTTTAACAAAAGGAGTAAAGGATTTGCAGAAAAGAATTTGAAAAGTAGCCTGCTGGTTACATAGAAAAATACAAAATATTTTTATATGCAGCTGTCAAGACATAACTAACTCTGTAAACCGCATTGTCTATAGAATATTTAAGGGAAAAATGTTTACCGTTTTGACTGTAGCACCCTGCTATTAAATTTATTTGCCAAGTGATAGTTGCCTTGGCCAATTGATAGGTCAATTGATTTCACCCCAATTCTGGAATTGCTGCACTTCTCTCTTCTGTCACTAGGTGGCCGGGTATTTGGTGACATTAGAGGGCATTGCAAGGACAGATTAGGAATGAATGGCATGTTTTAGCCAATGGGCATGGATTTTCCTGGGTCCCTTGGCCTGCTGGGAGAGCCCAAGTTGAATACCTTTACCGTTAGTAACAGCTACAAGATTGTTGTCATAGGAGACAGCAGTCCTACCTATAAAGACGTGGTGTCCGGCTGGAGGCCTTCACCTGTGTAGCTGTCTGCCAATTAACATTGCATCTACCTAGGGGTGTCCTGGAACTAATCCCTTCTCCCACAGTTCTGTTTGAGACAATAAATCTCTGCATTCAAAAAGTGTCTGGTGCCCACCTGTTCATCTTGCATTGCACCCACCATGCCTTGTAACCCACTCTACACTGAAGGATGTCAGCTGTCCTGAACTCTGGAGGTCACCATTGGTCTTCAGTGGCCCCGGGACTTTGCTACATGAATGTCATGTAATTCAAGCATTATGTGTGCCATTGTACAAGATTAGAATTATGTGTTACCTTCAAGGAATACATAACACAGAAATGTATCAACTGGGTGGATTTAATATCAGTCTACAGGGTAATGAAAGCAATAATTAAACCCCAAATATACTATTCAGGAATTATCCACTGATCTGACTAGACTAAAACTAAAAGCTAGATGGTTGCTATTATTCAGTTCCATTGACAAATCTTTTTCTGTAGGTCCATGGCCATCGTTAGAAATAATTGGGCCCCAAACAGCGTACCTGACAGGGCCCCCGCCTGACAGTCCCTGCCTTTAAATACCTTATTGTACTCGCCCAGTAATCCCACCAGTCACAGCTCCAACCAAGAAAATAACATCTCTCCGACTCCAACAGTTAAAAGGTTCACTGGGCCATATCACAAAGGGGCTGGGGATAGAGAGGGGACCATTTAATCATTTACGGGATAAGCCAAGTAGTCCTCCGTGCATGGCTCACAACAAATTAAGGTCCTGCCTGCCCTTGTGGATTCATATAGAAGAGTTTGAAACTCAAATTAAATTGTCTAGAGCAGTAGCGCGAAGATTACGCCACCTACTCCCAGAAATGAATAAATAGTCCACTCCCCCAGCACCCATTTAATCACTGGTAGTCATGGCCAGTGGGATTATAGTGCATGTGCCCAAAAGGTGTTGAAGTCCCCCTGCTAAACTGATGGGCCCTGGCACAGGAGGGCTGGCTCTACCCTACCCCTCCCAATCGGCAGCCCTGTGTACGACCAACTAGGGGACTGCCACAGACAATAACCCCTATTCATATAAAAATTACTGGGGTCTTTCAACTTTCACTGCACCAAAAACACATTGGTACTGCTGTTCCATGTGATTTAGTGGCACTGCGTTTGCAAAATTTGGAGTACCATTAATTAATGGCACCCATGTGCATCACGCAAGGGCAGACTGTTCACATGCGGTGCAGGAACCACACACAGAACCTTAGTCACCACGTTTCACTCAGATTGGAACAAAAAATGATCTTCCACACACACATACTGCCCAAAGCCAAAAAAGTAGAATGGATGCATGGCAAGTGGAGGCCCCACACACGTGTGAGATGCAAAAGTGTCAATCAAGGGAGGACTGACACTGGGGACTCATGGGTCACCTTTAACAAGCTGCAAAAGACATGGACGTCCTTGTCTGTTGCAGCTGATTAGGCATTCTTTGCAAAGTGATATTTCACCTCATTTACCAAGCTAAGAGAAGTTGCCTTTTCATCATTGCAGAATAGATTAAATATTTAAAAACAAACCTAAATATTTAAATTTTTGGTTAATATAAAATAAAAATCCAAGTCAAACAAACAACGTTATGGAGACTCTACCTTCTTTTACTTTTTTCCCAAAGCTTCTCGCAACTTCCTGCAGTACAGCTGCTCCGGTAGTTGGATCTATTCCACCAAACACCCAGGAATCTCGATGGCCTCCCAAAATTATGTAACGATCTACAGAAACGTAAAAGGACAACAATGAAAAAAGCATCAAGTGGTGTCTGGCGAAAGCCAGTGTACAGGAAATACCATTTCTTGGATGGATTTAAGTGTAGTCATGTATAATCTAAACATGTTTACGTGATATTGCTCACCATACAAAAATAGTTGTCAGTATGACTAGTCCGGTCAACTTACTTGATATAGGCTTCTGGTGCAGCCCCTGATATGACCAAAGAGCTGCATATAATATTCACTCAACTTAAGGCTACAGAAATCTGCCAAAGACTGTGCACATTGGTGGCAAAAAGGAGACACTCCCTGAATGAGGAAAATGTTGCATTGTGACCACTAAAATGGAATCCGATGATCATTGGAAATAATCACATTGGACAAAATTTGTTATGGCCAGGCAATTGCTTGCGACATGGAACAACATATTTTTTTAATGATACATCCTCCAAGCAGTGGCATCACTAGGTGGCGGCTACTGGGACTATAGCCCAGAATCTGGGGCCCATAGCCCAGAGTCTCTTACCTAGGGTTGGCTCTGGGCTCCATCTGCTCAGCTGGTGGTCGGGGGAGGAACATAACTAGTTAATGTTATCGGGCACAAGTTCCTATCTATATTCAGCAGTTGCAACAATTTAATCATTGTCCTGACGTCCACTTCTATACCAATCTGCCAGGCAATGTAATTGCTGGGAACCACAGCACAAGGATAACTCTGCCTGAGCCTGAAAATCAAATAGTCCCGGTGAAGTTTGGTATAGAAGTGAATGTCAGGACAATGATAAAACTTCCGAAACTGCTGAATATAGATAAGAGCTTGTGCATGATAACATTAACTAGTCATGTTCCTCCCCTGGCCACCAGCTGAGCAGATGGAGCCCAGTCCAGTCTGGATCACCACAAGCGGTAAGCACTTAAGCAGTCCTGTTGCTTCCCCTGGCCCCCAGCTGAGCAGAAGTTTTTTCTGGTTTTTTAGTCCATAGTGTAGATATTTGCCAGCACACCAAGGATCGGCACAAAGTGGCGTCCAAACAGGTAGTTTATTGCATGATCACAACACAAGAAAGGTGCACCTTTCTTGTGTTGTGATCATGCAATAAACTACTCGTTTGGACGCCACTTTGTGCCGATCCTTGGTGTGCTGGCAAATATCTACGTTGTGACTTGAACCAGTATTTTATTTTTATTTATTTTTTTAGGTACTTATATAGCGCCGTCAATTTAAGCAGCGCTTTACATATACATTATACATTCACATCAGTCCCTACACCCTCAAATGGTGGCCTTTGCTGCAAGTACTGTGTATGTTGAAGTGAAATAAAGCTCTTATCCCGATATTGTTGCTGTGCGGTGGATTAACATCACATAGGGGTTTATTTACTAAAGGCAAATTCAGTTTGCCCTACAAGTGCACTGCAAGTGCACTTGGAAGTGCAGTCGCTTTAGATCTGAAGGGAAGATCTGAAATGAGGGAAAGCTATGCTGATTTTATCATCCAATCGTGTACAAGCAAAAATGCATTTTTTTTCCCTTGCATGTCCCCCTCGGATCTACAGCGACTGCACTTCCAAGTGAGTTGCAGTGTACTTGTAGTGCAAAGTGGATTTGCCTTTAGTAAATAAACCCCTATGTGATGTTAATCCACCGCACAGCAACAATATCGGGATAAGAGCTTTATTCACTTTAACGTACACACACTGATTAGAATTGGGTTGATTAATCTTATCAGTCCAAGGTGCGCCGCTGCCTTGTGTGAGCAGTAGTTCTAAGTATCAGTAGACAGCTGCACTATGAGCTGCAAAATCAATTAGTGGAGCGGAAGTAAGATAAAAGAACACAGCATCTTGTCCACCAATAGGAATCCCCCTGAGGAAGTCACGCGACCCTGTGACGTAACGCGTAGGGGAGGGGCACATGGTCAGACGAGACGCTGAGATCATTCTTGGAGCAGCACAGAATTGTTGCAGTGTCGTGAATTTCTATAACTTTTACATGCTGTACATAGTTGGTGCACAGAAGCACCTGGCAAATGTGAGTGTGATATCTTTTTAATAAACAATATTGATTTTAAAAAGGATATAAGCACTATATGGAGCTCCTTTCTTTTTACAAATACCGAGCAATGGTGGAGAAAAACCTGACAGGACGCAAAGGAGGAAAAACACGTTTAATTAATCCATAGGTGACTAAAAGGCTGTTTTTATCCAAACTTAAATGCGAGGTCACATATCATGAGGTGAGCGTACACCTAATGGGCGAGCACTGAGGTGAATTATTATAAGCACTTTTGAGGACTTACCCATACTTTGATTTTCACTTGATTGAACCGAATTCACTTTCTTTGGACTTTTTTGAGAGATAATATTATTCACTTACTGATTATTGATTTTTGTGATTTACACGTTGAGATGTGGAAATATTTTGGTTATGTTTAATATTTCACGGCTATAATAGCGCAGCAATTCTTTTTAGAACCATAATGCTGTACTTCAGGTATTATTGGCGGCCAAGTCTTTAATTAATTACATTAAATGTGGCGTAAGAATTTAGCGCCTAATGTGTCAGAACTTAAGGCTCTGGTTAATCTTCATTACACATATGGAAGAACACTTGCTGTTAGGGCTAATGCTTTAACAAAGTTTGACGAGGCATGGCAATACTGGGACTATGTGCCTACCACTAGACCATAATTGATGTATACCATTGGTTGTTGACTGGCAAACTTGCAACTGTTTTCCATTTTGTTTTATTTACAACTCGGTGTTAGTTATTAACCTCCTTGGCACTCTCCTCATTGCCTTTTCTCTTTATATAGGATAATCTAGTGTTTATATCCTGATGAAACCTAGATGTACCTATTATTGTTTTTGTAGTTTATTAACCAAATCTTCATAAGAGCTTACCCTTTGTCCTCTTTTTACATACTACTTGTATACAATTGTCCTTTTGAAACTCAATAAGTATTTTCCTGGAATACAACAAATCAGGAAAACACCGCATTATGACCACTAGATGGAGCAGACAGCCATAGGAAATAAGCATTCCCCAGCTGTCACGAATAATCCCTATACTGTAGTTGGTCCAATTTGTCTAATATGTTTAAGATATTTGCACAGCAACATTTTTATTCTAAAACAGACCCCTCCAAGTTTACCTTAAGGTCTCATACATCCCTTCCCACAATACATTTACTCATATCAGACACCAAGAAAATGTCATGCATCGTAACTTCAGTCAGGCTCATACCTGGTTCCAAAGCCCCTCGGATGGTACCGATGACATCATAAATCCTTGTGACTTTATTGTTGGTGTAAACGTGCATTCTCACCTGCCTGCGACAATTAAAGGGAAGTCTTTTAGGAAACATTTGTTAATTTGATCAACCGATTATTATTTCTATGTAGTCAACATTTAAAAAAAACGATTTTGACAGGATCATTAGACAATCAACATAAACTATACTTGCTCACTTGAGATGTGTAATTCCAGAAAACAATGATGCAAATTTAGTATAAAATTAGATTTATAGGTAAAACAAATGTCAGGCTTGCAGCATTGTAACCATACACACACACAGAGGCGCAGGAATATTTTGTCAATAGGAGGAGTCAATTGTAACCACATCTCAAAAGGCCACCATTTTAAATTATGCCAAGGGGCCATAGTAATGATCTGACATCAGATGACGCAGGAATAAATACATTTTTATAATATTTTCTCCCTGGAGACTCAAATCGCTAATGTTAGGGAAGTTCTTCTTACAGTCAGTGTCAGGGCTCAGACCATACGCCGTACACTGCATCAAATTGGTCTGCATGTCTGTCGTCCCAGAAGGAAGCCTTTGCTAAAGATGCACAAGAAAGCCTGCAAACAGTTTTCTGAAGACAAGCAGATTAAGGACATGGATTACTGGAACCATGTCCTGTGGTCTGATGAGACCAAGATAAAAACTTATTTGGTTCAGATGGTGTCAAGTGTGTGTGGTGGCAACCAGGTGAGGAGTACAAAGACAAGTGTGTCTTGCCTACAGTCAAGCATGGTGGTGAGAATATCATGGTCTGGGGCTGCATGAGTGCTGCCAGCACTGGGGAGCTACAGTTCATTGAGGGAACCATGAATGCCAACATGTACTGTGACATACTGAAGTAGAGCATGATCCCCTCCCTTCAGAGACTGGACCACAGGGCAGTATTCCAACATGATAACGACCCCAAACACACCTCCAAGATGACCACTGCCTTGCTAAAGAAGCTGAGGGTAAAGGTAATGGACTGGCCAAGTATGTCTCCAGACCTAAACCCTATTGAGCATCTGTGGGGCATCCTCAAACGAAGGTGGAGGAGCGCAAGGTCTCTAACATCCACCAGCTCCGTGATGTCTTCATGGAGGAGTGGAAGAGGACTCCAGTGGCAACCTGTGAAGCTCTGGTGAACTCCATGCCCAAGAGGGTTAAGGCAGTGCTGGAAAATAATGGTGGCCACACAAGATATTGAGACTTTGGGCTCAATTTGGATGTTTTCACTTAGGGGTGTCCTCACTTTTGTTGCCAGCAGTTTAGACATTAATGGCTGTGTGTTGAGTTATTTTGAGGGGACAGCAAATTTACACTGTTAGACAAGCTGTACACTCACTACTTTACATTGTAGCAAAGTGTCATTTCTTCAGTGTTGTCACATGAAAAGATATACCGTATATACTTGAGTATAGGCTGACCTGAATATAAGCCAAGGCACCTAATTTTACCACAAAAAAGTGTGAAAACTTATTGACTCGAGTATAAGCCTAGGGTGAGAAATGCAGCAGCTACTGTAAGTGGAAAAGAGGGTCAACAATGCCCATCTGCATGCCTCACTGTGTCCATCTGCATGCCTCACTGTGTCCATCTGCATGCCCCATGTACCTGATCTTCAGAACACCGGCGCTGTGACATGCAGTTTAGTCGGCGGCCGTTCAGTGTAACAAAGCCCCGCCTCCTCCTCGTCCTTGACTGAACAGCGATTCAGTTTCCCAGCAGTGAGTCAGTGTTCTGCCTATCACGGACGAGGAGAAGGCTGGACGGCCGCCGACTAGACTGCATGTCACAGCCCTGGGAGATCAGGCGAATGAGACTGCAGATGGGCACAGCGACTCGAGTATTAGCCGAGGGGGCTTTTTCAGCACAAAAAAACTCGGCATATACTCGAGTATATATGGTAATAAAATATTTACAAAAATGTATGCATGTAGAGATAATATATATATATATATATATATATATATATATATATATATATATATATATATATATATATATATATATATATATATATATACACACACACACACACACACACACACACATACATACATACATACATATATATATATACACACACACACACACATATATAATATATATATATATATATATATATATATATATATATATATATATATATATATATATATATATATATATATATATATATATATATATATATATATATATATATATATATATATATACACACACACATACATACATACATACACACACACACACACACACACATACATACATACATACATATATATATATATATATATATACATACATACATACACACACATAGGCTTTGAAAGGTTCGCTTGGATCGCCTAGATCAGGGGTCTCAAACTGGCGGCCCTCCAGCTGTTGCGAAACTACAAGTCCCATGAGGCATTGCAAGGCTGACAGTTAAAAGCATGATGGGACTTGTAGTTTCACAACAGCTGGAGGGCCACCAGTTTGAGACCTCTGGCCTAGATGCTTGGACTGAAATTTGGACTCTCCCCCCCCCACCCCCCCCTTCCCTGCAACCTCCTGGAACATGGTCTACAGGTCCCAGGAGGCTACAGGACGATTCGCACATGTGCAGTGGGAGGCTGGTTCTGAAGCCACAGGAAGTCACAGACAGCTTTGCACAGTCAACGTGGCAGTGCCAGGTACCCAAATACTGGTGAAGAACCAGCCTGGGTGAATGCATTAAATGAACCGCTAAAGGACTTCTAGGAAAATAAAACTTGGAACGAAGAAGGTTGTGGGATCTCGGCCTCTTCTCCTTCCTACTTTTGACCTGGAAATAAGTACCGTAATCTGACTACACAGTGTGGCAGAGGTGTGTAAATCTTAAGCTTAGCTGCACAGAAATTTAAAATCCTTTGGCAGATAAAACCTTATAAATATAGGTACCTAAACTCTACCCGGAGTTATGTTATATGTCTATGCAATCCTTTTATATGCACTGGCTGCTACAGCCGCTCGATGACTTCCACGGACCCCCCGATTTTGCAGTGGTTTTGACTAATCCTCAAGACTAATGATTTTTTTTTTTTTTTTTTAACCATATGTGAAAAAGACACAAATCGCTCTGGCAGTGAAAGGGTTAACAATTTTAGATACAAAAAGCACTCTCCCCAATAGGACACTGCTAAGGACTTTTCAATAAGCTACCTGCTCGAAAAGTTGCTCACAAATCCAGGTCCGATATTATAGGAGACATTGAGATTTCCTTTCCATGCCTCTGGTGGAGCTGGTCCTCCCATAAGCCTGTATATAAACAAAGAAAAAAAATAATGAGCATTAGTTGGTGTCGTAGGATAGTTGTGACTGCTGTATGAATACAATGTAAAGCAGAAGCAGCTGTACAATGACGGACCATTATCACTATAATGGTGATTTTTTTTTTTATCCCTTTTTAGTATATGGATGCACTTGCTCCCGATGAGTGGATAGAAGTCCAGGAAACGTTGTCGAACTTATTTTGATGCATCCATCTCGTATTCATGGTTCTAGATGGTTTATTTTGCTCTACCACCCTGATATGTTATGCCTACTCCATTTGGGGGACTGTGATGTATATTATTTACTTTCTGTGTCATGTTGGTGACTATTCTCAATATGTATGTTGATTCTTTGTATTTTATATGCCAATGTGCTACTATGCGTTTATATGGGTTGATCCATGCCCTATTTTTGGTCTATAAAGAATACAATTTTTAACAGATGTATAAGGTTTTGTCTGGCTCTACCCCACACACCTCATCTAAAGTCCCCCCCTCCCCCCCTCTTTTTTGCAAAAGCAACCAGGGATGGAGGCGCAATATTCCCCGTCGCGTCTCATTTAAAGTCCCAAATATTCCCTTTTTTCTTTGACCATTATATTACAGTCAAGGTTCATAGGACTTCTATAGCTGACCACAAACCACTTTCATGGTGAAGGAATCGGGGGAGGTCTACCTTTATGAAAGAAGGTATGAGCCCCTGACAGAAGAGGAAAGGACACCCAATAACTTCACTCTTGCAAAATGCAAGTAGAATACAGTAAACTGAACCAACACGCTTGGAAAATGTCAATTGATAATGTATACACATGTAGCAATGTGGACTACAATTGCAAAGTACAGTGATCCTCTGGTATTTCTTTATCCCTCTAGTGCCCAGTGTTACTGACATAGTTGTGAGCCAAACTAAAAGGGATTGTGGGGTTAGTAGTTTCTAAGAATGGCAATTGCTCCGCATGACTATAAAACTGGACTACATATACCAGGGATCTTTGCTACCATCAAGGAGATTGCTGGGAGGAGCTATAAAAGAAGCCAGAGACCCGCCCCAGGGTCTCTTCCTCCTGGGCCGGATGCGTGATGGGCCTCTCCGTGCACAGATGGCGAGGTTGCGGCCTACCACGTGGAGTACAACATTCCAACTCAGATAAGAAGAGCCTAGCACTGCTTGCTGTTCGTCAGATAGCCATCTAGCACCACCTCGGTCATCCAACCACCCGTGCTTGGAGCTTCGCATCGGGAAATCGCCACAGCGCATTCCCTCAAGAGAATCGCCCTGGGAGCTGCTGGCCAGAAGGCATTGAATCAGCCTGGTCTTTGGTGAGAGGGCAATTGCCCGCCTTTACAAACCTTTCCTTATTACTTCACTGGGACACGGTGTACAGACAGCTTTACCTTGAGAATACTTTACTGCACCTGTCTTTCAACACTGTACATAGACATCTTTAGCTTCATCTATTTCAAGAAATCCTACTGCTTGCTACTGCACCTTATTGGATATAGTTAAAGTGCTCCGACTGCCCGGCGAAGACCATCAGGCCTGCAACGGGGACATTGCTGTTATTACTGCCTAAAAAGGGCCCTCATACCATTTCTAATAAAGCTTGATCTCTCATTAGGATTTAAGGTTAAATAGGCCAGCCTGGGTTCCCCCTTTAGAAGTTTTGCCAGTATAAATACCTAACCCTTGCTTATCCTTTGTCAGGTTCAAGTAGTATTCTACTGTACATATGTGTATATAATATACTGTTATCTCCAAATTAGCTTGATTTGTGTTATTAGAGGAATTCCTCTGCTGAGTTAGTACTATTACCCAATGCTCAGTAGATCCATTTCCTCCTCCTGTAGCAATATTCTTTGAATTATTCCAGTAAACGTTAATAGAATACAAAAGCACTGAGTTGTTTGACTTATTAATTACTTTAAGCTGGTGCAAAGATGTCTGAACCCAGAGTGTCAGGTGGGTTGGAATGTTCACAAGGTCATGGCGGTACAGATGAGCAGGTAAATCAAAGCAGTCCCCAAGGGGGTCATGCTACACACACACACACACTATTACCAAAAGTTTTTGGATGCCTGCCTTTACACACACACACACGAACTTTAATGGCATCCCAGTCTTAGTCCGTAGGGTTCAATATTGAGTTTGCCATTGACCATTCTTCCAAAAGCACATTTGTGAGGTCAGGCACTGATGTTGGATGAGAAGGCTGGGCTTGCAGTCTCCGCTCAAATTCCTCCCAAAGGTGTTCTGTCGGGTTGAGGTCAGGGCTCTGTGCAGGCCAGTCAAGTTCCTCCATCCCACACTCGCTTATCCATGTCTTTATGGCCTTTGCTTTGTGCACTGGTTTAAATCATTTTGTGAAGGGGGGATTATGGTGTGGGGTTGTTTTTCAGGGGTTGGGCTTGACTCCTTCGTTCCAGTGAAAATGGGACATTTTGGACAATTTCATGATCCCATGTGGGAACAGTTTGGAGATGGCCTCTTCCTGTTCCAACATGACTGCACACCAGTGCACAAAGCAAGGCCCACAAGACATGGATGAGCGAGTTTGGGGTGGAGGAACTTGACTGGCCTGCAGTCACAAGAGTCCTGACCTCAACCCTATAGAACACGTTTAGGATGAATTAGAGCAGAGACTACGAGCCAGGCCTTCTCGTTCAACATTAGTGCCTGACCTTACAAATGCGCTTCTGGAAGAATGGTCAAACATTCCCATAGACACACTTCTAAACCTTGTGGACAGCCTTCCCAGAAGAGTTGAAGCTGTTCTAGCTGCAAAGGGTGGGCCAACTCAATATTGAAGCCTACGGACTAAGACTGGGATGCCATTAAAGTTCATGTGTGTGTAAAGGCAGGCGTCCCAACACTTTTGGTAATATAGTGTATCTTCCTGCTAGGGAGCAGAGGTGATTCAGCAGCTGGGGTTAGCTTTTATGGTTTAAGAGCTTTTAGTCCTATTGCACTGATATTTTGGGAATACAGTCAACTGCCTATACTGACTCAGCATTTTATTGCTAAAGGACTGTATAATATACAATTATTATACGCCTTCTTATCACTGACCTGCTTCTAGAACCTACACAGAAAACTTTATTATAAATAATTGAACTTATAATTCATGGGTGTATTGTTATGCCCCGTACACACGGTCAGACATTGATCGGACATTCCGACAACAAAATCCATGGATTTTTTCCGACGGATGTTGGCTCGAACTTGTCTTGCATACCCACGGTCACACAAAGTTGTCGGAAAATCCTGAAATTCTGAACGCGGTGACGTAAAACACGTACATCGGGACTATAAACAAGGGCAGTAGCCAATAGCTTTCATTTCTTAATTTATTCTGAGCATGCGTGGCACTTTGTGCGTCGGATTTGTGTACACACGATCAGAATTTCCGACAACGTATTTTTTTGTCGGAAAATTTTATAGCCTGCTCTCAAACTTTGTGTGTCGGAAATTGCAATGGAAAATGTGTCATGGAGCCCACACATGGTCGGAATTTCCGACAACAAGGTCCTATCACACATTTCCCATCGGAAAATCCTATCGTGTGTACAGGGCATTAGTGTTAAGCATAGCCTAAATGTTTTCTTCGTTCACTTTTAATATAGGGTCTGTCATTCTTTTCTGTGCCCCATTTGGGATATTTCTCATCATTTCCTGTCCTGAAGATGCAACAGGAAGCAAGAGAAAATCTCTACAAATTCAAGGGAATTCCCCTCTTAGTCGGTTAACACTGCAACCCATGTCCCCAAAGGAAGATTTATCCTCACCCCTTGTTCAAGCGATAACTACAATTTTGGATTCCTCCTGTGTACTGTGACAATGCCCCCCAGGACATATATATAGGGGCTGAATCTACCAAGTGGGGACCAACATAGCACAGCCACGGAAAGGGGGGTACCCCGGACCTCCTGTAGAGGGCCCAGGCACACAGGGGGTTCCGGACAAAAGGGGGATAAGTGGGGTGGGATGGGAGGAAAATTAAGTAAGGGAACAGGTGCATCCAAGCTGCTACCTCCTCTATAATGCCTGGTGAGCCTCAAGAACACCGCACACAGCCTGGGAAGTCTCTGTAAACCTCCATGTAATCCATGCAAAAATCCAGCAGCCAGTGGGAGAGGGAAGCTGGCAGCGCTGCGGGGGGACGAGGGGGGGACTTAAATGTGGGCAGCCCAGGAAGGGGGGATGAGTGCGGTGGGACGAGAGGATCATTACAAAATAATGCACCGTGTCTCTCGCTCCAGCAGCTGGAGAGGGGGAGAAACTGGCTTTCAGCTGCTTGACGGAGAGACACAGTGCATTATTCAGTAATTCATGTAATAAGGAAAGAAACTAATCAGAATCCCAAAACTATACCTCTCACACGTGTACAGATAGAGATAGCGGCGCTAATATAAATTGTGTAAAATAATGGGTCAGAGTAGTATAATGCCTATGACCCTCTACTTATGCATAAAAATATTAATAATAATAGTGTCATGAAAAATATTAATTTTATCATGAAAAGAAATTTCTTTAACACCCAGTGAAAAGGGTCACTATAAATAATAAGTTACAAGAAATGAATGATCAAGTTCAACAGTTGTTTTTCAATCTTCTTGTGTAAAAAATCTTCTACTCTTCCCCCACACCACCGTGATAGTGACACCACTCCCTCTGAAGAGCGCACTCACCAGATTGTATAGCCTCCCACTCTCGTGTTCGGCAAAACAGCAATTGAACCACACCTGGGTTGCATGTGATGAACCGTGACTCCAATCAAGCCAGCTCCATATGTGAAAAAATGAATAAAGTGCTCCACATAGCGTGATACCATTTTGACAGATTTATTCATCTTTAGGGCACTTTCACACTGAGCTAGTAGGGGTTAAAAGCGCCCGACGGTAAAGCGCCACTAAAAAGGGGTTAATAGCTCCTGCAAAACGCCGCTGCCAAAGCGCTTTGTAGGCGCTGCTCATTGATTTCAAATGGACACACTCCTAAAGCGCCGCAAACATTCTGCTTGCAGGACTTTTTAACGTCCCGCAAACGCACCGCTCCAGTGTGAAAGCACTCAGACTTTCACACTGGAGTGACAGGAAAGGCGCTTTTCAGGCGCTATTTCTAGCGCTAAAAGCCTGTAACGCGCCTCAATGTGAAAGTAGCCTTAGTGCAGTCCGTGTCCTCAATTGCTCTCTGTCTCAAAGTTGAGAGGTCAGATATTTCATCTAACCCCCCCCCCCCCTCTCTAACAGCATTGTAAAAAAAAACAAAAAACAATCAACCCTGCCAGACAGCAACAAGAACTTGACAGCTCTAATTCTCCCCTACTCCGTCCAAAACATAAGAAGTTCTGGCTATATGCGTGTGTTTGACTTTTGTTAAAGCAGGACTCCAGAAAAAAAAACCCACACACACCCCACACTCCCTCCACTATAAAAGTGAATAGCCTATTAAAAATGAAATAGGAAGACAAACTTTTGCTGCAATATTCACCTTCAATCTATAGATTGCTCTTTGCACTAGATCACAAGACTATTTTATTGTCGCTAGGAGGTACTCAGTCTGATGTCCTGCATCATTTAATCCCGTTCCTCTGAGCACAGGCTGTCCTGGACCCACCCCAGCCTGTGACTGGACAATGAAAAGAGAAGCAGTACAGTGATAAGCTCGTCTACCACCCTGTTCTCTCCTCCCATCACCATGCTTCTTGTAAGCACATTAATTTGCTCATTGTACTGCTTCTTCCTC
This sequence comes from Lithobates clamitans, assembly GCA_037952925.1. Classification (NCBI taxonomy): domain Eukaryota; kingdom Metazoa; phylum Chordata; class Amphibia; order Anura; family Ranidae; genus Lithobates; species Lithobates clamitans. Next base: position 2,120,559 of record JBBGZY010000680.1, read on the forward strand.
TCAGACTCCAGCCCTGCTGTACAGGAACTGAAAGGTTGACCCAGGTCAAATTTACGTACTTACACTGCTTGTTTTTAAAAAGACATTGTGACAAACCCAACCAGGACAGGGGCTTTTGGGGGGGACCGACTATGGGCCCTGGCTTTTAAAGGAACACTACTCTTTGGGAGGGGGTGTGCCTGGGGGACCCTTAGAGTGGTCTTGCTTCAGATTTGGGTCAATGTCTCCATGAAACACACAGATTTAGGTCATTTGTGCTCAAACCAGCAATGACTGCTTTAGACGGAAACTCAGAGCAGATGTTAATATGGTCAGCTCAAAGCAACCTGATACTGAGGTCTCCTACTATAGTCTGTTTATTAAGGTGTTATGTGTTTAATGATGTCTCTCCTATTGTGCGCTTCCTAGGTGTGAATTCCCATTATTAATTGATTGAGTCACCTATTGTTTCTGTCTGTCTAATCATCTCTTGGAGATGCGATTAATATTGTGACAACTTTACATGGTTATCGAACCATTGTAGGAAGTTTATGCTTATGATAATGTGTAATGTACTTTGTATCCAAGGTTGTGAGCTTGGTGCCACATGGTGTGGGTGGGAACTGAGTCACCTAGGTGGCTAGTTGTTTAATTAGTTTAACGTATACATTAGTGGTTCCTTAGCTATGTTAATTATATTCATGTTTACAGATTGCATTGTTAGGGTAATGTGATCAGGTTCTAAATGATCTTCTGTGCTATATATTCTGTGTGAATTTTCAATAAAGTGAGTTCCAGTTTGCATCTAAGCTAGTGTCTTCTAGTATCTTGGGTGCAATATTCAACTATAATACCTGGTTCCTGGTTCCAGACTGGAGGAAGCTGTATCTTGACAAAGGCACCCATGCTGGGTGCTGGACGGTTCCATCAGATACATTTAATAATGCATTATAGATTACAGAACTGTCTTTATGTGTGTTTTTTATATCTGTCTAGAGTACAGCTTAAAGGGTAGTCTGCTGCTTTCTATTGTAACATGGGGCAGTCTCTGGAAACCTGTGCCCCTTCGCAAAGAGGTATATTTAGACACCATGAGGATTGCTTTGATTAATCTACATTAACATTACTGGGTTAGATACCCTTTATAAAGAAGAGATTGCTTTTATCAAAAAAACAACTTACTTGAGGATCTTTTCTGCATCATGGTAACCTATAGGATGGACAGGAATGCTGGGCAGTCCTACTCCTTCATCTGCATTGTATCTGTACATAAACTCTGCCCGGCAGAAAACAAATACAAAATTTCGATTATGAAAATTTTTATATTTTTTAAACCCAATGATACAACGTTGATGCATGCACACAAAACATAACACAGAAGGGTGTGGGCCTAGGTATATGCCATATCGGGAGCATGAGAAGTCAGGGAAAGAGCGCTCAGACCTGACACTGGGAAGTGGAAGGAAGGAGTCTGAGTCATTCTGTGATACTGCACTGTTCTTTTGAACTCTGCCAGAATGACACTGCGTTTGGGGTGCCCAAGGCAGCACATGTCAGGCCCAGGGTCCCCTGCTGACCCAATGAGTACCACCTGTGCCCACTCTGTTGGCAGCCCTGATCAACATAATTGGTTGTAACGATTATCACACTATCAGAAACCATGCTGTTTGTTCCTGATCGCTGTCAGAAGACCCAAAGCTGTCAGACTGTGGGGTCAAAAAACTAGAACACGCACAGTTGCCCATCTTTCGTTGTTAGATGTAATGTTTTTATACATTAATTTAGCTTACATGACAGGGGTCACAAAGCAGATTTTACCTCTTTCATTCTGTGTCTGCTTTAAATGCATATATGTCTTCGTACTAATTATGTAACTTTTCCATATTCTATGTTTTACCAACCTTTAGCAGGATAACCTGGAGTTAGAGGGTCTCCAGCTCCATTGAGATTCAGAACATTTCCTCTCTGAGCGGCTCCACCAGGTAAGTTCCAGCCATCTGGATAGGGCTTAACACCAGGGGCGCAGTAATCAGCCGGATCAGAAAACAAGATGATTCCTTTGGCACCCGCTAATATAGCATTTTTTACCTGCAAGAAGGAATATACTACTGGGTCAATCTGCAATATAAAAAGGTGGAAGTTCACTCCAGAATTACTCTATAAACATTAAACAGCCATATAGCCATCCTATATGCTTAGCACCACTGTGTACTTTGGTTTAGGCTGTCCCAGCATTTAGCAATTGAAAAACTGCTGGCCTTTTATGAGAGACACCAAGTAACTCAATGTGTTGCTCAGTCACCCCTTGTGCTATCCAAGTCTTCGACAGCATAAGGGAGGAAAGGAAGAGGAAACTTCTTCCCAGTCAAGTCTTTCAATCACAACATGTACTGTATATAACATGGTGGGGCTGAGCCACACCATGAGTTGCATGGTGTCACTCAGGAAAGGCTGTTTCCAGTGTGGATTGCTGGACAACTGTAGTATAAAAAGATTTCAATCTTTTTTTTATCAAGGCACTGTATATGTATTAAGAAAAACAGAAAAAATAGTTGGGACTTAAGGCACAGAAATGTAACCAAAATGTATAAAACGTGTATTTGTATTACAAACTTAGTAAAAAAAAAAAAACAACAAAAAAACAAAACACAGACACACACACACCATGGCCGACATGATTTACATAATATAATGCTCTTTTATGCATAGATATAACCTATCCACTCCACATTCCCACATGGGGTCCTTTCATTTCAATACTGCCATCATAAAAAGATGGTTCCATGTGAGATGACCCAATGTGTTTCAATAATATTCTTCTTCTTCAGAGGCTGGACTAGCTAAACATATGAAGAGTGTTGAACACATAAGTCCGCCCAAACCTAAAAACGCTCCATCCTCTAAATTGAGCTCAAACTAGCCATCGTCAAGGGGCAGGAGAGCAGACACAGACCATAAAAGGAAACCTTACAATGTTAGCTCCCCCGATCAAAAATTAACCGCCCGAGTAAATTAAGATCCTCTGTTGTAACAGCTGCCCAAGGGTAAACTTGCACTTTAAGGCAATGCAAAAAAGTGATGATGTGCAAAGAGTGGTCACCCACTGCATTCAATCCGAAATCATATTGCCGCAACTCTACAACAAAGCTAAAAACTGAAATAATGATGCCCTTTTGTGCAAGCCCCGGGCACCATGTGATCTTTTTTGTACAAATGTTAGAATGCACTACTGGAGGCAGCACAGGGTCTGCATTTTACCTGTACTGACCATCAAACAAACAAAAAAAAAAAAAGGGGGAAAAAGAAATGCCTTCAGGTTCCCTGAATTTTAAAGAGCCTTCAACTCCCCCATAACATTACCTACACCCCTTTTCTTGTATATTTTGCGCTCACTTCAGCCATAAATTTCCAGTATTGGCCAACAAAGGAGATAAATACAAGGAAAAGTTCTCCAGTTTGTCACTTCTGAGACTGGATGCTGCCCCCTCTAACCATGCTGCCCCAAGTACTAGTTCATACCTACTAATAACTTAATCACCTAGGGCCTTGTGCCATTGTGATAATACAGCCCGGACAGGAGACCTCAAATCACAGGAGCAGCCAAGATACAATGAACAATGTGCTGACTGGTCTTGTCCTCCGACCTAGAATAGTTGAGTGAGATGTTACAGTTGGTGGACCTGAGCAGATCATTAACAGAAGATCTCCCCAGTAATTAGTGTGGAAGTATTAATTACAACATGACAGACGTAAGTTCAAGTTGTCAAAAAGGTCAGCTGGTGAGATTTTTCACCTGTTGGAAGCAGGGAAATACATTTACTAAGTAAACCACAATCCACTGGGGGATGTAACTAAATAAATTAACCTCTGGTCTTCTATACATTCCAGAAATAACAGCCTTGGCTGTTGAAGTGGGAGTTACCGCACATCAAGCAGAGGACACTATAGGAAAATACATGCTGTTTTAAGGCTGAGCCATCACTTAATCAGGACACCAGTTGTATTTAGCTGAAAGAGTACCATTATTCTGGAGTCCAAAGGATTTGGGGTCCAGAAGACCCACTAGACCAGATTGTCATTGTTCTGAGGCCCAAAAGACCTGTGTACCATTGTCCAGAGGGTTCAGAGGACCACTGTGCTATTGTTATGAGGCCCTGTGGCACAGATTACCCATGTTCAATGTATAATGGACCCAAAAGGACCAGTTTGCCATACTACTGGGTCATGTAGGCCGTTCCATTGCTCTGGGATGGGACCTGGCAGCAGAACAATGACCAAGCGATCATTGTTCTGGAACTTTGACTACAGGAGTAATGCTGCTATTTTTTTCTGGTTTTTGAAATGCCCACACTCTTGAACATGAACGTTGTCTGCCTGTTATGTTGCCCTATAGGCTTCCAGACATGTCAGAGACTAGTTCCTAATCAAATTATCGGCTGTAATCTACAGATCTGGTCATGGCCTATTACCATTTATAAATCATAGTCTATACCTCTGTTAATGTACTTATAGCGCCCTCCTCTACTTAGCCTGCTAGGTAAATTTAGTTCTTGGCCGCATTGTAGTGAGTGGAGCAGTGATTGATTAGACTGTCTGGTTTTGGGAGCTGAGAGTATGATCCCCCCCCCCCCAAAAAAAAAAAAAGTTTCCAGAGTATAGGACAGGGAGACTCAAATAATCAGTGTGAATATTTATCATACCCCAGCCAATCCCTGGAAGGAGGCATCCAGAAGGTGGCTGGGGAGGTGATTATTGTTTAGGAAGCCTTGCCAGAGTGTTATTTTCCCTTCAAGGGAGGGTTCTGGCTTTCTTGAGGCGCCTGCCCCTGGAGACAGCTTGAACGGTGCTTAGTTGTAGTGAATCAGTGGCTGCCCCAGGCTGAGGTAAGGGTAAATTGTTACATGCTCAGTTCCTGAGCTTTTGGTGCTAGCCACCCACCTATGCTATAAAAAGGGGAACAGCTGAGGTCCAAGAGTTCCCAGGGTCCAGTGGGTTCCAGACTACCTGTGAGTGCAATCGTCTGAGACTGCTAAGGACACAGAAGTTTCCGGAAGACATCCATCCATCCAAGGACAATGCTGTTATGGAATTTCACCCCACTGAGGTATGCCTGGGCCATTACATTACTCTAGTTAGGGCTAGGCAAAATATGTTGTTCCTAATGCAACATTTACTAAGTTAGTGTGTAGTGACATGGGACAGCACTTTGTCAAAGGAATTCTGCACTTTATTCATCTCTAAGTCAGGGAACTGCCTTAATGTTAGATTCTTCACATGACCGCAGTCTCTGCCTGGTCCCGAACATTGATAAGCGTGCTCCCCACAAAAGGTACTCCAACATACAAAGGTGCAGATGACACCGCTCACAAGCTTTACAACAGAAACACGAAAACTGCAGGCTGGGCTTCAGAATCTTCTGGGCTGAGAGCTAGAAGAAGGTTGCCAATGGATGTATGCTGGAGGGTACTGCACTGAAGTCCTGGTCTGGAGAAAAATCTTCATCTCCCTCACTGAGGATCTTCCTCTGGATGCTGAGTGGTAGACAGCTCCTGGGACACAAAGTGAAGAACTTGCTGGGGAAGTGCCAGGGTGGAACCAAGTGCCAAAAGGGAGCTATGTGGACTGCTGCCGTAGGGTCCTAGATATACTGGTCATTCTCTGCTACCTACAGGAAGAGCTCCTATTAGAAGGTTAGTGAGAAGTTTGTCCTCCCATTATTGTTATTGATCAATTTGGAGTATCCTGTGACCCTAAACCCCTGTTTCAACATGTCTGGGAATCCATTCAAAAAGCGGGTCTGGATGATATTTTAAGGGCTTCAAACAAAATTAGTAGACTCAATGGCAATGAATAATAAATAAAAATAATAATGTAGCGAGGTCCCGGACTTCTAGAGGCCTAATGGTGACCTCCTGAGTCAGGGAGAGCTGACATCCTTCTTGGTAGAGTGGGTTTACGAGGCATGGTGGGTGTAATACAAGCTGAAGTACTGGGCGCCAGACACTTTTCGAATGCAAAGAGATTTATTGTCTCTTGAACAAGTACTGTGGGAGAGAGGGTTAGGGCCAGGACACCCTTAAGTAGATGCAATGACAATTGACAGACTCCAAGACTTCTATAAGTAGATAGCTAATCAGTGGAAGGCCTCCAGCCGCACACCACTTCTGTATAGGTAGGACCACGGTCTCCTATGGCAACAAATCCTGTAACAGTCACTAACAGTATTTGTACTTAACTAGTGGTAACACAAATAGTTCTCCTCGCACTCTACAGTCTCACTGTAGGTCTTCACTCACTGAGCTCCCAGTCTCTCATTAGACTCTTAGACCCAATCGCCACTGGATCCCCTGAGCTCTCCACTTCCATAACTCAGTATCTTCCTCAAGCATCACCCCCACTTCCCTGCTGGGTCCCTGGCTTAGCACTCACTGATGCTCCTCAAGCGTCACCTCTGCTGTCCCACTGGGTCCCTGGCTTGGCACTTGCTGAAGTTTTCCCACTTCTTCACCGTCCCCTGCTGGTGAGAAGACTGCTCTGGTACTAGCTCCGCTTACTCACAATAGTCTCTGGTGACAGCTTCCCCTCTACCTTCGACCACAACTGGTTCCCCGTTAGGCTGAACCGTTACTCTCGGTTCGACTCCAATACTGCAGTCCCAACCCTGTGCTGCTTCTCCTACTTCTGGATAGGCCCTCGGACAGCCTAGTAGCCAGATGTGCCTGGGATAGGCCTCTCTTACGGCCTAGCAGCCCGGGACAGCATAACACATGTCCACCCAGACAGGCGGCCAGGTGGCACAGAACCCCGATCACCTGACACTCCACCCAAATAAATAGGCTCTCCCAGCAGGCCAAGGGACTAAAGAACCCCCCCCCCACCCCCCACCAATTGGCTGAGACACCCCATTCATTCTTAACCTGACCTTGCTAAGCACTTGTCTATCTAATGTCACCAGCATAATGCCACCTAGCGACAGAAAAGAAAAAGGTGCAGCAAGTCCAGAACTAGAGAGAAATCATTGGATCTACTAAACAATTAACAAGGGCAAACTAAATTTACTTAGAGACCCTGCCTAAACACCAGGGTGCTACAATAATATGTTCTGACGAGCGATTTTTCTACAAATGCTCAAAAATCGAATTGCATATAGCTAGCATAACTTTCCTACCTTATTTCCTCGGAAGATCTTGCCGTATCTGGCGATCACAATTTTCCCAGTGCAGTTGATACTCAAGTTTCTCTGCAGATAGAAGAAGTCTTCAGTGCGTGCGTAGTTCACGTACACCAGGTCTCCCTGCAAAATAAAAAATATGTTATATTTTGGCAGGTGGAAAAAAACAAGAAACACATCAGCTTGTTTATATGGTTCAGCAGCTGACCACTCATGGCTCAACCCTACAGTAGACAAGGAGCAATGATACTAATCTCTGAAGACCTCTATGGGCAATCTTAGATGTCAATGGTAGATATAGCCTGTAGCAGTCACAGCAAAGCGCTATGGGTCTCTTCCTTAAGTTTTATCAGACCACTGCAGAGAGAGACTGCTACTCTCAAAGAACATGACTGGCCATCTCTGCAGCCTTCCCATTTTCCATGTGCCCCAAATTTTAGGCTGCTTCTTGGGTACCATTTCACTAAGGGAAGTGAGAACTTTACGTTAACACATTTTTAAGACTGCAAAATGTATCTCTTCCTACTTCCTTTTAAGCTTTGGTTGGGCTTGAATAAATAAGGAATTCACAAATCTAAAATCATAATGCAGTAGTAGGTTTGCCTTTTAGCACTGGGATCAATTCTTAAGTTTTTAAATTCATGAACGGTGTAATTGTACTGCATTTCTGTGTAGGATTTTTCCAAGTGCTATGGTTCCATTCCACAAAAAAAACTGGAGTTTAAACTTAATTGGTCTTAGTAGTCCTAGTGTTTGTGACAATTATAGGGAACTGTCACTTGCAAGCTGCTCTGCAGAAGAATGCATCAGGAGTGCATAAAAACAAACACCTAGAAGTGAAATAGGTCCAGATGCCAGCGTTAGGACTGCTTACCTCTGGTTCCCCCTGAGCCGAAAAGGCATTATATGGAGGGACTATATCTGTGAAGTTTTCATAGCCATCCGGAGGTGGTTCTGATAAAGAAGTGTTAAACACCTGGAAAAACGAGAATTTATTCTAGGTTAAAAGCTTTTTAAAGTGCCAGTTTAAATCAATATTGATTAGTTAAAAATAGCAGAGGCTCAGTACTCTAAAGGACAGAATGGCCAACCTGTGAAGGCAAAACCAAGGGATTGTATACAGTATAATAGCTTCATTAAATATCATGTAACAATCCAGCAATCTTTGAACAATGCCAGTTTTGAGCAGCCATTCTCAACCAGGGTTCCGCTAGAGGTTGCTAGGGGTTCTTTGAGCTGTGGCTGATGATTTCCCATCCTATGGTGCCTCCATAGTCCCAGGTCCAACAGCACTTCAAGCCAGCGTCATTGACATCCGTGTTTTTAGCCGTCTGTAGGGGCGGCATTCTGGCCACCAACATAAGGAGCATTATACCCACTGGCCAGCAATCCAAAGAGCAGTATTTCCAGACTGCCAACGTAAGCGGCATTTTTCCTTTTCCATTTTTTTAAGCAGGGGTTCCCCAGTATGCAGTATAGCTGATTCCCCTTTTTTGGATAGTCAATTAAGACAATTAATGGGTGGAGCCAGTGATCCTTAGAGCTACTATTTATTTCAAAGTTTCATGTCTGTAATGTGGTTATGACTAAGGCCTTATAGGCTGAAACGCGTTAACTGTTCTCATTTGCGTTTGGTCACTGTGGTTTGACAATAAATACAACATATTTTAAGAGCAATCAGCGGAGTGCGGATCATCTTTTCCTCAGTTCCCCAGTACCTGCAGAATATTACAAGGGTTCCACTGGAGTAAAAAGTTTGCGAAAGGCTGGTTTAAAGCACTGATGTCTGTTAGACACTGCAAGTACTACTTCTGGCTCCAGGTTGCCAAACCACGCAACTAAAAATCACCCTTTAAAGCTTTGGAAAATGGGAAGTGCACGCTGGGAAATTTAAAGCACACCAGGCACCTCAATTTTAAAGCTGGGCAAGGACCTTAGATCACTGTTAAAGAAGCAAACCAGACAACTTTCTGTTATCCATGAGATGAACACTAATCATGCATATACACTATATATTACCAAAAGTATTGGGCCGCCTGCCTTTACACGCACGTGAACTTTAATGGCATCCCAGTCTTAGTCATAGGGTTCAATATTGAGTTGACCCACCCTTTTCAGCTATAACAGCTTCAACTCTTCTGGGAAGGCTGTCCACAAGGTTTAGGAGTGTGTCTATGGGAATGTTTGACCATTCTTCCAGAAGCGCATTTGTGAGGTCAGGCACTGATGTGGGCGAGAAGGCCTGGTTTGCAGTCTCCGCTCTAATTCATCCCAAAGGTGTTCCATCAGGGTTGAGGTCAGGACTCAATTCAGACCAGTACAGTTCCTCCACCCCAAACTCGCTCATTCATGTCTTTATGGACCTTGCTTTGTGCACTGGTCCAAATCATTTGGTGGAGGGGGGGGTTGTTTTTCAGGGGTTGGGCTTGGCCCCTTTGTTGTAGCGAAATGGGAACGCTTAAGGCGTCAGCATACCAAGACATTTTGGACAATTTCATGCTCCCAACTTTGTGGGAACAGTTTAGGGATTTTTTTTTGTAGTGTAGGTAAATTTCCAGGCTTGGCTGGTAGTCAAGCCTGTGTGCGTTTTTCTTCTGGGTCAGGGTTTGAGTGAGTCAGGGAGAGCTGGGTGACTCACAGGCAGCATCACTGAGACCTCCCACTTCTTTCCAGGACATGCTAGAATCTTCTGGAAAGGGGGGGGGTGGAGCTGCCTGGAGTATTCTGAGGGCCCTGACCAATACCCAACTTGGATTGGCAGGGGGCAGGCCCCCTCAAATACTCAGGGTCAGCCCAGCTGAGGAGGAGATGTGAGAAGATGGAGATAGAGTGTTAGACTGATGGGGCCCTTGAGGGAGCTCACCAGCCTGGGGGGGGGGGGGGGATGGCCTTGGGCCTGGGCTCGGACAAGACTCTCTTACAACAAACAGAGGTGTCCTGACAAGGAGGAGCAAGAGACATGAGGTCTCCAGGAGTTACACAGAGGCAGCTAAGAGGGCTGGTGAGTGTTCACACAGTCAGGAAGACTGGGTGGCACACTGGAGAGAACTGGGAAAGAGCAGTTCTGAGATGGGTGCAGAAGCAGTGGAGTGGACTGTGGTGGCATGGGCAGTGGAGAAAGGCAGCTGCAGCTGGCAGGGCCTGAAGATGTGGTGCTGGGATCGGTAGCTACGCGGACAGCTAGCACTACCAACATTTTTGCTACACCAAAGGGGCCCGTGGTCCCTGCCTGCAAAGGGCATTTGCTAAGGCCTGGCGGAGCCAGTGTCAGACCTAAACTACAGTCCTGATAGTTTGCAAGCAAGTTTGTGCTGGAGGAAGAGGAAATTGTATATACTGGAGGTGTATATATTTCTTAGTCCCTATACTGTTTCTTTGAAATCTACTGAACATCCCATATCTCCCTTATCCCCCCCAATAGAAACAAACAAAAAACAAAAAAACAAAATGCATGGACTGTTTTCTGTCTAATGAGTGACTTAAGATTGTGTGCCTGGCTGGGCAGGGTGACAGACGAACCACAACCATCAGCTGGCCCTACGGGGGTACCACTACATGTACCTTTTTACATAGATACCCAATGCCATTTTTACCAAGGGGGTAACTTGGCTAAACATTTCCAGCTAAATGCTTCCACCCCCCACACCATCCCCCTCGCCAATGTGGTGGCGTGAAGTATCGATATCCAAAACTTTAAAAATTCAGATAGAGTGAAAACGTTTTATAGCAGTCCATTATGGTATTTGCCATGCATTGGGGAGATACCTGCTCTTTGGTGAAAAGGATGTCCCCAGGACAGGAAGGGAGACTGAAGAGGGGGGGGGTGTTATTTACTAAAGGCAAATCCACTTTGCACTACAAGTGTACATGGAAATGCCGTCACAGTAGATCCGAGGGGGACATGCAAGGAAAATACAAAACAGCATTTTTGCTTGTACATGATTGGATGATGGAAAAAAAAAAAAAAGAATAAATGTATAGAGATAGAGATGATAGAGATAGAGATGATAGAGATAGAGATGATAGAGATTATATATACCGTATATACTCGAGTATAAGTCGTTCCGAGTATAAGTCGAGGCCCTAATTTACCACAAAAAAATGGGAAAAACTTATTGACCCGAGTATAAGACGAGGGTGAGAAATGCACAGCTACTGTAAGTGGAAAAGAGGGTCAACAATGCCCATTTACAGCCTCACTGTTCCCATTTGCAGCCTCACTGTGCCCATTTGCAGCCATAGGTCCCCCGAACTTCAAACTCGGTAGTTAAGGGTTCCTAGATGCCCCCTAGCTGCAGCCAAAATTTGGGGTCTCTGAACCCAAAGGGTCCCGAAATGACATTGCTGCAGATGGACACAGTTGACCGAATTTGGGGCCCTGTATCTCAGGGCCACTTAGTGCTAAGAACCCCAAATTTGGTGTGCAAACCCAGTGGAACTAGCACCATAAAATTTCCAAAGCTGAGGTTTCTAGCACCAAGTGGCCCCGAGATACAGGGCCCCAAAAATCAGTTCAGAAAATGTCAAGCACTTTTCTGCAGCAGAGAATGACATTTTCCGAACCGATTTTGGGGCCCCATATCTCGGGGTCACTTAGTGCTAGGAACTTCAGCTTTGGATATGTTGTGGTACCAGGTCCACTGGGTTTGCACACCAAATTTGGAGTTCCTAGCACCAAGTGGCCCTGAGATACGGGGCCCCAAAGTCGGTTCATAAAATGTCAAGCACTTTTCTGCAGCATAGAATGACATTTTCCGAACCAATTTTGGGGCCCCATATCTCGGGGTCACTTAGTGCTAGGAACTTCAGCTTTGGATATGTTGTGGTACCAGGTCCACTGGGTTTGCACACCAAATTTGGAGTTCCTAGCACCAAGTGGCCCTGAGATACGGGGCCCCAAAGTCGGTTCGGAAAATTAAATTTTTTGCTGCAGAAAAGTGCTTGACTCGAGTATAAGTCGAGGGGGGCACTTTCAGCACTAAAAAATGTGCTGAAAAATTCGACTTATACTCGAGTATATATATATATATATATATATATATATATATATATATATATATATATATATATATATATATATATATATATATATATATATATATATATATATATAGATAGATAGATAGATAGATAGATAGATAGATATATATCTCTCTCTCTCAGAACACATCCTCAACCTCTCCTTTCAAAAACACACACCTTTTTGAGTATAGATACACGTAAAAAAAAGGATACAATATTTGTCTCATCTGCAAATGATATATACCAATCAGTGTTTAGAGCCCTTGCACACTGGGGCGGGGGGAGGCGTCGGCGGTAAAACGCCGCTATTATTAGCGGCGTTTTACCGTCGGTATGCGGCCGCTAGCGGGGCGGTTTTACCCCCCGCTAGCGGCCGAGAAAGGGTTAAATACCACCGCAAAGCGCCTCTGCATATAGCAGTATAGCCGCGCCGTCCCATTTCAATGGGCAGGAGCAGTAAAGGAGCGCTATACACACCGCTCCTTCACCGCTCCGAAGATGCTGCTGGCAGGACTTTTTTCATCGTCCTGCCAGCGCATCGCTCCAGTGTGCAAGCCCTCGGGGCTTTCACACTGGAATGAAAGCAGCGGCACTTTTGGGGCGGTTTGCAGGCGCTATTATTAGCGCAATAGCTCCTGCAAACCGCCCCAGTGTGCAAGGGCTCTTAGATTTAAACTGCCTTATCACTCAGCACAGCCCAATAACCCAACTCTTCTCTACTGCAGTCAAGCAAGACAGGTTTGTAACCTTCCCACCCCAGCCTGTGATTTGACAATAAAAAGGAGCAGCAAAAGACACATGTAAGTTGTCATCCATCTGCTCCTCCCCCCATCAACATGTTCTATACTTGTCAGCACTGTGGAAGGGGCACACACGATCCTTCCTTTTCCTAATCTAAGCTCTGCTGTTACAGGGAATTACAAAAGCCTTAAAGTGGACCCGCAGTTATTTTTTTCATCTTTCCATCTATTAAATCTTCTACCCTTGTTGTTTTAACTTTGGATAGTAAAACATTTTTTTTCTGCCCGTAAATACCTTATACAGCCCCCGTCCTGTTTCTTGTCTGGTCATTAGCCTAGGCTTATGACATCATGTACAGCTCTCTCTCTCCTGAGTGTTTACCAGGAAGGGAGGGGGTCATAAGAGGGCCAATGAGAGCTGCAGGGCTGGAGGTGTGCCTCTGTGTAAATTCAGGAAGTGAACAGGCAGCAGCTTCAGCTGCCCACAGTTAAAGTGGTTGCAGCCAGACTCCATGGAGGGAGATTTCTGCAGCATATTTGGCAAGTACAGAATCACATATATAAAATAATATGCAAAGTGGTTGGAGGGAAGCTTCAGAATGGCAAAGATGTTTTTATTACAAATTATGTGAGCAGACTGCAGTTCCTCTTTAAATCAGGTCAGATTTTAGATATACATACTAGTTAACATTAAATCAATTTTACAAGATTTCTTTAGCCACTTGCTTACTGGGCACCTCCTTCCTGCCCAGGCCAATTTACAGCTTTCAGCGTTGTCACTCTTTGAATGACAATTGTGCGGTCATACAATATTGTACCCAAATGAAATTTTTATCATTTTTTTCCCACAAATAGAACTTTCTTTTGGTGGTATTTGATCACCTCTGGGTTTTTTATTTTTTGTTAAAAAGACCAAAGACCAAATTTTATTAAAAAAAAAAATACAAAACAGTTTTATAGTTTGTTAATAAATTTTGCAAACAGGTCATTTTTCTCCTTCATTGATGTACGCTGATGAGGTTTCACTGATGGGCACTGATAGGCTGCACTGATGGACACTGATAGGCGACACTGATAAGGCGGCACTGGTAGGTGGCATTGGTGGGCACTGATGGGTGGCACTGAAGGGCTCTAATAGGTGGCACTGATAGCTGACACTAATGGGTGGAAGTGATGGGCACTGAACGGTACTGGTAGGGGACACTGATAGGCAGTACTGCTAGGTGGCACTGATGAGGCACTGATTGGCACCACTGGTGGGCATTTATAGGTGGCACTTGTGGGCACTAATTGCTGGCACTTATGTACTTTGGGCACTGATTCGTGGCACTGGCAGGTGGCACTAGCAGGCGGTACTGGTGGGCACATATGAGGCTCTTCCTCTTTGGGACCGATGTCCCTTCAAACAGAAGCTGGTGATCGTTTTTTTTTCTCCTCACGCTGTCAGCGTGAGAAGAGAAAAAAAAAACGATTAACAATCCTCTGTTTACATCACGTGATCAGCTGTCAATGAGACTCGGGTGATCACGGCGTGCGCCCTTCAGGGGGGCGTAGCGAGCCTGCAAAGGGGAGGATGTCAATAGACGTACTCCCGGCAAAGCAGATCCGCGTTGTAGCGGTCATTCGGTTATAGCGCGGATCTGAAGCAGTTAAACAGCATTCATTGGTATTTTTAATATCTGACAATAGTTTAGAGTCAATCTAAATAAAAATGTTTGCAGAGAAAACCTTTAGGCCCCTTTCACACTTATACGACTTCAAAGTCGCGCAATTTTACTGCGATTTCGCGGCCCCGATTTTGCCGCGATTTGCCGCGATTTTACCGTGATTTGGGAGCGGTACTACTTTGTACGACTTTGCCACGTTTCTTGGCATTAACAAATGAAAACATACAGTGGTTGGTATGAATCATAAGGGGGAACTCCACGCCAAGTTTTAAATAAAAAATCTGGCGTGGGTTCCCCCCCAGGGGCATACCAGGCCCTTAGGTCTGGTATGGATTGTAAGGGGAACCCCCTACGCCGAAAAATCGGCGTGGGGTCCCCCCCAAAATCCATACCAGACCCTTATCCGAGCATGCAGCCCGGCCGGTCAGGAATGGGGGTGGGGACGAGCGAGCCCCCCCCCCCCTCCTGGACCGTACCAGGCCGCATGCCCTCAACATGGGGGTGGGTGCTTTAGGGCATGGGGGGCACCCTGCCGGCCCCCCCACCCCAAAGCACCTTGTCCCCATGTTGATGAGGACAAGGGCCTCTTCCCGACAACCCTGGCCGTTGGTTGTCGGGGTCTGCGGGCGGGGGGCTTATCGGAATCCGGTAGCCCCCTTTAATAAGGGAGCCCCCAGATCCCGGCCCCCCACCCTATGTGAATGAGTATGGGGTACATGGTACCCCTACCCATTCACCTAGGGAAAAAAGCGTCAATAAAAAACACAGTACACAGGTATTTAAAATAATTTATTAGGCAGCTCTGGGATCTTCTTCCGACTTCGGGGGTCCTCTTCCGACTTCGGGGGTCTCTCCGGCGTCTCCTCCCGGTGTCCGCATCTTCTGCCGGCTCCTCCGCTTTCTTCTGCAGCTCAATTGCTAGCGGTGGTCCGGACTTCTGCCTTCTGCCTTCTTCTTTTCTTCCAGAGATGTTGACACGACGCTCTCTCCAGCTGGAATGGTCTCTGAACGCTCCGCAGCGGACTTATATAGGCGGTGACCCCGCCCCCTTATGAGGTCACTGTCCCGGGGCATGCTGGGACTGTGCCGTCATAAGGGGGCGTGGTCATCACCCGGTGACCACGCCTCCTAAAACGTCACAGTCCCAGCATGCCCAGGGACTGTGACGGCATAAGGGGCGGGGGTCACCGCCTATATAAGTCCGCTGCGGAGCGCTCAGAGTGCATTCCAGCCCCAGAGAGCGTCGTGTCAACATCAGGAGAAGAGGGCAGAAGGCAGAAGATTGAAGACCGGGCTCCTTCGCTATAGCAAAAGAGCGGCAAAAGAGCAGAAGAGAGCGGAGGAGCCCGGCAGAAGACCCGGAGAAGAACCGGAGAAACCCCCGAAGTCGGAAGAAGACCCCCGGAGCTGTCTAATAAAATACTTTAAAAATCTGTGTAGTGTTTTTTTTTTTTTAAATTGACACTTTTTCCCTAGGTGAATGGGTAGGGGTACCATGTACCCCATACTCATTCACATAGGGTGGGGGGCCGGGATCTGGGGGCTCCCTTATTAAAGCGGGCTACCGGATTCCGATAAGCCCCCCGCCCGCAGACCCCGACAACCAACGGCCAGGGTTGTCGGGAAGAGGCCCTTGTCCTCATCAACATGGGGAGAAGGTGCTTTGGGGTGGGGGGGCCGGCAGGGTGCCCCCCATGCCCTAAAGCACCCACCCCCCATGTTGAGGGTATGCGGCCTGGTACGGTCCAGGAGGGGGGGGGGGCGCTCGCTCGTCCCCACCCCCATTCCTGACCGGCCGGGCTGCATGCTCGGATAAGGGTCTGGTATGGATTTTGGGGGGGACCCCATGCCGATTTTTCGGCGTAGGGGGTTCCCCTTACAATCCATACCAGACCTAAGGGCCTGGTATGCCCCTGGGGGGGAACCCACGCCAGTTTTTTTATTTAAAACTTGGCGTGGAGTTCCCCCTCTGGATTCATACCAGACAGCTGTCAGCACTGCCTGTCACTCATCGGGAAAGGAAAAAAAAGTTTTCCTTTCCCGATCAGCGAGCCAGGCTTGTGCTTACAAAGTCTTACTGAAGTCGTGTCTATATTATTCAGGCACGACTTGCATGCTACTTCAGGGTTTAACATTGAGGTCTATGGAGTACAACTCGCATAGAAGTTGGACCAAAGTAGTGCAGGGACTACTTTCAAGTCGGCACGACTTAAAGTCGTGCCAATATGAATGGTAGTCATTGAAAATCATGGAGAATGACTTGTCATACGATTTTGCAGTACAAAATCGTGGGACAAGTCGTATAAGTGTGAAAGGGGCCTTAATCCATTCCAGGACTAGGGAAGGGGGAGCAGGGTCAAATTAACCCCCGCCTTGCCACCTGCTCCTCCGTCTAATATATTTGGGTGCAGTTTTTGATTTATTTCGAACTGGTGTTCAGAGTTCCACCCAACACAGAACGTTAATACTGAAAAGATCTTCCTACCTCTGTTCCCTGGTCATCAATAATAGAAATATAATTAGGCTTGCTGCTGTTGGGATAAGAGAGCAAGACATCATAGTGGACTAACTCGGCGCTATCCAACCCAAACGTCCTCCACTGGGCTTGGATACGTTCTGCCAGATTCAGGTTCTGCTCTGTCCCGGCCAGATGAGGAATTTTTGTGAAATCCCTGAAAACAAAAAGGACACAATGAAAAACAATACAAAAAACAGCAAGACACAAAGCACACGCTCCTGAGGTATGCAAATAACCGAATGTCTGAAATAGTCTTGCCTAATTAGATTTCAGCTTAATATCGAGGAATTAACATTTTTGGAATATTTTCTTAACAGGGGGTGCAGGGGACTAAACTATGGTCA
Organism: Lithobates clamitans; assembly: GCA_037952925.1. NCBI lineage: Eukaryota > Metazoa > Chordata > Amphibia > Anura > Ranidae > Lithobates > Lithobates clamitans. The sequence goes on from JBBGZY010000680.1 coordinate 2,138,000, forward strand.
CATCAAGCATTATAGGTGTGCAAAAGGACAATGAATGGAAGAACTATGCATATAGACACAGATTTTTCTAGATTGTATTTTCCTGGTTTATATGTGTAGAGGAAAATCCTAACTGGATAACAGTTACTTTGCTAAAGTTTAACATCTACCTTCATTTTTTTTTTTTTTTTTTAGATATTCATCCTTTTCCAACCCCCACAACCCTTCCGCCTCTCATTTCATCTCTACTTAGCCACTTCCTGTCTGCATGCACTCGGTGTGGCTGCACATCAGGGGAGGTTTCCTTCCATTGAGAGTGCTGGACCATGCCTGCGTAATGTGTGTCAGCACAGATGCATGTGACAGGGTGACAACGCAGGAGCACAATTGGGAGACTGTTGTCACCCTATAACAGGAAGTGCTGCGCAAAAACCTTCATGGCAGGATCACCAAGTATTGAAGCAGAACTAAACCCTCCTATCCTTTTCAGCCATGGAAGCTGTCATCTTAGCTTCTATTTGATCTGCAACTCCCACGGTGATGCACATGTAAACAGTTAGGACTCCAGCCATTTGATGGTTTGACAGTTGGATGATTGCACAAGCATACGTGACAGTTAGCATTCCTGGCATGCCAGGAATGTAACAGGTTTTGAAACCAGTAAATATGATGAGTTTAGTTCAGCTGAGCAAAAAATAAAAAATTTATAGGCTGCCTTTGAAATTATATTAGCATGTTAAAACTTACATGAGATTAAGCCCCTTTCACATCTGCAAGACACACGTATGCACTCCCCTCCCCCCCCCATGACAACATAAGGGAGCCCATTCACCTGAATAGACTATCCAAGGCACAGCAATGTGTCTCCTGCACCTCCTGGACCAAACATGTCACACTTCAAAATTGCACCTGCTTATGGCATGGTGACAAACTTTTACCCTTAAAAATCTCCATAGGCTAGAATTATTGCTCTCGCTCTACCAATCGGGGCGATACCTTTTTTTTTTCCTTATTTATTTTACCTTTTACTTTTTATTTTTACACTGTTTTTAAAAAAAATGTGTCACTTTTATTTTTTTTTACAAGGAATGTAAACATCCCTTGTAATAGAAAGAAAGCATGACAGGACCTCTTAAATATGAGATTTGGGGTCAAAAAGACCTCAGATCTCATATTTACACTAAAATGCAATAAAAAAAAAAATAATTGTCATTTAAAAAAATATAATGGCCCTTTAAGAGTTATGGGCGGAAGTGACGTTTTGACGTCGCTTCCGCCCTGCAGTGTCATGGAGACAGGTGGGGGCCATCTTCCCCTCACTCGTCTCCATGTCAGCCTAGGGACAGACGCGATCACCTCCGCTGCTGTCGACGGCTCCAGTAAGCGGCGGAGGGCACCGGATCGCGGCGGGAGGGGCCGCCTCCGATAAAAGTGATCTCGCGGCGAATACCCCGCAGAGACCACTTTTATCTTGTACCAGACCGCCGGCCGAACATGGGGATACCGGAGTTATGGCAGCTAGCTTTTGCCATAACAACGATATCTGTCCCCAAAGTAGGGACGTACATTGGCGTGCGGCGGTCCGGAAGTGGTTAAGTTGTATATTTCTATACCACAATGCACAGTGTTGTGAAAAAGTATTTGCCCCCTTCCTGATTTTTTGGCACAAAAAAGTTTGTTACACCTAAATGATTCAGATCAAACAAAATGTTTAATATTACACACAGATAATCAGAGCAAATACAAAATGCAGTTTTTAAATGAGGATTTCATTTATTAAAAGGCAAAACCTGCCTGGCCATTTGTCAAAAAGTAATTGCCCCTCCCCCTTGCTAAATCATGAATCAACAGATTAGCCACATTGTTTGGAACGCCAAATTAAAATTTGACTTGCCAAACCCAGGCCTGATTACTGCCAGACCTGTTGAATCAAGAAATCACTTAAATAGAAGACATCTGACAAAGTGAAGCACGCTAAGGCTCGATTCACACGGGGCAACACGATTTCAGCACGACTTTGCAAGGCGACTTCAACGCGACTTTAAGCAAATTACAACGCGACTTCAAGTCGCCTCCAGGACAGGCGACTTTGGCTGTGGCTAATCACAGGATAATCAGCTCTCTGGGAGGGAGGGGTTTGCCTGGGCAAACTAAATTTTTTCCCTGTAAAGTCGCTTCAATGTAGATGGAGATCCGACTTGGAGGCGACTTCCATTGAATTCTATGGGTACAGGTCGCCTACAAGTCTGATCCAGGTAGTACGCTCTGAAGTCGGAGCGACTTCAGTAGTGTCAATTAAGACGCTCTCATTCACTGTAATGTAAAGCTCACAGTAAAGTGACTTGGGGCGACTTGAGGGCTTACAAGTCGGATCCCAAGTCGTCCTAGTGTGAACCGAGCCTAAAAGATCTCAAAAAAGCAACACACCATGCCACGATCTAAAGAAATTCAAGAACAGATGAGAAAAAGTAACTGACATGTATCAGTCTGGAAAGGGTTACAAAGCCATTTCTAAGGCTTTAGGACTCAAACGAACCATGGCGAGAGCCATTATCCACAAATGGAGAAAAACTTGGAACAGTGGTGAACCTTCCCAGGAGTGGCCGCCCTACCAAAATTACTGCAAGAGCACAACAATGACTCATCTAGGAAGTCATAAAGGAACCCAGAACAACATCTAAAGAACTGCAGGCCTCACTTAAGGTCAGTGTTCATGATAGAACAATAAAAGAGACCGGGCAAAAATGGCATCCATGGGAGAGTTCCAAAGCTACTGCTGACCAAAAAATACCACAAAGGCTTGTCTCACATTTGCCAAACATCTTGATTATCCCCAAGACTTTTGGGCAAATATTTTGTGGACTGATGAGACAAAAGTTACAATTTTTGGAAGGTGTGCGTCCGGTTACATCTGGTGTACAAAACAGCATTTCATAAAAAGAACATCATACCAACAGTCACACATGGTGGTGGTAGTGTGATGATCTGGGGCTGCTTTACAGCTTCAGGACTTGAATGACTTGCCATAATTGATGGAACCACCTGCGCTCTACCATAAAACCAGAGAAAAAAAAAAAAAACAGAAAACCAGAAAAGGAGAATGTCCGGCCATTAGTTTGTGACCTCAAGCTCAAGTGTACTTGGATTATGCAGCAGGACAATGATCCGAAACAAACCAGCAGGTCCACCTCTAAATGGCAAAAAAAAAAAAAACACCACACACACACACAAAAAGGAAGGTCTTGGAGTAGCATATACAAAGGACTTACGGATTCTGCAAAGAAGAGTGGGCCAAAATTCCTCCACAGCGATTTGAAAGACCCATTGCCCGTTATTGCAAACGCTTGATTGCAGTTTTTGCCACCAAGGGTGGCACAACCAGTTATTGGGTTTATGGGGCAATTGCCTTTTTACACAGGGCCAGGCAGGTTTGGACAGCTTTTCCCCCTTAATAAATAAGATCATTTAAATCTGCATTTTGTATTTACTCGGGTTATCTTTGCGTTATATTAAAATTTTGTTATGATGGTCTGAATCATTTAAGTGTGACAAATATGCAAAAAGATATAAAAAAATAAAAATAAAATTCAGGAAGGGGGCAAATACTTTCACAGCACTCTATAGATCAGACATAAAACAAACCCATAATCTGAAGATAAATTAGATCATAAATACATCAAATAAATTAAAAACACATAAAAGACCTATCTGATCAGAAGGTACTAGGGATGAATTGGGCTCATCACTTTGTACAACACATTGATAGTTGTAATGCAGTGTTAAGAAATGGCCTTTCTAGTTCAATATGCAGTCAGTTAAGATTTTCTAAAAATGGCAAAAAAATAAAATATATAATATATACAATGTTGTCCTTGTGCTTAGACATACTATAATGACTTGAGGAAGGGCAATTGTACCCCAAATGCTTGCCAAATGCTTTTCTCATATGCCAGTTTAAAGCTTGGCATAAATTTACACTGGTGCCACAATCCAAGCCCTATAATGAAGTCATGATTACACCCAGCATTTATTGTCCCTTTGTGTGCAGAATGTAAAGAAAATAAATAGCTTACTGTAAAAACATTTTTATGTTTTCTGCCTTCATTTCCAATATAAGCTCCTTTCGTACATCTACACGGGAATGCCAGACATCCCCCTGATCTTTTGCTGGTTGGATGAGCCATCCTGGAGGCAAAAAAATTGTCATGTAAGAAAATATTCTGCCAAGGAGTAAAAAAAAAGTAACAGAAGAACTTCAAGCTTAGAGGAAATGCAAGACACCATTTAAGAATTGAGGAGCTGCTGAAATAACCAAATTCTGCTAAAGAACCCTTTTACTTTTCCTAGTAATGGCAGAGAATATGATCCAGAAGCTTTTTTTATCCTAAAATATATGAGGGCTTATATACTAAAAGAGATGGGATCATTCGTTGAAAGGCCTCATTTGCCTAGGTCATGCTATATCTAGAAGTAGTTCACATTCAACTGGGCTTTGTCTTTCAAGCATGGCAATACAACAACATAAGCTGGTACATCCTAAACACCCAATACCCAAACACAAGTGAAGGAATTTGGTACATGAAAGTGTACTGTAGTGAGGAATATGTTGGGGAGACAAAGCACCTCACAACAAAAGAATGGCCCAGTATACAGTAGGAGGACACATTCTAGTGTTCACCTTACAGATTTTTTGTAAAAGTGAACTTACCCTTTAAAAGGACAGCAAGATGCACATTTGACAGGACAACTTGTTTGCAACAGGTGTGAAAGATACAGTGAAAAAAGGATGATTAATGCGCTACCTTCAAATGATTAAGGAAAAAAGCTGCTACAAACCATGTGACAAAATGTGAACCAATTGAATAAATAAATTGTAGCGCTAAAAGGAGAAAAACGCCACGTGTAGTATAAAGTACCGTATATACTCGAGTATAAGTCGAATTTTTCAGCACATTTTTTTGTGCTGAAAGTGCCCCCCTCGACTTATACTCGAGTCAAGCACTTTTCTGCAGCAAAAAATGTCATTTTCCGAGCCGATTTGGGGCCCCGTATCTCAGGGCCACTTGGTGCTAGAAACCCCAAATTTGGTATGCAAACCCAGTGGATCTGGTACAACAACATATCCAAAGCTGAAGTTCCTAGGACTAAGTGGCCCCGAGATACGGGGCCCCAAAATCGGTTCGGAAAATGTCATTCTCTGCTGCAGAAAAGTGCTTGACATTTTCTGAACCGACTTTGGGGCCCCATATCTCAGGGCCACTTGGTGCTAGGAACCCCAAATTTGGTGTGCAAACCCAGTGGAACTGGTACCATAACATATCCAAAGCTGGGGTTCCTAGCACTAAGTGGCCCTGAGATGCGGGGCCCCAAAACTGGTTCAGAAAATGTCATTCTCTGCTGCAGAAAAGTGCTTGACATTTTCTGAACTGATTTTTGGGGGCCTGTATCTTGGGGCCACTTAGTGCTAGAAACCCCAGCTTTGAAAATTTTATGGTGCTAGTTCCACCGGGTTTGCACACCAAATTTAGGGTTCTTAGCACTAAGTGACCCCAAGATACGGGGCCCCAAATTCGGTCAACTGTGTCTATCTGCAGCAATGTCATTTCGGGACCCTTTGGGTTCAGAAACCCCACATTTTGGCTGCAGCTAGGGGGCATCTAGGAACCCTTAACTAATGAGTTTGAAGTTCAGGGGACCTATGGCTGCAAATGGGCACAGTGAGGCATGCAAATGGGGACAGTGATGCTGCAAATGGGCATTGTTGACCCTCTTTTCCACTTACAGTAGCTGTGCATTTCTCACCCTCGTCTTATAGTCGGGTCAATAAGTTTTTCCCATTTTTTTTGTGGTAAATTAGGGCCTCGACTTATACTCGGAACGACTTATACTCGAGTATATACGGTAAATGTCTCTGCAAACATATATAAATGTGCCAATAGTAGAGTGTTGTCAGAAAAACAAGAGTCTATGACAAATACAGTGCAATCAGTGTAGAAATTCCATCAGCTTTCCAAATATCCGCTCGGATGTCATCAAAGCAATAGGTGGATGTAAGTACGCTTACCGGAACTGTTGGACTCTACTGCCGTCAGCATAGAGTCAATCGAGCAGTATGCCACCAAGGGCAGATGTATGAAATGGCCAAGGACCGATGGGACGTCTGCAAGCCAAGATGTCACCGCTGGATCACCAGGAAGGAAGCCCGGACCGGTTCCAAGGTTCAAACATTTTCTCAAATCCCGGAAGTATGTGGGAAAAAAAGGGGAATGCCTCCACATAGTACAAATCAGGGTTGTTTATTACTTTCCTTTTCCAGGGAGAGTGATGTTTTCAGAGATACTCTCCAATTGGGGTTACCCTCAATGAAGTATAGATTGTCATAATCAACACATGTTGATTATGACAATCTATACTTCATTGAGGGTAACCCCAATTGGAGAGTATCTCTGAAAACCTCACACTCCCTGGAAAAGGAAAGTAATAAACAACCCTGATTTGCACTATGTGGAGGCATTCCCCTTTTTTTCCACATACTTCCGGGATTGGAGAAAGTCCGGGCTTCCTTCCTGGTGATCCAGCGGTGACATCTTGGCTAGCAGACGTCCCATCGGTCCTTGGCCATTTCATACATCTGCCCTTGGTGGCATACTGCTCGATTGACTCTATGCTGACGGCAGTAGAGTCCAACAGTTCCGGTAAGCGTACTTACATCCACCTATTGCTTTGATGACATCCGAGCGGATATTTGGAAAGCTGATGGAATTTCTACACTGATTGCACTGTATTTGTCATAGACTCTTGTTTTTTTGACAACACTCTACTATTGGGACATTTATATAGGTGTGAAAGATACCATCTACATCAAACTGGAACAACCATCACTGCACAGGGTGGGGCTTTCAATGCCATCTGTTGCCACACATAATGCTGTATTAAACATTTCTACACCCAACGTTTTGACAACAATTCACATATTTAGCCATGGGATTGGATTAACATAACCCTTCCTGACATCAAGGATGGGATTATGCAACTAGGACAGGGTGGTTCACAATTTTCACATACCTGTCATCCTGTCCTTAGACAACATTTGCCTTTCCATGGTAAATGGGTCAAGGTGTCAGTGCTACCTTTTTGAATATACACTCAGAGCTAAGCAGTAGCTTGGTCAAGCTACAAATCATAAGGCAATAAATATATATATTGTTTTGGATAGAGTGGAGATGGATTAGAACACCTGCCAGGTTCTTATTACCATCTATTCTGACTCAAAATGTTGTAATAGTGACTTATCCCTTGCAGAGACCTCTATGCCTGGCCTGTACAAGCAGATATAAATCACAGTGGACAGTCTTTATCAGATAGCTTGAACTCACCAGACACATAAGCGTAGGTTTTATTGCAAGCAGCAGGTATAGCATACAACAAAATGTGGCAGATGATTGAAAGACATATCTGCAGGTCAAAACATGGTAACATGTTCCAGGATGCGAGCAGATTGCATAGAGAAGTGGCCATCCCTGTTCTCCCAAGACAGTGAAGGAACAGGAAAAGGAAGTACATCATAATGTACGAGGGGACATAGATAATAAAACAAACGAATAGTGCTACAACCAAAGTAACCACAACATTATATAAAACATTAACATAAACTATGCATAGCATTACATTTTATACAACTAGTGTAACAGCACACTCCCAGTCTGGTATCGTAAATACCACTATGCTACATTATAACGGTAGTTATGCAATGCAAACAATGGTGCAATTTGCAGTTGTCTTGAAGACCTGAAAGACAAAAAAGAACATGCAAATATATGCAACAACAATAACTGCAATAAAAAGGCATCAAGAAGAGTCACTTAAAGTTTGAGGCACGTCCTTCTTGTGGTAGAAAGTGGATCCAACAAACCCAGGTAAGCAAGTTCAGTATCCAAAAGGCAAGAGCAAAACAAGTTCTGTGATGGATCTTAGGAAAGTCTTTACAGTTCCTTTTCTGGCAACTTTTGTACCATACTATCATCACTAGAAATGGTGTTTACAATGAGTCCCATGGGCTATTCAATGCTTTTGGCTTGCTGGTCCTTGAGCAGAACAAGGTCTCCAACTTGGAGGTTAGGGTTTCATTTTCTACGTCCTTGCAGAAGAGAAAGATACTCCATCTTCCAACTATTCCAGAAGCAGTTGGCGAGGTATTGTACTCGCTTCCATTGTTCACAGTATAAGTTTCCTGCTTTAAAGTCTCCAGGTGGAACGGGAACAGACCCAAGCTTCTGTGTAAGAAGAGTGGCTGGAGTAAGGATGGTTGGGGACTCTGGGTCTGTAGACACTGGAACAAGTGGTCTTGAACTGATTATGGTAGACACTCCTGCCAGAAAGGTGGATTCAACTCTCATGAGTAAGACTTGTGGATTTCAAGTCCATTAACATAAGAGTCCAGTATCCTACGTGTAATGCCCATCATTCCCTCCCATGAGTCATCCATGTGGGAAGAATGAGGAGAACTGAAAGTCCATGTACAGCCCTTTTCAGTTAAAAAAAAAAGTTGTGGTATGTCAATTCCATCTAAGGCATGTACAGATTGTTTCCAGGACTCCCACTTTGAATATTTGTCTGTTGGTAGCGGAGCATCCCAATCTGGAATAGTCTCCGATAACTGTCTTAGTAAGGATTTGTCTGGTAGGGTGATGAGAGCCACAAATTCCAGTGGGTCGTATAGACTGTTTACCACCAACAAAACACCATGTTTGGTGAATGGCTTGTCTGCAGAGCTGACTTGAAAGCTAAAAAGGTGTCTTTAAATAAGTTCCACTGTAAACCCAGACTTCTCTGAACAGGAGGCAAGTCCATTCCCAGATTTAAATCTTTAAATCCTGTTTCATGATCGCCAGGCTGAAAGGCTTTCATCACAGTAACACTGTTTAAGGCAATCTTATAAAGTCTGAGGTTGGCCTCAGAAAGCATACCTCGAGTCCTTTGGAGCAGGTCTATTGCTTCATCTGTGGGTAAGGATTTGAGTCCATCATCCACGTAGAAGTCTCTCTCAAAGAAGTGTCAAGCATCTGCACCATACTCCTTTTCGCCATCAAGAACAGTCCATCGTAAACCATATATTGCAACAGCAGGTGAGGGACTGTTTCCGAAAACATGTATTTTCGCTCAGTATTCAATCACTCCATTGTTTATGTCACGGTGCCACAGAAATCTTAGGAAGTTCCTATGGTCTTCTCTTACTATAAAGCAATTAATCATTTGTTCAATGTCAGCAGTTACGGCAACTGGCTCTTCTGAACCTTATAAATACTCCTACAAGGTTGTTGGTTAGGTTAGGACCACTAAGAACAACATTGTTCATGGATACGCCTTGATGCTTGGAACTGGAATCAAACACTACCCAGATTTGCTTTGATCTACGTGGATGGTACACTCCAAAGAAAGGCAGATTCCAGCACTCATCATGATCAAGAAGAGGTGGAGCTGGCTCAGCGTGATCATTGTCAAAGATTCTTTTCATAAAAGGCAATGAAATGTTCCTTCATTTCAGGCCTGTTCTTTAGCGTTCGCTGAGGTGGGTTGAATCTGGATAAAGCTTGTTCACGATTATCTATGTCCATTATTGCGTTGAACTCTCTATCTTCAACTGATAAGGCTATTCTGTTGTCATCACATGTAATACAAAACACTGTGCTACCTAAGTTGTCATCACAGGGGATGGGAGTAACATCAGATATTGAATGATGTCAAGAGGCTTCTCCTTTACTTCGTAATGAGGGCATTGTCTAAAGTGAGATGCACGTCCATTTCTTAGCACATGCGTCTTGAAGGAGTTAATCTCAGATGGTGTGTGCATTCTATTCAAGCATGCATCGCCCACTATTACCCAGCCTAGATCAAGTCTTTGTATATATGGGGCGTTGTCAGATCCATTGCACTGCTGGTGTACTTTATGTACTCTGAGAATGTCTCTTCCCAGCAAGACTAAGATTTCAGCATCCATGCCCATTAGAAGAATCTCGGAAACCAGGTGCCTTAACTGGGGACAGTGATATGCAGCTTCTGGAGTAGGATTTTCTTCCCTGTTGTCTGGTATTTGGGTCACACTCAACTAATGTTGGCAAGGGCATGCCCTTCTTTGCCTTGATTTGGAGACCATGAACCCATTGGCCCTTCTGCAAGAGGTTTCTACACAACCAGAACAGGTTGTGAGAGTATATGTAAGAATTCAGGCTTGACCAGGGATCTGTTGCTCTGCTCATCTATTATGGCATACATCCTGGTAGCTTTCTCAGGTTAATTCCTTGGATATATTTTGACTAGACATACCTTGGCAAAGCATTTGTGGCTTAATCCTTCTCCACAGAATCCAGTACATGAAGAAGAAACAATTATAGTGGCTGAAGCATGGCTTTGTTTCTCCCTGCCATGAGTTGATGCAGTGTTCAATGTAGATGGCTGCTGTGAACTGTCTGGAAGTGGAGCAGAATGCATAGCTGTAATGGGTTTGTCACTACTGCATTTTGTGCACTTGATGGCAACCTTACACAGTTTTTAGCAAAATGGCCATAGGAAGCACAGCACCTACAGCATATTCCAAGTTTCTGGAGAATCTCCCTGCGTTCTTGGACAATCTTTGCCCTAAGCCCATGACGTTTTCTTTAGAGGGTGAGTGTTTTTTGCAAATAGGGCACGGACAATTTGGATCTTTATCTCTATCACCCGAATCACTCTGGTGAGCGGGAGAGGATACAGAAGGTGAGATGTCTGTCTTTTCACAGATACAGTTCTATTTAAGTCTCCACATTTAGCTGCTTTGTTATACCTTGATGATGATGAAGCAGGCAAGCTAGACTCACTGAAGCTGAAATAATTTCTCGCCCAGGCTTGTTCACTAATGAACCTGCAAAAATATGAGAATGGAGGGAAAGATACATTATAGTCCCTTTTATATCTTGAGCCCTGTTGTGCCCATTTCTCTTGTAGGTGGTATGGCAGTTTAGACACCACTGGATTCACACCATGGGCGGTGTGTCCAGGTAGCTCAGCCCAGGTCTGCCTTTGTCAACTCTAGCTTCATGAGGAGGTCGCTTAGTTCTTGAAGCTTGCGATGATCCTTGCTACCTATTTTTGGAAAGTTTTGCAGTCTTTTGAATAGAGCACTTTCTATGGCTTCAGAACTACCATAGGTTTGCTCAAGTCTTGCCCAAGCAGCAGCAAGACCTGCATCTGGGTGGTCAACATGTACTGCTCTCAGTCTTAACTCGATCTGCAGATTCTGACCCTAGCCACTTTATAAGCAAATCAAGTTCCTCCTTGGCAGCAAGGTTGAGATCAGCAATAGAAGCTTTAAAGGTTGATCTCCAAGCTCTATAGTTTTCTGGACAGTCATCAAACCTTGAGAGGCTAAATGTTACTGAGCTTGCGGCAGATCATATCGCTGGTGAAGTCAGACAGGTCTGATCTCTCACTCTTTGGTGCCAAAGTAACTTGTGGGACCGCTTGGGTGTTAAAGTTCTCTGGTGAATAAGGGTGAGGTTTACCAGGTTAAAATGTTACAAGAGCATTTAGCTTAGTCTCTAAGGCAGGGGTGCCCAAACTTTTGAGGAGCGAGGACCACTTTATTGACTTGGTAACTGGTCGCGGGCCACAATGAGCATAAAGGGGGGATGGCAGGTCTGTGTCCACTCTGCATATGTAGAGCAGACATGGATGCAACCCGCTCTACCCTAAGGGCCCTCCGATCTGCCCAGACAAAAAGGGGACAGATCCCCTTTTGTTTCTTTTTTTAAGGAGATCGGATTGCAGATAGGCGGGTGTTAACGGACACGAGTCCGTTTACATCTGCCGCTCTATAGAGGTGAATGGAGAGTCTGTATGAGTCCACCTGAAAAACAGACAGGCGGACCCGATCGGACCGATCATGTGAAAGGGGCCTAAGGCTGCTTTCACACTGATGCACAGCGGTTTACCTGCTCCTCAACTGACCTCAATCTTCACTTCTTCCTCAGGATTCCTGCAGCTGGCTGGTACTGTTGGCTGGTTCTTCCATTTGGGTACTGCTGACAGGTGCTGGTACTGCCGGTGGGTACTGCTGACAGGTGCTGATACTGCTGGCTGGTACTGTTGACTGGTACTGCTGGTGGGTACTGGTACTGCTGGTTTATACTGCTGGCTGGTACTGATGACTGGTACTGCTGGCGGGTACTGGTACTGCTGGCAGGTACTGATACTGGTGGCTGATACTGATACTGGTGGCTGGTACTGATGACTGGTACTACTAGCTGGCACTGCTGGTTGGTACTTTTGGTACTGCTCGTTGGTACTGGTACTGCTGATAGGTACTGCTGGTACTGATACTGGTGGCTGCTGTCCCAGATCGCGGGTTCCTGTCCCGACCCGCCATCCTTGAGCATAATTGTGACAGAAGCAAGCAACTGCAGTAGAGAGCAGAGCCGATGCTTCCTGTCATAGATGGAGTACATTTGGCATCACTCCGCTTGTGAAGGAGCCAGCGCTATACAGGAAGCATCAGCTCTGCTTCCTCTAGCGGTGGCTCCATTCTTCGCACTAATGCTCGGAGATGGCAGGCCGGGAACCTGCGATCTGGGCTTGCCAATCTGCCATCTTAGAGCAAGACATGGCGGGCACCCCGCTCTAAGGCTTCTGCTGGCTGCTGCTTGAACTGTGGCTTGTTGCTGGGAGCCACCTTGTCACTTGCAGGAGGTGATGTGGTTTGCTGTATAAATGCATTTGCTTTGTGGACTTGAAGAGACTCAGGCTTGTGCAGATTGGAGGTTTCTGTGTTGAGAGTCCGAACATTAATGTCAGTAGGCCGTACAGGAGACGATTCTGTATCATTGCAAACACTATGCCTTAGCACATATTCACTGGTGCGTTCAATTGGATCTTCCATTTCTACTGGAATAGAACAGTCCAAGTTAGTACTTTCTCCCATTGCTTGTTCAAGGACCTTAAGCCTTGTTAGGGCAGCTGCTTCCTCCCTTTCGATTTGCAGAATCTTTATTTGGGATTCCGCCTCTGCTTGGCGAGCTGTCATCTCTGCTTGGCGAGCGGCTATCTCAGCTTCCTTTCTGGCAAATGACCTTTGCATTTATTTGCTTCCAGACTTGCACGGGCCTCTATTAGCTTGTCACCTAATGTTGAGCTTCTGGAAGAATGTGCTGTGAGCTTAGTAGATGTGGATTTATGAGATCTGGTCTCCTGAAGTTGAGCAAAGCGGAGTTCCGCCTTATCCTTGTCATCTTGCACCAAGAGATCTCTTTGTTGGTTTAGTTCATCAGTCTTGGTCAATTTTGCTAAAGAGCCCTCTAAATTAGAGTCCTTTAAGAAAGCTGTGTATTTTGCAGACAACCACTGGTAGCGTTCCTACGCTGCAGATAGGCGATCTGTAGAGATCTGTACAATTCAGATTGTTGATTGAAGCGTGGCAAGACTGGCATGCAGTATGTAGGTTTGTCCCACAGTTCTGACAGATTGTTGGAAAACTCATCTCTAGCGGTTTCGTAGTTTTCTCCAAGTTTCTGTGTTTGTATTATTGTATGTTTGGGTCTTACACTTTGCTCTGCAATATCTGCAGAATCTGCTCCCTGTACATCTGTGTGGTCAGAGGCATGATGTATCTGTGTTGATTCAGCTATAAAAGAGTGCTCGGAGGCTTGTCTAGACATTTTTTTTCAAGTTTTGCAAAAAATGGTTACTGTCTTTAAGAACGTGAACAGCAGCTTAGATGGGGGATACACAGTTCAATGCAGAAAACAGGTTTTCAACATTCACAGATGACTTGCAGTAAGCTTGTGGGACCATGTGCTTTCACAAGATGGCGGATGGCACTGCGCTTGATTGAAGATTAAACACACACATCTACACAGCAGGCTGTAGGAATTCTACCACATGTTTTGACTATTCTGACTCCAACTGTTGTAATAGTGACTTATCCCTGGCTGAGACCTCTATGCCTGGCCTGTATAAGCAGATATAATTACAGCGGACAGTCTTGATCAGATAGCTTGAACTCACCAGACATAAGTTTCTTCCATAGGCGTGGGTTTTATTGCAAGAAGCAGGTATAACATGCAACAAAATGTGGCAGATGATTGAAAGACGGTATCTGTAGGTCAAAACATGGTAATGTGTTCCTGGATGCGAACAGATTGCATGCAGCCTATACAGAAGTGACCATCTCTGTTCTCCCAAGACAGCGAAGGAACAGGAAAAGGAAGTACATCGCAATGTGGGAGGGGACACAGATAATAAACAGAAACGGATAGTGCTACAACCAAAGTGACCACAAGATGGCAGTATAATAACCAATTATATAAACATTAACATAACTATGCATATCATTACATTTTACACAACTAGTGTAACAGCACACTATCTATGTCCCCATTAGAGAGTAGAGGGGGTGAATCTCCCTACAGTGCATCCGGCATGTTTTCACAGTGGTTCACTTATTCCACATTTTGTTATGTTACAGCCTTATTCCACAATTTTATAAAATGCATTATTTTCATCAAAATTCTACAAACAATACCCCATAATGGCAACATGAAAGAAGTTTGTTTAAAATCTTTGCAAATTTATTAAAAATACATACATAAAATAAATCATATGTACATAAGTATTCACAGCCTTTACCATGACACTTAAAATTAAGCTCAGATGCATCCCGTTTCCACTGATCATCCTTGAGATGTTTCTACAACTTGGAGTCCACCTGTGGTAAATTCAGTAGATTAGACATGATTTGGAAAGGCACACACCTGTCTGGATAAGGTCCCACAGTTAACAGTGCATGTCAGAGTACAAACCAAGTCATGAAGTCCCAGAAATTATCTGTAGACCTCAGAGACAAGATTGTATTAGGGCACAGATCTGGGGATGGGTACAGAAAAATTTCTGCAGTGATGAAGGTCCCAATAAGCACAGTGGCCTCCATCATCCTTAAATGGAAGAAGTTTGGAACCACCAGGACTCTTCCTAGAGTGGGCTGCCCGGCCAAACTGAGCGATTGGGGGAGAAGGGCCTTAGACAGGGAGGTTACCAAGAACCCGATGGTCACTCTGACAGAGCTTCAGTGTTTCTCTGTGGAGAGAGGAGAACCTTCCAGAAAAACCACCATCTCTCCATCACTATATGGTAGAGTGGGTAGACAGAAGACACTCCTCAATAAAAAAGGCACATGACAGCCTGCCTGCAGTTTGCCAAAAGGCACCTGAAAGACTCTCAGACCATGAGAAGCAAAAAATTCTCTGGTCTGATGAAATAAGGATTGAACTCTTTGGCATGAATGGCAAGCGTCATGTCTGGAGGAAACCAGGCACCGCTCATCACCTGGCCATTATCATCCCTACAGTGAAGCATGGTGGTGGCAGTATCATGCTGTGGCGAAAATTTTCAGCGGAAGGAACTGGGAGACTGGTCAAGATCGAGGGAAAGATGAATGCAGCAGTGTACAGAGACATCATTGATGAAAACCTGTTCCAGAGTGATCTGGACTTCAGACTGGGGCGAAGGTTCATCATTCAACAGGACAATGACTCCAAGCATACAGCTAAGGTAACAGAGGAGTGGCTATGGGACAACTCTGAATGTCCTTGAGTGGCCCAGCCAGAGCCAACACTTGAACCCGATTGAACATCTCTGGAGAGATCTTAAAATGGCTGTGCACCGACTCTCCCCAGCCAACCTGATGGAGCTTGAAAGGTCCTGTAAAGAAGAATGGGAGAAACTGCCCTAAAATAGGTGTGCCAAGCTTGTAGCACTATACTCAAAGACTGGTGCCAAAAGGTGCTTCAACAAAAAGTATTGAGCAAAGTCTGTGAATACGTATGTACAGTGGGGACGGAAAGTATTCAGATCCCCCTTAGATTTATTAAAAAAGAAAAACTGAAATATCACATGGTCCTAACTATTCAGACCCTTTGCTCTGTATTTAGTAGACGCACCCTTTTGATCTAATACAGCCATGAGTCTTTTTGGGAAAGATGCTACAAGTTTTTCACACCTGGATTTGGGGATCCTCTGCCATTCCTCCTCACAGATCCTCTCCAGTTCTGTCAGGTTGGATGGTAAACGTTGGTGGACAGCCATTCTTAGGTTTCTCCAGAGATGCTCAATTGGGTTTAAGTCAGGGCTCTGGCTGGGCCATTCAAGAACAGTCACGGAGTTGTTATAAAGCCACTCCATTATTTTAGCTGTGTGCTTAGGGTCATTGTCTTGCTGGAAGGTAAACCTTCAGCCCAGTCTGAGATCCTGAGCACTCTGGAGGTTTTCGTCCAGGATATCCCTGTACTTGGCCGCATTCATCTTTCCCTCTATTGCAACCAGTCGTCCTGTCCCTGCAGCTGAAAAACACCCCCACAGTGTGATGCTGGCACCACCATGCTTCACTGTTGGGACTGTATTGGACAGGTGATTAGCAGTGCCTGGTTTTCTCCACACATACCGCTTAGAATTAAGGCCAAAAAGTTATCAGACCACAGAATCTTATATCTCACCATCTTGGAATCCTTCAGGTGTTTTTTTAGCAAGCTCCATGCGGGCTTTCATGTGTCTTGCACTGAGGAGAGGCTTCCGTCGGACCACTCTGCCATAAAGCCCAAACTGGTGGAGGGCTGCAGTGATGGTTGACTTTCTACAACTTTCTCCCATCTCCCGACTGCATCTCTGGAGCTCAGCCACAGTGATATTTGGGTTCTTCTTTACCTCTCTGACCAAGGCTCTTCTCCCCCGATAGCTCAGTTTGGCCGGACGGTCAGCTCTAGGAAGGCCACTGTGCTCTTAGGAACCTTAAGTGCAGCAGAAATTTTTTTTTGTAACCTTGGCCAGATCTGTGCCTTGCCACAATTCTGTCTCTGAGCTCTTCAGGCAGTTCCTTTGACCTCATGATTCTCATTTGCTCTGACATGCACTGTGAGCTGTAAGGTCTTATATAGACAGGTGTGTGGCTTTCCTAATCAAGTCCAATCAGTATAATCAAACACAGCTGATCTCAAATGAAGGTGTAGAACTATCTCAAGGATGATCAGAAGAAATGGACAGCACCTGAGTTAAATATGAGTGTCACTCCAAAGGGTCTGAATACTTAGGACCATGTGATATTTCAGTTTTTCTTTTTTAATAAATCTGCAAAAATGTCAACAATTCTGTGTTTTTCTGTCAATATGGGGTGCTGTGTGTACATTAATGAGGAAAAAAATGAACTTAAATGATTTTAGCAAATGGTTGCAATATAACAAAGAGTGAAACATTTGAGGGGGTCTGAATACTTTCCGTCCCCACTGTACAAAGTGTTGCAAAGATTTCAAACAAACTTCTTTCACGTTGTCATTATGGGGTATTGTTTGTAGAATTTTAATGAAAATAATGAATTTAATATATTTTGGAATAAGGCTGTAACATAACAAAATGTGTAAAAAGTAAAGCTCTGTCAATACTTTCTGGATGCACTGTATTTGTCCTGTTTGCTAATATAGCAACAAGTGAAATAAAAACCCAAATTCTGGGTTGTCCCAGAACAGTAATGTAGGCAAAATATTCCAGTGGGGACACTAGCTTTTATGGCCCTAATGACAACCAGGGATTCCCCCTCACTTTCTGAATTAGCTATGGGGCAGAAGTAAATAGAAACCTCCCCAATGGGCACAAAAATTAAAACGGACAGTGATTAAAACACTCCCTTACTCTATCCAAAATGGAAAAAAATAAATAAATAAATTGTGTTTGGATTTTGTTTTACTGCAAACCCAGTTAAATGTGACCAAATACTAGGATATACTTATCCAGTGATGTGAAAAGCAAAATTCCAGTTCATTTCTTTCACCTGCACAGAATTGTGTATTCAAAGTGAACAAAGCTACATTTTGAGTATAAAGATTCTTAGTGCTCTTTGTAAATCAACCGGATTGTGCCTGCCCACACCTCAGAGCGCAAAGCTAAAACGTTTCGGCTTTAGATTTCAAAATTTATATTATGAAGATTGTAAAAATAACTGAAACATTACAAGGTTGGCAAAACATACAAAAACACCAAGGTGGATGGGAACTGAGCCAAGAACAAGGAAGATCTCAATTCTGAAGCCCTCTAAGGTCTAACCGAAATATCATTTGTGGGTGGACTGACCTTTTAAAACAACCGTTTACTTTGTCACCTAAACAACAGTTTCCAAAATATTCCCATGTCAATGTTTTTCTCAACTCTGTGTACTGTAGCTTTGGTGCGGCTGCGGGTTATGTGCAAAGTAAAGTTCACTTTGAAGCTCATTAGCTAAAATAATAATTATGAGCTTACATTTGTACCCTGCAAGATGTTTTGCTTTTCTCATAACAAAAGGAATCATTTACATTCACGATAACAAGAGCCTCATCGCTTACATAATGGGTGTGTGTTATTTCCAATAAAACTACAGAGCAAGCAAATCTGGCCAAGAGCGCCCATGCTTACCATTAAGAGAACTGAAAACTAGAATGGGCCTATAGAAGTGATGACGAACCTTGGCACCCCAGATGTCTTGGAACTACATTTCCCCATGATGCTCAACTCTTGTTTTGATACATTCATTCCAAATCAGTGTACAGCCAATATCCACCCTTCATTATGAATACACAATAGCAAGTTCCTTCACTCCGTCCTCTCAGATATTCATACTTGAATCAGAGAGTAATGCCCTGTACACACGATCGGACATTGATCGGACATTTCGACAACAAATATAAGTGAACTGGTAAGTGTGTGTCACCGGCGCAAAACCAATATTTCCTAATTATTTTAATAATGGTTAACTTGGCTGCTGCATCCAAAAAAACTTTTCATAGAAAAGGATTAAATTGCCGTGTGTGTGGATGCGCTGCTCCCATCTAAATATTCGTGTACCCTATCTATAAAGTGCAAACTTATTTTCTATACAACAGACATCCATATAAAATCATCACATTAGACCAATAACCTGTAACAAACTATGAAAAAAATCCGATAATATATATCACATATGTGAAAGAGTCCCCAGAGTATGTATGAGAGCATATATTTGGGGACTCTTTCACATATGTGATATATATTATCGGATTTTTTTCATAGTTTGTTACAGGTTATTAGTCTAATGTGATGATTTTATATGGATGTCTGTTGTATAGAAAATAAGTTTGCACTTTATAGATAGGGTACACGAATATTTAGATGGGAGCAGCGCATCCACACACACGGCAATTTCGACAACAAAAGCCATGGATTTTTTCCGACGGATGTTGGCTGAAACTTGTCTTGCATACACACGGTCACACAAATCTTGTCGGAAATTTCGAACGTCAAGAACGCGGTGAGAAAAATTAAGCCAGTGCGGCTCTTCTGCTTGACTCCGAGCATGCGTGGCACCTTGTGCGTCGTAATTGTGTACACATGATCGGATTTTACGCGAACGGATTTTGTTGTCGGAAAATTTCAGAACCAGATCTCAAATTTTGTGCAACGGAAATTCCGATGGAAACTGTCCGATGGAGCCTACACACAGTCTGAATTTCCGACAACAAGCTCTGATCGCACATTTTACGCAGGAATGTCCGACCGTGTGTACGCAGCATTACAGTGTTATATAAATAATACTTTGGATGTAATAAAAAAAAAAAAAATACTGGATTCCTTGGAACAAAGATTAGAGTGTACTGGATAAAATATTACAAAGAAGTAGCCAAAGTGCCTAAGCCTTTCACACTCTAATTCAAGGGTAGGCAACCCCCTAGCACACAAAGCCTCTTTTGCCGGTGTCTTGTCGAATTCAGTCCCCTATCATATAGTGTCCTCCCTGTACTGCGCAGGCGCAGTACAGGGAGGACAAGGAGACGCCGAAAGTCTCCGAAGTTCAACAGCTGATCGTCAGCTGTACACGGCGCCTGCGCATTTATTCTTACCCTATGTCCAGGATCATTCCCCACTATCCAAGTGGACATAGAGTTAGAATAAATATTTGCCGAGCGCAGCGAGGCCGTGCCCGAAGCGTGGCGAGCGAAGCGAGCCCGCGAGGGGCCCTCTTACACTGCCATCGCTAACAGGTGCCCGAGCGCCGTGTACAGCTGATGGTCAGCTGATCAACTTCGGGCATTTTCGGCATCTCCTGCTCCTCCGTACTGCGTAGGCGCTGCGCCTGCGCAGTACGAGGCGGACACTATTTGATAGGAGGACTCTATATGGCAGAACACCGGCACTCGACTCCCTCCCATCAGCAGAGCAGCGCAGGAAATTGTCAGTGAGACACTAATGCATTCCAATTTCAGAATTCCCCACACCACACCTGCACCGAATGGGAGGCACTGTGCCTCCACACATTGTAAAAGATGGGAAATATTGTTTGGTTCTCTAACTTTGCTGTAGCTGCGAACGTCAGCTTTTGTGATGGGGAAGAGATTGGGTGCAGTTCTGCTATAAGGGGGGGGGGTGGTCCCTGTTTCCAGGAGGAGGAGGACTGTCAATGGCCACTGCTAAGCCAATCACAGTCCTGCTAGCCCCATCCACCATCTGGAGGAAGATGACTCGCTTTGTTGCCACTACCAATCTCAGAAAGAAGGGGTTTCACTGTGATTGAGAAAACCACAATCAGGCGACAGTTTGTGGAATTATTGTTGAGCTTCTGGGAATTTTGTTGAAATTATTCCTGAACCTTTGCGTCACTTACTACTGAACCCCGGTACTCTGTGTCCCTTTAGGCCAGAACCAGTATTCAGCACAATGAAAAAAAATCACACCCAACCACTTTTTCTCAGCTGTGAAAGCCCCAACTTATGATCCTGCATACAGGCCCACCGCTTTCAGAAAATGCCCCTGACCTGAGCTCATCAATGTGCATCCATTCCAGATGCTTGTATGTGACATCACATACATCAAGTGGCGTCTCCAGCTTTCATATTTAGGGCGGGGTACATGGGGGGGGGACAGGGATATATATATCCTGGGGCCCTTTACTATGATCCCACAATGGCCCTTTCACATGTTCTGCAGTGAGCTCTCTTCCTACTGTATTGGGGTCCCCCCCCAGGGTGGCAGAAAACAAGAGATATATGTCACCAGCATACCAAGAAAATATAAGGGTCCAACGCAGTGGGAAAACTATCAGGGTTGCAAAGGTTGTCTTGCCACCGGGCCCTGGTGTTCTGCCACTGTGGTCTCATGCTTGAGAAAGGAGTGCCACTATTCTTACCACCAATAACGAGCGAACTCGGAAACGCGTCGCACAGCTGTGACGTCACAGCCCAGCGCTGCGCTGTGCTTGCCCTCCAGGCCTCGTTTTGGCTCCCTGCACGGCCGTAGCTATTCCATCTCACGGAGCCGTACGAGCCTTACTACACACCGCAGCACGCCCGGCGATCGGCTTTGGCGTCCTTACAGCCTTATCCCTGGAACCCGCAGACAGATGGACTGTGTCATCCCGAACTCATCTTAATCCTGATGCGCTATCTGGACATCTGAGGGAAACCCTGCTGTGCCCAGTTATCCCACCCCATCCTCGCCAGGATCCGATGTGGGGTCAGCACTGTATGGACTTGCTGTGACTTGTAGTCCTCCATCTTCTCCTCTACCCAGAGACGTACTGGCAACATTACAGTCTTCCATGTGAGTGGATATTGTTTGTTGAATAAATGATTGCTGATATATACTCAGAGGCGCCCCTTTTCCTTGTTTATGTGGTTGTGTGAGCGCTCGCATTATGCGGTGTCAGCAAGCAGAGGGAGGGGGAGGAATCACCCGCAGGAGCTGACTGGGGACGCTCTCCCTCTTAGACATTGCCTTTTTGTAAAAAAAAAAAAAAAAAAAATTATTTGGGGGGGACATGGGGGGCACAGCATAATGTTGGGGGGGGGTCAGGGCCCCCTATGGCCCCCACTAGGGACGCCAGTGCATACATCCCATACATCCCATGCATCACTTACATCCCATACAAGCACGTGGGCTGGATGCGAGAGGTGGATCAGCAAGATGAGTGTGCCAGGACAGGCAGATGTGTCTCATCTCTGCTTCCTTTCACCACTCTGCATATCACACATATCATGATGAGAAGAGGGTACAGCGGTGGAGCAGAAAGGAACAGCGGTGGGGAAAATTATCAGGAGGGGTTCAGAGATGGGACAGAAGGGCAGGAGGGTACAGCGGTGGGGCAGAAAAGCAGGGGGTAGATGTAAAAGGAGGTGTATTGGTGGGGCAGATGAGCAGGGGGTTACAGTGGTGGGGCAGGAGAGCAGATGGATTCAGTGTTAGGACAGATGAGAAGGTGATTCAGTAGTGAGACGAAGAGAGAAGATGTGCAGGGAGGTACAGTGGTGGGGCAGATGTATAGGAGGTACAGTGGTGGGAGGGGTGAGAAGGGGGTTCAGCGTTTGGACAGAAAAGCAGGGGGGTACAGTGATGGGGCAGATGAGCAGGGAGGCTACAGTGGTGGGGCAGATGAGAAGATGGTTCAGTGGTGGGGCAGATGAGCAGGGGGGTACATTGGTGGGGCAGATGAGAAAGGGGGTACAGTGGTGGGGCAGATGAGCAGGGGGGTACAGTGGTGGGGCAGATGTACAGTGGGTTACAGTGGTGGGGCAGATGAGTAGGGATAAGCTTCGAGTTCGAGTCGAACTCATGTTCAACTCGAACATCGGCTGTTCGCCGGTACACCGAACAGCGAACAATTTGGGGTGTTCGCGGCAAATTCGAAAGCCGCGGAACACCCTTTAAAAGTCTATGGGAGAAATCAAAAATGCTAATTTTAAAGGCTTATATGCATGGTATTATCATAAAAAGTGTTTGGGGACCTGGGTCCTGCTCCAGGGGACAAGGATCAATGCAAAAAAAGTTTTAAAAATGGCCGTTTTTTCGGGAGCAGTGATTTTAATAATGCTTAAAGTGAAACAATAAAAGTGTAATATCCCTTCAAATTTCGTACCTGGGGGGTGTCTATAGTATGCCTGTAAAGGGGCGCATGTTTCCCGTGTTTAGAACAGTCTGACAGCAAAATTAAATTTTAAAAGGAAAAAAAGTCATTTAAAACTACTCGCGGCTATTAATGAATTGACGGCATGGAAATTCCCCACAGGGGAACTCCGAACCAAAATTTAAAAAAAAAAAATGACGTGGGGGGTCCCCCTAAATTCCATACCAGGCCCGAAGGGTCTGGTATAGATTTTGAGGGGGACCCCATGCCATTTTTAAAAAAAATTTTGGCCGGGGTTTCCCTTAATATCCATACCAGACCTGAAGGGCCTGGTATGGAATTTAGGGGTACCCCCCACGTCATTTTTTTTTAAATTTTGGTTCGGGGTTCCCCTGTGGGGAATTCCCATGCCGTTTTTATCAATGAACTTCTATGTGTATTGTCGGACCGTCCGAGAGTAGTTTTAAATGACGTTTTTTCCTTTGAAATGTCATTTTGCTGTCAGACTGTTCTAAACACGGGAAACATGCGCCCCTTTACAGGCATACTATAGACACCCCCCAGGTACGAAATTTAAAGGGATATTACACTTTTATTGTTTCACTTTAAGCATTATTAAAATCACTGCTCCCGAAAAAACAGCCGTTTTTAAAACTTTTTTTGCATTGATCCATGTATCCTGGGGCAGGACCCAGGTCCCCAAACACTTTTTATGACAATAACCTGCATATAAGCCTTTAAAATTAGCACTTTTGATTATTCATGTTCATGTCCCATAGACTTTAACGGTGTTCGAACAAATTTTTTGCCTGTTCGCAAGTTCTGGTGTGAACCGAACAGGGGGGTGTTCGGCTCATCCCTACAGATGAGCAGGGGGGGTACAGTGGTGGGGCAGATGTACAGTGGATTACAGTGGTGGGGCAGATGAGCGGGGGGTACAATGGCGGGGCAGATGTACAGTGGATTACAGTGGTGGGGCAGATGAGCAGGGGGGTACTGTGGTGGGGCAGATGTACAGTGGATTACAGTGGTGGGGCAGATGTACAGTGGATTACAGTGGTGGGGCAG
Organism: Lithobates clamitans; assembly: GCA_037952925.1. Taxonomy (NCBI): domain Eukaryota; kingdom Metazoa; phylum Chordata; class Amphibia; order Anura; family Ranidae; genus Lithobates; species Lithobates clamitans. The sequence goes on from JBBGZY010000680.1 coordinate 2,161,965, forward strand.
ATGAGCAGGGGGGTACAGTGGTGGGGCAGATGAGCAGGGGGGTACAGTGGTGGGGCAGATGAGCAGGGGGGTACAGTGGTGGGGCAGATGAGCAGGGGGGTACAGTGGTGGGGCAGATGTACAGTGGATTACAGTGGTGGGGCAGATGAGCAGGGGGGTACAGTGGTGGGGCAGATGAGCAGGGGGGTACAGTGGTGGGGCAGATGAGCAGGGGGGTACAGTGGTGGGGCAGATGAGCAGGGGGGTACAGTGGTGGGGCAGATGAGCAGGGGGGTACAGTGGTGGGGCAAATGAGAAGGGGGGTACAGTGGTGGGGCAAATGAGCAGGGGGGGGTACAGTGGTGGGGCAGATGAGCAGGGGGGGTACAATGGTGGGGCAGATGTACAGTGGATTACAGTGGTGGGGCAGATGAGCAGGGGGGGTACAATGGTGGGGCAGATGTACAGTGGATTACAGTGGTGGAGCAGAGGATCACGGGGGGTTACAGTGGTGGGGCAGATAAGCAGGGGGGGTACAGTGGTGGGGCAGATGTACAGTGGATTACAGTGGTGGGGCAGATGAGCGGGGGGTACAATGGTGGGGCAGATGTACAGTGGATTACAGTGGTGGGGCAGATGAGCAGGGGGGGGTACAGTGGTGGGGCAGATGAGTAGAGGGGGTACAGTGGTGGGGCAGATGTACAGTGGATTACAGTGATGGGGCAGATGAGCAGGGGGGTACAATGGCGGGGCAGATGTACAGTGGATTACAGTGGTGGGGCAGATGAGCAGGGGGGTACAGTGGTGGGGCAGATGTACAGTGGATTACAGTGGTGGGGCAGATGAGCAGGGGGGTACAGTGGTGGGGCAGATGTACAGTGGATTACAGTGGTGGGGCAGATGAGCAGGGGGGTACAGTGGTGGGGCAGATGAGCAGGGGGGTACAGTGGTGGGGCAGATGAGCAGGGGGGTACAGTGGTGGGGCAGATGAGCAGGGGGGTACAGTGGTGGGGCAGATGAGCAGGGGGGTACAGTTGTGGGGCAGATGTACAGTGGATTACAGTGGTGGGGCAGATGAGCAGAGGGGGTACAGTGATCTAAGGTATGAAGGTGCAGGAATTGGGGCTGATCTGACGCGTGAGTGCAGGATGTTAATTTCTCACTACTAAAGTAGTTTACAGAATTTTCTTTATAAAAAAAACTTTTTGTGATTGAGAGTGTGAAGTTAACATTTTTTTGTTATAAAATCGGCACGCTCAATTTCTTTGAAAACATTTTTTCGGCACACTGTGCTCAAAAGGTTGCCTACCCCTGCTCTATTATGTGCGTTTCCTATATCAGCGCCACCAAGTGTCCATAATGCATTTTTTTTCCAGAAATACTTCAAAAGCAGAAAAGAGTATTCTTGCCACCAGGTGGCGCTGACGATATAGGAATCATACATAAAAGTACAGCAATTTTCACCCTAATGTTTCCCACATCGGCACAAAACATTTTACATAGACCCTATAGCGTGCATTTAGGCCTGATTCACACTGGTACAGGTTGCAGTTTGCATATTGCAGGTGAATTTTGCGGCTTTTTTTTTCAATACACATCTTTAAACCACTGAAGTCTAAGGAACCAAAAACCAGAAAAACGTCCCTGGCCCTTTCCATAAAATGCACAGATGTGAACTACATCCATAGGAAACCACGTTAAACGGACTGTAGTGCGTTTCTGCAAAACTGAAAACGCACTAAAAAAATGCATAGGTGTGAACCAGGCCTTAGGGTTGGAGGTTAACCACTTCCCTACCAGCCACAGTATATGTACACATCGCCATTTTATTCTCTAGGGTCTCAGAACCCTCCAAATTAGCAGGGAGCACAAATTCATTTTTTGCACATAAGTAGCACAAATGTTGCACCGTGACGTGTCAGTATTTGCAGCAAATATTGTTGTCACAACACAAGACACAATTTGGAATAATATTTACAGAGGAATTACATACATGATCCAATGTGATCCCAGAGCCTGGAGGGAGCTCAGGACTGCAGATCTGCTCATTAGCAATGCTGCCCATGTACAGTCCCTGATGTCCCTGGCTCAGTCCCAGCTGGGTCTTCCATAATGTGTCCTCTGATACTTTGTATCCCATGAAAAGTTACATGAACTCACCTACAAGGACCCCCAGGAGGAAGAGGACGGCCAGCCCCAATATGACCACCACACAGTTGCGCTTCAGCCCCTTCTTCCTGACCATGGTGACACTGGTCTTACTGGTCTCGTCTCCTCTGTGATCTCTGCAACAAAACACCAGGAGACACAATGTCAGCACACAAAACTTTACTAAACTTTCCTTCCCTTCTACAGGTCCACTCTCATGACACCTAGTGTGAGAAACTGGCGCTGCAGCCTGCTCTGTATGTTAGCAGGGCCTATTCACTAAAGCAGTGGTCATCAACTCCAGTCCTCAGGACTCACTAACAGGCCAGGTTTTATGTATTACCTTGGGGAGATGCAGACTAGAATACTGCAATCACTGAGCAGCAAATAAGATCACCTGTGATGTATTCCAGTTATCTTGCAAACCTGGCCTGTTAGGCTCTATTCACACTAATGCGTTTTTTGATGCATTTTGCAGAAATGCACGGGAATTTTTTAACATGGGTTCCTATGGAACATGTTCACATCAATGCATTTTTGTGCCTCTGCGTTTTTGGAATGGGTCGGGGACTTTTTTTCATGCAAAATGCCAAGTTTTGCATGTAACAGAATTCAACGGGCCCGCATCCAAAACGCAAGTACCGCGTTTTTACCGCATTTTTGCTGTGTTTTGTGTTTTTTTTCTCTCTCTTTTTTTTTTTTTTTTACACTGTATACAGTATAATACAACACAAAAAAAAAAAACGCAAAACGCGGCAAAAACGCATGTTCAAAAATGCGGCAAGCACCGCAAAAAGCACTACAGAAACGCTCAAAAGCAACATGCATAGATGTGAATCAAGCCTTAGTGGGCCCTGCTCTAAGGGATCCTATACGCCACAATCCCTGCATTTACCCTGTTTCCCCGAAAATAAGACCTAGCGTGATTGTCAGTGATGGCTGCAATATAAGCCCTACCCCCCTAAATAAGCCCTACTCTGTTTCCCTGAAAATAAGCCCTACCCTGAAAATAAGACCTACAAGGACTTTAACTAGGGCTTATTTGGGGGGTTGAGCTTATATTGCAGCCATCACCGACAATCACGCTAGGTCTTATTTTCGGGGAAACAGGGTAGTGTGTGGCTCCGCATGCCATTCAAGTGCATTTTTACCAATCTCACATTGCAGGTCTCTTCTGCAATAAAGAGCCTCTCTGCTCACCACTTCACCCCCGGAAAGGATTTCCCCCCTTTCCAGACCAGAGCACTTTTTGCGATACGGCACTGCGTCGCTTTAACTGACAATTGTGCGGTCGTGCGACGTTGCACCAGAACAAAATTGACGTCCTTTTTCCCCCACAAATGGAGCTTTCTTTTGGTGGTATTTGATCACCTCTGCGGTTTTTATTTTTTGCCCTATAAACAAAAAAAGAGCGACAATTTTGAAAAAAAAAAAACGCATTATTTTTTACTTTTTACTATTATAAACATCCCCCAAAAATATATAAAAAAATAAATTTTGTATTCGTCTACAAATTTTTGGTAAAAAAAAAACAAAATCGCAATAAGTATATATTGATTGGTTTGCACAAAAGTTATAGCGTCTACAAAATAGGGGATAGTTTTATGGCATTTTTATTTTTAATTTTTTTCATTAGTAATGGCAGCCATTTTTATCGGGACTGCGACATTATGACGGACACATTGGACACACGACACTATTTTGGGACCATTGTCATTTATACAGCGATCAGTGCTATAAAAATGCACTGATTACTGTGTAAATAACACTGGCAGTGAAGGGGTTAACCACTAGGGGGGCGATGAAGGGGTTAAGTGTGTCCTAGGGAGTGATTCTAACTGTGGGGGGATGGGCTTCAAGTCACATGACAACGATCCCCGCTCCCAATGACAGGAAGCAGTGATCTCTGTCATGACACAAGACAGAACGGGGAAATGCCTTGCTTACATAGGCACTTCCCCATTCTGAGGCTCCGTGACACAATGGCCGGGAGACTGGTGGACATCGAGTTCGCCAATCCCGCGGGCACAGTCACGCGGCACGCGTGCGCCTGCTATCCCCAACTCTTAAAGGGGAAGTACAGGTATTGTGCCAACGTATATCGGCGTTAGCGGTCGGCAAGTGGTTAAAGTGGACCTTCAGTAATTTTTTCATCTTTCATCTATTAAATCTTCTGCCCTTGCTGTTTTAACTTTGGATAGTAAAACTTTTTTTCTGCCAGTAAATACCTTATACAGCCCACTTCCTGTTTCTTGCCTGGTAAAAAGCCTAGGCTTATGACATCATGTACAGCTCTCTCTCTTTCTCGTGAGAGTTTGCCAGGAAGGGAGGGGGGATGAGTCATAAGAGGGCCAATGAGAGCTGCAGAGCCGGAGGTGTGCCTCTGTGTGTCTGTGTAAATCCAGGAAGTGATCAGGCAGCAGCTTCAGTTGCCCACAGTTAATATGGTTGCAGACAGACTCAGTGGAGGGAGATTTCTGCAGCATATTTGGAAAGTCCAGAATCACAGTATATATAAAATAATATGCAAAGTGGTGGGAGGGAAGCTTCAGAACGGCAAAGATGTTTTTATTACAAATTATGTGAGCAGACTGCAGTTCCTCTTTAATGTGTGGCATAACCTACATGAACGCACCGTGCTAACCCACAGCTATGATATGAATGGACCATGAGGGTTTAAACTGAATAGACTTGGGTTGGACCTCATGCTACCTCTAACTAGGATTGTACCGTGTGTGGTCACACTAAACATCTTGTATTAAATATTGTTGATCTGGATGGTCATCCCAACAGACAGCTTCATGGGGGAAAAAAAAAAGTGCAACCACAAAACCACCAACCTTATCTATAAATGAAGGTATGACGTCTATTGTCGTGTTCCTGTTCTTGTGGTTTCTAGTACACAGCTGAAATCTGCGGCTTTATACGTGACCACAAGTGTGAGGATCTACACTGCACACCATGGCTGTGAATGTCACCAAATTTGTCACATACAGTAGAACATTCTTGGCTTTTTTTTTACCCAATTGTGTTACATGTTACATATGTTGACATACTGCCCAGAAATTCATCACGCTTTTTTTTTCAGCACACAGCAACGCATGCATTGGTTCTAACTGGTGTGGTCTATGTGATGGAACTGCAATAGGCAACACTACCCAACACAGTCTAATGGCATTGGTGTGAATGAGCCCCTAGGTTCAGTAACTATATATATATATAGATATATATAAATATATATAGAGATATATCTAGATATATATATTTGTACACCACACACTATATATATATATATATATCTATAAAGATATCTATCTAGATAGAGATATATATATACACACACCTTGCTAGTACCGGGTTGGACCTAGGGTAGCCACCCCATCCCTTTAAAACTGAACACATATCAACCACTTCCCGATCGGCTCACATACATTTACATCTATCTATCTATCTATCTATCTATCTATCTATCTATCTATCTATCTATCTATCTATCTATCTATCTATCTATCTATCTATCTATCTATCTATCTATCTATCGAGATATCTATCTATCGAGATATCTATCTATCTATCTATCGAGATATCTATCTATCGAGATATCTATCTATCTATCTATCGAGATATCTATCTATCGAGATATCTATCTATCTATCTATCGAGATATCTATCTATCGAGATATCTATCTATCGAGATATCTATCGAGATATATATATATTTACACACCACACACAATAAATACATATATACACACACACCTTGCTAGTACCGGGTTGGACCTAGGGTAGCCACCCCGTACATTTACGGCGGCAGGTTGGCTCTCCTGAGCTATGAGTAAGCACTTGGGATAAGTGTGAAACGCGTCAGCTGTCTTCCTGTGCCACTCTGCTTTGGTGTCATGTATACTTTGTGATCCTGGTTCACAAATAAAGGCATAAGAAAAATTCTATCGGCGTGCGGCTGTCCAGAATTTCTTCGCCTATCCTCTCCTGTGCGAATAGCGGTACCTGTACGTCAGCCCCTTTAAGAGCCATAGCAGGTGCGCCCGCTGCACGGCGGGGGGATCCAATGCGCGTGCGATGTCCACCAACCACCCGCAAAACGCAGGCATGAGAGCCAGAACTGGGATTTGTATATGTAAACACACAAATCCCCGTTCTGACAGGAGAGTAGAGACAGATCCCCTGTTCCTACTAATCAGGAACAGCGATCTGTCTAGTCCTCCAGTCAGTCCCATCCCCCCACAGTTAGAAACACACGTAAGGGAACACATTTAAAGCCTTGATCGCCCCCTAGTGTTAACCCCTTCCCTGCCAGTGTCATTTACACAGTAATCAGTGCATTTTTTATAGCACTGATCGCTATATAAATGACAATGGTCCCAAAATAGTGTCAAAAGTGTCCGATGTGTCCGCCATAATGTCGCAGTCACAATAAAAATCGCAAATCGCTGTCATTACTAGTAAAAAAAAAACTAAAAATACCATAAATCTATCCCCTATTTTGTAGACGCTATAACTTTTGCACAAACCAATCAATATACGCTTATTATGATTTTTTTTTTACCGAAAATATGTAGAAGAATACATATCGGCCTAAAATGATGTAGACATTTTTTTTTTTAAATTTGGGGATATATATTATAACAAAAAGTAAAAAATAGTTTGTTTTTTTTCAAAATTGTCGCTTTTTTTTTGTTTATAGAGCAAAAGATAAAAACCGTGATCAAAAACCACCAAAAGAAAGCTCTTTTTGTGGGGGAAAAAAGGACAAACATTTTATTTGCAACGTCGCACGCCTGCGCAATTGTCAGTTAAAGCGACGCAGTGCCGTATCACAAAATGTGCTCTGGTCAGGAAGGGGGCAAATCCTTCCGGGGCTGAAGTGGTTAATTCCACAGGTTCTGTGGCGGAATAAAGTGGTAATTAAATTCACTTAGTGCCTTACCTGCATTAAAATTAGCCCCAGAACCTGGGTAACTCATATGTATTTGGTTTTAAAGGGATGAGGTGGCAACCCTAGTTGGACCCCCTTTTGCCTTCAAAACTGTCTTAATTCTTCGTGGCATAGATTCAGCAAGGTGTTGGGAACATTCCTCAGAGATTTTGGTCCATATTGTAATGATAGGATCACACAGTTGCTGCAGATTTGTCGGCTGCAGATCCATTATGCAAATCTCTCGTTCTACCACATCCCAAAGGTGCTCTATTGGATTGGGATCTGGTGACTGTGGAGGCCATTGGAGTCCAGTGACCTCATTGTCATGTTCAAGAAACCAGTGGTGAGATGATTTGAGCTTTGTGACATGGTGGATGATTTACTAAACCTGTAGAGTGCAAAATTTGGTGCAGTTCCTCATAAAAATCAGCTTCCAGGTTTTATTGTCAAAGCTTAATTGAGCAGCTGAAGTTAGAAGCTGATTGGCTACCATGCACAGCTGCACCAGATTTTGCACTCTTCAGTTTTTGTAAATCAACCCTGTGGTGCATTATCCTGCTGGAAGGAGCCATCAGAAGATGGGTACACTGTAGTCATAAAGGGATGGACATGGTCAGCAACAATACTCAGGTAGGCCGCGGTGTTTAAACGATGCTCAGTTGGTATTAAGGGGCCCAAAGTGTGCCAAGAAAATATCCCCCACACCATAGGCGTGTGCACAGGGTGTGCCGGGTGTGCCCAGGCACACCCTAATCGCCCCATGCGCATTAGTGTTATCGCTCTGTATAGCAGCAGGAACATGGTAAAGAACTCCCTCTTACCTGCTCTGCCATAAGAAAAGTGTTTATGCTCTTCTCTTTCACTGTGCCGGCAGGGAGATCAATATGCCGGGTTCATATAAATGTAGACACATACACACGCATGTGTATTTGAGCTTAAGGGTGCACACCCTAATGCATTAGGCTGCGCACACCTATCCCCCACACCATTACACCACCACCAGCCTGAACTGCTGATACAAGGCAGGATGGATCCATGCTTTCATGTTGTTTACACCAAATTCTGACCCGACCATCTGAATGATGAAGCTGAAATCGAGACTCATCAGACCAGGCAACGTTTTTCCAATCTTCTATTGTCCAATTTTGGTTAGTCTGTGTGAATTTTAGCCTCAGTTTCCTGTTCTTAGCTGACAGGAGGGGCACCCAGTGTGGCCTTCTGCTGCTGTAGCCCATCTGCTTCAGGCTGGGTTCACACTATTGCGAACTGGATGCGGGTTTCCCCCAATCCAATTCGCATGTCAGAAGATTGTGACCGGCTCGCTATGGAGCCAGTTTACATATCTCCGGAGTGTCTCCAGTGCAAATTGCACAGGTTCCCTGTGCATCATTTGGTCAGTTTCAGGTCCGAATTCGGACTGAAATCGGACCTGAAACGGTGAATGGAGACGCACCGGACCCCTGCTGTGAGCCAATCCGTGCTTCAGTGTGAACCCAGCCTCAAGGTTCGATGTCTTGTGCATTAAGAGATGGTATTCTGCATACTTTGGTTGTAACAAGTGGTTATTTGGGTTACTGTTGCCTTTCTATCATCTCGAACCAGTCTGCCCATTCTCCTCTCACATCAACAAGGCATTTTTGTCCACAAAACTGCCGCTTACTGTATATTTGCTCTTTTTTCTGACCATTCTTTGTAAACCTTAGATATGGTTATGCGTGAAAATCCCAGTAGATCAGCAGTTTTTGAAATCCACATGATATATTGGTTTACACAATTCACTTTAGCCATACACACAGTTTTGCATTTCCTTTTTTTCCATATTGAATGCTTTATATTACTTATTATTTCCAAACACATATACTTGATTATTTTAATTAATGTCATTATGATTTATACATCTGTATATGTGCACCTGATTTTTCTGGAATAGTAATATACCGATTTTTGGTTTTACATCCCTCACTCATAATTTTGTGGGTTTTGGTTTAATCGCATATTCTAACATATGCGTTTTTCATACTAGTCCAGCGCTACACTGTCTTTTATACTGTTTAGTCTATGTGCCCTTGTATTGGGGTTATTGTGTTTTAGCTGCAGGATTTGCTTCACGGTTTTTTATTTTAATTATATTTATATATTTTTTTATTAACATTGAGTACCGAGCGCAATTTCTCCCCCCCCCCCCTTTTTTCAAACACCCACAAATAACTTCAGGTGAAATACAGGACTCTCTGAAAACATGTGGTGTGGTTGTTTCAAAATGCACAATAAGGAGGCACTTGAAGAAAGATGGGCTGCATGGTCGAGTCACCAGAAGAAAGTCATTACTATGCAAATGCCACAAAGTATCCCGCTTACAATACGCCAAACAGCACAGAGACAAGCCTCAAACCTTCTGGCACAAAGTCAATTTCAGTGATGAGACCAAAATTTAGCTTTTTGGCCACAACCATAAACACTACATTTGGAGAGGAGTCAACAAGGCCTATGATGAAAGGTACACCATTCCTACTGTGAAACACGGAGGTGGATCGCTGATGTTTTGAGGATGTGTGAGCGACAAAGGCACAGGAAATTTGGTCAAAATTAAGATGAATGCAATATGTTATCAAAAAATACCGGAGGAACATTTGATTCATCAGCCAGGATGCTGCTCATGGGAAGTACTTGGACATTCCAACATGACAATGATCCAAAACACAAGGCCAAGTCGACCTGTCATTGGCTACAGCAGAATAAAGTGAAGGTTCTGGAGTGTCCATCTCAGTCTCCTGACCTTAATATCATTGAGCGACTCTGGGGAGATCTCAAACATACAGTTCATGCAAGACAGCCCAAGAATTTACAGGAACCGGAGGCTTTTTGCCAAGAGAAATGGGCAGCTTTACCATCTGAGAAGATAGAGAGCCTCATCCACAAATGAGAGGGGGCAATACACGATATTAAGAACTGGGGTATGTAAACTTTTGATCAGGGTCATTTGGGTAGCTTCTGTTGCCATTATGATTTAAAAAGAGTAAACATAGTAGATTGATAATAAATGGCTTCAGCAAAACACTAACCATGAGTGGAAGAAAAGTTTTTGTGTTATTCATATTCTCTGAAAAATTGCGAAGAAATGGTAAATTCTGCCAGGGTATGTAAACTTATGAGCACCACTTTGTGTGTGTAATATGTGTATGTGTAACATGCGTATGTATATATGTGTGTGTATATGTGTGTATATATATATATATATATATATATATATATATATATATATATATATATATATATATATATATATATATATATATATATTTAATATTTACACACACTACACTAAAAATAGTTATATTATATCCTAAACTTACCAAAAAATATTAAACAATTAACTTGAAGCAGTATGAACAAAAGCTGATATACGATCATAATGGAACATTACCTTTCACCTTCTGGATCCATGGCATTGGTCGAGGTACAACAACAGAGGAGAGCACATCAGGTTCATTTATAGACATCTACTTCTCTGCTGGAGACTAGGCTCTGCTAACCAGTCCTTCACTGATTGTTGATGGTCCTGGCTGGGTTGTGTTTGGACATCACGCTTCCCCGGGCACACCTAAATCATGATGTCCTATTATATCAGCTCCACCCGTAGTATCTCATTGTAGTAAAAACGAATGTGAGAACGTTCTATCGGAGGTAGTATGAAGTCTGCTTTATGTAATAATCAACTGTACAGCCCAAGAATTAAGAATATGGTACAAACTAGGAGGACACCTGACACCTCTTGCTACCCTCTGTGCTTGTATTACATTAAACATTATCCCTATTCTCCAAAAATAATCCATACCCACCTACTACTTAACCACTTCAATACCAGGCACTTTCCCCCCTTCCTGCCCAGTGCAATTTTCAGCTTTCAGCGCTGTCACACTTTGAATGACAATGTCATTCAACACTGTACTCAAACTAAATTTATATAATTTTCTACCCACAAATAGAGCTTTCTTTTGGTGGCATTTGATCACCTCTAGGGTTTTTATTTTTTTGCTAAAGAAAATAAAAAAGACCGAAATTAAAAAAAAAAAATTAGTTTTCTTCATCACTGACGGGCACTGAAGAGGCTGCACTGATGAGGCGGCACCGATATGTAGAATTGATGGGCACTGATATGCAGCACTGATGGGCACAATAAGCTACACTGATATGGAGCACCGATAGGCGGCACTGGATAGGGAGCACTGATGAGGAGCTATTGACAGGCATTACTGGTTGGCATCTGATGGGCATTACTGATGGGGCACAGACTGGCAGCTGATGGGCACATCTGATGGGGGCTGTGCTGATAATCAATGTTCCTCCCCCCATCCGGTGTCACATTTGGCACCTTTCAGGGGGGAGGGAGGAGCAGATACCTGTCTAATACATGTATTTGCTCCCACTTCCGGCAAAGTGGGGCAATCTACATCATGTCTGGCACCTCCTCCGTCCCCCCCCCCCCCCCCGCCGCTGTCTTCTGGGAGACACACAGGTCCCAGAAGACAGCAGGGACCAGTGAGGAGCATGAATCAGGCTGTGAAGCCGCAAATCTTCACTTCATGATTCCCTTACTGAAGATGCCGGCGCCTGCACCCGGGGTTTGGCTTTGAGTGAGGACATTGCAGGCGTCCTGGACAGGTAAGTGTCCTAATATTAAAAGTCAGCAGCTGCAGTATTTATAGCTGCTGACTTTCAATTTTTTTGTTTTTGCGGAACTCTGGTTTAAGTAGCTCTGTGAAATTCCCATGAACCCCTGGCCTGTCTATACTTGGTATGGGGAAGTTTGAGGGCAGCAAAAATGGACGAACTGACAGGAGTTTGCAGGAGTCTGAAGTCCTGGGATACCTGATGGATGTGTTTGATAGTGTTGACGGATAAGGCCAATACGCTGTGGCAATATGCATCGTTAAACATGAAGAAACCATACCAGACACACAGAAACTGGTCCCACATGATTTAAACCTGGTCGTGCTTCTGCTTGTAACCTGACAACCGAGTCTGAGTCCTGAACAGGGGAAGGAGGGCCAGATTCCATCCTGAGGAATAAGTCTCATGGCATGATTCAGCAAACCCAAAGTGACTGTAAGCCCCCCTTTTTGGAACAGGCTGGGGATCGGACAAAAGATGAATGGTCTGACGTACCTGAGCAGTTCTCCAGGCAACCTCGCAATCAAGAGATTAGACCTGAGAGTGGAACCCAGAATAATGATGATATTTGGCCCAGACCTACCACTTTGTGGGCCGTCAAGGGAATGTTGGCTCAGCAAACACCCTGAGAGGGACTGCAGATCCCTGGGCAGGAACCAGGGTCTCCATGCAACAGGAAATCAAGTAAATGAATTAACCCCTGACCCCCCTGCAGGTACCCAAGATCCAATGGAGTGCTTGGCAAAGGTTTCGAAGCAAGGACTGCTTTTGACCCAAGGGTAAGCCCAGTGGTGAAACAACATCTGCACCATTTATCTTGCCCTACCAACAACCTACAGGAAGTAGGTTCAAGCATTGTTGATATCAGCTTGGATAGCCAATACCCCCCCACCCCCTAACTGTAGCAAGTGCTGAATCGTCAAATCCACGGACGAGTACTGAAAATGTTTCCGCAGTAAATAGGGCAGCTAAAATGTAACAAACAATATCGGAAACTTGCCCCTGGACACCCTGGGGGGGCCGACCCACCACCTTCAGAATGAAGGTAAACAACCAGACCAAGCACCCCTTGGAAATTACTGTCTCCAGTAACTTGATTGGCAATGAAAGCATGACTGTCTGCTAAAGCCAAGATACTACATACGAAAGACTCAGACAAGATAGTGATGAGGCCCGCGTGCAGGCCTGAATCCTTCAAGCAGGGGCTGTCTGAAGACCGGGGATGGGAGATTCCCCTGACAAGGAACCTTACTTGGTTCAGACATATTGAACCAGAGGGCTTGATAAGACCTGTGGACTAAGGGGATGCTGACCTTGCCTGCAGGAATGTAGAAAAAGCAGGAGCTGGGGGGTGTGCTGACACTCCGCCTCTGACCGAGCGAGTTTCGAACACCTCCATCCTGACTTGCAACCATAACAGGTCGTGGAGAGCATATTTAGCCCACATGAATCTGCATTAAAGGATAATGCCTAGAACATGTTCCATGCTGGTAGATGAGAGTAGCTGGGACGGAATTGGAAATGAACCGAAACGTACCGCTGTCCCGGCTGTGGCTGGGAAAGGAAAACCCCTGGGACAAAGCTCCGCTGTGTGACCAACTCCTAATGACGGAGTGCTACCATGCTCTGAACCCCTGCATGCCCAAACCCAAGGAAACACAAACTAGAGAAAGTGACAACAGACAACCAGACATGAGAACACCACCCCTCTGTGCCTACCTGAGTATAAGGACGTAAGCAGTAATGACAAGACCATAACGCATGAATGAACCCATTGACGGCCCCCCACCCAAGTGTATGCAATAAGTGAGCACGAGTAACCTGCAGGGATAGGTGATTAAAAACTGAACACTCAGGGCTAGCATACCCACAGACCGTGGTGGATAGTGGATAGGCGAGAAGATTGTGGTCAACAATCATTTAAAAACAAACCTCAGCCCGTATGGATCTGTAGACGTGACAGATCCTGAGATGTGAGCACTAGTTAACTAAACCCAGGTATACAAAGAAATCTGACTGAAAGGTATTATGAGACATGGAAACAAACAGAGATGAAACGGCTATTGATGTATGCCGTAACTGCATGGTACCGACATGCTACGACAGAACATACTACGACATAACCCATTTGACAGAAACACGCTATGACAGAAACACACTAAGACAGAACTGCTGTGACTGATCTGTTATGACAGAAACATGCTATGACAGCACCCACTATGACAGAACCGCTGTGACAGAACCCGCTATGACAGAACCGCTATGACAGAAACATGCTATGACAGCACCCACTATGAAAGAACCGCTGTGACAGAACCCGCTATGACAGAAGTGCTATGACAGAAACTGCTCTAACTGAAACACGCTATGACAGCCCCCGCTATGACGCACCCGCTATGACCGAGGTACGCCATGACCTAACTGCCGCGACTGAACCACGCCCCGACTGAACCACGCCCCGACTGAAACACGCCGTGACTGGACACGCTATGACTGGACACGCTATGACAGCCCTGATATGACAGAAGCACACTTTGATAAAAAGATTGTTACTCAAGTTTTATATCTGAAGTATTCCTAAAAGACTACCCCTTTAAGCAAACAGGTTCTTTCCAGGAATTTTATTATTCTCTGCAGATTGGACAAATCTGACAGCCCCCGATGACTTGCCCATTGCTGTGCAAGACACTGCTTCCCACCCTTGATTCCCAGCCAACATCCACATGTCTGCAGTATTTTACAAGGATCTCTTTTGAAAACCGCCATGAAATGCACACAATTCAGCCACCTCCTGGCGGGCAGGCACCCGACCCCCCCGGTGATGCCGGCGTGAGCACCGAGAGAAGCGGCGGGCGACCCCCTTGATGATGCCGGATTAAGCACCGGGAGAAATGAGTGACGGGCGGGCGGCCAACCTCGATGATGCCGGCCTGGGCCTGGGAGAAGTGGGTGGACAGGCGGCTGGTCTTCCCCGATGATGCCCGGCGTAAAACGCATATGAACCAATGTAGTTCAAAGCTAGATGGACTTGGAAACTTGGAGACAGTGAAATGAATGTGTAACACTCTCCCGATGTTGAGGGCATGTGGCCTGGTACGGTTCAGGAGGGGGGGCGCTCTCTCACCCCCCCCTTTCTCCAGCGGCCTGCCAGGTTGCGTGCTTGGATAAGGGCCTGGTATGGATTCTGGGGAGGAACCTCCACAACATTTTTTTTTTAAATCTTGGTGCAGGGTATCCCTTAATATCCATACCAGTCCCAAAGGGCCTGGTAATGCACAGGGGCGGGGGGGGGGGGGGGGACTCACGCCATTTTTTTTTTCAATGATTTTAATCTATATTGCCGGAATCCGGCAGTACATTACAGCCACGAGCAGTTTTCAATGACATTATTTCCTTTACAAATGTCATTTTGCTACTCTCATTCATAAAACTATGTACAACCGCTATGTAAGCAGCGTAACATAGTGTGGGGCGTGGACTGAGCCATGATTGGCCAAAGGCGACCTTCCTTTTGGCAAGTCATGGCTCTCACAACAGAGCGCACTGTGATTGGCCAAAACATGCAGGTCAGGTGCATGCTTTGGCCAATCAGCAGCCGTTCATTATGGGGCGTTCCGTGGGTGCTCGCATTTCCCGCGAATGCCCCATAATGTTCTAAATTCGGCAAACACCGAAGTTCGAGTCGAACATCGGGCTCATCCCCAATTGTAAACTATTTGAGTATATATACATGAGATTTCCCTATTTAGGAGGAAGCTATGATAGTTGTATCAGAGCTTTTTAATGTGCTGGTAAATATTTAGTGTTTTTTTAAGATGAAGTATAATAAAATTGTATAGATTTTTTAACGAATATCCTCGGACATCCAAAAGTCCATTTTATTGAATATTTCCTATTAGTATGATATGTGGTGCCATATTACCGGCTCACTCCAACCTTCTTGTAACAGTAAAACAGTAAATGGGCAAAATTATTAAGAGTAAGGAAAGTGTTATGGGCTACAATGCAGTATGTGCTAATGTGTTTTTGTGTAATGCTGCATTTTGACACAAAGTAGGTTTCCTTTGATTGCTATCAGTGTACTATTACTGCAAAAAAAAATGTACTAGATGAGGCTTTCTCAACCTTTCTACACTTTAGAAACCCTCAAAACATTTTCAGGTCTCAGGGAGAAAAGTCCCCCTTGCGCTGGAGATCAATGTAGAAGTGACCCCTTACACTGAATGTCAGTGGTACCTCCTTATATTTGTGGTCATTGTAGGTAGGAGATCAATCTGTCATTGCTCACTTGTAAAACAACCCACAACATCTTCAGGTGGAAACTTTGGGTTCCATGGAACCCTTGTTGAGAATGGCTTGACTGCACTAGATCAACAAGTCAACCTGCCAAAACATTCTCTTTCGCTTTACATAAAGTAGGAAATTGTGTCCCTATTGGGGATTCCACAGTAAGTTATGGGATGAGGAATCCCTTCAGGGGACACACGGACAAAAACAAATTTTTTGGTAGTTTGTAGAAGGGTTAGAACTTTAATATATTTATTGCTGTCCATGCCCTCCAGTGCTGGTGACAACCTCTCACAAAAGCTACTCTTCTGGTGCCGGCACAAGTATCGGTGTGATCATTTGATGATTCAATAAATTTGATATTCTGACTCAGTCTATAAAACAACAGAACTGGGTGTGGGCATTTTTTGATTGATTGAAGTCGAAATAAACAGAAAGTGATTATCAAGAATGGAAACTAAGGCATGTTTTGATAGGACTGTAGTGTCTACGTATATCAGGGGTCCCCAAACTATGGCTTGCAGGCCAAATGCAGTCCACTACAAGATTTTAGCAGCAAGGGGTCAGATGTGTATCCTCAGTTTGGGCCCAACATGCTTTGACTGCAAGTCAGTAGAGGTCCCCTTCTTTCCCCACCCCAGTCTCCAATGCAGGCCCCCCCCCTGCTGTGCTGTCCTCATCCCCATCATTGGTTGTTCGTACCACCAGCATCACTACCCCAGCATTTACAGGAAGATAGGATTTCCAGTTTTGCTTCACCTACCAGCTCCGACCTGCTACAAAACAATGCTCCCTGCCTGCTGTTACAGCCATGTTGCAAGTATGTAAGGTAAGGTTGTACTCTGATTGGGACCCTGATGAAGACCCTGATGCAGTGGTGTTGCTAGGGGGTGGCTTTTGGAGCTATAGCCCCGAGTCTCTGCAGGGGTCCCCAAGGGGAGTGGAGGCTCTCTGGGGGCCCTGATGTAAGTGGGGGGGCTCTCTGGGGACCCTGATGCAAGGGGGAGGCTCTCTGATGACCCTGATTTTAAGGGGGTGGCTCTCTGGGGACCCTGATTTAAGGGGGAGGCTCTCTGGGGACCCTAATGTAAGGGGGCTCTCTGGGGACCCTGGTGCAAGGGGGAGGCTCTCTGGGGACTCTGATATAGGGGGAGCCCTCTGGGGATATACACACACACACGTATATTACTGTATAAACATGTGTATCCCTGCTCAAGTATATGACTTTCTTTACTATGCTGCTATGGGCTCTAGCCCCAGATCTTTTGTAGACCTAGCAACACCCCTGCCCTGATGTAAGTTGGGACGCTGATGTAAGGGTAGACTCTGATGTAAAATCTGATGTAAAGGGGATTTTGATGTAAGGGGGGATTCTGATTGGGGCCCTGATGTAATGAGGGCTCTGATTTAAAGGGGTCATCTATTGTGGAGCCTGATGTAAGGAGGACTCTAATGTAAAGGGGGGTTCGGATGTGGAGTCAGATGTAAAGGGAACTCTGATGTAAGGGGGGCTCTGATAGGGACCCTGATGTAACAATGACTCTAATGGGCACTCTGTAAGCAAAACTTGTATGTAGTCAGCGACTCTGATGCTAATTCTGAAGTAAGGTGAGATTCTGATGGGGACTTTGATGTAAAGAAGATTCTGGTAAGAAATATGCAAACTGAATTTATTTTGGTTTGTCCTTCTCTAATGGTTCAAGTTTATTATAATTATAGTGGCTTCAATATACCCAGTGAAGTGACTGCCCTCAGGTGATACACAGAGATGAAACAAATCCTGTATCTGTCTATCTGCAGCCCTCTCTTCTCTACATCCGTTCAAAGTGCTGAGTTATAGAGCTTGTCTGAGAGTTCAGAAAAACGAGGGCAGAGAGCTGAAGTTACACTCTGCAGAGCTCAGTGAGGGAAGCTCTGAGAGCTGATTGGATAGTAGAGACACACCCCCCCTTCACACAGCACACAGGAACAGAGCTGAGGCCGTCAATCAGCTGGATGTCCCTCCCATGTCACCATTTTTCTCTTGGTGTCAGGAAAACTTGTCAGAAGTGATTCATACTTATAGCAGAGGAACAAAGCAGCAAACAAAAGTGACATGCACCCTAGCGTAAAAAAACTTTGCTTCTACAGGAGTTTTGTGTTCTGCCTGCAGAAGCAGCTCAATGTTATCCTATGTGTCCATGCACATTAGGACCATTTAGAGGCATATTTTGAGATCAACGTTTAAAGGCAGTAAAAAAAACCTGTTTCTGATTGGAGCTTAGTGGCAGAAAAAATGTAAAACTCTCCTAAACTCCTCTAAATTTTGTACAAAAAATGCTCTATATGAGCGTTTTTTACTCCCAAGAGAACAGACATATTTTTTTTAAGCCCAGTGTGCATGGAGCCTAAGGCCAGCCAAAAACAAAGCTAACTTATTTTCTGTTGCAGGCGCTATTGTGTTCTCTGGGGGGGTGGGGTATCCCCGCCAGAAACACAGTGATTATTTCTAGCAGCTATAACAGCCACTAGCAGTAATTGCATGTAAAATCCTGCAAGCTGGTTGTACCTAAGTTGATCGATCGATCACCTTTGGTACATTCAGCATGCCCATACGTGGTTGGATTCTCAGCCAGTTCAGCAGGGGATTCGAACTATCTATGACCAACTTTAGTGCTCTTAATTGAGACAAGTACACACTGTACAGGGATTTGCTTTGCTCATATTTCATGTCTGAGGTTTACAACCACTATACATTTAAATAAAAAAAATTCATTAACTTTTATTTTATTCGTTCATTTTTTTTTTTTGTGAAATTAATTATGCTTTTTTTTTTTTTTTTTATTTCGAACTTTGAAGCATGGCGAAAATTGTTGTTTGAGCGAACATTAATTAAAATAAGTAGAAATGTGCTGTGTTTTGTTAATACATACATTTTGGGGGTGGCACCAAAGACATTTTTCCTAAATGTAATAGAAAATGACATCTAAGCCAAAAAATAAAATAAAAAATTTGATTCAGAATTCATAATATATACAGTAATGCATCGCCAGACAAGGAAGAATTGTAGTGAAATAAAAGTGCAGCTCAATGGAGGGTACATTGTGTTAACTTATAATTGCAGAGAAACTACAGAGACAGAGAGAGAGAGAGAGAGGACGGCTCCACAAACAATGAACAATGGAATAACATTTCAACACAACAGTTCTCCATGTAACAGGCGAGATCTAACATTGAGGTTACAGAGTAGTCAGAGGCTTGAGCCAGTTGATTATAGGATTTGTCTGAGGATTTGTTCAATCAGGACATGTAGTAAGTGTACAGTACAAGTGAACAGGATGCAAATCATTTTATCACAGGGCGTGCTTTAAAGTCTAAGTAACCCTCACCTTGTAAAACAACCTATTCAGGTTAAAACAGAAGAGAAAACACGTGGGTATAGATATAAAAAATTAAACACATTATAAATACCTTTTTCCCTCTGTTTTCAGCTGTTCTCAGCTGCTTATGAGTTGGGGGAGGAGAAACAGCAGCACACTGGTCTAGCTGTGCAGGGGGGAGGTGGGGGTCAAGACAAGTCTGATCATTGGAGGAGAGCAAGCTGAGTACCCAGTACAGCTAGAAAACTGAGTATGCTGTGCTCTTCTGTCTAGTGTGCTTAGTTTTTTTTTTTATAGGAAAGCAAAGAGACTGGCAGGAACACCAGGGATTTTGCACAAAGGAAGCAATACAAAGAGAACAGGATACTTTCTCATACAAGTACAGGGTACAGCAGGCATATGTCAGGAATGTTGGGTTTACATATTCTTTAGAGGCCTTGTTTCCTATGCATAGGCTGTAACTATATATGATCGGGGAAAGAGACATATTTGATCATAAAATATGCTGACTGTGATTAGTAGGGCTACACAGTGATTCAGGGCCGTCTTTAATATCGTTTGGACCCTGGGCAAAAATGTTCTTTTCCATGCAATTTCAATCTCCACCTGCTCTGAGACATACAATAAATAGCAGCTAGACTTAAAATCAGTTACTGTATCAACCCAGACAGCAACTGCGATTGGTTGGCAGCGGTTACAGCTATCATTACTGCTTACTGACTGGTTGCTAGAGGTTACAGCACACATTAGGCATCACTGATTAGTTGCTAGAGGTTACAGCAAATTATTTCTGCTTGTTAATTGGTTGCTAGAGATTACTGTACAGTAATACTGCTCACTGATTGGTTGCTAGAGGTTATAGCATATCATCTCCTCACTGCAGGGGAGCATGATATACATATGAATGCCGCCTTTATTTACATATCAATGCCCCTGGCCACAGCTAGTTACTTAGTAATGCCGCCGCTATTTACATATGAATGCCGGTTATTTACATGTAAACACAGGGTCTGCAGGTGAGTCATCTGTACACAATAGGGCAGAGCTGGACAGCATTAGTTCCAGCACTTCACACTGAGATATCGGGACACTGCATGGAGCTAAAACTTCAAGGGACAAGGGAATTTAAACTGGGATAGTTGGCAAGTATGAGGCAGCTGCTTTGGGCCCCACAACAATGACAGGGCCCAGGGCAGCTGCCCCTTTTGCTCTGCCTTAAAGACGGCCCTGCAGTGATTGTATATTAAATATTATATGTCTGTCATGAGAAAAATGTTTGGGCATTATCAGCACTCGGCACTGACAACTGACCACCAAAGGACTCAGTACTGCATCATGGAAAGCAGGGGACATAGTAAGTTGGAGGTAAGCTTCCT
Organism: Lithobates clamitans; assembly: GCA_037952925.1. NCBI lineage: Eukaryota > Metazoa > Chordata > Amphibia > Anura > Ranidae > Lithobates > Lithobates clamitans. The sequence continues at coordinate 2,182,724 of JBBGZY010000680.1, forward strand.
TTTTTAAGGGATTTTGTGAATAAAGGTACAGTGGAACCTCGGATTACAAGCATAATCCGTTCCAGAAGTATGCTCGTAATCCAATGTACTCGCATATCAAAGCCAGTTTTCCCATTGAAGTCAATGGAAACGAAAATAATTTGTTCCGCATTGACTTCAGTGGGACGCAATACCGCATGCGGCCAGAAGCGGCGGGCGCCGGAGAGCCTCGGAAACTGTCGAAAAGGCCCGAGGGACACTTCGGCTGACCTCGGCAAACCTCGGAAAGACTCTGTTCATGAGGTTTGCTGAGGTCAGCCGAACTGTCCTTGGGCCTTTCCGTGCATTTCCGAACGGCGACTTTTGGCTCTGCTCCGCTCCGGCGCTCCCCCACCTCAGGCCAAAAGCGGTACTGCACACCGCTTTTGGCCTGAATCCTGCTGGTTTTGCGAGACAACACTCGCAAACCGAGTTAGGATTTTTAGTAATACAGTGCTCGGTTTGCAAAAATGCTCGTTAACCGTGTTACTCGCAAACCGAGGTTCCACTGTACATTTTGTAAAACTCTGAGTGCGGTTTATCTTCCATATTTTCCTTTTTGTTTGTTAATAACCTGTTTATCTAGGAATCATACCACACCTTTCGCTATTTGGGTGGAGTATGGGATGGAGCATTTGAGTTGTTTTCCTAAATTATAATAATGAGTCTAATGGCACCACACATAGCATACATCCCAATGTCTGAAACAAAATAAAACTGGGGCTGGGGCTAGACCTAAGACCCCTTCTGATCTATCCAATTCCTTTCCAGAAATGGTCACATTTTGACAGAACACATTGCTTTTGATCAGTGCAACTCTTCCCAAGAACTCTAAATCATGATAATTGCAAAGAATTTGGACTGCTCTCAAAAAATACCCACTAGGTCATTACAATTTTTCCAGGGATTTATTCCACGATCTTTCAGATCTGGTACAGTCATGGAAGTCTTCTCTATCTCATCACTCGTTTTCATTTCCATGCCCTTTGAACTGCCACAGCTTCTAAGAAGTATCTCCTACCCAACCATTCAGCTCTGGACAACCACTGACCAAGAAAGAGGACTGAAACTACCTACAGTATATAAATGTAGCCAGGTGCTTGGCTAAGCCTAAGAATAAGAGTGAGTGAAACACTGGCTGCAGCTGCTCTCTGTAGCTACTGCCCTCCGGGGCTGAACTGGTTAACAGCTGTTTCAGCAAGGAGGGAGGGAGCTGCTGAGCAGGAAGAGTTAATTAGACTGAATCAGGCAGCAATGCACTTTGGGAGCTCTAATCCTGAGGTGAGACACTACTGTGTAATCAAGGCTTTTGAACTACATATCCCAAGGAGAAAATGCTAGGAGGAGGCAGAAGAGTGCATTTTCCTCGGCTGTAGAGGACACAGATTCCTCTTGCCATGACAGAGACTGGAGGGAGCACATCGCTGTCCAGTGTGCACCATTACTTCTGCATATCCTCAGCCTGAGCGAGATCCAGAGTACTGAGTTTGGAAGTGCCAACAGACATAATCACCTGGACGCAGAGAAGAGAGTGCTCTAATTACTGTTTGTGACCGGATGGTGATGTCACGATCAGGTGTCAGGCTTGAAGACCAGTTGCTATAGCAGTTACAGGACTACCACTGACCAGCAGGATAGGTACACAGGCAGTCACCCTGGAAGGTGACACAGGCTCACCTCTAAGTACTAACCGGTGTTCACCAGAGCGCCTGATGGTGGAGATGGATTTAGCTGCGTGTTAGTACCAGGTTGCAGTCCTCAGGTTTGCCCCACAAGGGTGAGAAAGCCGGGGTCCAGTAGCGGATGAGCAGATAAGGATCAAACAGCAGCATGGTCAGAAAACAAGCCAAAAGGTCAGTAACGAGTAGTTGCAGGTTGGGATCAGGCAGTAGAGTGGTCAAGGAACAAGCCAAGGGTCGATCACGAGTGGTAGCAAAATACAGACGGCAGCAGGGAAGACAAGAGCAAGGCACTGACTGAGAAGGCACAATAACCTGGCAAAGAAGAAGTGCTGAGACAAGGCTTATATAGGAATTTCATGGTAGGAGCAAGGAGTTCAAGATTCAACAGCAATTGACGCTGAGAAAGCATTTGACAGAGTAGACTGGGGATTCATGATTAAGACGCTGGAAGCTATGGGAGTAGGCCCAACTATGTTGAAATGGATTAAAATATTGTACAATCACCCTTTGGCACTTGTCAAAGTAAACGGTATAGCGTCTGCACAGTTCAAAATGGAAAACGGCACTAGGCAGGGTTGCCCGTTGTCTCCTCTTCTGTTCGTCTTGACATTGGAGCCTTTATTGGCTACGATTCAAAAGAATCCGGACATTAGTGGTTGTACGGTGGGAAGAGAGGAACACAAATTGGCGGCGTTTGCCGACGATGTGCTTTTCTTTATCACTAAACCAAGGATCTCGATCCCTAATTTGCTGTCCATCTTGAGGAAGTACGGAGAGCTATCAAATTATAAAATCAATCTCAGTAAGTCGGAAGCCCTAAACATCAATATAGATAGACAGGAAGTAGTCAGACTCATGAATGTGTTTCTTTTCCCTTGGAGGAAAAATATCAATTATCTGGGGGTTAAACTAGCCAATTCGCTAAGGAAAATATATCTGCTAAATTACATCCCACTACTTGATGAAATTAAACAAGAAATTAAAAAAATTTCCAACCGCCCGATCTCTTGGATCGGTCGTATAAACACAGTTAAAATGGTCTTGGCCCCTAAAATCTTTTATAAGATGCAGATGCTCCCAATCCCACTGGCCCAAACATATTTTAGAATTTTGAATGGTTTAATAACTAGATTTGTATGGAATAATAGTAAACCACGGATCGCTTACACAGTTTTGAGTAAGGGGAAAGCACATGGGGGTCTTGTTATTCCAGACTTTAAAAAATACTATAATGAGATAGTTTTGTCAGGGGCATTAGATTGGGCAAAAGATATGTTTGATAAACGATGGGTTAACTTAGAATTGGCATTGAGTAATTCACAGTTAAATCACCTAATTTGGAATCCCCCACACTGTAGGAATTTAGGTCCAAGCACACAAGATATAACACTTCACACATTTAAAACCTGGGATCAGATTTATTCACAAAATAAATGGGAGTATAATTCACCATTAATTTATGTAAAAGATCATGAGTTTTTTCTCCCAGGGATCGAGGCGGTGGGAGGTAATTGGATAAAAAATAGGGATGCACAACTAAAAGATATCACCAAGAACGGTAAAATTATCACTTTTCAGGAACTATCCTCACTCACAGGTTTAATGAAAGTTGATGTGTGGCGGTACTGCCATCTCGCCCATTTTGTTAAAAGCCTTCCAGGGCCTATAAGAGATGAAAAAAACTGCAGGCCATTGGAGAAACTCTTTTTAAGGGATAAATCAAAGAATAATATATCAGCGTTATATAAAATTTTGATGAGTGGAGGGGAGAGGAATGTGCCGCCATACATCAAAAAGTGGGAATACGAACTGGGATCAATCTGTAGTAAAAGCACATTAGAGACTATTTTTAAGGCAACGCATAGTTCGGCAGCAGATATGAGAATGATAGAGACAAATTACAAGTGTCTGGCTAGGTGGTATGCGACACCTGATAAAATCAGGAAATTTCAATCTGATAAACCCTCAAACTGCTGGAGAGGGTGTAGTGTCCTCGGGAAAATGGCACATCTCTGGTGGGATTGCCCTAATATTAAAAAATTCTGGCAGGAAGTTATTCAGCTTATTGAGGAGATTACGGGGAAAACCATTCCGAAAAACCCATGGGCCTGCCTGTTCCATGGGTCAGAGGGATTAAACAGAATGTATAAATCTTCAATGATTCCTATTCTATTGAACTCAGCTAAAAGCTTAATACCAAAAAAATGGCAGGAGGCAGAGGGACCAAAAATTCGGGACTGGATAGCAAGGGTTAATGAAACTTACATCTTAGGGAAAACTGAGGCAGTAAACATATTGCCCGGGGAAGGTGAAGCAGATGAAGTTAAATGGGCTAAATGGGTATCCTTTAAAAAATCTATGAGATTCGCCGAAGTGATTATGGGATAATGTATATGAATTTTACAGTGTGTTCCTGGGGGTGGGGGAGGGGGGAGGAAGGGTAGAGTTAAGGAGGGGCAGTATGGGTAATAATGAAATGCTTATAAGGTTGTGATATTTTGAATTATGTGGGTTTTGTATTTTTATATAATATTAAATAAAGAATTAAAAAAAAAAAAAAGATTCAACAGTAATCAAGACACAAGGCAGGGTTGTCCAATGGATCAGGTAGGATTGTCCAATAGATCAGGCAAGGAGCTGTCCAGCATCCCAGATAGCTCAGTGGGAAGAGTCAACGCAGGACACAGAAGAGGTCCCAGGTTCGAGCCCTGGTCCTGACAGGTGAGCTGCTGCTATCGAGACTGACTCATTAGTAACTGATCATACAGCCATCTAGCCTTATTGCTGCCTGCAGGCTTGACTGGGCTATTATCATGCACACCAATGATACAATTGGGCCCCAGCGCTAGCCAGCTGAAGAGTCAGGACTAAAGATTGCCCCTTTTCAGCTGCTACATAGAGACCTTTACTCAATGCTTATGCTAAGGGGTACCTCTCAGGGGACATCGTACCATATCCTAGCCGCTCATTTACCACTAAAAGGTCTTGGGTCTATTTCTTGGTACTAACTCACAATCAAGTTAAAGGTATCCATACTGGCGTCCTTCAGAGTGCTTACAGCGGTTTTAAACCAGGTGTGCCAGGGGGGCGGGCTCCGATTATTAATTGAGTTGAGGTAAAAAACAGAGGACCCAATCAACCAAGTGGAACAAGAAAAAATACCCCCTAAATGGGACTTTGACAGACCACCAACTCAATGATAAAAAATATCTTTAATAATAAGAATAAAATGACATAAGACGTCTACACATAGCATAAGTATATGAAATACATCACATAAAAAACAAAACAAAAAAGAGTAAAGACAGATACAGATCATCATATGTACTCTCCTATGGGTAATGTACCCTGGTGCCCGACGTGTTTCCAGTATTCTGATACCTTCATCAGGAGCTGATAGTTGGGTGTAATTACATATGTTTAAGTTCTAATAGAACGACTCCATGTTTGAGGAGCACCAAGGGCTTATAAATCCAAGGCAGCCTGTTAAATGGACGCCAGACCACAATGACCGATACCCAATTGCACTATATCTGCAACATCAGTAAGGATTGATAGAAGGAGCATAGGACGAACTGTCATGCAAGCCTGAAATATGGGCTAGGTGACAAGCGAATAATATCCAAGCGTCCCTGGGTAGAGGTATCCTGTAGTTATTCGATTCCGATGTGTGGTGTGCCCCCTGTGTGTCAGTGCCTGGTACGGACACACAGGGGGCATGCCACACATCGGAATCTAAGAGGTATGCCCTATAACTATAGAATGCCCCGCATGCATCATTGACAGTGTTTTCCACTCTGATCAATCTCTGAAAGTATATACACTCTGTGCCACCAGCACTACACACCTTATTAGTACTGGCACAGGGTGCAAATCCCCCCTGCCCCTCAGTCTAGTGCTTTCTAGCTTCTATCCCATAAGGTCATGAGGGCCAAGATGTGGATAGGCTTCCACCTCCTATTTGTGTGCTAATAATCCCCTTATTTCCAGAATCTGCCCTCACTACTCAGTCGTAAGGGCATTGAGTAGCAGGAGCAGAAAAGAGAGGCATTGCAATGTCACAAAGTAGAAAAATGGACAAACATGGGACACCATAGTCAATGTAGCAAATAATGTGGACATAAGAAATAAGTGGAACCAGGGGGAACCAAAAAGTATATCGTGAGTCAACTCAAAAGAGCAGCAAAGGGTTTTACTATAATGCTTGAAGTTCAGTACACACACCAAAGCAGATTGTAGAATCGCCCAATGGGAGAAAGTCCTCTCAGTGACAATTACCACCAGGGTGAATATATATATATATATATATATATATATATATATATATATATATATATATACAGTATATTATAAACTTTGTCCTGCATGGACAAAACATAGGTTCTCTTCAAGTATGTGAATTAGCTTATTGGCACCACACACAGCATACTTCCCAATCTCTCAAACTAAAAGCTGAAACATATTAACCTGAGACCCCTTCCAATCCATCCAAACCCTTCCCAGACAAAGTCATGTTTTGACAGAACATTTGAGTTACTTTAGAAGAAAAAAACTGCCCAATTGGTCATTACAATTCTTACATCTGCTGAAGACTCATTCCACTGTTCACTGGGTCTGGTAAGGAGATGGAAGTCTTCTCCAACTCATCCTTCGTCTCCACTGCCATATTCTGGAGGCTGCCACATTTTCGAAAAAGTATCTCCTGATCAGCCATTTAACTACGTATATCCACTGACAAAGGAATAGGGCTGAAATTACCTGTATGGACTTACAAAAAACAACTCATCAACTAAGGTCAGCTAAGAGAAAGGAAAAGAACTGACCAAATTTCCTTCCCCTTTCTGCATAAAATTGTTTATGACTTCTAAAAAAAGTCAGCGTGCACTCCTACCCATACCATAGGCGAATAACCCTATACCACAACAAATAAGTTAAATATATATTCCTGTGCTACTATGAAAATAATAATTCAACTGCAAGCCACGAAAAGGGTCAAACCATACCCGCACATATGAAATTTATAAAATAGATGGTGCTGCGCTGTTAACAGGTTAAAGATATAGCTTAAATATAACTAAAACTACCTGAGCAATATATGTTAAAGAATATCCAAACAGTGAAGCATACATTAAAACGCTAAAGGTAGAAGTATATACGTGAATTTTTTTCCCCCCAAATAAATAGATAACCACAGTCTTATAGATGAATACAAAATAAGGTGATCAGTACACTCTCCAGCTGAGTGTAAATATAACATATAAAGTGACTTATCCTTAAAGTGCAAAAAAGTTGTGCAAATAAAAGCAATATGCAAAGTGCAAAAAGGGATTTCTCCCCTCTTCTGTGCAACACACTTCAGTGAAGATGGCCTCTTACCTTACGGTTATGAGGCAACCGCATGTATGTATAATAGTGAAGATCAATGGTGTTCACAATGCTGGCTCCTTGATAACATACTCTCAGTGTAACGGTGCAGATCTGTTCCCTTCAATGGCGCTGCTCGTCTCTGAGTCCACCGCATGCACGCCAGCTCTATTTCAGCTCTATCTTTGACCTGTTAACAGCGCAGCACCATCTATATTATATATACTACAACAAATGCACAGGGAGAGCTGATATTCTAATAGCCTTGTACTTTTTAGGACAGACCTGTCGAGCAAGGCCACAAATAACTAGCAATGTGCTTGGAAGGTGTGTTGTTAACATTAGTGAAAACTGGTCAAGCAGGTTCATTAGGAAGCAGCAGGAGATCTTGCCAAGGTAAACAGTGAAGACCTCGTGTTCATAGTAGAAAATAATCTGCTAATGCAGCATAAGGCAGCTTTTTAACTTTGCAAGCGCTGCACCAACACACCACAACCAGGTGCAATGGATTGTGGGGTGTTTGCAGAGTATCACTATTTGCTTAACCGTTTCAGCCCCGGAATAGTTTAATCCCTTCCTGACCAGAGCACTTTTTGCGATTCGGCACTACGTCACTTTAATTGACAATTGCGCGGTCGTGCGACGTTGCACCGAAACAAAATTGACGTCCTTTTTTTTTTCCACGAATAGAGCTTCCTTTTGGTAGTATTTGATCACCTCTGCGGTTTTTATTTTTTGCGCTATAAACAAAAAGAGCGACAATTTTGAAAAAATACGCAATATATTTTACTTTTTACTATAATAAATATCCCCCAAAAATATATAAAAAAAAACAATTTTTTTCTCTCAGTTTAGGCTGATATGTATTCTTCTACATATTTTTGGTAAAAAAAATAAAAATCGCAATAAGCGTATATTGATTGGTTTGCGCAAAAGTTATGGCGTCTACAAAAAAGGGGATAGTTTTATGGCATTTTTATTATTAATTTTTTTTTATTAGTAATGACGGCAATCTACAATTTTTATCGGGACTGTGACATTATGGCGGACACATCGGACACTTTTGACACTATTTTGGGACCATTGTCATTTATACAGCGATCAGTGCTATAAAAATGCACTGATTACTGTGTAAATGACACTGGCAGTGAATGGGTTAAGCACTAGGGGGCGATGAAGGGGTTAAGTGTGTCCTAGAGAGTGATTCTAACTGTGGGGGGGATGGGCTTCCAGTCACATGACAGGGAGAAGTGATCTCTGTCATGACACAAGGCAGAATGGGGAAATGCCTTGTTTACATAGGCACTTCCCCGTTCTGCGGCTCCGTGACACGATCGCCGGGAGGGAACTGCGGGCACGGTCACGAAGCATGCGGTGGGCGCGTGTGTGCACCCGCTAGCCCCTCCATTTAAAGGGGATGTACAGGTACGCCCATTTGCCCACCGCTGCCATTGTGCTGACGTATATCGGCGTGCAGCGGTCGGCAAGTGGTTAAATGGGTCACGTTCAGCAGCAGTACCGCCCACCATCAGGAGCGATGATTTTTGCAGCAGGAACAAAGCATTGTGACCGCAGCATGGAAACACCTTTGTTCACTGCTTAAATTGTTTTTAAAGGCTCATGCTTTTTTTTTTTAATAACAAACATGTTATACTTCCCTATTCTGTAGAATGGTTTTGCACAGAGCAGCCCAGAGCCTCACTCTACTTGGTCTTACCCTTCGGAGTGCCCCCATAGCAAGCTGCTATGTAGGCTTCAACTACACAATATGCACCCGCGGGTAAAAGAAAGTTGTAATTCCTGAAAGCCACCAAATCATCCCACCCCCTGGATAGGCCTTAAGCTTTAAGCCTGGTACACACGATAAGAATATCGGATGAATGATCGCCCGGTTTTTGGGGTTTTTTTGCATGCTAGTCTCATATCAAAAATTTACTAAGGTTACGAAAATTCTCGTGTAGCGGTACCCCTGTAGGGGCTAAGTGATGTTGCCCACCTGTCACCCTGCCCAGGCCGGCATTCACTTCTCAGTCACTCTTAAGACAATGAACAGTCTATATGCTTGTTTTTGTATGTTTTATTGAGGGGATTTAACTTGGATTGGGTAAGGGTAATATGAGATACCCAGTGAATTGTAGAATGTTCAATTGGTGGATTGTAGAACAATCAATTGGTACAAACTATGAACACTCCCTGTACATGTTACTACTTCAGTCTCCTCCAGCACTTTCCTTGCTTGCAGACTATTGCTCCTCTTTCCTCCTGCACATCTCTTTACTTCCAGGAGCAGCTAGCACATGTGAGACCTGACTCAGCCAGGCCTTCAGCAATTGCCCTTTGCAGGCAGGGCCCGTGGGCCCCTATAGTGTAGCCAGTGGCGTAGAGTGGGGGGTGCGAGGGGGGCCACCGCCCCGGGCGCAAAATTTAGAGGGGCGCTGTCATGAGTGTGGACCTTCTAGCACGGGAATAAAAGCCCCTTGTTAAACTTATGATGCAGGAGAATCCACGTTGCTCAGCAACAGCGGCCGTTCTTTGAGTACGGGCGGGCGGCTGGGGGATCAGTCTCACGGTGGTGATCAGCGAGGGGCCGAGCCGAGGACAGATATGCTGGCTGCCTGAGAGCCCGGGACTGGGGAGAATAGTTCCATCACAGCCGCCTCCTCCTAGCCCCCCTGACCCCGCCCCCCCAAGAGATGAGAAGCGGCGGGCACAGCATCTCCCGTGCCTCCAGAGCATGGATTGCTCGAACTTCCTCTCCGCACTAACATGAGGCCTGGAGAACAGGCTGACTGAGGACCCAGACGACATGCAAGGAGGCGGACGTTGCCAGGGAGCTGCTGGAAGGATCAAAGCACCCCCGGATCAAGGAGACAGACTGGCATGAAAGGTAGGGCTAGCAGTCTCTCTCATCTCCCCCACAGGCCCCTCTCCCTCTCTCAGCCCCCCCCCCCCCCTTTCCCTCAGCTCCACCGTCTCTCTGATCCCAATGTCTCTCTCTGCCTTTCTCTCAGTGAATCCAAATCACCAGTGCTGCAAAAACACACAATTGTGCAAATATATAAATAAATAAACAAACTCATTTTATATAATAATCAATAAAAAGTTCATCCATAGCCATAAAGTCCATTCATAGCCATGTTTTTTGGATGCTTTTTATTGATTATTACATGAAATTAGTTTGTTTATTTATATATTTGCACAATTGTGTGTTCTTGCAGCACTGGTGTTTTGGATTCACTACCCAGTAGGGCTATCTTAGAATTATTGTATTTGATGAATTGTTATATGACATTTCCTGTGCTTTATTTGCACAATGAGGTTGAGGTTTCTTGCAGCACTGGTGATTTAGGACTCACCACCCAGTAGGGTTTTTTTTTCAATATTTCAGTTAATGGGAGCTACATACAGTATGTCATATTCACACTATAATACTTTGTTGCAGCACTGTGCCGTTGGGGTATTGATCCCGGCACGGTGCTGCAACAAGTATTATAGTGTGAATATGACATATGTAGCTCCCATTAACTGAAATATTATAAAATCCCCCCTCCTAATGCCCATGATGGCTAACCTGTGTAGAAAAGATGTAAACACCTATTTTCAGTCTGTCCAGTCATGTCATGTTATCCCCTGTGTGAGCCAGTGGTGTATGCAGGAGAGAGGAGGGAGCGCCAACATCAGATGGGACATAGGAACCTATAGGTGATGTCACCACTCCATGCTTTACCAGTCATTGTCAAGAACGCTCTCCTCTCCCTTACAGCCATCACTGTCTCACACAGGAGATCATGTGACCAGACTGGAGCTAGCTGAAAATAGGTAAGTCTGTGGGTCAAGGGGGCGCAAATTACTTGCCTCGTCCCGGGCGCTGACAACCCACGCTACGCCACTGAGTGTAGCAGAAAAAGGTAGAAAGTCTTTAGTTCTAGCTGTCTCACTGATGGACTACTGCTCCCAGTCAGCCCTCTTCAGGCCCTGCCTTCTGATCCGGAGGCGCTTTTCTTCTGTTTATATCTCACTCAGGACTTTTGAAGCCTCCATCCTCCATGCTTGAGGAAGGCGCGCGCCTGTAACATACAGAGCGCATGCGCCGAAATGTCGTCGCACTGCTAGTGATGTCACCGTGCCTGAGACCTGCATTCCACGGCTCATCCGAGCCAAGCCTCGTTTTCATCCCTGGGATAGAGTAGAGACTTCCTGCTGGACGGGACTGCTTTTCTCCTCCTCTCCTATGGATTGATCTTCTGCACAGGCCACTCACGCCGGGACAGCACTAATTGAGGATATATTGTGCTCTACTTGCTTTTACCCCATGTAAGTGGACATATTCGTTTTTGTAAAATAAAGTCTTTTACTGATTCTGATCCGGAGGCGCTTTTCTTCTGTTTATATCTTAAATGTTCCTGGAGTTTGCTTCACGCTCCCCCTAAAGCTTGCCCTGGATCACAGACTGTTTAAGCTTTACAACAAAGGTTTTTTGTCCATTTATTTTTAACTATACTCTGCAATTACCCACTCCCCCTTTTTTTCCCCCCCAGAGGGCATGTGTATTTCATTCATTTTTAAACTAGCAACAGCGCTACTTATTATTGTTTTTTTAGTCCCTCCTGGCTGCAGCTGCCCGACTCCACTGTCCATAACATCACAGTCCTTACTGCTGGCTCTGCACCCATCCCAGACTGCACACTCCCTGTCCTCTCAGGCCTGCCTCCCCAGCCCTCCCGATTGTGCAAGCCACTCACCAGCCCTTCTGGCTGTGACTGTTCGTTCCCTTCTGAAGACTTGCCCAGCAGTACTAGCTCCTGATGTCCCCTCTTTGCTCATCCCGTGCCTCCTGTCCAGAAAATTCATGATTTCATGAAGGGGTCCGTCCTGCACCCGAGCTCCGGGCCTAAGGTCAACCCCACCCCCAGACTGGGGAGCTCCCTCAAAGGCCCTGACAGCCTAGTACTCCATCTCCAGTTCTCCCACCCGACAACTCCTCCCCAGGCTGGGCTGACTCTGGGTATTTAAGGAGGCCTGCCCCCTGACAATCCAGGTTGGGGATTGGTCAGGGCTCCCTAACACACCCCAGGCAGCTCCACCTCTCCTCCTCTCTTTCTAGTACCTTCCAGAAGGCTGTAGAAAGAAGAGGGAGGTCTCAGTGATGCTGCCTGTGAGTCACCAGCTGCTACTCTGAGCCACTTCCAGCCCACACAATCCAAAACAATCCTGGCTGCCAGCCAGGCCTGCCTAAATGTACCTACTCTACAAACAATCCTACTTCTCTAGCACCTACCTATGTAGAGGGTGCTACAATCGTATCACAGAATACAACTTCTGAAGTGATGTAATTTATTATATTGTATTGTAATTTATTCTTTCATTTCAAAGCATGTGTGGTCTTGCTCTTCCGATTTTCTAGGAATGAATACTGTACTGATTAAACCAAAATCGTACGTTCTGGTATTGTATGGGAACATTTTGCCTGTTTGTTCCTTTGGAAAATTTTGCATGAACTGTTGTGATTGGCTCTTGAAAGCTGTGTACTATTGTTTAGATTACCGGACGATCAATTTGAAAGCTGTATTTCTTGTCCAATTTTCCTATCGTTTGTACTAGGCATTAGGCTTCAACTACACAAAAAGCACCCTCAGGTAAAAGAAAGTTGCAATTTCTGAAAGCCACCAAATCATAAACCTCCTGTAGATCCTACTCCCTGGATAGGCCTTAGGCTGGCCATACATTATGCAATTATCTTGTACAATTATCCTTTAGATTTACCAAAGCCATATATTATGAGGTCAAACGTACCGTAATCACTTTCAATTTGTATGCAATCAGGCAGGCCCTTGCACTACATAGTTGAAGGTAAATCTGAAAAAAATTGAGTAAGAGAATGTAAAATGTATGGCCAGACATAGGAAAGAATCCAGGTTAGAAGAATTAAATAATTAGTGCTTTACAGCCCTAAGCCCACGTTCACATTGGGCTTTGACTTGTCCAATCGCATGCCAAATCGAAAGCCTATTGCCGGCAATGGCACCATCCGAATCGGTGTGACGTCCACTTTGCGGCGCAAGACACCGATTCACAAAATTAGTTTCTGCACTACTTTTGGCGACTGCAGGGGCGATTTTAATAGGCATCAAATCGCCCCCCGAAGTCGGACTGAAATGCCGGTTTGAAATTGTGCGAGTTCAGCTGAACTCACACGATTTCAAACCGCCCTTAGTGTGAACCTAGGCTAAAGAGATTAGCTTCCACAGCTGTGATGGCTGAGTCCTTATCTGAAAAACACAGTGTTAAGTTACATTTTATCCTCCTTTATTAATGAAGTACAAACAGTATAACCTGCTGTACAGTAGTTAAAAAGTGTTCATTTTGGACTCCTGAGTCCAGGTTCATGTGATCCGAATCCACAGTTCGCACTGCCATCTGTGAACCGATCTGGGGATGTCTGTAGCAAAGTTCTGGGCCCCTTTAGGCCCAATGGTGACCTCCCGAGTTAGGGAGAGCTGACATCCTTCTGTGTAGAGTGGGTTACAAGGCATGGTAGGTGTAATGCAAGATGAACAGGTGGGCGCCAGACACTTTTTGAATGCAAAGAGATTTATTGTCTCTTAACCCCTTAAGCCCCGGACCATTTGGCTAGCCAAAGACCAGAGCACTTTTTGCGATTCGGCATTGCGTCGCTTTAACTGACAATTGCGCGGTCGTGCGACGTGGCTCCCAAACAAAATTGGCGTCCTTTTTTCCCCACAAATAGAGCTTTCTTTAAGGTGGTATTTGATCACCCGTGCGTTTTTTATTTTTTGCGCTATAAACAAAAAAAGAGCGATTTTGAAAAAAAGCAATATTTTTTCTTTTTGCTAAAATAAATATCCCCCAAAAATATATAAAAAAACATTTTTTTCCTCAGTTTAGGCCAATACGTATTCTTCTACATATTTTTGGTAAAAAAAAATTGCAATAAGCGTTTATTGATTGGTTTGCGCAAAAGTTATAGCATCTACACAATAGGGGATAGTTTTATGGCAATTTTTTTATTAATTTTTTTTTATTAGTAATGGCGGCGATCTGCGATTTTTATCGGGACTGCGACATTATGGCGGACATATCGTACACATTCGACACTATTTTGGGACCATTGTCATTTATACAGCGATCAGTGCGATTAAAAATGCATTGATTACTGTGTAAATGTGACTGGCAGTGAAGGGGTTAACCAGGAGGGGGCGTTGCAGGGGTTAAGTGTGTCCTAGGGATGTGTTCTAACTGTGGGGGGGATGGGCTACGTGTGACACGACACTGATGACCGCTCCCGAACACAGGTCCTGTCACTAGGCAGAAACGAGAAATGCTTGTTTACATCAGCATTTCCCCATTCTCCCTCTCCGTGAGACTATCGCGGGTATCCCTGTGCACATAGAGTCCGCGGGACCCGCAATCACACTCACGAAACTCGCGGCAGGGTTGCGCACGCGCCGCCGGCTGCGCGCACACGACCACACGGCAGTAAATTTAAAGGGACGTACCTCTACACCCATTTGCCTGTTCGTGCCATTCTGCCGACGTATATGTACATGCGGCGGTCGGCAAGTGGTTAAACAGAACTGGGGGAAAGAGGATTAGGGCCAGGACACCCTTAGGTAGATGCAAAGATAATTGGCAGACTCTGAGACTTCTATAGATAGACAGCTATACAGGTGAAGGCCTCCAACCAGACACCACTTCTGTATAGGTAGGACCGCTGTCTCCTATGGCAACAATCTTGTATGGGTTACTAACAGCAATTGTATTCAACTATTTGCAACACAAACAGTTCCCAGCTTACCCCACAATCACTCACTGTGGGTCTTCACTCAACGAGTTTCTAGTCTCTCACTAAACTTCAGATCCACTAGCCATTGGATCCCCTGAGCTCTTCCACTGTTAGCACTCAGTATCTTCCTCAAGTGTCACCCCCACTTCCCTGCTGGGTCCCTGGCTTGGCACTCAGATACTCCGAAAGCTTCACCCCCTCTGAAACCTTAGGTCCCTAGCTTGGCACTCACTGATGTTCCACAAGCATCACTTCTGCTGCCCCGTTGGGTCCCTGACTTGGCACTTGCTAGTTTTCACACTTCACCGTCCCCGGCTGGTGAAGTCTGCTCTGGCACTGGCATCAGCTTACTCACAGTGGTCTCCGGTAGCAAGGTGGATGGTCCCTTAGTGGCAACAGCCTCCCCTCCACCTCCGACCACGACTGGTTCCCCAGACGGCAGAACCGTTACTTCTGGTTGGACTACAAGCCCGCAGTCCCATCCCTACGCTGCTTCTCCTGCTTCTGGATAGGCCCTCAGACAGCCTAGCAGCCAGATGTCCCTGGGATAGGCCTTAGGTTTCTGGCCTAGCAGCGCAGGGCACTACAACACACGTCCACCCAGACAGCCGTCCAGGTGGCACAAAACCCCAATCACCTGACTCCACACAAATAAATAGGCTCTCCCAGCAGGCCAAGGAACCCAAGAAAATCCCTGCCCATTGGCTGAGACACTCCATTAATTCCTAATCTGTCCTTGCTATGCCATTGTTTTATCTAATGTCACCAGCTACAATGCCACCTAGTGACAGAAGAAAGAAGTGCAGCAATTCCAGAATTAGGGGAAAATAAATTGATCTCCTAACAATTGGCCAAGGCAACTATTGCCTGGCAACTAATTTTAATAGCAACCATCTAAACATCAGGGTGCTACACGTCATTAATATTGTATTGGCACCCACAGCGGATCGCAGAGGGCAGTGGGAACTTCCTGCGGGAAAGATGTGATGCGGGAACTGGTGCTGGAATCATGCTGGTCCCGCATTGCTACAGTGTGAACCTAGGTACAAAGGCATGGCTGCAGAAGGTAGCTCTACCCTTATGAGTGTATTAGGGATGAACCGAACAGCCCCCGGTTTGGTTCGCACAAGAACATGCGAACAGGCAAAAAATTTGTGCGAACACTATTAAAGTCTATGGGAAACAAACATGAAAAATCAAAAGTGATAATTCTAAAGGCTTATATGCAAGTTATTGCCATAAAAAGTGTATGGGGACCTGGGTCCTGCCCCAGGGGACATGTATCAATGCAAAAAAAAGTTTTAAAAACGACCGCTTTTTTCAGGAGCAGTGATTTTAATAATGCTTAAAGTGAAACAATAAAAATGAAATATTCCTTTCAATATTGTGTCGGGGGGGGGGGGGTCCCCTTAGTCTGCCTGTAAAGTAGTGCATCTTTCCGATGTTTATTACAGTACCACAGCAAAATTACATTTCTAAAAGGAAAAAACGTAATTTAAAATTGCTTGCGGCTGTAATGTATTTTCGGGTTCCGGCAATATAGATGGAAAAAAAAATTGAAAAAAACAGCGTGCGGTCCCCCCCCCGAGCATTCCAGGCCCTTCGGGTCTGATATGGATAATAAAAGGGAACTCCATGGCAAAATTAAAAAAAAACTGCCATGGGGGTCCCCCCCAAAATCCATACCAGACCCTTATCTAAGCATGCAACCTGGCAGGTCAGGATGGGGGGGGGGACAAGCGAGTGCCCCCCCACAACCCTTGCCCGGTGGCCCCCAAATCCCACCCCCCCATTCACCAAAAAGGTGTCAAAAAAGTAAAAACGACAGGAGACAGTTTTGGACAATTCATACATTTATTTATATATATATATATATATATATATATATATATATAAAAGTGTGCCACAATGTCCATCCATTTTCAATAACGGCGCAGATGGACCTGAAAAATAAAAATAAATAAAGCTTCTCCTCCATGGGAGGCCTCCCCGCGACTGCTGTCTCTTGGCTGTGACAGGTGACAGCTGTTATAAAGGGTAGGGCGGGGCCACCCAGGGACGTAAATGGGTGACCCCGCCCCCTCTGACGTCACATGATTGAAGATGGATGCACATCGTGGGACACTTTTTTTTTTTTTTTAATAAAGGAATTGTCCAAAACTGTCTCCTGTCGTTTTTACTTGTTTGACACTTTTTTGGTGAATGGGTAGGGGTACAATGTACCCAATACCCATTCACATGGGGTGGAGCCGTGTTCTGTGGGCCCCCTTGTTAAAGGGGGCTTCCAGATTCCAATAAGCCCCCTGCCTGCAGACCCCCACAACCACCGGACATGGGTTGTGGGGATGAGGCCCTTGTCCTCATCAACATGGGGACAAGGTGCTTTGGGGGGACCCCAAAGCACCCTCCCCATGTTGAGGGCATGTGGCCTGGTACGGTTCAGGGGGGGTGGACGCTCACTCGTCCCCCCCCATCCTGACCTGCCAGGTTTCATGCTCAGATGACGGTCTGGTATGGATTTTGGGGGGACCCCCACGCCATTTTTCTTTTAATTTTGGCGCGGGGTTCCCCTTAACCACTTCAATACACTGTGTTTTATATACTACCCTGCCTGCACTGACTGTATATAGAGTCTACACTGAATATCTAGTCTACACACTAAATGCAGAGTATTTGGAGATATATATATATATATATATATATATATACACATACTGTATATACTGTATATATTAAATACACAGCCACTAATCTCAATCTATCTCTGTCCACGCCAACACACTATATACGGCCGCTATGTAAGCAGCCTTATATAGTGTGGGGCGTGGACTTAGTCCCCCTGAGCCATGTTTGGCCAAAGGCACCCTGCCTTTGGCCAAATATGGCTCTTGCAGCAGAGCGCACTGTGATTGACCAAAGCATGCAGGTCAGGTGCATGCTTTGGCCAATCATCAGACGTCAATGCACTGCGATCTCGCAGTGCATTATGGGGCGTTCCGCGGTGCTCGAATTTGCCGCGAACGCCCCATATGTTCGGTTTGTTTGCGAGCAAACGCACACCCGATGTTCGACTCGGCTCATCCCTAGAATGTATACATTTAGAGGTGGGGGAACATTGGATACAAAAAGAGAAGGCTACACTGGATGTGAAGCATTGCCATTAATAACCATTAAACTGATAAGTGGATGGCTGAATCCTTATCTGAAATTCACTGCATTTAGCTATTTATTATCTTTCTTTATATATGAAGTGCAAACAGTAGTTAAAAATAAGTGCAAATCATGGATTCAAACTAGTACAAAGTTAAGACTGGAATAGAAAACAGCCCATATGAGCTTAGAATTTTGGAGGTTTGGAGGACATTAAATACAAAAGGTAATGCTGGACTAGATGTTAGGAGTTTTGCCAAAGCATTATTGATAGTACTTTCCAGTTCACCCCACAAGGCTTATTCCAAATAAGGGCTCAGACTTTTAAAAGCCCATAGAAATATTGTCAATATCAGCGCTTCTCAACCAGGGTGCCATCTAGGTTCATCAGGGGTGCCACATTAAGTCCCATATTTTGGAACAGATCATCATGATACTGAAAGTTATGGGTGTTTATATTTCCTTCAGTCAACCCAGTAACAAGTTCATTACCACTGTGGATGTGGAGATAGGCCTGAAGTGAAGTCTGTCCTGCCTGTTGATGGGGGAAGCTATGCCAAGATGGAGACCCTGCAAGAAGACCTTCCTGGAGAAAGCCAGGATGAAGGCTGGTTTCTTGCAAGAGCCTGGTGACTCTCCTGGAGAGAATGTATGGAAGGCTAGGAGATTTACAGAGGGCACTGGAACTGGCAAGAGAGAGAACCAGTTAAGATGCTGCCTAAAGTGTTGACTGAGAACTCTCATGTGAATTGAGAAACACTGGTCTATATATATATCACTAAACAAATCCTCTTTCCTAAATAAATTTGAACCATCCATTACAAACTGACACGACAATCTACTTAAAATACAGTGGAACCTTGGCTTACGAGTAACGCGGTTAACGACCATTTTGAAAGACTAGCAACTTTTTTTTTTTTTTTAATTCTGACTAGCTTTTTCGAGTGTTGTCTTGCAAAATGAGCAGAATTCAAGCTAATGGGTGGTGCAGTACCGCATTTGGGCAGAGGTGCGGGACACTCGGAATGGTCCGGAGCCGTTCGGCAATACTTGGAAATACTCGGAAATATTCCGTTCCCGAGTGTTTCCGAGGCTTTCCGAGCTGTCCCCAAGTATTTCCGAGGCTCTCCGGCGCCCCTCACCTCTGGCCACATGCGGTATTGCATGTAAGAGAAATCAATGGGGAAAGAATTATCTTTGTTTCCATTGACTTCTATGGGGAAACTCACTTTGATATGCAAGTGATTTGGATTACAAGCATTCTCCTGGAACGGATTATGCTCGTAATCCAAGGTTCCACTGTATAACATATATAAAAGGCAAAACTTTTTATTGATTTAGTTTTACATGGAGAGGGATTAGAACCTCCATGTCAGGTTTTATTGCCGTCTGTGTTCTTGTTAAGGAGATTCGCCCTCTCTATTTTTCCCCATTTACCAACATCACCAAAAGTGGAAGAAAATCCCAACTTTTGGGTTATCAACAGAACAATAATAGAGCCTGGTGACACCCCAGGACTCCCTCACTTTGGGGGCGGGGGGGGGGATTTTCTCTCACTTTCTGGTTTGGCTATGGGACAGGAAGTGAAGGGACATCTCCCACATGGGACCCAGATGGCAAAATAAAACTGACAGAGGTTATAAACCTTCCAAAATGAAAAAGAAAAAAGTTTTACCTTCAATTCCACTTTAAGATAGGACAATAGCTAGGCAATGTGAGGGTCTCCCTAAACAATTCATATCCAGTAGGCTAGTCTACCCCTTTCTGTGGTTTTTGGTAAATTAGCAAAATTTACCAAAATAAGGAAATTTGACTGTGTAGTCAGCGTATGGGGAAGATATGAAGCCATTCAAAACATTTTCATCTATAAAGTGTAAAGAAAATATAACAAATAATTGAGAAATGTAATTATTAATGATAAAGCCATTGTGCAAAAAGAACTTCACTTTTTTATTTTATTTAAAGTTTATGGTTTTAATAATGAATATATTAGGCACGCTTAGCATACAGTTAGTGAAGTGTTCAGATTTACAATCCTGTAACTTGTGACAATAGTTGGGGGTGTGATACATTCATGACGTCTCTTCAAGTGTCTGTGCTGCGGCCTGGACAGTAAATGCAGCCACTGAAATTTGTTTTTTTACTTCGTCCCATGCCGAGGCTTGGTCTTCCTTGTTTGCAATATCAAACAGTGCATCATATATCCCTGGGAACGACTCTCCTGCATATTTATTATGGCTGCTTGGAGCAAAGATGACGTGTCTGGGGGGAGAGAAGCAAAGAAACAACAAGGTTTAGAAGTCATACACTTAGATTCACAGCTATGCATGTTGCTTATGAGCGTTTCTGCAGTGCTTTTTTGCTATGCTTTCTACGTTTTTACACCGATTTTACAGCGATTTTGCTTGGGCAGAAGACAGCTTGGAGCTATTTTTTAAACAAGATAAAGGACTAGTCAAAAACTGTTACATACGTCATATGACATCGTCCCAGAACGAGAGACGCATCATCCCTCCGTCATTTGATGGTGGGCGAGCGGCAAGCAGTTAAACCGAGCATCAGAATGGTAAAGAAAGGGTATTTAAGTGACTTTGAACATGGCATGATTGTTGGTGCCAGAGTCTGAGTATTTAAAAAAAAAAAAACTGCTGATCTACTGGGATTTTCACGTACAACCATCTCTCAGGTTTACAGGGAATGGTCCGAAAAAGAGAAAATATCCAGAGAGCGGCAGTTGTGTGGAGGAAAACGCCTTTTTGATCTCAGAGGTCAGAGGAGAATGGGCAGACTGGTTCAAGAAGATAGAAAGGCAACAGAAACTCAAATAACCACTCGTTACAACCAAGGTATGCAGAATACCATCTTTGAACACACAACACATCGAACCTTGAAGCAGATGGGCAACAGCAGCAGAAGACCACACCGGGTGTCACTCCTGTCAGCTAAGAACAGGAAACTGAGGCTACAATTCCCACAGGCTCACCAAAGCTGGACAATAGAAGATTGGAAAAAAACATTGCCTGGTCTGATGAGTCTCGATTTCAGCTGTGACATTCAGATGGTGGGGTCAGAATTTGGTGTAAACAACATGAAAGCATGGATCCATCGTGTCTTGTATCATTGGTTCAGGCTGGTGGTGGTGTAATGGTGTGGGGGATATTTTCTTGGCACACTTTGGGCCCCTTAGTACCAACTGAACATCATTTAAACACCACGACCTACCTGAATATTGTTACTGCCCATGTCCATCCCTTTATGACTACAGTGTCCCCATCTTCTGATGGCTTCTTCCAGCAGGATAATGCACCATGTCACAAAGCTCCAATCATCTCCCCACTAGACAATGAGGTCACTGTACTCCAATGGTCTCCACAGTCACCAGATCTCATCCAATAGAGCACCTTTGGAATGTGGTAGAACAGGAGATTGGCATCATGGATGTGCAGCCGACAAATCTGCAGCAACTGTGTGATGCCATCATGTCAATATGGACCAAAATCTCTGAGAAATTTTTCCAACACCTTGTTGAATCTACGCCACGAAGAATTAGGCAGTTCTGAAGGCAAAAGGAGGTCCAACCTGGTACTAGCAAGGTGTACCTAATAAAGCGGCCGGTGAGTGTATATACTGTATCTTCTACACATCATTTCTCAGAGAAGGTTATTGGATAGTGACAATGATGGGAAATGCCTCTGTATAGCAATACATGCAGAGTTGCTTGTAGCCTCCATTGGGAGAGCCGGACACCATAGAAGAAGAACTGGAAGACAGGGACAGAGCGTTGTCACCCTATAACAAGGACCTTCATGGCAGGTTTACAAAGTGCTATTTTGATGAAAAGAGCAGCTTTAAAAATTGTTAAAATATTTTTTATAAATAAATGAACATTTTAAAGCTTTAAAGTGGAACTCTGGTCACAAAAAAACAAACATAAAAACAAAACACTATGCTCCAGGATCTCCTAAATCTCTAGCTGTAACACTAAATAATACCAACCTTAGTCTGCCATCTATTGTCTACCCATGCTGGTCAGTAAGACCAGTCTTCATACCTGCACCCATGTTATCAAGATGGAATGTGAACCTTGCTACCCATTTACATACCAGCATATTCAGTTTTATTTATTTATTTTTTTGTAAAAATTCTGCTTAAAAAGGGTTCTTATTAAAAAATAATGTTCAAAGCAAATACTTTAGTCCTGATCTGTGCAATAGCAGATAGCCCTGTCTCTTTCAGCCCTCCGGTATACAAGAGCAGAGATATCGCTCGGTGGACTGAAAGTGTAAATAAACCCACTAGCTGTAGGCAGGCTCTTGCCAGCATATTTTCACATTATGGCAGATTTACTTCCATAGGTGTGTGCAGCCCTATTGCATTAGCGTGCACCCGAAGCTTAAACACACATGCATGTGTGTGTCTGTGAAGGACGGGGGTTGGTATCAATAAAGTAGTGGACAGTGTCAGTAGGGCAGAGATTGGTGTCAGTAGTTTGCTATTTTTCTATTTTTACTTTTACTACACAAATGTATTTTTTTTTCTTACAATCATTTATTATTATTATTATTATTTTTTTTTTTGGGAGCTCCATTGGGGGGGCTTTGGTGAAATATCAGGGGTCTAAACAGACCCCTGATGTTTCACTTTTGAGACAGAGAAAGGGACTGAGGACAGAGATTCCCCAGTCCCTTTCTCTGCAGCAATCTGCACAGCACAGGGTGATTACCTGTGCGCACACGTCTATGCTTACTTCTGGATTTGCCCTACTCCAGTGCTGAGATGTCAAAGCTTTCCATTGCAGCCATCTTTAATCGCAGCTTTTTCCCGGTTTATACAGTATGTTATTATGCATTTTTTTCTATAAGCTCTTATTTTGGTGTTATTAAGCTAGTGTTTACTGTAAAGTATTTTTTAATTTTATTTTAATTTTTTACAACCTTGCTCTTTCATTTTTTTTTTTGCTACAGAATTAAAAATAGAGAATTACAGATTAGCCACTAGAGGGAGCCCTGTACTTGATTCATATGCTTTCCTTTTCCTGACTTTGATGCCTAACAACTGTCAAGATAAAATATCGGTTACATAAGAAGAGAATTGTTTTTACTAAATTTGCTAACTCTGATTTGCCAGATGGAACACTAAAGGAAAATCACAAATGCAATGCAGTATACAAAAAAAAATGCCTGTATATGTAATAAGCAAATACATTAAGTCTGCCCCTAAGTGTCTAAAAACCATTGCTGGCTCCATGTTTACCCTAAAGCTCAACTCCAGCCATATTAAAATGCAACAAACTTACTTTCCCTACTCCCTGCTCATAAAGAATCTATTTCTAGTTTTTGCAAGGGGGTGGGTTTCAATGGGCAAATGCTGCATGCTTTTGACATCAAATGTTTCCAAAATCATTCAGAATTCATTGCAGGGGCATCTGACCTGTTTCTGACCTGCATTTGACCTTCTTTAGCTGCTTTTGCATTTTCATAAATTTGCATGGGGAGAGAAACAATTCTGAAGGAAACAAAGCCAGTTGACACAGGCCCTAATACTCCCCTTACTCCACAGTCCTGCAAAAGCCAATGGTCCAGTCCTCTAATGTGGCTGGCCGCCCCAATCAGCAGCCACCTCCCATCCTGATGACAAGGCTAATGGTCCTGTACCGATTACAGTGCAGAAGAGATGATATTTGTGAGTTGGGCAGCAACAAGACTGGCTGAAGACCAACCTGAAGAATGGTTTTGGTGGACCTGTCATAACAACAGGAACTGGCAGTGTGGAAGATGAAGAGGCTGCATATTATGGTGAATATTACTGGGTATCAGCCCATATTCTTGAAAAAAAAAAAAATTATTTAAGTGACGGAGGACAATTTTTATCTTTTTTAAAAAGGTTGAGTTTGGGCATTAAGATAAGAAGGATTCCTTGAATTAAAAGAGGAATCCGAAAGAATGATGCTTGAAATCAGAGAAAACAAAATAGATGGCTCACACTGGTAACAGCTAGCAGGACAGCAAAATATAAAGAAAATACGTCCAATCAGCGCACGATTGTGCCTCCGGCGGCGCACGCGTGCCCCCAGTGTCTATTGCAGGAAATGACGTACAGGTACGTCGCTTTGTGCAATAGAGCCGACCTGCTGCAGTATAAGTGTGGAAGGCAGTCAGCAACTGATTTAATACTAAAATAAAGTAGGAAGTAAAATGGAGGCTAGAATAAAAGCTAGAAATAAATGATATTTTAGAATGTAATTAAAAAAAGACCATAAATGTCAACAATCTTCCTGTGGGCCTCCCTTGTGTAGACATCCAGAAGGCCAAGACTGCTGTTGGGTGCTGCCATCTTGTATGTGGTGTCAGCAGCCCCATCAGACTCAGAGCTTTTGCTTAAGTAGCAGAGAAGCTGGGCCAGCACTTTCAGTGTTTAGACAATCCTGGAATAGGAAAGCTATAAAGCGGCAGGAGGGAGGGGAAACTGGTTGTGCCGGGGAATCGACTCCTCCTAGAGTGGTCATATTTTCTAGCAAGTTCAAAAGCACAGTGCAAGTGAATACATTTTTTTTTAATGGGACAACGGAGAATATCTTTTATATATTTGATAAAAAAAGGCTTGTGATTTGAAGGTTTTTACCTGTAGAATCTACGTCCAGGTAATCCCAGAGGATCAATGAAGGCTCGCTCCAGGAACATAAGCTGATCATTCACCGATCTCACTGCAATTGGGCTATCATGACAAAAACACATTTATTGGATGTATATACTCTAGTTATACTCTACTTGAAATTATATATATATATATATATATATATATATATATATATATATATATATATATATATATATATATATATATATATATATATATATATATATAAAAATCTCAGTTTCATCATCCCCACCCCTGAGGAACTTATAATCATATATCTTATGTACAAACCCTCACCCCCACCCATGCATATACACAAGTGCTGACAACTCACACTCTAATCTTACTCACTTGGTCACATCAAGGTTTTTTAATCTTTCGTTAAACTGTGTTGCTGTTCTTGTGAAGTTGTCAACAGCAGAAAACAGAGGATCTGAGCAACAGAAAATGCAAAAAGAAGGAAAAGTGAAAAACAGTTCATTTACTGTATAAATCATATAGTGTAATAAAGGACCTCAGTCTAATGAGAAAAAAAGCTATAATTTCAAAATAAATAAGGAACTGCTAAATTCCCTAAATATATCCAATGAAATGTACTGTATTCAGTAGTAGGTCACATTCAGCTGAACTTGTTCTGTAACGTTGAAGAAGTTTCATAGCTTTTCCAAGCCACTTCTTCAAGTTTAACAAGTGTCAGGTACATACTCCAGGTTCTCCAAGCCTCGTCCATTCTTTTTGCACTCCTAGGTCTATTCTTGTCTGGTCTGTTTCCTCTTCAAGCACTGTTCTTGCTTGGTTTGTTTTCTCCCTAAGTACGGTTTTACTCTGGCCAAATTTCTCTCCTAGCACAGCTCTTGTGTAATTGATTTGCTCTCCTATACTTGCTCTTGTCTAGCTGGTTTCCTATTATAGCGCTCTTCTTGTACGGTGTGTTTCCTCTCTGAATACTGTTCTTGTCTGGTCTGTTTGCTCTCATAGCACAGATCCTTTCTAGTTGGCTTGCTCACCTAGTTCTTGTCTAGTCTGTTTGTCCTCCTAATCCTGCTCTTGTCTAGTCTGTTTGTCCTCCTAGTCCTGCTCCTGTCTATGCCTCTAGCTCTCCTAGCCCTGCTCTTGTTTGCCTTCCTAGTCCTGTTCTTGGGTTTGCACTAATAGGTCTATTTTTGACTTGCCCGTTTCCCTGTCAAGCACTGTTCTTGTCTAGTTTTCTCTCCAAGCACGGTTTTACTCTGGTCAGTTTGCTCTCCTAGCACTGTTCTTGTCTTATTGGTTTGCTCTGCTATCAATGTTCTTGTCTAGTCTGTTTCCTCTCATAGAACTCTTCTTGTATATTCCATTTTCTCTCTGAGTACTGTTCTTGTCTGGTCTATTTGCTCTCTTAGCCGAGCTCCAGTCAGCTGGCTCTCCTAGAATGGTTCTTGTATAGTCTGCTTCCTCTTCCAGGCTTGTTCTTATCTAGTCTGTTATCCCTCCTAGTCCTTCTCTTGTCTAATCTATTTACCCTCATAGTCCTGCTCTTGTCCAGTCTGTTTACCCTACTAGCCTTGTTTGCTCTCCTATCCCTAGTCTATTTGCTCTTTTACTCTATCCCCGTTTTTGTCTAGCGCTGCTCTTGTCTAGTCTGCTTTCTCTTGTGGCAAGCTGCTAATCAAGTGCCTGTTTGAGTTTGCTTTTGTTGTTAAGTCTGTCTACTTTTTGTTGTGTCACAAGTGTAGCACCCTCGTCCTAAAATAGGGTTACAGGTAAATTTAGTTATGCTAGGTGGTAGTCAACCTGGCTAATTTGTAGTGTTTAGAGGTCAAATGGCTTCTATCCTAAGCCCTGTATAGCTGTGGCTTCGCCTTTTTGTCAGTAGGTGGCGCTGTTGCCTTTGACAATAATATGATGAGCTACAGTGAATTCAGGTTATGAATAAACATACCTTTCTCAGCCAATCAGATTCACTGCTATGAATGCTGGGAGAAGCTATTTATTAATTTCTTTAAGTATATAGGTTTATAAAAAGTAAAAAAGGGAGGATAGACCATAAAGAATAAGGAAGGACTTCTGGTTACAAAGGATGGGGAGATGGCGAAGGTATTGAATTTATTCTTCTCCTCAGTCTTCATGAGGGAAATGGGGGGCTTCAGTAACCAAAACTGCAGTGTTTGTCCTCATGACACATCACATGAAGCACCTCCATGGCTAACAGAGGACAGAATTAGAAAAAGACTTGGGAAACTTAACATTAATAAATCACCGGGACCAGATGCCTTGCACTCGAGGATACTTAGGGAACTCAGTCGAGTAATTGCCAGACCATTGTTCCTAATTTTTACTGACAGTCTACTGACCGAAATGGTACCAGGTGATTGAAGAAAATCCAATGTAGCACCAATATTTAAAAAGGGCCAAAATACATACCTGGGAATTACAGACCAGTTAGTCTAACATCAATAGTATGCAAGCTCTTGGAGGGGATGATAAGGGACTATATACAAGATTTTAGTAATATAAACGGTATCATTAGCAGTAATCAGCATGGATTCATGAAGAATAGTTCTTGCCAAACCAATCTATTAGCTTTCTAAGAGGAGGTGAGCTGCCATCTAGATAAAGGAAGGCCTGTAGACGTGGTATATCTGGAGTTTGCAAAAGCATTTGACACAGTTCCCCATAAACGTTTAATGTACAAAATAAGGTCTGTTGGCATGGACCATAGGGTGAGTACATGGATTGAAAACTGGCTACAAGGACGAGTTCAGAGGGTGGTGATAATTGGGGAATGATCAGGGGTGGGAAGTGGGGTCCCCCAGGGTTCTGTGCTGGAACCAATCCTGTTTAATTTGTTCATAAATGACCTGGAGAATGGGGTGAACAGTTCGAACAGTTAGAAAAATGTACAATAATGCATTTGGGTGGCAAAAATATGAATAGAATCTACTCACTAGGGGGTGGACCTCTGGGGAATCTAGGATGGAAAAGGACCCAAGGATCCTAGTAGATGATAGGCTCAGCAATAGCATGCAATGCCAAGCTGCTGCTAATAAAGCAAACAGAATATTGGCATGCATTAAAAAGGTGATTAACTCCAGGGATAAAGCGATAATTCTCCCACTCTACCAGACTCTGGTCCGGCCGCATCTGCAGTATGCTGTCCAGTTCTGGGCACCAGTCATCAGGAAGGATGTACTGGAAATGGAGCGAGTACAAAGAAGGGCAACAAAGCTAATAGGGGGTCTGGAGGATATTAGTTATGAGGAAAGGTTGCGAGCACTGAACTTATTCTCTCTAGAGAAGAGACGCTTGAGAGGGGATATGATTTCAATACCATACTGGTGAGCCCACAATAGGGATAACACTTTTTTGCGAAGGGAGTTTAATAAAACACGTGGCCACTCACTAAAATTTGAAGAAAATAGGTTTAACCTTAAACTACATAAAGGGTTCTTTAGTAAGAGTGGCAAGGATGTGTAATTGCCTTCCACAGGCGGTGGTTTCAGCAGGGGGCATTGATAGTTTCAAAAAACCATTAGATAAGCACCTGAACGACCACAACATACAGGGATATACAATGTAATACTGACCTATAATCACACACATAGGTTGGACTTGATTGACTTGTGTCTTTTTTCAACTTCACCTACTATGTAACTATGTAATTTGGAAGGAGTCAGGTGAGCTAGGTCTTTCCCGCCCAGATTGCGGTCTGGGTAGGATGTGTGTGAAACAGCTCCTGGCTGCTAGGCCTGAAGCCGGAGGCCTATCCAAGTGCTCTCCTGGCTGCTAGGCCTATCCGAGGCCTATCCGGGTGTTCAAGATTCTGCTGAGAAAAGCCTCTGAGAAATTCTGAGAGGGATGGAGTTCTAGATAAGTACCAGAGGTGACTGTTCACGGACCGGGGATCCATGAGGTGGCTGGGAGAGCTTCAAGAGAACTCATCCAAAAAAATTTGGTATGATGCAGTGAGTAAAGTTCAGTTACTATAGGAGACAGCCTATTCTACAAAGTACAGATGTGCTGGTTCAGCTTAAAGGCTCTTTTCATGTACTGCTGTCTGCCTTATCTCACCTTTTTGTTGAAAGGAGTCTGCCTGTCTGCTGATCGTTACTATTTTTGACTAAGGGTGTCCTGTACTCCATCCCCTCTCTCCCGCATTTTTCCTGTTGTAAGAAATAAACTTCTCTTTGTTCATGCATAAAAGTGACTGACGCCCAATTTTCTATCTTGTTCATCACCCACCATGCCTAGTAACCTGCACCCTGAGGAGTTATGTTGTCTCTCCTTGCCTCTGGGGGTCACCATCAAGCCCCTGGAAGTGTGGGGTTGGTGCTACACAAGTAAGAACCAGAGCCTTGGAGTGTTTGCTGTGCAACTCCACCTTAAAGAGCTCTATAGTAGAAGGAATGCAAGTGACCTCCTTCCTCCACTCACAAACTGCTGCATCATAGCAGTCGCCCCTCCTGCCCCTTCCCCCTTGTTCTGGCCCTGAACCCTGTGCGCACAAATCTCCAAAACAAAGACTCCTTTTTTTTCCCCATGGCTTGTGTGCCTGATGAACCTTGGAGCTCTGTCAAACAGAGCCTTATGTTTATGTTAGGGCAAAACTGGGCAGATCTTATGGTGATGGCCAGACTAACCACAAGGTCCTGGTCTTCCAGGTTGGGGGTTGGACATGTGAATGGATGTACAGAACAGGTTCCCCCAAAAACCTGCATGCTTACATAGGCTGAGCCTGTAATCTTATTCCCCAACTAGATGTCCTCAGGGACATTAGGGAATTCAGGAGGGTTTCTGGATATAATGAGGGGGGGCAGTACAAGTGACCTCGGCAGACTATGTTCCTGTGGAGCCGCTTATAAAAATAAATAAATAAATAAAAATGATCGATCAGCTTAATCAATCTTCAGAACTTACCAAGTGACACGTTATAAGCTTCCATTTGTAATGGGGTTTTCTTTGTTATGTTGACTATAATGTCAGTGTAGCTCTTTATAGCATCGGCATAGTCTCGAACATCAAATGGTAGAACGGCAGAGTCAGCCAGCTCATACACAAGTCCTCCTCGTACTTTAGCCACTGCCAGATGGTTCTTATAGAATGGGTCATAAAATGTGTCAACGATCTCAGCCGTCTCATACACACTGTGATACACCGGATAACCGCTGTATCTTCCCTCTTTCTGTAAAAATAAATAAGAAACAAATGTAAGATGCTCAGCTTCATTGAGTTCATGCCCCCTTTACTCAATTTGCTGTGCATGTTGGGTCACTTTTCCAGAGTTTGCAAGTCATTATAGATGATCAGACATAGATCTTCTCATATAGCCGAGAACTCAGCTTTTCCCTCCCCATAGCTCTATATTAGTCATTAAAGAGGTTGTAAACACACAAAAAAAAAAACCTGTAAGACAAAGGCATAATGGGCTAATATGCATAGCATGCTAGCGCATTATGAAATACAGACCTTAGAACGAAGTGCCGCAGCAGCGCCCGCACACCGCTGAGGTGGCTGACATCTTCCCCAGTGGTTCCTTGCAGGTTCGCGGGCTCCAAGACTGTGACTGACCGAAGCAGCGATGATGTCACTCCTGCGCTAAGCGCGCAGAAGCCGCCCGGCACAGGGCCCTGAAGAAACGGCATGACGTTGGCGGCGTATATAGTAAATATCTCCTAGACGGTGTGTGTTTAGGAGATAATTTCAGTACCTACAGGTAAGCCTTATTATAGGCTTACCTGTAGGTACGATTAAACAGGAACACTTTACTTCCCCTTTAAGACCACTAGTCATAGTCCTGGGCCAACAGTAAGCTGCCGGAGGTGGCAGGGCCAAGCTCTTGGCACTCGTTCACACTTGCTTTGATCTCTAAAGTGCAATCCACATTCGGATCGTGCATCAGAGAGCATTTGACAGGTGGCGTATTGCCTCCTCACCACCTGCTTTAACTAACCCCCTGAACCCCGCACTAGTGCACCACAAGTGCATGTGTTGCACATGGTTCCGGGGCGCTTGTGGAGGGGGGAGACAGTATACAAAGGGTGATACAAAGGGAAACCCTGCTTCCTGTTTTGGTCGATCACCTCCCCCCACATCTTCATGCTCTCTGTACATTTGGGAATTCCACCCCTCCAACTTGGGTTTTTCTCCACCACGGCATATTTGCCTCCCACCCATTTATACCCTGATATATCACCTCCCCCTTCATCCTTCTCTTAGTCTTTTATATGATAATATAAAAACAAGAAGAGGGCGTGAAAGGCGAACAATTCGTTGACAGAGGGATGGACCCCACCATCTGGTGTTGCTGTTCTACCTTCTGTAAACCCAACCCAACATCTATGCAGAAAATACTAGACATGTGCACTGCCAAAAAATGTGTTTGTTTTCGTTTCATTGTTTTTTTTTCGAAAATCCAAAAATTCGGAAATTCGAAAATCTGAAAATAAAGAAAATTCCGAAAATTTGAAAGAGCGAAAATTCCAAATAACAAACTAACTAATAATAACTATTAAATTATAGGTATTAGAATTTCCTTTCAAATTTGTCTGTTAGTGAACATAACGAATACGAATTTATCTGAAGTTCAAATATTCGAAAATTCGTAAATTTGAAAGTTCAAAAATCCGAAAACCCGAAAATTAAAAAAATCTGAAATAACTAACTTCTAACTTAACTATTACTAAACTATTAAAAAATAAATATTGGAATTTCCTTTCAAATTTGGCTGTTAGTGAACGTAACGAATACTAATTTATCCGAAGTTACGAATTGGAACGGAACAAATTATTAATAATAAAAAGTTTTTATTATTATTATTATTATTATTAATTTGTTACGTTCCATTTGTTTAGATGCGGCATTCGTTATTTCAGATAATTCTTAACTTCAGATAAATTCGTATTCGTTACGTTCACTAACCAATTTTGCAATTGCAATTATTGTCACTGATACTTTATATTGTTTGCACATTTGTTTATATTTTGCTATATTTACATATGCCACAGGTGCAGGCCATTGGCCTTATTGTAGGTTTGCACTGTCACTTTAACTGTGTACACATTTGCTTATATATTTAGCGCTGCACTTTATCTTCTATTTACATTAAGAGTCAAGGGCAGCCCCATGCATCTGTAAAAGAGTAGTGAAAAAGAATAGGTGCAATCCCAGCACCCGCGACAACGAAGCACAAGTATGAACCTATCTTCACACTGGTGTGGGTACTTCAGCGTGATTTCAAAGACGCAGAACAGTGTGATATGCACCTCCGATTTCATTGTGGCTTGCAACTTCGTTTAACAGGAGTCTATGCAAGTCGCAATGAAATCAGCAGGAAACTTTTTCAAAGTCGCTGCAACATGAGTTGTAGCAATTTGAACGGTCAAATCGCATGACAAATTGCACTGGTGTGAATGGGGGGCAAGGCCGTGGACCCGGCAAGCGGCAAACAGACTTTTGCGAACACGTTTACATTGCTGGCAGGGCAGCCCATTCATTTTAATTAATGCCCTATCCAATAGAAACACAGGGATAGGACGCCCAACCCTTTTTTTAAATTCACACTGCACTGAATCGCTCAGGGCTGCGGCACCATGCGGTTTAGCACATAAAATTACGCTGTGGCTGCTGATGCGTGGGGGTGCCATTAATTCTTAATGGCACCTCTGTGTGTATGCTGAAGTGCAGCTCATATCTCTGTGGGTTGGGAACGTTCGGGATTTCGCACACCTCCCCCAGTTGCAGAGATGTGAACCCAGCCTAAAAGAAAACTCTTTTATTTACGTATACATCCAATCAGAGGAGAGAGTGTGTTTCATCATAATGAACATCTACAAACGCACAGCCATAAGCCTAGGTTTGCATCGCTGCGGGCTGCGTTCTGCATTTAGGGCAACCCATTCATTTCAGTGGGCTACCTTAGTCGCAGACACGTAGGGGAAAAAAAGTCAGACACTTTTTTTTAAAATTGCGCCTGCACAGAACCGCATGGTGCGTTTTGCCAATGTATAGGGGGGCCAATAAGAATTAAAAGCACCCCCGCGTGTCTGCTAAAGAGCAGCGCATTTTGCCTGCATATTCGGAATGCGCGCGATTTTGCGAGCGTTCCTGACCCACACACGTTTGAACCTAGGATGAAGTACTTAAAGTGGTTGTAAACCTCAGACATAAAATATGTACAAAGCACATCCCTCTATAGTGTTTAATTTTCTCAATCCAGAGCACTAAGGGTACTTTCACACTGAGAGGGTGCCGGCATTAGCGGTAAAGCGCGGCTAGTTTTAACGGCGCTTTACCGCTGTTATATCGGTACTTTTCGGCAGCTAGAGGGACGCTTTTAACCCCCGCTAGCGGCTGAAGGGTTAAAAGTGCCCATGTTGTAGCGCTGCCAAAGCACTTTGCAGGCGCTTCGGCAGCGCTGCCTATTCATTTCAATGGACAGGGCGTTTTGGGAGCGGTGTATACACCGCCCCTTCGCTGCCCCAAAGATGCTGCTTGCAGGACTTCTGTTTCCCGTCCTGCAAGCACTCGGGATTTCACATTGGGGAGCTAAATGCCTGAAAAGTGCCCAAGTGTGAAAGGGGTCTAATAGGGCGTAAACACGGTCGGACTTTGTTCGGACATTCCGACAACAAAATCCTAGGATTTTTTCAGACGGATGTTGGCTCAAACTTGTTTTGTCTACACACAGTCGCACAAAGTTGTCGGAAAATCCGATCGTTCTAAACGCGGTGACGTAAAACACGTACGTCGGGACTATAAACGGGGCAGTGGCCAATAGCTTTCATCTCTTTATTTATTCTGAGCATGCGTGGCACTTTGTCCGTCGGATTTGTGTACACACGATCGGAAATTCCGACAACGGATTTTGTTGTCGGAAAATTTTATCTCCTGCTCTCCAACTTTGTGAGTCGGAAAATCCAATGGAAAATGTCCGATGGAGCCCACACACGGTCGGAATTTCCGACAACACGCTCCGATCGGACATTTTCCATCGGAAAATCTGACCGTGTGTACGGAGCATAAGTGTCAATTCTGTCTGCTGCCTCGTTCCTCCGCCTTCAGCATGAGTCACTGCTGAAAAGTTTTCCTGACACCAAGAAAAAAAATGGTGACGGGGAGGGACCTCCAGCTGATTGACAGCCGCAGCTCTGTTCCTGTGTGCTGTGTGAATGGGGGGGGGGGGGTCCCTTTCCTCCAATCAGCACTCAGAGCTCTGTTCACTGAGCTCTGCAGCTCTCTGCCCCCTTTTTTCTGAACTCTCAGGCAAACTTATAAATTCAGCACAAATGTAGAGAATAGACAACCGCAGATAAACAGATGCAACTTATGTAGGAGGATTGGTTTCATCTCTGGGTCACCTGAGGCCAGTCACTTCACTGGGTGTATGAAAGGGTTTACAAACACTTTAAAGCATTTGTAACCCCCCAAAAAATGGATCCTGCTCCTTTAAAGCATGTTATATGACACAGTGCTTATCCTGTGTCATTTGGCCCCCTGTAACACCTAAAAAACCTGTCTGATCCTGCCAGTTTCTCCCCACCCCTCTGTAAACTGACCACGGTGTATCATGGCTGCTGAAACCAGACACCGTGGTCAGTTTACGTGCCTCTGTCATCAGCAGCCTGCTGTCCTCTCTGCTCCTGTGTCCTCCTCCCCCTCCCCTCTCTGTCTGGGTGTGAGCTGCCCCTCCCCCCTCCTGCTGCTCTCATAACACTAACCTGTGTACACCATCAGCACTGCCTCCTATTCCAGTGTCCCCCTCTGTGGATGATTTATAAATATAAATGCTGTAAATACCTCATTTAAAGCGGAATTCCGACAACATTATTTTTTTTATAAAGTCAGCAGCTACAAATACTGCAGCTGCTGACTTTTAATATTAGGACACTTACCTGTCCAGGGCACCCGCAATGTCCTCACCCGAAGCCGTTCTGTCCCTCAGCTACTGGGTGCAGGCGTCCGCATCTTCAGTAAGGGAATCAGGAAGTAAAGCCTTGCGGCTTCACAGCCTGGTTCCCTACTGCGCATGCGCGAGTCGCGCTGTGCGTCCTCACTGGTCACTGCTGTCTCCTGGGACCTGTGTGTCCGGGGGAGGGGCCGGACATGGCGTAGATTGGCGTGGAATCTGTGCCGATCTATCACCGGAAGTGGGAGCAAATACCTGTATTAGACTGGTATATGCTCCCCCCCTCCCCCCTGAAAGGTGCCAAATGTGACACCGGAGGGGGGGGGGGCTGGAAAAGCGGAAGTTCTATTTTTAGGTGGAACTCCGCTTAAAGAGCTGAGAAATTGCGATCACATGACCATACACATACCTTTTTTTTTCACTATCTTGCTATAAATTTTAACCATTCCCTTACACGTGGGGTTACTGCACTGCACAAGCAGTTATATCATTTGGTGTCTATCATGTCTGACATCATATTAGTGCTACACTTTCTTTATATATAGTTTTGATCACATGACCAGCCAGCTCTCTCCTCCTCCCCTTCAGACTAACATCAGCAGAGGAATCTCAGCCCCGCCCACTGCATCTCTCAGAGGAGGAAAGGAGAAAGCTGGCCAGTCATGTGATTGCAATCTCAGCAGTGAAATGAGGTATTTGCAGCATTTATTTTTCTAAATCACACACAGAGGGGGATACTACAATAGGAGGCAGTGTTGATGGTGTACACAACCACTTTATGGCTTAACAACCACTTTAAGCAAAAAATCATGTAATTATCATATAATTACAATATATCTCTTTGTTCTCAGATGAGTAACTTTTGTTAGCAGTTATGTTGACACGGGATCAAGTGGATGACCAGGCATGACGTTTTTATTTATTTGTTCTTGGAACTGATTTCTATTTTGATTTTTTTTTAGCTGTCAGAGGTGCCAGCGTCGAGCTGCAGGCAATTACAGCATTTAAGTCTTCAGCATGCTGTTGGAATTGGGTAACAGCTATTTAGCCTGTCACTCGGTGGAAGAGCAGGATGAGTCAGTGCCATATGAACCATGCCCGCCTACTTACCAGGTGCTTGGGTACAAAATACTAACCCTATTTTTAGTATACCGAGTTCTTCCTGAAGCAATGCCAAGCCGCTGGAAAAATACTTCAAAATCATTTCCTGAACCCAGCTTGTTTATCCTTTATAGAAGGCAAAAAAAAAAAAAGATGATATGTAAGGAATGGAGACATGGAACACATTAGACGTTACATGCAAAGTCTAAAACAAAAGCTTGCCTATATGGAATAAATATATGTTACAGTTGGAACCTATGTTTGTTCTAGCAAAACGTCCCTTATTTTCAATGATCTCCTCCTCAGTTTAAATTGCAGTCTTCCAGTAATGGAACATGTCAGTATAGAATTTGTGCAGGAATCCTGTACAGGATTATTGAGTTTGTCTATTGAAAAAACACATAGGGGTCTATTTATTTAAAAAAAAAAAAAACTGCTAAAATTTTTTTTAAAAAAAGTCAAATAATCCCTGTAATGTGTCTAATATGTTTATTTCCTATGACTGTCAATTTCATCTAGTGGACATAATGCAGTATTTTCCTAATTGAGGTAGTGAAGGAAAATATAGCATTATGGCCAGTAAATGGACAAGACAATTATAAAAATGTATTAGCCACATTGCAGGGTTTATTTGCAGGGTGGATAAAAACCAATGATTTAAATAAATAAATAAATAAATAATACCGTATATACTCGAGTATAAGTCGTTCCGAGTATAAGTCGAGGCCCTAATTTACTACAAAAAAAATGGGAAAAACTTATTGACCCGAGTATAAGACGAGGGTGAGAAATGCACAGCTACTGTAAGTGGAAAAGAGGGTCAACAATGCCCATTTGCAGCATCACTGTGCTCATTTGCATGCCTCACTGTGCCCATTTGCAGCCATAGGTCCCCTGAACTTCAAACTCGGTAGTTAAGGGTTCCTAGATGCCCCCTAGCTGCAGCCAAAATTTGGGGTCTCTGAACCCAAAGGGTCCTGAAATGACATTGCTGCAGATGGACACAGTTGACCGAATTTGGGGCCCCGTATCTCGGGGCCACTTAGTGCTAGGAACCCCAAATTTGGTGTGCAAACCCAGTGGCTCTAGCACCATAAAATATCCAAAGCTGGGGTTTCTACCATCAAGTGGCCCCGAGATACAGGGCCCCAAATATCAGTTCAGAGAATGTCAAGCACTTTTCTGCAGCAGAGAATGACATTTTCCGAACCGGTTTTGGGGCCCCGTATCTCAGGGCCACTTGGTGCTAGGAACCCCAGCTTTTGATATGTTATGGCACCAGTTCCACTGGGTTTGCACACCAAATTTGGGGTTCCTAGCACCAAGTGGCCCTGAGATATGGGGCCCCAAATTCGGTTCAGAAAATGTCATGCACTTTTCTTCAGCAGAGAATGACATTTTCCGAACCGAATTTGGGGCCCCGTATCTCGGGGCCACTTAGAGCTAGGAACTTCAGCTTTGGATATGTTGTGGTACCAGTACCACTGGGTTTGCACACCAAATTTGGGGTTCCTAGCACCAAGTGGCCCTGAGATACGGGGCCCCAAAGTCGGTTCGGAAAATGAAATTTTTTGCTACAGAAAAGTGCTTGACTCAAGTATAAGTCGAGGGGGGCACTTTCAGCACAAAAAAATGTGCTGAAAAATTCGACTTATACTCGAGTATATACGGTATATATATTTTTTTATTTAAAATCATTTTTTTGATTTTTATTAAATTTATTTTAATAAAATGCTTTTGGAGTAAAAATCTATCTTTAAGATACATTAATAATTTAGTTTATTTAGCATGAAATGGAGCTTGGTTATGTAGCATGAGGCTAACCATTCCCTACTTCACTGGTGTCCAACTTAAATGGGCCCAAGAGCCAACTTATTACCTTATTGAGTGGAGACCTCCATTTAAATCAATACTTTTTGATATTTTTCAATCCCAAAAATGTCAGAAAATATAATTATAAAACCAGGATAAAAGCAGATAACAGGGATAGCCCCCTTACAGGAAGCTCCATTCCTCAGGGGTCCCTTTTTCACATTCATATTACTTCTGTATCCCCACTGTGTATAAGTGACAGTTAGCTCAGAGCAGAGGCAGCAATAATACCCCCCACCCCAACACCTTCATTGGTGTCTGTGGCAGCTTTAACATCCCCCCCCCCCCGCCCTGTTCACTGGTAGTAGCAATGATAAATCCCCTTCACCGATGTTGGTGGCAGCAGTAATGACCCCCCCTTTTATTTGTGGCAGTTACAATGGCCCCTCTCTTCATTAATGTCAGTGGTAGCACTAATAACATCTTCCTTTATTGGTGTCTGTGGTGGCACTAATAAACCCCCTTCCCCTCTGTTCATTGGTGGGAGCAGTAATAAACCCCCCTTCATCACTGTTGGTGGCAGCATTAATGACACCCCCCTTTTATTGGTGACAGTTACAGTGGCCCCTCTCTTTATTGGTGACAGTGGCAGCACTAAACCTTTCCCTTCATTAGTGGCAGCACTAAACCTTTCCCTTCATTAGTGGCAGCACTAAACCTTTCCCTTCATTGGTGACAGTGGCAGCAATAATAATTTGTCCCTTCATTGGTGGCAGCACTAAACCTCTCCCTTCATTGGTGACAATGGCAGCACTAATAACCTCTCCCTTCATTGGTGACAATGGCAGCACTAATAACCTCTCCCTTCATTGGTGACAATGGCAGCACTAATCACCTCTCCCTTCATTGGTGACAATGGCAGCACTAATCACCTCTCCCTTCATTGATGTCAGTGGCAGCACTAATCACCTCTCCCTTCATTGATGTCAGTGGCAGCACTAATCACCTCTCCCTTCATTGATGTATGTGGCAGCACTAATCACCTCTCCCTTTATTGATGTCAGTGGCAGCACTAATCACCTCTCCCTTTATTGATGTCAGTGGCAGCACTAATCACCTCTCCCTTTATTGATGTCAGTGGCAGCACTAATCACCTCTCCCTTTATTGATGTCAGTGGCAAAAACAAGAACTCCTCTCTTCACTGGTGTCAGTGGCAGCAATAATAACCCCTCCCTTCTCTTGTGTCCGTGACAGTGCCAGCAACACCACAAAATAACACCTCTCCTTCATTGGTGACAGTGGCAGCACTGATAGTCCTCTCCCTTTACTGGTGTTCAGTGGAAGCAAAAATAAACCCTCCTTCATGTTCATTGGTACCTGAACACACTTCTCCTGGTCTGCTCTCATCTTCTCTTACAACGTCTGGCTACAACTATTCTACCTCTCGTCAGGCAGGAGATCATGCACAGGGTGTTCCAGCATTTGGCAACCCACTACAGCTCTGCATCGTGTCCTGGATCCTGCAGAAAAGCCCGTGCCTGAAATCCTGGGTCTGTCCCACAGGATCCTGGACTATTGGAAACTATGTAACTAGGGCCTTGTGGGCTGCAAAAGAAGGTCTCCAGTTGGACAGCCCTACTCTACTTTATCCAAATATAGAAGAAACATAAAAAAAAAAGTTTTCAAATACATTTTAGGGCCAGATCTTTAGGATTTACCTTGGAGAATCCTTGTACTCTGTCCAGTTGTCTTTGAGATGCCAACTTTCATAAAGTGATTTTCCTTCAAAACCCTCATCTGGGCTGGAGATCTGAACATAGAACATACAAGTGACTTGTTATTCAAACATATTTCATGGATAAAATGAAGACCTGTGAATGTTTTTCATATTTTGATTATTATTAGAATTTTTTTATCATTACTTCAGACCAGTGTTAATTTTTATGTCAGATTTCGTTGTAATCATAGTCTTTCGACTAAAATGCCATTTTATTTTTAGTCGCCTTTTAGTCATCTGAATTGTTTTAGTCATATTTAAGTAGACTAAAATAGTGTTAATTTAGTCGCTGAAAATGTTTTCAATCGACACAATTAACACTGTTATAGGCTGACTAACATCAATCACAGTGGAAAGTGAACCTGTCCTTTCTTCCAAACTTTCTAATGCAAATTAAATCCCTTTTGTATATACTGTATAATCTATTGATGTGGATGTTTATTGTATTTAGTAGAATATGATACTTTCCAAGTTGGTCCTGAAGAAGCTACACAAACAGCGAAATGCGCTGACCAGCGGATGAAATACACACAACTCTATTCTCTGTTGTTTGGTACATCATTGTAGTAGTAGGAGGTGTCTGTATAGTGCTCCCAATAGGGACCTATTTATCATACTGTGACATTATTGTTTTTTTTTTTTAATATGATGTCAATAAACATGTATATTGTTTTATAAAATTGGATTCTTTCTCATGTGGGTGCCAGTAAAGTCCACTATCAGCAGGACTGGTTCTTGCAATTTTTGTGTGTATCAATGATTTGAATTATTTGTATGTGGCACGGGTGGTGGTCTCCTTAAGCCGCGTACACACGAGCGGAATGTCCGACAGAAAAAGTCAGACGGAAGCTTTTCATCATCTATTCCAATCATGTGTATGCCTCGTCTGACTTCTTTTTTCGAAAATTCTGACGGACCTAGAAATAGAACATGTTCTAAATATTTCCGACGAAACCAATTCCTATTGGGAAAACCGCTAGTCTGTATGCTGTTCCGACGTACCAAAAACGACGCATGCTCTGAAGCAAGTACAAGACGGAAGCTATTGGCTACTGGCTATTGAACTTCCTTTTTCTAGTCCCGTCGTACGTGTTGTACGTCACCGCGTTCTGGATGGTCGGACTTTGGTTGGACTTTGGGTTGGCCGTGTGTAGGCTAGACCGCTTGAATGGAATTCCGTCGGAGTTCCGTTGGAGAAACCTTCGGCGTTTATTCCGACGGCAAAACCGGTCATGTGTATAGGGCATTACTCTTTCTAATGCAAAGGTCCTATGTAAAGTCGGAAAATGACATTCACTGTCACATCTACCCTCACTCCGATTCTTGTAAATCAATTAAATTCATTATCAAAATTTTTAACTCATGATAATCACCTCCACAGTGAATTTCAAATATTTCGAGCCTACTCCTATTTTGGTGTGCTTATTCACGACTAGTGCATAAACAGAAACTGGGATTATAATAATTACCTCTTTTGTCAGTCCATACACCAGCTGGTAAAGTAAAGGTGTGCAATCCACCCTCAAGGTATAGTTACCTAAAAAGGAAGAATTTGTTATATTCAGGGCTATTTTTCTCAAACAATAGGTGCTGGAACTCAACCATGACCCCCCCAAAACCCCTCCCCCCACACACACCCTCTAAATCACATCAAATAGTGGGTGTGGTCAGATTTCACAAACAGTAGAAGGGTCTTAAAGGGGCATTAAATACCAGGATTGCATTACAGAGTGCAGAGTACAGGGGGGTTACACACAGAGTGCAGAGCTGTAAACACAGAATCCGGACTGCAGGAACTACTTTTTTTAAATCGATGTTGCACTGCAAAGTCCACATCGCACCGATTTGAACAGCGCTATTGCTGACAATAGGTTGCAACTTGTCATGCAATTTTTACCTGTCAGATCGCATGACAAGTCGATCTGGTGTGAACGGGGATTTAGCTATTTGCCTGGAGTTTGCCTTTAAATGCAACAATCTGTACTATTATTTAGTGTCTCAGAATGTCACAGTAAATGACATAACTCTTACATAACCTCTCTGCAGCAGCTATATGCAAAAAAGAGGAAGGTCAAAAATTGACACAGAGGTTGGGTAAAAAAGTCTATCAAAATATCCTAAAATTATCATTTATAACAGGGGGCTCCAAACTTTTTAGCATTACAGCAACATCATATATTTTACAAATACTGTATTTCCCAAGGACTGATTTCGGCAAATACAAAAAAAATCTTACCTTCTACAGAGGAGTCAGCATTTATATAAGCCACTGCCCTCTTTTCTAGAATTTTAACATTTTCCTGCAATCCAAAACCAGAGAAAATATTACAAATTATTATCAAAAGTATATTATGGTAGGGATCAGATAGGAAGATTTTTCCTCTATAGTCATCAATCACAAAGTCAATTCAAATACGCTTATTTACAGTACAAATTGTCACAAAATGTCAGGTAAGGAACTGTAAATACAAAAGAAACAAGCGCGCATCCACTAATTATCCACTATTTATCAAACAATGAACTAATGCCGCGTACACACGAGCGGATTTTCCATCGGAAAAAACTTGGATGGTTATCCAACAGAATTCCGCTCAAGCTTGCCCTGCATACACGCGGTCATACAAAAGTTCTCGTAACTTTCGACCGCCAAGAACATGGTGACGTACAACACTATGACGAGCCGAGAAAATGAAGTTCAATGCTCCTGAGCATGCGTGGAATTGTTTCCGTACATTGGCGCAGGAATTTTGCACGTCGGAATTTGTACAGACAATCACATTTTCGGATAGGAACCTTTTCCGACCGAAAAATTGAGAACCTGCTTTCAATCTTTTGCCGGCGGGAATTCCGCCAGCAAAAGTCCGATGGAGCATACACCTGGTCGCATTTTCCGACCAAAAGCTCTCATCGGTCTTTTGCTGGCCGAACTTCCGATCATGTGTACGCAGCATTATACGTGAATAAATGTGGCCATAAACCACCATAAAGTAGTATGTGTCACAATTAGGGATGAGCTGAACCTGCGAACGGATCGAAAGTTCACACGAACGATAGAACCCCATTGACGTCTATGGGACTCGAACGTTCGAAATCAAAAGTGCTCATTTTAA
This sequence comes from Lithobates clamitans, assembly GCA_037952925.1. NCBI lineage: Eukaryota > Metazoa > Chordata > Amphibia > Anura > Ranidae > Lithobates > Lithobates clamitans. The sequence goes on from JBBGZY010000680.1 coordinate 2,225,062, forward strand.
AGGCCAATTTGCATGGTATTGTCCTAAAAAGGGTTTGGGGACCCGGGTCCTACCCCAGGGGACATGTATCAATGCAAAAAAAACTTTTAAAAACGGCCGTTTTTTCGGGAGCAGTGATTTTAATGATGCTTAAAGTAAAAAAAAAAAAAAGTGAAATATTCCTTTAAATATCGTACCTGGGGGGTGTCTATAGTATGCCTGTAAAGTGGCGCATGTTTCCCGTGTTTAGAACAGTCCCTGCACCAAATGTCATTTTTAAAGGAAAAAATCTCATTTAAAACTGCTTGCGGGTTTAATGTAATGTCCGGTCCTGGCAATATGGATGAAAATCAGTGAGACAAACGTCATGGGTACCCCCCAGTCCATTACCAGGCCCTTTGGGTCTTGTATGGATATTAAGGGGAACCCCGCACCCAAATTAAAATAAGGAAAGGTGTGGGGCCACCAGGCCCTATATACTCTGAACAGCAGTATACAGGCGGTGCAAACAAGACAGGGACTGTAGGTTTGTTGTTAAGTAGAATCTGTTTGTCATTTTGAACTGGTACATTTTTAACGTGTTTAGCTCCAGCCAAAAAATCTTTTTTAAGCTTTTTGGAAAACATATCACCCCTGTGACATTTGTTTTGCTGTCTTTCCTCCTCTTTAGAAGATTTCACCTCACTTTTTGTCCCAATGACAAATGCTTTTTGAGAATTTGGGGTTTTTTGTGGAACAAGGATTGGAAAGCATCAGTGGAAAGGAGAAATGTTTTTCCCATATTAACTCTTACAGGAGAGAATTTCCCTTCCTAGGGGTAGATTTCATCTCACTTCCTGTTGTCTCCTTCCGTTTGCAAGTAGGAGTCGTTTGTAAGTTAGATGTTTGAAAGTAGGGGCCTGCCCTATATACTCAGCAGAAATTTGGGCCTTAGGTGTTGTTGTGGCCACAACACTTTAAGCCTTCACAGGGCCCTGCTGTGAAATATTAGATCAAGAATTGTAATTACATGCCCCTGTTGAACAGGGGCAGAAAAACTGGGCCTTTGGTGGTGGTGGTGGTGGTGCTGGTGCCACAACACTGTAAGTCCTCACTCGCTCTTGGTGGGTGCAGAAATGGGCCCTGCTGTGAAATATTAGATCAAGAATTGTAATTACATGCCCCTGTTGAACAGGGGCAGAAAAATTGGGCCTTTGGTGGTGGTGGTGCTGGTGCCACAACACTGCAACCCCTCATAGACACTCTAGTTGGAACGCAGGAACGAGCCCTGCTGCAAAGTATTGCATCAAAAATTGTAATTACACGCCCCTGTTAAACAGGGGCAGAAAAATTGGGCCTTAGGCACTGGTGCTGGTGGCACAACACTGCAACCCCTCACAGAAACTCTAGTTGGAACGCAGAAACGAGCCCTGCTGCAAAGTATTACATCAAAAATTGTAATTACACGCCCCTGTTAAACAGGGGCAGAAAAATTGGGCCTTAGGCACTGGTGGTGGCGCCCAGAACCAAAAATGTTCTTACAAGCTATCAGCGTGATGATTGAGGAGGAAGAGGATAATTACTCAGGGATAGTCACTCAGCATCAGCATAGGCAGTCTTTGAAGGGATCTGAGATTTCAAAAAAAATTATTCGGTTACATCAGCATCAGGTGCTTGGTAGCTGGTGGTGATCCAAGACTGATTCATTTTTATGAAGGTTAGTCGATCGACCGAGTCGGTGGACAGACGCACCCTGTGATCGGTTACCACGCCTCCAGCAGCACTGAATGTGCGTTCCGAAAGAACGCTGGATGCAGGACAGGCCAGTAGCTCAATTGCATACTGTGCAAGCTCTGGCCAGTGATCCATCGTCAAGACCCAGTAACCCAGAGGATTTTCGGTGGGAAAGGTGTCCAAGTCTGATCTTGCCCCTAGGTATTCCTGCACCATGTAAAACAGACGCTGGCGATGGTTGCTGGAACCGATCATACCTTGGGGCTGCGGACCAAAAAATTGTCTGAACGCATCGGTCAGACGGCCACCTTCTCCACCGCTCCTTCTTTGACTGATGGAAGCCTCAGCAACACGTTGTCCAGAAACAGGAGTTTGTAACCTCCCAGTCTCTGGGAACGCGTTGCACAGACCTTTCTGCAAGGCCTCCCGAAGATGTTTCATCCTCTGCTCCCTCTGCGATGGCAAGATAAGGTCCGCAACCTTACCCTTGTAACGTGGATCAAGGAGGGTTGCCAGCCAGTATTGGTCCTTCTCCTTGATACCACGAATACGAGGATCCTTACGCAGGCTTTGCAGGATCAGGGAGGCCATGCAGCGTAGGTTTGCTGAGGCATTCGGTCCGGAGTCCTCTGGGTCACTAAGGACGACATGATCTGCAGCCACCTCCTCTCAGCCACGTACAAGTCCATGTGTTTCTTGGGACTGATCCCTTAAAGACTGCTGCTGATGCTGAGTGCCAGGCTCCACCTCCATACTGACACAATCTTCCTCCTCCTCCTCCTCCTCTTCCTGTGTGATCGGCGGGCACGCAGGAACACTGTCTGGATAAAGGGGGCCTTGAGAACTAAGGAAGTCCTCCTCTTCCTGCCTCTGTTCTGCCTAAAGTGCCCTTTCCATTATTCCACACAGCGTGTGCTCCAACAGGTGGACAAGGGGGACAGTGTCACTGATGCATGCACTGTCACTGCTCACCATCCTCGTGGCCTCCTCAAATGGTGACAGGACAGTGCACGCATCCCTGATCATGGCCCACTGGCGTGGGGAAAAAAAAAACAAGCTCCCCTGACCCTGTCCTGGTGCCATAGTCGCACAGGTACTCATTGATGGCCCTCTGCTGCGTGTGCAGCCGCTGAAGCATGGCCAACGTTGAGTTCCACCTGGTGGGCATGTCACAGATTAGGCGGTTCTTGGGCAGGTTAAACTCCTTTTGTAAGTCTGTCAGCCGAGCACTGGCATTATATGACCGGCGGAAATGCACACAGACTTTCCTGGCCTGCCTCAGGACATCCTGTAAGCCCGGGTACCTGCCCAAGAACCGCTGCACCACCAAGTTAAGGACGTGAGCCAAACAGGGCACATGGGTCATTTGTCCCTGTCGGAGGCCAGAGAGGAGGTTGGTGCCAATGTCACAAACCATCATTCCTGCCTTAAGTTGGCATAGCGTCAACCACCTCTGAACCTGCCCCTGCAGAGCTGACAGAACCTCTGCCCCAGTGTGGCTCCTGTCCCCCAAGCACACCAGCTCAAGCACCGCATGGCATCTTTTGGTCTGCGTACTTGCGTAGCCCCTTGAACAGCTACGGAGCACTGCTGGTTTCCGAGGACAAAGCACAGGAAGAGGCCATGGAGGAAGAAGAAGAGGAGGGGGTGGAGGAGAGAGGTGTGTCACAATCATTAGCATTTTGGAGGCGTGGTGGCGGAACAACCTCCAACACTACTGCACCTTGTCCTGCATCCTTCCCAGCTGCCAGCAGAGTCACCCAATGCGCCGTGAAACTTAGGTAACGTCCCTGTCCATGCCGGCTGGACCATGAGTCAGTGGTAACATGCACCTTACCGCTGACCGCCCTGTACAGCGAGGCATGGACATTGCCTTCCACATGCCGGTAGAGAGCCGGAATTGCCTTCCGTGAGAAAAAGTGGCGTTTGGGTACCTGCCACTGAGGAACCGCACATTCCACAAACTCACGGAAGGGGGCAGAGTCTACCAACTGAAAAGGCAGCAGTTGAAGTGCTAGCAATTTTGCCAAGCTAGCATTTAACCGCTGGGCATGTGGATGGCTGGGAGCAAACTTCTTTCGGCGGTGCAGCAGCTGGGGCAGGGAAATTTGGCTGGTACAATCTGACGTCGGTGTACCAAAAGCAGATTGCCCACAAGTACTTGGCTGTGACACACCTAATTCTACACCTTCATTCCTCTCAGTGCAGGTCTCAGAGAGGACTGAAGGTCTAGTGGGGTTGGAAATCTCAGCTGATGAGGAGCAAGGAGAGGTCCTCTTTGTTCTTTGGTGTGGGTCTTTTAGATACGCTTGCCAACGAACTGCATGGCAGGTCAACATATGTCTGGTCAAGCATGTGGTACCCAAGCGGGAGATGTTTTGGCCACGCGAGATACGCTTGAGACATATGTTGCAAATAGCAGCGGTGCGATCTGATGCGCTCGTCTCAAAAAAGCCCCACACCAAAGAACTTTTTGAATAACGCGCAGAGACTGCAGCGCCCTGCACATGTGGAGCTTTGGGGTGTGATGCAGTCAATGTGCTGCCCTTAGGCTGGCCCCTGGAGGGCATCCTGCCTCGTTGGTGATGTGCCGCCTCCTCCTCTCTCCTATCAGGCACCCACGTTGAGTCAGTGACCTCATCATCCCCTCCCTCCTCATCACTGGAGCAAACCTGGCAGTATGCTGCAGCAGGGGGAGCATGACTGCCAGATTGCTGTCCTTCTTGGGCACCCCCTCTGTCCGTGCTCATCTTACTGCCTTCATCGAGCTCAGTATCATCATCAGAGCCTTCCAAACGCTGGGCATCCTCCTGGAGCATGTATCCAACACTGTGGTCAAACAGTTCGAGGGACTCCTCAGGAGGACATGGTGGAGCTAGGGAAGGAGTCACTGATGACATTGAGCCGAGGGAAGAGGCCGCTGCTTTTCCAGACAAAGTACCCTGGGCATGGGTGAGAGAGGATGAGGAGGATGAGGACGGCTTGGTCATGCACTCGACCAAGTCTTCCGCATGTTGCAGCTCAACACGGCCAGCTGCCGAAAAAAAGGCCAAGCGTGTCCTACGGCCACGTGCTGATGAGGATGCACCGTCTCCAGGACCAGCACTAGACACAGAGCCTGCTTGCCCTCTCTTATTGGCTTGAGACTGTCTGCCTCTCCTTCTTGGCCTTCCAGACATACTAATGGCCGGTAGCTGCACTAAGCTGGGATATATATATATATATATATATACTGATACTGCAGCTAGCAAAATCAACTGCCTGCCTGTAGTATGAGAACACCACCAAGCTTCTACAGGTAGCTTTAGCTGAACACTGTGCAGAGCTCGCAAAAAACGAACTTGTAGCTTTTTTAGCTGCCTGCGATAGTGATAGGATCAGGAAAACACCACCAACCTTCTAACAGTAGCTTTAGGTGAACACTGTGCAGAGCTCGCAAAAAAATAACTTGTAGGTTTAGCTGAACACTGTGAGGTGGACGCACTACACTAACTTGTAGTTTTAGCTGAACACTGTGAGCAGGACGCACAGCACTAACTTGTAGTTTTAGCTGAACACTGAGCAGGACGCACTGCACTAACTTGTAGCTTTAGATGAACACTGTGCAGAGGTCTCACTACACCAACTTGTAGGTTTAGCTGAACACTGTGAGCAGGACGCACAGCACTAACTTGTATTTTTAGCTGAACACTGTGAGCAGGACGCACAGCACTAACTTGTAGTTTTAGCTGAACACTGTGAGCAGGACGCACTGCACTAACTTGTAGCTTTAGATGAACACTGTGCAGAGGTCTCACTACACCAACTTGTAGGTTTGCTGAACACTGTGAGCAGGACGCACTGCACTAACTTGAATTTTTAGCTGAACACTGTGAGCAGGACGCACTGCACTAACTTGTAGTTTTAGCTGAACACTGAGCAGGACGCACTGCACTAACTTGTAGCTTTAGATGAACACTGTGCAGAGGTCTCACTACACCAACTTGTAGGTTTAGCTGAACACTGTGAGCAGGATGCACAGCACTAACTTGTAGTTTTAGCTGAACACTGTGAGCAGGACGCACTGCACTAACTTGTAGCTTGAGATGAACACTGTGCAGAGGTCTCACTACACCAACTTGTAGTTTTAGCTGAACACTGTGAGCAGGACGCACTGCACTAACTGTAAATAGTCTAGCTGCCTGACTGTGGTACTAATAGGATCAAAAGAACACCAGTAATTTTCTTCAGGTAGCTGTAAATACTGTAACAAGACAAGCCTGCCTGTCAGTAGGAAGATAACAAGAACGGATCTAGCTAAACTGAATACAGTGTATATATATATATATGCAACACCTGGGATGCATATATATACACAATACACTGTAAGTGCAGCTAACTGACTGACTGTTCTGCCTAATCTATCTAACTCAAATCAAATGTCACTGTCTGTCTCTCTCTCTCTCTCAATGAACGCCGGAACACACACTACACAGGGCCGCCGTGCAGGCGGCCTTATATAGTGTGGGGCGTGTACTAAATCCCCTGAGCCATAATTGGCCAAAGCCTCCTTGGCTTTGGCCAATTACGGCTCTCTGTTCAGACGGCGCTGTGATTGGCCAAGCATGCGGGTCATAGTGCATGCTTGGCCAATCATCAGCCAGCAATGCACTGCGATGCAATTCGGTGAACGGGCGAACAGATGATGTCGAACATGGGTTAGACTCCAACACGAAGCTCATCCCTAGTCACAATATATAACTGTGTAAAGACTATATTTCACATATTCAAGTGAACAAACATCCGTTAATATAATATGAAAAAAGCAAACAACAAAAAGTCCATGTGAGCAATGATCACACCGCGAGACCTCTTATAGGGCCTATATCAATTGTGTTATGTAACATATATATATGTGATGATATAAGTATGAATAAACTTTTCAACCATATGAAAAATAAGATGTTCTTGCAGCCACAACATATGACATTAATGCCGCTTACCGGATAAGTTGGACCTCAAATTATAGAGATCATAAGAGTATGATGCATCAGCCTGCCGGCAACGATATCCTGCACCTGTCCTTCAATCCAGGAGATAAGCTCTCATCCAACCCCAACGACCAAAGGTAAGTGTTTTCTTGTCACAGTCTTGGATACCGGGATCAAGGAATAAACCACCCCAAATCAAGGTCTTCTTATGGAGATAAGCTTCAAAAAGGGTTTATTTCACTAAAAAGCACAGCAAGCATTCACAGCAAGCAACAGGAACAAAAAACGGTTAAAAATCGGGATACAACCAGGGATCAAACTAAATAGCTGAATGAAAAACGTAATGACATCACAATCATTTACCACACCTGAGGCGTTTCTTCATAGAAGGCATCAACTGGGAACGGAGGCAGTTGATGCCTTCTATGGAGAAACGCGTTGGATGGAGTAACTGATTCTGAAGTCATTACGTTTTTCATTCAGCCATTTGGTTTGATCCCTGGCTGTATCCCGATTTTTAACCGTTATTTGTTCCTGTTGTTTTTATGAGTGCTACGCTTGCTGTAAAAGCTTTGACTTTTAGTGAAATAAACCCTTTTTGAAGCTTATCTGCACTATGAAGCTTTACTTTTTTATCCCCTACTGAGCGGCAAACTCCCAGGACTATCTCCATAAGAAGACCCTGGTTTGGGGTGGTTTATTCCTTGATCCCGGTATCCAAGACTGTGACAAGAAAACACTTACCTTTGGTCGTTGGGGTTAGATGAGAGCTTATCTCCCGGATTGAAGGACAGGTGGAGGATATCGTTGCCGGCAGGCTGATGCATCAGGCTCTTATGATCTCTATAATTTGAGGTCCAACTTATCTGATAAGCGGTATTAATGTCATCTGTTGTGGCTGCAAGAACATCTTATTTTTCCGAAGGTTGAAAAGTTTATTCATATTTATATCATTACTTATATGGACTTTTGTTTCATAACACAATTGATATAGGCCCTATAAGAGGTCTCACGGTGTGATCATTGCTCACATGGACTTTTTGTTGTTTGCTTTTTTTTTATATTATATGATTACGGATGTTTGTTCACTTGAATATATGAAATATAGTCTTTAGACAGTTATATATTGTGACACATACTACTTTATGGTGGTTTAAGGCCACATTTATTGACGTATAAGTTCATTGTTTGATAATTAGTGTATAATTAGTGGATGCGCGCTTGTTTCTTTTGTAATACATGTTTTTGGGCTTTTTGTATTTAGGCTAACACAAGCAGGTGCACCTTTTCTTTTTATTTGGTTAGCGCAGAAATGCTTTTCTTTTAAGGAACTGTAAAGCAAGAAAATGTTCTGTGTAAAGGAGTTCCTTTTAAGAAAGAGAAGTTGGTTTGTGTGCCAAGAGTTGTGTACCTGCAGTGATAGAAAATCAGCCCTTCATTCCTGTGTACAGAGAGAGGTCTGTTTATAAAAGATTTATTGTGCAATTCTCTCGGGAAATGTTTTCTGGACACTTGCCGTCTATATTTTAAGGGAATTTGCCCTTCGTTTAAAAGGAAAATTCCATTTTGCCCCATTTGCCCATATTTTAAAGTGGAGTTCCACCCACTTTATTAAAGTTTCCCTGCCTGTGTTGGTGATCACAACTACGTTGCTCATTGGAAGTTTTTTTTTTTCCCCCCAAAGCAGTTTACCTTATTAGTCCATTAGAACGTTCCTCTTCCGCTGGTACCTCATATCGCATTGGCCCCTGGGATGGGAGCGCCATCAATCCCAGGAGGCAATGGGCAGTCTCCGCTTCTATTTCCATAGCCGCGCTTTGTACATAATGCGCATGCACCAGATTGGGAAGTGCATGCTGGGTAGCCAGCAGCGCAGTATCCCGGAAGGAGCAACAAGTGGGCATCAGATGCCCACACTGAAGATGGGAGCACGCTCGCTGAGGAAAGCACAGTGATTTTTTTTACGCAACAATCTAAAAAGAAAAAAACGACATTTAGTGCAAATGCCAAAATGTATTAGAAAAGATAAGACCATTGCGAAACGAAGAAAGGCTGGAACTCCACTTTAACTGCGTCAATACTGGGTTCTTTCACCCCCTTTCTGCCCAGGCTAATTTTCAGCTTTCAGCACTGTCACACTTTGAATGACAAATACTGAGATCGGGGATGCGCCGTGTCCAAGGACACGCATGTGCGGCGAGACTGGGACAATGTCATCCCAGAACGAGAGAAACACCCTGCCGCTGTCATTATACAATACGGCGGGCGGGAGGTGGTTAAAAGAGCTTTCACCCATCACATCATTAGTAAGACATCATCTGGAATATGCAGTTCGGTTTTGGGCACCGGTTCTCAAAAAGGATATGGGGGAACTGGAGAAAGTGCAGAGAAGAGCAACCAAACTGATGAGAGGCATGGAGGAGCTCAGCTATGAGGAAAGATTAGAGGAACTGAATTTATTTTCTCTTGAGAAGAGGAGATTAAGGGGGCATATGATCAACGTGTATAAATATATAAGGGGTCCATATAGTGAACTTGGTGTTGAGTTATTCACTTTAAGGTCATCACAGAGGATAAGGGGGCACTCTTTACGTCTAGAGGAAAAAAGATTTATTCTCCAAATATGGAAAGGTTTCTTCACAGTAAGAGCTGTGAAAATGTGGAATAGACTCCCTCCAGAGGTGGTTCTGTCCAGCTCAGTAGATTGTCTTAATCTTAAAAAGGTCTGGATTCTTTCCTAGATACACATACAGTAATATAACTAGATACTAATATTTTATAGGTAAAGTTGACCCAGGGAATATCCAATAGCCTGTTGGAGGATCAGGAAGGATTTTTTTCCCCCTGCTGGAGCAAGTTGGATCATCTTTTATTGGAATGTTTGTTTTTTTTTACTTCCTCTGGATCAACTGTGGGTATAGGATAGTGTATATGGAGGTTTTCTATTGGTGTGTTTTTTTCTGTGTTGGTTGAACTACTGGATGGAAATGCAAAATGTGATTGGCAAATCTTTTTCATTAAACTTGGGCGAAATCCATAAAATATAGAACAGAATAATCCGCAGCAGTTATTCACTGAGCAAGTCTCATAGGGAATTCTTTAAAAATAGACCCCAAAGTGTATTTGGGGTTCATAATAGATTGATGCTGGATTGATGCAGTGGATTTGAAACAAAGCCAAGGCGTAAACTGTTGGTTCCATGTAAATCCTGAATGTAAGCCCCCAACTACATCTCTAGCCTGGTCTCAAAATATCAACCAAATAGTCCTTTTCGCTCCTCCCAAGACCTCCTGCTCTCTAGCTCCCTTGTCACCTCATCCCATGCTCGCCTCCAGGACTTCTTCCGAGCTTCCCCCATGTTCTGGAATGCTCTACCCCAATCTGTCCGCCGCTCTCTTACTATGTCTACTTTCAGATGATCTCTGAAAACTCATCTCTTCATAGAAGCATATCTGGCCCCCACCTAACAACTGTACATTTATCTTCTCCATCAGTTCATCTCCCACAGTTACTACCTCTTGTATCTCTTGACATTCCCTCTTAGATTTTAAGAAGAGCAGGCCTCTCTGATTCCTACTGTATTAAAGCGGAGTTCCACTGTTTTTTTAGTGTAGCGCCCACCTACTTAGGTGTGTGCTAGATTAGACAGTTAGGATTAAAGCTAGGCCAAATTACCAGTGTTTTACCCTGAGGTGTAAACTGGTGGGTTTAGTTTCTTTGGGAGTTTGGTTAGAGTAAAGGAAGGTGTGGCCACCTACACTCTGCCTGTGCAATTTCCTTAATTTTCTATGACTTGATCTGGAAAGTGGGAGGAATGAAGGACTAGAGTGGCAAGTAGTCTTCTGGAGACCCCCATGAGCCAATCATTGATTTACTTGGGCACAGGCGGGACTCCTATAAAAGACAAGGTCACATGGTTCCAAGTGTTTTTTTTGGTTTTAAGGTTGGAGTTGGGAGACAGAGAAGAGGATGTAGAGACTGGTGCAGCTCGGGTGCTCTCCCCTGCGGGAGAGGGGAGTACGCCATATGGAGAGGAGACCCCAGGAGAAGATTTTATGAGAAGGTTGCTATTATTGACAGACACAAAGACTGGGAGAGGACCCTCCGTGGCAGGCATGGACGGTTGCTCGGGAGCACATGTGAGTGTAACCCAGGGGAACAGCACTTCTAAGAGACTTTAAAGGGGTTAGGGTGGGGTCCAGGAGGGAAAGATACAGAAGTGGACCTTAGAGAACTAACACCCTGGAGGAATCCAAGGGAGGGGCCACCTAGGAATTGCCTAGGCGGTTAGAACCCCGGAAGGAGGAAGTGGGACAGGAAGTCCCACTCCAAACCAGGTACCCAGCCTCCCCCCAAAAATTGTCAATTGTGGCATGTCAGGGGGGAGGAGTACTTAAAGCGGAAGTTCCATTTTTGGGTGGAACTCCGCTTTGAAGTGTATTGTATTTGTACTGTCTACCCTCAAGTTGTAAAGCGCTGCGTAAACTGTCTATGCTATATAAATCCTGTATAATAATAATAATAAATACCGTATTTATCGGCGTATAACACGCACTTTTTTCCCCTTAAAATCAGGGGAAGATCGTGGGTGCGTGTTATACGCCGATCCCCACTCTGTGTGCCAAAAAAGCCACGAGCGCCGCGAAAAAAACGAGCGCCGACGGAAAAAAACGAGCGCCGCCGAAAAAGACCGAGCTGAGTGCTCGGCTCCACTCGCAGTCACGCTGCCCCGCCTCCCTGCAGAGGATGAGAAGCGAGCGCTTCCGAAAAAGACCGAGCCGAGTATACTGTGTACTCGGCTCGGCTCGCAGTCCCGCCCAGCTCCTTTGATGGACATAACACTCCGTCCAATGGCAGGACTGGGCGGGACTGCGATCGGAGCCGAGCCGAGTACACAGTATACTCGGCTCGGTCTTTTTCGGAAGCGCTCGCTTCTCATCCTCAGCAGGCGGGGCAGCATGACGAGCCGAGTACACAGGCTCTGTCAATCGGCGGCAGATTTAAATGGCGCGAACAGCGCAAGGCTGCACTGGGCATGGCTGCATTGGGCAAGGCTGCACTGGGCAAGACTACACTGGGTAAGGCTACATTGGGCAAGGCTGCATTGGGCAAGGCTTCACTGGGCAAGGCTGTACATGGCAAGGCTGTACATGGCAAGACTGCACTGGGTAAGGCTGCACTGGGCAAGGCTGCACTGGGCAAGGCTGCACTGGGCAAGACTGCATATGACTAAGGGCAAGGCTGCTTATGACAATGGGCAAGGCTGAAAATAGACACTGATCATTCTGCAATGATGGACAAGGCTACAGATGAACACTGATGAGGCTGCATTGATGGGCATTTAAATATAAGTTTTTTTTTTCCTTAAACTTCCCTCCTAAAAGCTTTTTTCCTTAAAATGCTCTCCTAAACTTGGGGTGCGTGTTATACGCCGGCGCGTGTTATACGCCGATAAATACGGTAATAATAACAATTTGCTTATATACAAAACAGAAGTCACAGAAAGGCCTAGAGCATTACCAGATACAGCTTTATTGGAAAAGGAAAAAATGAGTGCATACATACAATAGCCATTGGCTAATATTTCTTATAGACCAGACCTGAGTGGCAGGGTCTTCTTCATGAGGTGGAGTACCAACATAACCCTGGCGTCACCTCACAAACTGGTGTCATTTGGTGTGATAGAAATCCTATTCAAATGATTCGGCCTTAATCCAACACATATTAAACATTTGGAAAAACATTTACCTGCTCATGCGCATTGCTACAGGCAACTGTGTGGGCCGAATCTAAAACTAAACTGTTTTAGAAGCATTTTAAGAAAATCGCATACAGCAGGTTTTTTTCCCCCCAACATTTTTCCCCTTATTTAGTGAAAAACAACAAAACCAAGTGAATATTAAATAGCAACAAAAGAAAGCTATCTAAGAAAAAAAAAACGATATAAAATTATTATGAGTACAGTGCTGCATGACTGATTAATTGTCAGGCAAACTATAGCATCGCTCAAAACTGAAAAATGGCCTGGTAATGAAGGACTATTGCTGGTTGGTACTCAAGTGGCTAATTTGTTGAATGTACGGGAGAACTGTAGTGTATAAACATGGGGAATTTGCAGTGGTTGTCTCATTCTTTGCTTTATAAATACGCCCTTAGAATTAAAGGTTTGACATCGGGAAATAGATTTATTACCTCTGCCCATTCTGTAGACCCTAAGAGTCCAAACTCTTCTGCATCCCAGCTGGCAAAAATCATTGTTCTTCTTGGCCTCCAACCTAAAATTATTATTTTTTTTTTTTTTGAAAGAACAAAAACATCATGATTGCATTCAAACATACTAAAATTACAATCATTACGTGTATTCAGAAACCAGCGCAAGTGAAGCCAGGGATGTTTTCCATAGTAATCAGGTACAGTGCCTTGCAAAAGTATTCACCCCCCTTGGCATTTTTCGTGTTTTGTTGCCTCACAACCTGGAATTAACATGGATTGTTTGAGGATTTGCATCATTTAATTTACAGAACACGCCCACAACTTTGAAGATTTTTTTTTTATATTGTGAAGCAAACAACAAATAGGACAAAATAACAGAAAAAGTCAATGTGCATAACTATTCACCCCCCTAAAGTCAATACTTTGTAGAGCCACCTTTTGCGGCTATCACAGCTCCAAGTCGCTTTGGATAAGTCTCTATGAGCTTGCCACATCTTACCACTCTGATTTTTGTCCATTTCTCCTTGCAAAACTGCTCCAGCTCCTATAAGTTGGATGGTTTGTGCTTGTGAACAGCAATCTTTAAAGTCTGACCACAGATTTTCTATTGGATTGAGGTCTGGACTTTGACTAGGCCATTCCAACACATTTACATGTTTCCCCTTAAACCACTCAAGTGTTGCTTTAGCAGTGTGTTTGGGGTCATCGTCCTGCTGGGAGGTCATTTCACTAATTATGTGACTTCTGAAGGTAATTGGTTGCACCAGAGTTTTTTTTATGGGCTTCATAACAAAGAGGGTGAATACATGCGCACATGCCAATTATAATTTTTTTATTTCTGAAAAATAGTTTTATGTATATATTTTTCTAATTTTACTTCACCAACTTAAACTATTGTGTTCAGATCCAGCACATATAATTCAGATTAAAAAACATTGAACTAAAGGCTGTAATGTAACAAAATATGTAAAAGGCCAGGGGGGGGGGGGGAGAATACTTTTGCAAGGCACTGTACATACTATCACTTAGCTGGGGCTACATGTGGAGGAAAAAAAAGCAAATTTAAATAAGAAAATAAATACATAAAAGCACGATGACTGATGTGTAGCAGTTAAATGATTTCCAGACTTGCTTTGTGCCCAGCACTAAATCCAATAGCTATATAAAGCCCTGTAAGTTATTACTGCAGGAAGGTTGGTGGCTACAACTGCTTGGCTTGCCCAAGGCCTATGCGGTGTTTATTAGCTTCCCAGCTCTGCACTTTGCTCTGCACTTGTCAATAGGGATGGGTACCTAAACCATGCAGATGGTGGGGACATTTCTAGAACAAATGCTTCAAAAGGAACTATTCTATGGGGGAGGGTGCTCAAAAAAAATCTGCTGTATTAATGCTAGTGACAGAATGCAATATCTATTCAGTATATATATTTTCTCTTACAGCGCAAGAGCCACTAATAGCCCCCAAGGATTGCAGAAGCCAGACCACAAGTCAATAATTAAATGCATGAAAGAATGCAGGTATGGCTAGATGGTTGTATTGGATACAGCACCTCATCCCAAATTAATGAAATAAATTAGTAGGTAGAGGGACAGGGGATTATAACGGCGCTAGGGTAAAATAATATAATAATTAAATGCAGTCAGTAGCTAGCCACAAATTCTTCAGATCAGCTGCTCATTAGATAGAAGGCATATATCTACCATATAGTAGATGAACCAAAGAGGGTGCTTCTAAGTGCAGCAATATAATGAATTTATTAATAAAAAGGAAGAATATCCACTCGCATTTAGTAGAATGAAAAAGTGCATATCATGTGAACACAAGGCATTCCTTGGACCACAGATGACGGCCTTGTGTTCACATAATAAGCACTTTATCATTTTACTAAAACGAGCAGATAATTTTCCTTTTTTATTAATAAATGTAGTATATCGCTGCACTTAGAAGTGCCCTCTAGTGTTCTTCTGCAATATCTACGGTATGTCATTTTTAATTTGACAATAGTTCTACTTTTATTAAAATGTATAATTTAGGTACATTGGCCCTAGTATGTATACTGTATTTAATAATGTGAGTTAGGGACCTTAGACTGTAAGCTCGAGGGCAGGAACCGATGAGAATTTACAATAAATATGTGTAAAATTGATGGAGCTATACAAGTACCTGTAATAAATAAAATAAAAGTTAAATGTGTGCAATTTTAATAAGTGTATTAACACTGTGATTTTTTTTTTCAGAATAAAAGGATGGTATCATATTTAAAAATAGAAACAGTAAAATGGGGATTAGCAACTCAGGATGCCATAGTATGGAATAAGCTTACAACTGCTACATTGTTGCTCCCTGGCTGCTACAGCTATCCAACAATTGTGGGTGTTTTATATACTGGCTTCCCCCACCACACACTGTGGTTCTAATGCCGCGTACACACAAGCGGACTTTACGGCAGACTTTGCCCGGCGGACGGGATTTCGTCGGACAATTCGATCGTGTGTGGGCTCCAGCGGACTTTGTTTTCTCAAAAGTTGGACGGACTTAGATTTGAAACATGTTTTAAATCAATCCGTCGAAATCGAGTCCGGTCTAAAAGTCCGCCGCCTGTATGCTAGTTCGACGGACAAAAAGCCACGCTAGGGCAGCTATTGGCTACTGGCTATCAACTTCTTTGTTTTAGTCCGGTGTACGTCATCACGTACGAATCCGACGGACTTTGGTGGATTGTGTGTAGGCAAGTCCGTTCATTCAGAAAGTCCGTCGTAAAGTCCGCCGTAAAGTCCGCTCGTGTGTACGCGGCATAAGTCCGTCCAACTTTTGAGAAAACAAAGTCCGCTGGAGCCCACACACGATCGAATTGTCCGACGAAATCCCGTCCGCCAGGCAAAGTCTGCCGTAAAATCCGCTCGTGTGTACGCAGCAATAGGTTTAGACATCACAGATATGCAAATTTTAGAAACAATTAAGAAGCACAGAAGAAGAAGAAGCACGAACGCAATGAAGCCCCCGCCCCCCACCATGGCATTATGTAAGGGATAGGAAAATACTGTAAAATTTGTGGTTGTCAACTTATGAGCTAAAGAGGGCCTCAAATGGGGCCCCTGACATCACCAAAGGGCCACACATAATGTTCAATATATGTAATGCTTGTAATTACTCAAAAAGGGGGAACCGGATGAGACTTTAGCGGTACCAAATTGAATAATAAAAGAAAATGTTGTAAAATATACACTTTATTGACAAAGATTAAAAATTACAATACACCAAGAGTATATAACAACCAAAGCATCAGTAAAGCTCTGCATCATATGAAGTTCCATCCGTTAAAGTGGTTGTAAATCCTGTTACACCACTTGTACCTACACCTGTAGGTACTGTAAATATCTCCTAAACTTGCACAGTTTAGGAGACATTTACTATATACGATACCTGGTGCCGTTTCTTCAGGCCCCGTGCCATGACCGGCGGCTCCCGCGCGCATGTGCGGGAGTGACGTCATCGCGGCTCCAGCCAATCACAGCGCCAGAGCCCGCATACCCGGAGGTAACTCCGGTGAAAGATGTCGGCCCTGTACTAGGTGTGCCGGCACCAATTCAGGGCATTGTTCTAAGGTAAGTATTTCATAATGAGCTAGTATGCGATGCATACTAGCTCATTATGTCTTTGTCTTGCAGGTTTTTTTTTTTTTGGAGGTTTACAACCTCTTTAAGGTGTCATTCAGATAGCAACAAGAAAACCTCAATGTGTTCCAACTCATAAAGAGAGTCTTCAACAAGAGGAAAATGGTATATTACATACTTCAAGATGCATTAATAAAAACCATAGAGGAATGCAAGTTCAAGTGAGAGCCCCCAGATGGGAGACAGGGCTCAACTAACTGTTCAACAATGGTAAGGAATAATAATCTTACACAAATCGGTGACAGAGTCCAGGGCTCCAAGGATCGTCTAAAAAAAAATATTAAAAGCCAGCAGCTACAAATACTGCAGCTGCTGACTTTTAATAAATGGCCACTTACCTGTCCCAGCGTCCAGTGATGTCGGCAGCCGATACCGAGAACTCGCTCGGTTCTCGGCAGCTGCCGCCGCCATCCTAGGTGAGGGAATCAGGAAGTGAAGCGTTGCGGCTTCACTTCCCGGTTCCCTAATGCGCATGCGCGAGTCGCGCTGCGCATCGTAACTGGTCCCCGCTATCTCCTGGGACCTGTGTGTTTCCCAGGAGACAGCGCGGAGGGACAGGAAGAGGCATAGACTCCCATGGGAGTCTATGCCGGAAGTGGGTGCAAATACCTGTCTTAGACAGGTATCTGCACCCCCCTCCCCCCTGAAAGGTGCCAAATGTGACACCGGAGGGGGGGAGGGTTCCGAAAAGCGGAAGTTCCATTTTTGTGTGGAACTCCGCTTTAATGGTAGCAACAGATCCAACACAGAGACAGCACTGTTTTTTTAAATGCATCTTGAAGTAGGCAACATACCATTTCCTCCTGATGAAGCCTCTTTATGAGTTAAAACACACTGAGGTTCTCTTGTTGCCATCTGAATGGTCACTGCCAGGTGTTTTTTCACCTTAATGCATAGGATGCATTAAGGTGAAAAAACACAAAGGTTTACAACCCCTTTAATGGATGAAACTTCATAGGATGCAGAGCTTTACTGATGCATAGGTTGTTATATATGCTTGATGTATTGTAATTTGTAATCTTTGGTAATAAAGTGTATATTTTACAACATGTTTGTTTATTGGTCAATTGGGTACCGCTAAAGTGCCATCCGGTTGCCCCTTTTTGAGTAATTGAGTTTAATAGGGATGAGGTACTATTTATGACACAGATTGGGATTTAGACCCCTTTCACACTGGGGCATTTTTCAGGTGCTTTAGTGGTAAAAAAAAGCGCCTCTAAAGCGCTTGAAAGAAGCCTCATCTGCAATCCCAATGTGAAAGCCAGAGTGCTTTAAGAGCCCTTTCACACTGCCAGTGCCCGAAAAACGCTGGTAATCTAGCGGAGCTTTACCAGCGTTTTTCAAGCGATAACGAGGCACTTTGGACCCCCACTAGTGGTCAAATAAAGGGTTAAAAGCGCCCACAAAGCGCCGCTGCCAAAGTGCTTTACAGGCGCTTTGCAGGCACTTTCCATTGATTTGAATGGGAAGGGGCGCTTTAGGAGCGGTGTATTCACCGCTCCTAAAGCGCTGCAAAGAACCTGCTTGCAGGACTTTTTCTGACGCCCTGCCAGCGCAGCTCCTCAGTGTGAAAGCATTGGGATTCCAGATGAGGCTTCTTTCAGGCGCTTTACAGGTGCTTTTTTTCACGCTAAAGCACCTGAAAAACGCCCCAGTGTGAAAGGGGTCTTAGCAACAAGCATATGTATATGTAATGCTTGAGAGGTCTGTCAGAAACTGCAGACTAAAGCTGGCCATACACCATACAATTTTCCTGTTCAATTTTCTTTAGATTTACCTTCAACTATGTAGTACAAGGGCCTGCCTGATTGCATCCAAATTGAAAGTGTTTAGGTTTGACCTCCTATTATATGGTTTTGGTAAATCTAAAGGAAAGTTGAATAGGAAAATTGAATAGTGTATGGCCAGCCTTAAATCGGAAGTAAACTCATATGAGAAACAAACTGTAAAAAAATGAAATGCCCCCTGTTGAAAAGTCTGCATACCCTTAGTTCATAATACTGTGTATTGCCCCCTTTAGCATTAAGCGTGAAGTCTTTTGTAATAGTTGTCTAAGAGGACCCAAATTTTTGCAGGTGGTACAGCTGCCCATTCGTCTTGGCAAAATGTCCCCAGGTCATGCAAAGTCTTTAACCACTTCCCGCCCGGCCTATAGCAGAATGACAGCGGGGAAGTGGTTCAGTTATCCTGACTGGACGTCATATGACGTCCAACAGGATAACAAGCCAGCGCGCCCTCGGGGGGACGCGCAGCGTGGCAATCGGTGGTGTGTCAGTCTGACACAACGCAACTCCAATCTAGGTAAACAGCCTCTGATGGAGGCTCTTTACCATGTGATCAGCTGTGTCCACTGGAGCAGTGCGCTGGCAGGGCGCTCAAAAAAGTCCTGCAAGTAGCAACTTTGAGGCGCTGTAGGTGTATATACCGCTCCTAAAGCGCCCCTGCCGACTGAAATCAATGGGCAGCGCCACCGAAGCGCCGCTACAGTGGAGCTTTGTGGGCACTTTTAACCCTTTTTTGGCCATTAGTGGGGGTTAAAACTGCCCCACTAGCGGCCCAAAGAGCGCCGTAAAAACAACGGTAAAGTGGCGCTAAAAATGGCGGCGACTTACCACTGACGCCTGGCACTGCTCAGTGTGAAAGTGCCCTTAGTTTTAGGATTGTGCCATTCTGTTATGACTTGCAGTTCAATATTAATCCCATAAGAATAAAAAGAAATGTGTTTTGCCTGCTCACTCATGTTTTCTTTAAAAAAGGCCACACTGTATCGTATACCAATTCTCCAAGGGTGTGTAAACTTTTGAGCACAGCTGTATTGGCATGTACTGCAAAAGCACAATAACAAAATACATTGGGAAGTAACATAAAAAAAAAAGAAATCAAGTAAATTAGGGGAAGCCAAATGCATTACCTGTTTTTTTCAGTTTCCCGGCACTCCTGACAATCTCGTTCACCACCGCCGCTCCACTCTGCGGATCAATCCCTCCAAACACCCAGGAATCCCTATGGCCGCCAAGGATGACATACCTGTCTAAGAAGGACATTGGCTTGTTTTAGGAACTCCACTTGGCATTATTTCTATGTACTTTCTATGAAATCGGATTTCACAACAACAGCAACCCTACTGTTTACACATGCTGTGGCTGCGGTCCCTGCTCTGTTTCAGTTATAAAATCAGGTCCAAATTTTTGGCTGAATTCGGACCTGAAACGGAGCCAAAGACGCACAAGACCTTTGCCTAATGCGGTCCGCGGCCGCCCGGGGGTGTGTGAACCGGCTCCATTGAGAGCCAGTCACACTCTCCTGCAGGGGCGGACTGACAACTCATGGGGCCCCCGGGCAATAGGAGATTATGGGGCCCCCGGGCAATAGGAGATTATGGGGCCCCCAGGCAATAGATTATGGGGCCACACAGTATACACACACATACAGTATACCCACACAGACACACAATATACACACACAGAATACACATGCACACACTGAAAAGGTACTGGAGAGGCGGGGCAGCTATAATCTTGGGATTTTTTTAAAAAACACAGATTTTTACATACTGTCCCTGGTTTTATTGAGGCTGCCAACCCTAATGGGGCCCCTTAGCGGTATGGGGTCCTCGGGCAGTGCCCGAGTGCCCGAATGGTCAGTCGGCCCTGCTCTCCTGTCATGCAAATTGGATGTGGGGAGACCTGCATCAATTCGCATAAGTGTGAACTCAGCCTAAAAGTATGTACAGCCAAAATGTTGTTTTTGTTTGTTGAGTAGGGAAGGGTTAGAAGCTCTGTCAAGTTTTTAAAGGGCATTTCCACCTTCACAACTAAAAAAATAAAAGATGAATTCTCAACATTCTCCCTTCTCCGCTGAACGCTGCTGCACTTATTTGCTGTGTTGAGAATCATCGGTCGCCCACATCTGCTGGTGCACCGGTTTTGTTGTCGGAAAGTTCGATCGTGTGTACGGGGCATTAGACTTTTAAACTCTGTACACAGCCTCAGAGGCTGTACAGCAGTATAATGCTGGCAATGGCTCAGGGCATTGGTCAGCACGGTCATGGGCTACAAAGAGTGCCCATCACCTACCCAAAGCACTGTCCCCTGTGACAGCAATAAAGTTAAATGAAAAAAAATGCATATAAAATAGATAAAAATAATTTTAAAAATGTTAACGCCTGTCCCCTCACGCATACATGCAAATGTGCGCTTAGGTCTGGCAAACATATGTAAATGCTGATTGCACCACATACTGTATGTGAGATATCACAGTGAACATCAGAGAGAGAGAGTACAATAATTCTTTGGCCAAAACTTGCGATTGACTCAAAATTGATAACCTGTAAAGGCTTTTAAAGCATCACCTATGGTAAATTTTAGGTACCAAAGTTTACTGCCATTTTACAGGTGTGCACAACCTTAAATCTTGACACGTTGGTATCCATTTATTCAACGCACCATCCTTTATAACTTTACCAAATATTGGGTATTGTATTGTGTATGTGTGCACTAAAAAATAATTTAGGTGTATTTTCCTGAAAAATATACGGCTGCGCAAATCTTGTGCGATATTAAAAAAAATTGCAACAGCCACTATTTTATTCTCTAGGGCCTCTGCTTTCAGAAAATATACAATGTTTGGCAAGTTCTAATTACATTTTCTAGCAACAAAATGCAAATCTCAACATGTGTGGCCTGCTAGGCAAGCAGTTAAGTGTCAAAATGCTAACCCATCACACCGCAACGCAGCCATGTGTATTGTACATGGTTGCGGTACAGCCCCATTCACGCTTTTCGGAGGCAATACTGCCAGTCAAGTGGCAACATGCTGTATAATTTTTGCTGTGGCCGCAAAGCATTGCTAATACAGCATGGGAACAGCTCTGTGCAGCGGAATATATCTGAATGATGGGTGCAGCTACAGGCATCAGACATCGTCTTTTTCAGCCGGCTATTCTCTATACCATAAGAACGATCATTGCGGCTATTCCTCCGCTTGATCGTTCTTATGGGTGGCGAGAGGGGACATCCCCCCCCCCCGCTGCCGCCACCCTCCAGTGCTTCTGCCGACTCACCGCTTCCATTGGTGAGTTGTAGACCAATGCGTGCATTTGCCTTTGTGCGCGAGCATGGGGGGGACGGGGGCGCTTTAATGTTTTTTTTTATCATATATTTAATTTTTAAACATTTTTTTATACTGTTTCTTTAACCGCGTCAGCCCCGGAAGATTTTACCCCCTTCCTGACCAGAGCACTTTTTGCGATACGGCACTGCGTCGCTTTAACTGACAATTGCGCAGTCATGCGACATTGCACCCAAAAAAAATTGACATCCTTTTTTTCCCACAAATAGAGCTTTCTTTTGGGGGTATTTGATCGCCTCTGCGGTTTTTATTTTTTGCGCAAAAAAAGAGCAAAATTTTGAAAAAAAAAAAAAAGCAATATTTTTTACTATTTGCTTTAATAAAGATCCCCCAAAAATATACACAAAAAATATTTTTTTTCCTCAGTTTAGGCCAATATGTATTCTTCTACATATTTTTGGTAAAAAAAAAAAATCGCAATAAGCGTATATTGATTGGTTTGCGCAAAAGTTATAGCGTCTACAATATAGGGGATAGTCTTATGGCATTTTTATTATTCATTTTTTTTTATTAATAATGGCGGCGATCTGCGATTTTTTATTGTGACTGTGACATTATGGTGGACACATTGGACACTTTTGACACTATTTTGGGACCATTGTCATTTATACAGCGATCAGTGCTATAAAAATGCACTGATTACTGTGTAAATGACACTGGCGTGGAAGGGGTTAAGCACTAGGGTGCGATCAAGGGGTTAAGTGTGTCCTAGGGAGTGATTCTAACTGTGGGGGGGATGGGCTACTACTCACATGACAGCGATCACCGCTCCTGATGACAGAGAGCAGTGATCTCTGTCATGTCACTAGGCAGAACGGGGAAATGCCTTGTTTACATATGCATCTCCCCGTTCTGCGGCTCCATGACACGATTGCCAGGACACCGGCGGACATCAAGTCCGCGGGTCCCGCGGGCACGGTCCCGCTGTGTGCGACGCGTGCACCCGCTAGCCCAGCCAATTAAAGGGGACGTACAGGTACGCCCATTTGCCCACCACTGCCATTGTGCCGATGTATATAGCTCGGCAAGTGGTTAAAAAAAAAAAGTATCACTTTTATTGCTGTTAAAAGAAAGATTTGGGGTCTATTAGAACTCAGATGTCTCCTCTGCCCTAAAAGCATTTGACCACAAAAACATTGGTGTGTTCAGATGCTTTACCAACTTAAAAAAAATGGAGCGGTTTACATTCAGAAAACCGAAAGGGACATTGCTTCTGGGTTCCTATACCACAGAGATCATGGTGAACCTTCCAGTCCTCCATGATCTCTGTAGTAGGCCGGCTTTTATTCCGGGTCGTCATGGGAGATCCCAGAGAGGCACCAGTGGGCACGACCCCTCCCGCTGCCTGTAAAAGCAATACAGCGGCTAATTAGCCACTAGAATGGCTTTTACTGTACATAAAAGCCGGCGCCGGCTTTAAAAAAACAATACCAGGATGATATGCCTGTAGCCGTAGGCATCATCCCGGTACAACCACTTGAAGCCAAATGACGTACATGTATGTGATTTAGCGGATAATACGTATCTTCCCTCTACAGGTTGATGTTAGAAGAGGGGTGGGAGCAGTTTTCTGCTTTATTTTCCTTATATTTATTGAAATAACTAAATTCTATAATCAAATGATTTGATTAAAATGTACCATAAACTTTTAAATTGGCCCAAAGTCAAATCCTTAAAGCCTAACTGCAGGTTTTGTGTTATCTTAGCCGAAACAAATTCTTTCCTTCACTAATGCTTGGTTCACACCATCCAGACGCCACCAAGTGTGGGCGTGATATGTGCATTTTCTGCACGTTCCCATCTGTCATGTGTATAGCGTTCAATTTGTTTCTGTGGGTTGCCCTATGTGCAAGAAAGAACAATTCTCGGACTCTTTTCGAAAAACAGACCTGGTCAGACACACCCCCCTCCCTTCCACTACACAATACAAGTCTGTTGTACTGAGGGGTGTGGCTGTTACTCAGCTCTGCCAGCACAGAGCACTGCAGTGCAAGGGCAACAAGCAGCATTCTTACTAACAGAAGAAGAGATTTTAAGTAATTTCCAAGTAAGTCATGCAGGGCTATAAAAAGAGGTGAGACTTCAATTGGTTTTTTTAAAGGATGTGAGACTTCAAATGAGCTTTTACGTTTTTTTAATGACTCACTATCTGGATTTAACAGAAGTTTTTTTTTTTTTTTTCCTGTAACATGTGCCTGAAGCTCAGTTTAATATAAAGCCAGACTTATGTGCTTATAGCAGGAATACTTAAAAATGCATGTACTTATGTTAGAATGAATATGGAATTACTTTCTACTCCTATTAATAACCATTTATCACTTCAGATGTGTCACATTTTCTACAGGCTGGTTATATTAATAATTGCTGCAATTTAATGAAAGGATTCTAATATTCCACTGTCACCTGGCTCCACGGCTCCTTTGATGGTTCCAATGACATTATAAACTCTTCTTATTTCGTTGTGCGTTTGGATGTGCATCCTCACCTTCCTGCAAAAAAATGGCAGACTATTACAGGTGTATAACACGCACATTCATTTTAAGAGGGAAGTTTCAGGAAATTTAAAGCAAAATAAGGGTCAGTGCCCATCTGCAGCCTCACCATTGCCATCAATGCAGGCTGATCAATGCCCATCTGCAGCCTCACCATTGCCATCAATGCAGCAGCCTCACCATTGCCATCAATGTAGCCTGATCAATGCCCATCTGCAGCCTCACCATTGCCATCAATGCAGCAGCCTCACCATTGCCATCAATGCAGCAGCCTCACCATTGCCATCAATGCAGCAGCCTCACCATTGCCATCAATGCAGCAGCCTCACCATTGCCATCAATGTAGCCTGATCAATGCCCATCTGCAGCCTCACCATTGCCATCAATGCAGCAGCCTCACCATTGCCATCAATGCAGCAGCCTCACCACTGCCATCAATGTAGCCTGATCAATGCCCATCTGCAGCCTCACCATTGCCATCAATGCAGCAGCCTCACCATTGCCATCAATGCAGCCTGATCAATGCCCATCTGCAGCCTCACCATTGCCATCAATGCAGCAGCCTCACCATTGCCATCAATGTAGCAGCCCCACCATTGCCATCAATGCAGCAACCTCACCATTGCCATCAATGCAGCAGCCTCACCATTGCCATCAATGCAGCAGTCTCACTATTGCCATCAATGCAGCAGCCTCACCATTGCCATCAATGCAGCAGCCTCACCATTGCCATTAATGCAGCAGCCTCACCATTGCCAATGCAGCAGCCTCACCATTGCCAATGCAGCAGCCTCACCATTGCCAATGCAGCAGCCTCACCATTGCCATCAGTGCAGCCTGATCAATGCCCATCTGCAGCCTAGAGAGGACAGGGAGGGGGACGGGACGAGCGCCGACAGATTACATACAGTGAGAATCTCCAATGATAGACAGATCAGTGGTCCAATGGCTGCCCAGGAGACGGGACTTCCTATTACAGAGGCCACCAAGTAAACAGGAGATTCTCCTGTATGTAATCTGACGGCACTCGTCCCGCCCCCCTCCCTGTCCCCTCCGAGGCAGATAAAATTGAAGTATTGGCGTATAACACGCACACACTATTTGCACCCGATTTTCATGGTGAAAAAGTGAGAGTGTTATACGCCAATAAATACAGTATGTAAGCACTGCATAAAGTGATAGCACTATATATAATAAGTAACTGTAATAAATAAATACATTTTTAATTATTTTCAGGCCTCATACATACAGGGTGTTTAGCCCGAGTACATTAGACTCCAGCGCACCATCCACCCCACTGCTGGCAGCCTGTAAAACTCTATGAGAGTCTAAAAGCTGCTGCAGCTGGATGGTGCACTGAGCAGTACTCACATTTAGGGCAGTATGTGATCTTCCTAACAGAGCCCCAAATAGCAGTAAAAACCCAACAGGGGTTCTAACCCTCCCCCAACACACACACACACTCTCTATTCAAAACAAGGATAAATTCACCTTTAAAAAAAGAAAAACAAATAAATGCACTTTTTTACCTGCCAAAATCTATGTATTTATAGATTAAAATAATAATAATAATGAATACACAAATTTTTGCAGGTAAAAAAAAGTGCATTTTTTTATTTATTTTCTGCAACCTGCATATCATTGGACCCACGATCAGCAGATCATGGGCGCAATGTCAGGTTCCTGCAGAACCTCAGTATAGCTGTCTGCCCGTACCTCCCATAGAGGAAGAATCAATGAATCAAGGAAGTGCTCACCAGAGCTTTTGCATTTCATTGAGAACTACAAGCTGTCTGCCACAGTGGCAGAGGGGACTTGTAGTTCATTCATTCTCAGATCGCTGTGAATGAATGCAAGGGCTGTGTGGGCGGAGCCCTGTGCAGCCATGCTCTTTTTAAATTGTAACAGTGGGTGCGGGGAGAAGATCTCCCACCCAATGTCACAGCAGGGGATTAGAGGGGCACCTGTAGGTGCTCTTTGGTAACATGTTATATATATTACACCCTAAATACGGATGTAACATATGTGGCCTTCTCCTTTAAAGCTGAAGTTTACTCTGCTTTTCGTTTGCATTCTCTGGTTCCTTTTTTCTCCCTTTATCAAAATGCCAATTCATGTTCTAAATAAAACCGGTTTTCATTACATACCCATATTTAGATGCAGTGATGTCATCAAGGGTACATAAATGAGTTATGGTGTCGTCAAAAAGATGACACCATGGCAGGGAGCAGAGAATAGTTAAAATTCCATTATTACACCAATTCTGGTGTGGGTCCGCATATCCAATAAGCCAATATGCAAAAAAAAAAAAAGATGGGGGAAAGGACCCCAGAGAAAAGTAGGTATTAAATGCGACCCTAAATGGTAATATCAGAAGTAAACTTCCCTGGTTTGTTTGTACCTATAGGTAAGCCTTATTATAGGCCTACCTATAGGTACTGTAAATATCTCCTAAACCTGCACGATTTAAGAGATTTTTACTATATACTCAGCCGATGACGTCATGGGCGCATGGGCTCTGAAGGAACGGCCACCCGTGCCGTATTCTTCAGAGCCCTGTGCCGTGAACGGCAGCTCCAGCGTGCGTGCGCGGGAGTGACGTCATCGCGCGGCTCCGGTCGCTCACAGCTCCAGAGCCCGTGAAGAAACACCGCAGAAGATGTTGGCTGTCTCAGTGGTGTGCGGGCGCCACTGGAGGGCTTCGTTCTAAGGCAAGTATTTCATAATGAGCTAGTATGCGACGCACACTAGCTCATTATGCCTTTGTCTTACAGGGGTTTTTTTTGTTTTTGATTCCCCAGGGTTTACAACCTCTTTAAGGACTTTGACATTTATGAAGACAGCACTACAAAAAGGCAATTAATACCTCCACCCATCACTTAAAAATAATAATGCTGTTACTTAAAAATATTTGGGTTTAAGCAGTGGATATTATATAGAATCATGAGAACGTTTCTGAGATAGTTATTTATATATATATATATATATATATATATATATATATATATATATATATATATATATATATATATATATATATAACTAACTATCAGAAACGTTCTCATGATATATATATACACACACACACATAATACACATGCCTGCCTATGTGACTTTAAAGTGATTGTAAACGATCACCTTGTAAAACAACCCAATCGGTTTAAAATAAGAATTAAAGGCAAAACATTTTTGTATAAATATAAAATAAATTATAAAATGCTCTTTTTCCCTTTTTTTTTTTTTTTAGAAGTGATCACATTCCGCTGTTCTCAGCCGCATAAGAGCTGGGGGAGGAGAAGCGGCAGCACACTGAGCTTCCCAGTGAGTCTGGGGTGGAGGAACTTGACTGGCCTGCACAGAATCCTGAACCCAACCCCATAGGACACCTTTGGGATGAGTTAGAGCGGAGACTGTGAGCAAGGCCTTCTCGTCCAACGTCAGTGCCTGACCTCACAAATGCTCTTCTGGAAGAATGGTCAAACATTCCCATAGATACACTCCTAAACCTTGTGGAAAGCCTTCCCAGAAGAGTTGAAGCTGTTGTAGCTGCAAAGGGTGGGCCAACTCAATATTGAAACCTACGGACTAAGACTGGTATGCCACCAGTGGCAGCCCGTCCATAAGGGGCACCGCCCCCCTAGCCATGCGTCCGGCCCTCTAATCTACATGTGGGGCGCCGGACGCGTGGATTCCAATTTTTTTTTTTTTTTTGAAGCACGTCATCAGAGCCAGAGGCTCCAATAGGCTTCAAAAACCGACTCCCGACCACTCGGGTCTCAGCCGGGAGGAGAAGCAACGCCCCAGGCTCTTCCCTCAGCAAGCCGCAGCAGGTGGAGGGGCAGCTGCTAGGTTCCCTACCCCGGATCCAGCACCACCTCTTAAGGTATGGCCACGGATCACCTTCCCATCCGGGCGGGGGGTGGGGGGGTTGTAGGGCGAGTGAGGGGGGCCAGGTTAGTTTGCTGCCCCCCTCAAAATATTGAGCACCAGCTGCCACTGAATACCATTAACGTTCATGTGCGTGTAAAGGCAGGCGTCCCAATACTTTTGGTAATACAGTGTATTTTCTAATGTTAAAGAACATGCGTGTTATGTGTAGTTGCACAGGAATTTATTACCTCCCCTGACAATGTCTTTATCTGCTTTTCTCTATATTAGAATGAAGCCATTTTTCTGGCATCATCCAGGGTCACCATCTACTACCTTGCCAGTTTACAGGATAGACAATACTCATGGAGGTTCCCCATGAATAAGCTCCGATGGGTGGAGTGAAACACGTTGGCTGCGTGGCCTGTAGGGTTGCCACCTTTTCTTCAAGACAAACCTGAACACTTTAGTGGTGCAAGCAATTTTTTTCTTTTTTTTATAGTATAAACTATACATATATTTTGCAATTAAGTAACATTTCTAAACATATGAAGTTAATCAGAAGAGTCCCCCTTTACATCAGAGTCCACAGAGTTCCCCCTTTTACATCTGAATCCACTTTCAGAGTTATCTTTCACTGTAAGGGGGGACTCTGCAGACTCTGATGTAAGGGAGAACTCTGGGGACTCTAACATAAAGGATGCTCTGGGAACCCTGATTTAAGGGGAAACACTGAGAACTCTGATGTACGGAGAGGACTCTGATGTAAGGGGAAATACTGTGGCTTCTGGTGTAAAGGGGAAATCTGATGTAAGGGGTGCTCTGAGAACCCTGATTTACCTTAGTGTACTCACTCAGAGGCAGGAGAGAGAAGGGAGGAGACTTCAGTCACAGACAGGCATGGATGGTGAGCTCATTCACCCCTTGGCAGTCAGCACCTCTCATTCAGATGTATCTGAGGCTGCTAGACTTCAAATTTCCGGCCACAACTTTCCTTTTCTGAGACACAGCGCCCGGGATTGGAGTGTGGGCAGACACAGAGGGGTAGGGGGGGGAGGAAGAGGTGCAGATCGAGCCCTCTCTTCTCTCCTGTCTGTGTGTGTGTATGGGGGCGGGGGGTGCTTAGCAACAGACACTCTCGGGTTCGACAAATGCAGCCAGCAACCCCGCTGGGAAGCCATAGTCCAGTCTGAATCATGTGTCCGGGTTTCAGGCAGTTTGAAACCCGGACACATGAGTCCAAAGCCGAACTGTCCGGGTGAATCCTGGACAGGTGGCAATCCTAGTGGCCTGGCAGGGGTCCAGGCTGAGACTGCTATTCACTATCATACAGCAGGTCTTGACTTCATGTGCGGCTCCCGGGACAAGTAGTCACTCTCTGACACAGATCAGCCTCATGCTGCCGCCTGTTCACTAAGAGGAAAAGAGACTGAGAAAATGCTTCATCCTGCCTGCAGTAGATGGAAGACACCATCTCAGCCTAGGCAAAGCCCCTGACTAGAGTGCTGCTCAAAAATGGCTTCATGAACACCATGGATAAAATGTCCCCCCTTACTCTTTAGCGTGACTTCCGGAATACCCGGGGCCGATATTGTAGGATATGTTGAGTCCTCCTTTCCAGGTGTTATTTGGGGCCGGAGTTCCTCCCAGGTTCCTGTAAAACATCCAGAAAATACGAGTTCACATTTTAGCATCAAGTAAAGGTGCCAAAAGCTGCCCAGGTATACAGTATACGTGTGGCAGCTCCTGCTGTGCATCGGAAAAAAAAAGTGATCCGCAGTGGGTAACTTTGCAGAGGCAGGCGATATGTCACCTCCTCACCATCTATTTGAACCCTAAAAAAAAGCAGATCTGCTGGAACCGTATGCATTGCACTTGGTTGCAGGGCGGAAAAAAAAAATGTTGCTTGTACTTTGTTATTGTTATATAAAGTACTTAAAGTGAAGTTCCACCCACTTTTACAACTCTTCAGCATCCCTCACTAAACTGTGCACTGTATACGAATTGGATATATATATATATTTTTTTTTTTTCTCAGCACCTACTGTATATCTGCTGTATTCATTTTTCACTTCCTCCTCCCTGGCCGCGGCCCATCGCATCATTTCCTGTTTGCAATGCCTTCTGGGAAGGGGCGGCAACTTCCTCTGACACTGCCGTTGCTATGGAAACCTGACCTGAAACCTATCACACTGCTTGTGCTGCACTGAGCATGTGCGAGATCTGCAAGGATGAGATCCAGGAAGAAATACAGTCTGGCTTCAGATGCCCACACTTAAGATGGCCACGGCCTGCTGGAAGTTTATAAAATAACAAACTACTGCTATAAACTAACAAAACAGACCTTAGTTTACAGACTAACTTTACTAGAATACATTAAGCTTGTGTATTATAGGGGTATTTTTATTTAAAAAGTATAATTTCGGCCGCAACACCACTTTTAAATGTCTAATTTAATCTTATGCGAGGATCAGACCTCATGATCTACAGCTGGCATCTACTCCTATAAATGTGGTTCACACCAGTGCGGCTTTGAAATCGTGCTACTTCTTTGCGATTTCAAAGCCGCCGAACAGTGAGATTTCATGTGCGGCTCGATAACGTCTGTGAGACGTCATTTACACAGATGTCAAAGTCGCACATGAAATCGCACAGAAATAGTGAAGAAACCTTTTTTTTCAAAGTCACAGCGACACCGATTACTGGAAATGGGGTGCGACTTGTCATGCGATTTTGAACTGTCAAATTGCATGAGAAGTCACACTGGTGTGAACCAGGGCTTATTGTCCATTGCAGCAGCCTATTGTGGCCATTGAGAACATTTGTGAAAGAATATATAACTGGAGTAAGTAGTGTTTTTATGAAGGTCATGCTCATCCTTACTTTAGCAGCATCTCAGCATCGCTGTACCCTATAGGGTGGACTGGGATTTTAGGAAGTCCTACACCATCCTTCACAGCAGATCTGTAGGCGTACTCTGTTGAAGAAAATAAAAACTCAAGAGATGTGACACGTTACAACTTTATTCTAAACTGGAAACTTTAATATACTGTGTATGTAATATATATATATATATATATATATATATATATATATATATATATATATATATATATAATCTGGTGCCAACATACCATGGATAGGGAAATTACGATAGGTATTTGATACAATTTAGATACTACTTCTCTTGCTTCCCTCTCTCATGGTGGCCTTCTCTGGACTCGCTCCCCCAGACAGAGTGGACAGAAGGGAGGTGAAGTGGGAATCCTTCTACCCCCATGCAGCACCTATCAGGTACTTCACCCACCTCCCTCTTTTCGAGACACATTGCATTCGTCTATTCTCGCCTATTTCTCCAAGACCCCTTTCACACTGGGGCGCTTTGCAGGCACTACAGCGCTAAAAATAGCGCCTGCAAAGCGCCGCTCCTCACACTCAAGTGTGAAAACCCCGACGGCTTTCACCCTGGAGCGGTGCGCTGGCAGGGCGCTAAAAAAAGTCCTGCTGGCGGCATCTTTGGAGCGGTGTGTATACCGCTCCTTCACCGCTCCTGCCCATTGAAATGAATGGGGTAGCGCGGCTGGCGCGGCTATACTGCCGGCAAAGCGCTGCTGCGGCAGCGCTTTGCGGTGGTTTTAACCCTTTCTCGCCCGCTAGCAGGGGGTAAAACTGCCCCGCTAGCGGCCGAATACTGCCGCTAAAACGATGGTTTAGCGCCGTTTTACCGCCGGTGCCCGCACCGCCCCAGTGTGAAAGGGGCCTAAGAATTGCTGTCATCTACCAGCTCCCTTGACCAGTATCAACCTTCCTTGATGACTTCTCTTCCCGGCTACCCTACTTTCTCTCTTCTGAAACCCCCACAATTATTCTCGGGGACTTCAACATCCCTGTTAACATTAACACTACTATTACTTCTAAACTTCTCAGTCTAAACTCATCTCAAACTAGATATCGTTTTACTGTGTGACAATTAGGGATGAGCCGAACACCCCCCCCCGGTTTGGTTCGCAGCAGAACATGCGAACAGGCAAAAAATTTGTTCGAACACCGTTAAAGTCTATGGGTCCATGAAAAATCAAAAGTGCTCATTTTAAAGGCTTATATGCAAGTTATTGTCTTAAAAAGTGTTTGGGGACCTGGGTCCTGCCCCAGGGGACATGGATCAATGCAAAAAAAAGTTTTTGGGAGCAGTGATTTTAATAATGCTTAAAGTGAAACAATAAAAATGTAATATTCCTTTAAATTTCGGACCTGGGGGGTGTCTATAGTATGCCTGTAAAGGGGCGCATGTTTCCTGTTTTTAGAACAGTCCGAGAGCAAAATGACATTTCTAAAGGAAAAAAAGTCATTTAAAACTACTCGCGGCTATAATGAATTGTCGGTCCCAGCAATACACGTAAAAGTTAATTGATAAAAACGGCATGGGATTCCCCCCCAGGAGAACCTCGAACCAAAATAAAAAAAAATAAAAAAAGAAGGGGGGGGGTCCCCCCAAATTCCATACCAGGCCCTTCAGGTCTGGTATGGATATTAAGGGGAACCCCGTGCCAAAATTTAGAAAAAAAATATGGCTTGGGGGTCCCCCTCAAAATCCATACCAGACTGAAAGGTATGGATTTTAGGGGGAACCCTGCGCCAAAATTAAAAAAAAAAAAAAAAAAAAAAAAAGGAGGGGAACAAACAACCACCAGGGTCTCCAGAACCAGGAAGCAGCCGCAGCACCCTAATGATATACTATCCCCATTTTTTCCTATTACTTTTTTAGTTATCCTGTATGTCCCCACACCCCGACTCATGTGCTAATTGTGGCCGCTTCCTGGTTCTGGAGACCCTGGTGGTTGTTTGTTCCCCTCTTTCCTTGTGGGGGAGGTCTTGCTGTCTGGTACCTACAGCGCAAGTGAGCTTAGACATATTTTTCACATACATCAAATGCATTTTGTGTAGTAATTTGTTTTTAATTTTATTTATTTTGTAAGTTGTTTCGTACATTACACTGTTATTAAAACTTTTTTTCTATATAGAAATATTCAAGCTCCCGAAGAAGTGATGGATATAGTGGCGAAACATGTCGAGCAGAACTGTTTTTAAATGAATGGAGAAGTGGAACCCAAACAAAGAAGGATATCCTCGTGTGGATGCATCTTTAGTATTCTCACACAGTAAAACGATATCTAGTTTGTACATTAGGGGAACCACTGTTTGACGTTATATATGTACTGCAATATAGTGATATATATATATATATTAATAAATACATTTTGCTAAAAAATGTATTTACATGTCTTTAACCACTTGCTGCCCGCCATATAGCAATATGACGTCGGCAAAGTAGTTTCAATATCCTGACCGGGTGTCATGTGACGTCCAGCAGGATATCAAGCCACTGCGCGCCCCCGGGGGCGCACTTTGCGGCGATAGTTGTTGCGGGGTGTCAGTCCGACACACCGCAACTCTGATCTAGGTAAAGAGTCTCTGACGGAGACTCTTTACCACGTGATCAGCCGTGTCCAATCACGGTTGATCATGATGTAAACAGGAAGAGCCGGTGGTCGGCTTTTCCTCACTCGCTTCTGACAGATGCGAGTAGAGGAGAGCCAGTCAGCTGCTCCTCTGACAAGGGGGGTCTGTGCTGAATGATTATCAGCAAAGCCCCCACGAGGATGCCCACACTGGACCACCAGGGATGCCCACCACCAGGTATGCCACCCTAGACCACCAGGGATGCCAATCAGTGTCCACAATGGATGCCAATGAGTGCCCACAATGGGCATCACTGATTGGCAGGCACTATTGTTTGGCACTGATTGACATCCATCCGTACCATCAATAAGTGTACATCCGTGCTGCCTATCAGTGCCCATCCGTGCTGCCTATCAGTGCCCATCCAAGCCACCTATCAGTGCCCATCCATGCCGCCTATCAGTGCCCATGCATGCCGCCTATCAGTGCCCATCCATGCCGCCTATCAGTGCCCATGCATGCCGCCTATCAGTGCCCATCCATGCCGCCTATCCCGGGGTTACAAACATCTGACTTACAAACAGAAGGAGACAACAGGAAGTGAGAGGAAATCTCCCCCGAGGAAGGGAAATTCTCTCCTGTAAGAGTTATTATGGGAAAAAGATGTCTCCACCACTGATGATTTATCACCAAGGTTTGTTTCTACAACAACCCAACATTTTCAAAATCCAATTCTCATTGGGACAGAAAGAGAGGAGAAATCTTCTAGACAGGGGCACAGACAGCAAAACAAACCTTACAGGGGTGATAACCTTTCCCTATGTTATCCAAAAATGTAAAAATTATTTTTTTGGCTGGAGCTTCACTTAAAAATTTACCTGTTCCGACTTACAAACAGATTCAACTTAAGAACAAACCTACAGTCCCTGTCTTGTTTGTAACCCGGGGACCGCCTGTATATACACACTGCCGTATACCACTGACCCCGTCACATACCGAGACTCCACAGGGGACAGGCTGTATGCAGTTTTGGTTCATTTTGGCATTTTACTACTAGGTGCTGAGTAGCCCTAATGACAACCACCAGATTCTAAAAGGACGGTGTATATCCGGACATCTCCCATGTACTGATAGGAAATGTAGATGCAGCTAAGAAGATGACTGGATGTACCTTTAGCAGGATAACCTGGAGTTAGAGGGTCCCCGGCCCCATTCAGGTTCAGCACATTCCCTCGCTGGGCTCCACCGCCAGGCAAATTCCAGCCGTCCGGATAGGGAGGAACACCAGGAGCGCAGTAATCGGCCGGGTCCGAGTACAAGATAATTCCAATGGCTCCAGCATCTTCTGCATTTTTAACCTTGAACAGCATTGTTACACTTTCATGTCAGAATCAAATAGAAATATATTCATTGTTTTAAAAGAAAGCATTATAAAAACATACAGTAATACCCTGGATTGTAAGCATAATACGTTCCAGAAGAATGCCTGTAATCCAATGCACTTGTATATCAAAGTGAGATTCACTACAGGAAATAATGGAGACTCACATAATCCATTCCACAGCCACTGCTTGTCTATGCAGTACCGCATGTGGCCAGAGGTGCGGGGGCGCCGGAGAGACACTCAGTGACACTCGGAGACGCTCGGAAACACTCGGAGACACTCAGTAACACTCGGAGACACTCGGGAACACTTGGAGACGCTCGGAAATGCTCGGAGACCACTCAGAGACACTCAGAGACCACTCAGCAACGCTCGGAGACCACTCAGAGACGCTCGGAGACCACTCAGAGACGCTCGGAGACACTCGGGAACACTCGGAGACCACTCTGAGATGCTCCAAGACACTCGGGAACACTCGGAGACCACTCTGAGATGCTCCGAGACCACTCTGAGATGCTCCGAGACCACTCTGAGATGCTCCGAGACCACTTTGAGATGCTCCGAGACCACTTTGAGATGCTCCGAGACCACTCTGAGATGCTCCGAGACACTCAGAGACCACTCAGAGATGCTCGGAGACACTCGGGAACACTCGGAGACCACTCTGAGATGCTCCGAGACACTCGGGAACACTAGGAGACCACTCTGAGATGCTCCGAGACACTCGGGAACACTCGGAGACCACTCTGAGATGCTCCGAGACCACTCTGAGATGCTCGGAGACACTCGGGAACACTAGGAGACCACTCTGAGATGCTCCGAGACACTCGGGAACACTCGGAGACCACTCTGAGATGCTCCGAGACCACTCTGAGATGCTCCGAGACACTCGGGAACACTAGGAGACCACTCTGAGATGCTCCGAGACACTCGGGAACACTCGGAGACCACTCTGAGATGCTCCGAGACCACTCTGAGATGCTCCGAGACCACTCTGAGATGCTCCGAGACCACTCTGAGATGCTCCGAGACCACTCAGAGATCCTCCGAGACCACTCAGAGATCCTCCGAGACCACTCTGAGATCCTCCGAGACCACTCTGAGATGCTCGGAGACACTCGGGAACACTCAGACACTCTGAGACCACTCAGAGATGCTTGACCAGTCGGAGATGCTCGGAAACACTTGGGAACACTCAGAGATGCTCGGAGACACTCAGGAACTCTCGGAGACCACTCAGAGGTGCTCTGAGACACTCAGGAACACTCGGAGACCACTCAGAGGTGCTCTGAGACACTCAGGGACACTCGGAGACGCTCGGGAACCAATCGTCTCCGGGCATCAACGGCGCCCCCACACCTCGGGCCAAAGGCGGTACTGC
Source organism: Lithobates clamitans (assembly GCA_037952925.1). NCBI lineage: Eukaryota > Metazoa > Chordata > Amphibia > Anura > Ranidae > Lithobates > Lithobates clamitans. The sequence continues at coordinate 2,261,326 of JBBGZY010000680.1, forward strand.
ACACCCTAACGGCTTGAATCTTGCTCATCTGGCGAGACAACGCATCACAAAGCGAGTCCGGATTTTAAAAAAATATAGCTCGTATAATAGTTTGAAACGCTTGTAAACCACGTTACTCGCAATCTAAGGTTCCACTGTATTTTAAAATGGTATAGCAGTGTTGTGTTTACCTTAAAGGGTTAGTTTCACTTTTACGTATATTTATACCAAAAACTTCCCTATGCAATACAGTGTCCTCAATACATTAACATGCAGTGCTCTGCTCGGTAAAAACAAAAAACCGTTCAAGTCTATGACTTGACTATGACTTGACTGGCGCACTAAAAACCATGCACTCCATGTGCAGCTGGGATCACATCTCAGCAGTTAAAATATATAAAGAGTGATCTCGCGCAGTGATAAGTAAAAAAACACTCTAAAGCACGAAGTGCAATCAATATAAAACTGCGTAAAGTGCAGTAAAAAGTGCATAAAACATAAGTGACCGACAACTCCCTCATAAGTGAGTTCAATTACTATATACCAAATGGATGGTATCAAATGTCCATAAAGATGACTGTGTGCAATCAAAAAAAGAAATAAAATATTAATAACAAATAAATGTCCATAAATGGTGAACAAGTCCTGATAGGATAGGATAATGATATTGGAAAAAAAGATGGATGAGGAATAATGGATGAATAAGGATAGAATAGGGGGATGGGATCTCCAGTCCCTACCAATGAGTAACGTCCTATACTGCAGTGGAGAAGGACTAAAATGAAGTCATAACCAAATGTAGAAATCTGGGTCATGTCCATAAAAAGTGGTGCCACAAATAGTCACTTCAAGTACCGGTCTGACAAGACTCTCAGCAGTTGTCGCAGAATGAGTTTTGGCTCCTTCTAGTGGCTAATCTGAGAAATAATGTATATATATATATACACACATAGTTAAAAAAAAAAAAAAATAGCATTTAAAAATTGGAAAGTAGCACTAAAAATGTCTTTATTCCCCCTTATTTACTCGGACACTTGTTACATTATCCTTCCATGCTGCTGATGGCAGGATGTACCAAGTATTGGATGTGCGGCCCCAGAAACCTGCAAATGCTTTGCTTCCTTTGCGTCAAGAAGAGCAGACTACACATGCGTGGGTAGGGAACGAAGCTGCGGGTGCTTGTTAGTTTTCATGGCCTGCGCATCCAGTGCTTGGTACATCCCGCCATCTGCAGGATGGAGAGGGAAGGACAATGTAATGAGCATCTGATTCTTTTAGGCTCGGTTCACACTGGGGCGACTTGTCAGGCGACCTAGTCGCCTGACAAGTCGCCTCCCGTCGCCTCCCGTTCTGCGCTATGGAACCGTTCTAATCGGAGCGACGCAAGTCGCTCCGACTTAGAAAAAGGTTCCTGTATTACTTTGGGGGCGACTTGGGGCGACTTGCATAGACTTCTATGCAGAAGTCGTCTCGCAAGTCGCCCCGGCAGTCGTTTGCAGGTCGCCTCGCTGAGGCGACCTGCAAGTCGTGCCGCCCATATGTGAACCGAGCCTTACAAAACAAGAGCACTGAATGTTACAGCGGTGTTAAACCCAAATCAAACATTATATTGCAGCTCACCAATTCTTAGATGTGCTGGCTGCATTCGTTTTCTTTTTTTTTAGGCTTTCTTTCTTCTATTTTCATCTGGTGATCCTGCCAGTAAGTCTGTTGTTTTTCAAAAGAACAAGCTCTCTTGCAAATGTATCAGGTTACAGGGATGAGATAAACCATTAAACCATGGGTGCTCAACCTGCGCCCCTCCAGCTGTTGCAGAGCTAAAAGTCCCATCATGCCTCAGCCTTTGAGAGTCATGCTTGTAACGGTCAGCCTTGCAATGCCTCGTGGGACTTGTAGTTCAGCCAGTGCTGGAGGGCCACAGGTTTAGCACCCATGCATTAAACACTAAGAGGGGTGCTTTCAATGGTCAGCTTTTATTTGTTTATGCAAAACCTTTATCCCAAAAGGAAAAAAAAAAAAAAAATGTTTTGCTGTAATTGCTTTTAAAGTGTTAGCTGGAGTTTGGCTTCAATTTGTTAGTGTATCTAAATCTGCTAGTATATCTAACACTCCCCTCTGTCGAGACTGATAATGCTGCTGTCTGCTGTGCCCCCTGTGCTCCTTCATCCAGTGTGGGGGCACTCTAATACAAGAGGTGTGTTAACTGGCCAGATCACCAGGGGAAAACTGAGGGGAAAGAAGCCTTAAAAAAAGAAACAATTGCAGCCACCGCATCCAATGATTGGTAAGATGCAATATATAACATTTTTGGGTTTAATACCCCTTTATTGTATTGAGGACACTGTGAGGCTCAGGGAAGTTTTTGGTAAATGTAAGTAAAGATGAATTAATCTATAAAGAGGAACTGCAGTCTGCTCACATAATTTGTAATAAAAACATCTTTGCCATTCTGAAGCTTCCGTCCAACCACTTTGCATATTATTTTATATATACTGTGATTCTGTACTTGCCAAATATGCTGCATAAATCTCCCTCCACTGAGTCTGTCTGCAACCATTTTAACTGTGGGCAGCTGAAGCTGCTGCCTGTTCACTTCCTGGATTTACACAGACACACAGAGGCACACCTCCAGCTCTGCAACTCTCATTGGCCCTCTTATGACTCATCCCTCCTCCCTTCCTGGCAAACTCTCAGGAGAGAGAGAGAGAGAGAGAGAGAGAGAGAGAGAGAGAGCGTGCTGTGCATGATGTCATAACCCTAGGCTAATGACCAGACAAGAAACAGGAAGTGGGCTGTATAAGGTATTTACTGGCAGAAAAAAAATGTTTTACTATCCAAAGATAAAACAACAACAAGGGCAAAAGAAGATTTAATAGATGGAAAGTTGAAAAAATGACCGACAGTCCGCTTTAAGGCTGGGGTCACACTGGAGAACAAGGCGGCTCACAGGAGGAGGAGTCCGGTGTGTCTCCAATCACCGTTTCAAGTCCAATTTCAGCCGGAATTTTGGCAAACAGACCAAAAGATGCACAGGACTCCTGCAATTCGCACCACAGCCGCTGCGGAGATATGTGAACCGGCTCCATGCATAGCTCCCAACTGTCCCTGATTTCGAGGGACTGTCCCTGATTTGGAGCAATGTCCCTCTTTCCTCCTCATTTGTCCCTCATTTTGGTCTGATCTATATAGTTGTTTATAAAATGTACTTTTTATCTATCAAAAAGTGTTTCCCAGTGCTAAACCTTTCATCTGATTTCTAAATTGCTGCATTTGTACATTTTAAAAGCCCAATATAAAGGAATAGTAGTGGTAAAAAAAAAGCCCTTGTAGATTTGTTAAACCTTTTTTTTTTTTTTTGGTTAATTCTCCTTTAAGGGGGTGTGGCAGGGGGGCGTGTCCTATGCCTACATATGTTTGCTAGTAGGTGTCCCTCATTCCCATCTCAAAATGTTGGGAGGTATGTCCATAGAGAGCCAATCACAATCTACTGCTATGTGAATTGGATGCGGGGAAAACCCACATCAAATTCGCAAGTGTGAACCCAGCCTAAAAAGTTTTTTGTTGCTACTTTCAGATTTTTTTTTTTTTTCAAAAGCTAGGGCAATATTTGTTAGTGTAATAGGTAAAGCCTGTTGCAGATTAACCACTAGAAGGAGCCAAAACGCACCCTGACAAATGCGGATGTGATATCAGCCACACGTGGGGTGCATGGTTGTTAGTGAGTCAGACGTGTAATGTGAGAAAGAGCAGTAAGACCCCCTTTTCACACTGAGGAGGTTTTCAGGCGTTTTAGAGCTAGAAATATCGCCTATAAAGCGCCTGAAAACTGCCTCCCATTTGACTTTTCACACTGGGGCCGTGCCCTTGCGGGGCGTTTCGAAAAGTCCAGCAAGCAGCATCTTTTTGGTTCAAAAACACCCGTGTTGCGGCGCTTCCGAAGTGCTTTTCAGGCGCTTTGGAAGCGCTAGTCATTTATTTCGAAGGGCAGGGCATTTTGGGAACGCTGTACAGTCCTGCCCATTGAAATAAATAGCTAGCGCTTCCAAAGCGCCTGAAAAACGCTAACGGTGTTTTTGAACCCCTTCTTTGGGGTTCAAAGCGCCCCGTGAGCGGCCGAAAGAGCGCCGCTTAAACAGCGCTAAAGCGCAGAGAAAGCAAGCAGCTCCAGTGTGAAAGGGGTCTAAAAGTAGAATTAATGTTTTTTACTGCAAAGCAGAAGGAAGATAAGGAAGACAGGCAAATATAGAAATGCCAATATACTGTATATATGTCATTACAAGCTGTAAAATCACACAGAAGGATTACTTGCATGCAGCTGTTCTTGTTCACATGGCTAAGAACAAATCAAAGAGACTAGACACGTGCACTGCCGAAAAATTTGTTTGTTTTCCGTTTCATTCCTTTTTTTTTTTTTTTTTTTAGTTTTTCGGGTCATTCGTTATGATCGCAATTCGTAAATTCAAAAATTCGTAAATAAAGAAAATCCGAAAATTCCAAAGAATAACATTAACAATCAAATTTTAGGTGTTGGAATTTTCATTCAAATTTGGCTGTTAGTGAATGTAACGAATACGAATTTATCCAAAGTTACTAATTATCCGAAATAACGAATGCCGCATCTAAACAAATGGAACGGAACGAATTAATAATGAATAATAATAACACGTTTTTATCATTATTATTGTTATTTATTATTATTAATTCGTTACATTCCATTCATTTAGATGCGGCATTTGTTATTTCGGATAATTCGTAACTTCGGATGAATTTGTATTCGTTACATTCACTAACAGCCAAATTTGAAAGGAAATTCCAATACCTATAATTTAATAGTTAGTCATTGTTAAGTTATTATTACCGTATATACTCGAGTATAAGTCGTTCCGAGTATAAGTCGAGGCCCTAATTTACCACAAAAAAATGGGAAAAACTTTTTGACCCGAGTATAAGACGAGGGTGAGAAATGCACAGCTACTGTAAGTGGAAAAGAGGGTCAACAATGCCCATTTGCATGCCTCACTGTGCCCATTTGCAGCCATAGGTCCCCTGAACTTCAAACTCGGTAGTTAAGGGTTCCTAGATGCCCCCTAGCTGCAGCCAAAATTTGGGGTCTCTGAACCCAAAGGGTCCCGAAATGACATTGCTGCAGATGGACACAGTTGACCGAATTTGGGGCCCTGTATCTCAGGGCCACTTAGGGCTAAGAACCCCAAATTTGGTGTGCAAACCCAGTGGAACTAGCACCATAAAATTTCCAAAGCTGGGGTTTCTAGCATCAAGTGGCCCCGAGATACAGGGCCCCAAAAATCAGTTCAGAAAATGTCAAGCACTTTTCTGCAGCAGAGAATTACATTTTCCGAACCAGTTTTGGGGCCCCGTATCTCAGTGCCATTTAGTGCTATGAACTTCAGCTTTGGATATGTTGTGGTACCAGTTCCATTGGGTTTGCACACCAAATTTGGGGTTCCTAGCATCAAGTGGCCCTGAGATATGGGGCCCCAAAGTCGGTACAGAAAATGTCAAGCACTGTTCTGCAGCAGAAAATGACATTTTCCGAACCGATTTTGGGGCCCCGTATCTCGAGGCCACTTAGAGCTAGGAACTTCAGCTTTGGATATGTTGTGGTACCAGTTCCATTGGGTTTGCACACCAAATTTGGGGTTCCTAGCATCAAGTGGCCCTGAGATATGGGGCCCCAAAGTCGGTACAGAAAATGTCAAGCACTGTTCTGCAGCAGAAAATGACATTTTCCGAACCGATTTTGGGGCCCCGTATCTCGGGGCCACTTAGTGCTAGGAACTTCAGCTTTGGATATGTTGTGGTACCAGGTCCACTGGGTTTGCACACCAAATTTGGAGTTCCTAGCACCAAGTGGCCCTGAGATACGGGGCCCCAAATTCGGTTCGGAAAAATGAAATTTTTTGCTGCAGAAAAGTGCTTGACTCGAGTATAAGTCGAGGGGGGCACTTTCAGCACTAAAAAATGTGCTGAAAAATTCGACTTATACTCGAGTATATACGGTAGTTATTATTTCATATTTTCAAATTTTTGGGTTTTCAGATTTTCGAACTTGTGATTTTTCGAATATTCTGAAAAATTCGTTAAGCGTTTTCGTTAATTCAGATAAATCCGAATTAACGAATTTGGCAAAATTTATTAAAAAACGAATTCGGAACTAAATGAATTGCACATGTCTAAAAAAGACTATATACTGCATATTATCCTAATGCCGCGTACACACGATCGGAATTTCCGTCGGAAAAACCTTGGATGGCTTTTCCGACGGGATTCCGCTCAAGCTTGCCTTGCATACACACGGTCACACAAAAGTTCTCTGAACTTCCGACCGTCAAGAACCCGGTGACGTACAACACGACGACGAGCGGAGAAAATGAAGTTCAATGCTTCCGAGCATGTGTCGAATTGTTTCCGAGCATGCGCAGGAATTTTGCACGTCGGAATTGCTACAGACGATCAGAATTTCCGATAGGAACTTTTTCCGTCTGAAAAATAGAGAACCTGCTCTCAATCTTTTGCTGGCAGAAATTCCGCCAGCAAAAGTCCGATGGAGCACACACACGGTCGGAATTTCCGACCAATAGCTCACATTGGACTTTTGCTGGCGGAATTTCCGATCGTGTGTACGCGGCATTAGAGGTGTTCTAAAACTGCCCCAGCTTACTCCTAGAGGGGTACCATGTACTAAGATTCTTCACAGTCCTAAAGGAGGCATAACTAACCCTGGAAGGTCTACAAGTGGTTTGCATAACTTCCAAAGAGGAGTACTATCCAGCACCATCAATACATGAAGATCTAATTGGGGGGGAAATTTACAAAGTACGTCCTTGCCAAACACACCCTTGTGGAATCATCTACACCAAGCAATGTACAGTAAATCTGTTTCCAGCATAGGCACTGAAATCCCAAGCAAGGTTACGAGCCCTGCCTCCATACCATAAGGGGAAGGTGTTCTGTAGTCCCAAGTGTTGAACTGGGCAGAACCGACAACGCTGCTTGGGATTTTAGTGCAGCAGAGGCAGACTGCACAGGAAAGTTAGGAGCTCAGTGGATTTCTGGCAGGATCGTCAGGTATTTTTCTGTATTTGCAGTGTTTTTTTAAAAAGTGAAAACATAAGGGAATGTGCATGTGTTGCACGAATATATTTCACTTTTTATTTTTTTGTCCAGACATACACTTTAAGGCCATAAGCACACTGAACTAAGGATGCGCCGGTACCAAGCATTTGCGCTAGTATCGGTATTTGCCCAAATGCTGCCGATACCGAAACTGATACTTTGCAGTGCAATTTCGCTTCAATATAAAATGATTGGGCGCAAGCGGCACTGCAAAGAATCGCATGCGATTTGAACAGGAATGTCATGCAATTCCCCCACCGCTCCTGTGTGTGTATATATATATATATAGAAAGGGATTAAAGCACCTTCTAGTGGGCAGTTTAAAAAATGTTGGAACTCACAGTACATATCTGGCCACATGCAAAATAATCTACATAGGTGTCCTGGTCCGCCGATGATAGCAAATCAGGGCCGCTGGAGCTGCTCACAGGGCTGGAGGAGACAAAGAGGCGGTCCGCCCGCAAGCTGACATCATTTCCGCCCCATATGTAAGGGGTCCCAGAGCTTGATCACAGCCTGAAGAAGGAGCACACATACTCCGAATGCGCGCCTGCTGGCCCTGTGCCCCACATCCAGTGACGTAACAGGTGACGGGGAGACGACTGCCAGCTTAACTCGGAGCCTTGGAAGCCCCTGCAGCTAGCGAGACAGCAGCAGCACCCCACACCACCGGCTATCTGGATCAGGACGACACAGCGAGCCCCCACCCCCCGCCCCTTGTGACTAGCCATTTTAACCCTTACCCTGCGAGTTCATTCTTATTTAAATTTTTTATCTTAATAAAATCATCATTGATCATTTTAATATACTGCACTCAGATGAGCGCCGCTGTTCTCCACATTATATGTCCCAGAACTTCTCGTACTCACTGATAAAAAAAAAAAAAAAGTACACTGAACGTAAAAAATTCTGCTTTTTGGAGCATCTGGCGATTCTTTTTTCTGCCTCTAAAGGCCCCTCCATGTTAGCCTGTGTGTCCATGCACACTTAGGCGTTTTAGGGACAGGAAAAATCCCACTACCAGTGCGTCCAAGAAAAACAATTAACGCGTGTAAACGTTGCGTTAGCGCTAAAGCGCGTCGAGCACTTGAGCAGTAATTTATTTCAATGGCCAGAACAAATTATTATTCCAGCCAATGAAATGAATTAACACTGAAACGCTTGACGCGCCTAAACGCGAAGATTTGTTTTTTCTGACAAAACGCTGCTGCCAGGAGGAATAGGCATTCAGGAGAGCTGGGAAAACGCCATGCATGCAAGCGGCCTGATACATAATGACTTAAGCTACTCACCTTATTTCCTCGAAAAATTCTTCCATATCTGGCAATAGCAATCTTTCCTTGAACACTGATGTTTAACACTCTTTGTAGATAGTGAAAGTCTTCTATTCGGCCATAATTGACATAAACAGGTTCTCCCTGTGGAGATAAAAAAAAAAAGACCCTTCTGAGATCAAGATGTGATTGGCTGGAATGACTGTAGGACCCATCGTCTGTCCTGACTGTGCCAGGCCTTAGAGTATAACTAAAGGCAAAACTTTTTTTTTCAGTTTTGGATAGAGTGGAGAGGGATTAGAACCCCTGTAAGTTTGTATTGCTGTCTGTGCCCCCCATTTAGGAGATTCCCCCTCTCTATTTGTCCTGTTTACCATTATCATTGAAAGTGAAAGTAAAAGAAAATACCAAATTTTGGGTAAAGTAAAAGAAAATACCCAATTTTGGGTTGTCCCCAGAAAAGGGGGGGAATCTTCCAATGGGGACATTAGTTCTGGTGAACTGGGGGTCCTCAAGGGATTTTCTTAATTTGCAGGGATTTCTTCTCACTTCCTGTTTGGCTATGGGACAGGAAGTGAAGGGGAATCTCCCCAATGGGACACAGATGGCAAAAAATAAATAAAAATCTGTTGGGGTTATAACCCTCCCTTACTTTATCCAAAATGAAAAAAAAAAAAGTTTTGCCTACAGTTCTAAAGTAGAAGATTCTTCAAGCACTAAAGGGAAATTGAGGCCTAATGGCTCTATGGAAGTAGACAGTGGCGGCTGATGCTGTATATTTTGAAGGGGGCTGCAAATAAGACACCCGTCACCACCTAAACCCCCACCCCCCGGTTGCTCATCCGTCCCCCCCACCAGCCCCACACTTACCTTACATCTAGTAGCTTTGGCTCCTCCTTGCTTCTCCTCCTCTATGGCAGAGGCTTCGTCCTCAGCGGCTTACCTCCTGCTTCCCTCGGCGGCCAATACGATCGCTTCTCCTCTTGATTAATCGGGTCGACCTGCTTCCTGATTGGCCGGGAGGAGAAGCAGAAAGACAATAGCGAATATTAATTCGCTATTATCACACACGTGGGTGGGTTTAGGGGGCAGTGCTCGGCGCCCCAAGCACACCCCTTTTTTTTAAGCCAATTAGAGCCTCTGGCTCTAATCACATGCTTCTAAAAAAAAACTCAAAAAAACAAAAACAAAAAAACACATTTGAATCCATGCGTCTGGTGCCCTGCATGTAGATTAGGGGTCAGACGCATGTGGACCCCTAATCTACATGCAGGTCGGGCCGCCACTGGAAGTAGATCTTCCAGGGGCTCAACTACTGTATAATGTTAATATGCAATGTACAAAATAGCTTTCTATTGTTACTGATGGTCACGCATATCTCTGACAGTCCTAATAACCCCTTTGAGTAAATATAAAATATAGTGAAGCAGCGCTCAATAACTCTAAAACAATACTTAAATATAAAGTGCTAATAATTTGCAAATATCTCACTTCCCAATGTGCAAAACAGTGCAATAACAATGACATCAAAAAAATTGGGCCAACGGATCAGTACAAGGATAGGTGATACAATAATAAAGTGTATCCAAAGTATCAAAAAGTAATAAACAATAGTCTCTTTTGAGTGTATAAATAAAAATATGTGCAAAAAAGTGAAAAAAAAAAAAAAAAAAAAAAAAAGGGAGAGGGAAAGGAAACAGAGTCCAATTGTAGATAAAATATGATAGCTTGTAGATATCCTTCCCACATGCTTACTGGGCACTTAAACCCCCCTCCTGTCCAGACCAATTTTCAGCTTTCAGCGCTGACGCACTTTGAATGACAATTGCGCGGTCATGCTACACTGTACCCAAATGAAATTTTTTTATTTTATTTTATTGTTTGTTATAAAATTTTGCAAACAGGTAATTTTTCTCTTTCATTGATGTACGCTGATGAGGTGGAACTGGTGGGCACTGATAGGTGGCAGTGATAGGCACTGATAGGTGGCAGCGATAGGCACTGATAGGTGGCAGTAATGGGCACTGATGGGTGGCAATAATAGGCACTGATCGGCACTGGTTAGTTACACTGATAGGCAGCACTGCTAGGTGGCACTGATTGGCACCACTGGTGGGCATTGATAGGTGGCACTTGTGGGCATTGATAGGTGGCACTCATGGGCATTGATAGGTGGCACTGGTGGGCACTGGCAGGTGGCAATGGCAGGTGGCACTGGCAGGGGGTACTGGTGGCACAGATGAGGCAGAATTGCCTCTTCCTCTTCAGGACCGCTGTCCCTTGCACATAAGCCGGCGATCGGCTTTTTTTCCCCTCACGCTGTCAGCGTGAGAAAAAAAAGATTACTGAGCTTTTTTTTACATCATGTGATCAGCTGTCATTGGCTGTCAGCTGATCACATGGTAAGGGGCCAGGATCGACCCCTTACTCGAATCTGTGATTAGCCGAATCTTAGTGGCTCGGTGATCGGTGGCGCGCGGGTTGCGTGCAAAAGCCTCCCGGAAATTCAGGTCCGCGCTGTGGCCGTCATTCGGCTATAGCGCGGATGCCAAGAGGTTAAACCAGCTCCTTTAAAACATTGTCTCCAAGACCTCCTCTGCTGCCAGTTCCAAGTATATCTTCTTCTTCCTGCAAACTTTCTTCTCTCTGCCTGACAGGCAGTTCCTAGAGAGTAGAAAGTTTGCAGGAAGAAGATATACTTGGAACTGGCAGCAGAGGAGGTCTTGGAGACAATGTTTTAAAGGAGCTGGTCATGGAATTTGGATTCTATGGAGAAACAGCCTTGATATTGCAGTGATCATTTGTCCAGGATATACCCACGGAGGTGGAAAAGAACATAACGGTGTTATACGTCTGTTGATGCACGACTAGACCCATTTGGGGTCTATCTTTAAGGTGAGAGGCTAGCACACACAGGGTGTGGATTGGAGAAGGATATCTACAAGCTATCATATTTTATCTACAATTGGACTCTGTTTCCTTTCCCTCTCCCTTTTGTTTCACTTTTTTGCACATATTTTTATTTATACACTCAAAAGTGACTATTGTTTATTACTTTTTGATACACTTTATTATTGGATCACCTATCCTTGTACTGATCTGTTGGCCCAAATTCTTTGATGTCATTGTTATTGCACCGTTCTGCACATTGGGAAGTGAGATATTTGCATATTATTAGCACTTTATATTTAAGTATTGTTTTAGAGTTATTTAGCGCTGCTTCACTATATTTTATATTTACTTATTGGTGCTGGCAACACTATAGAAGTTCAGCAGCTTTATATTTACCTCTTGCATTAAGCACTTTATTACTCGTATCGTTTACACTTCTAGTAGCACATTAGTACTTCACTTATACCTAATAACCCCTTACTATGCTTAGAGCAACTAGATAAGTCTTCCTATAGGGGCATTTTTATAAAGAAGTGATTCTGGAATTCACCAAACGTTCACTGCAGGTACATGTGAAATGCCCCAGTTGAAGTCCGTTGGGACAAAACGCGTCCGTCCTGCGACACTTGCTCCCCATATTGCTCTTTGTTCCATTTTTTACTTGTGATCACCAGTTTTTATGTACTCATTTTTATATGATGTACCACAATTTTAAATAAACCTTTGTGGTTTTTGATCTACACCATATGGAGCCTTTTCTTTTTCCCACTCTCACCTCTGTTTGACTGACCCCTACTCATACTCCGACCTTCTGAGGGTTTCCCCACTGAGTGGAGGTTTTTGCTACATACTGGAGAACCACAAGGATTGAGGAACCCTGCCTGAACCATCACCGCTGAAGAGTGATTGCATCCTGTCTGGAGTGATCCCTCTCCTGCTCAAGCCAAAACCACGAGGCATTTGGCCCACATAAGCTCGACTGACCCACTATCGCTAGTAAGTGAGTCCACCACATTCGGTAAGAGTACCCATCTATATATTCTTATGACAGAGGATTTCTTCACAACCTACAACTTTCACTGTCAGTTTATACTATCCACACCATTTTTATTTCTCGTTTGAAGACTCACCATTGTGTTTTTGATGGACACTTTTTGTTGAGCTTCATCTCCAATTCCTTTTGTTCACAACAGTGAACTCTGGATCTCATGTATATTTTTCACATTGGTTATATGTCACGTATACTGTATATTTAGCTTTTTAATTTCTGAGTGCTACACTATATTCCCTTCACATGTAAAATGATAGTGACTGATTCACCACCAGTGAATGTTTGATGCAAGTCAAGGGGTCTGCGGGCACTGGGCTTATCGGAATCTAGAAGCCTCCTTTAACAAGGGGGCCCCCACATACCGGTCCCCCCATGTGATAGAGTATGGGGTATATTGTACCCCTACTCATTCACTGAAATAAGGTGTCAAAATGAAATAATGACAAGAGGCAGTTTTTGACCTTTATTAAAAAAAAATTAAAAAAAAAAATGTTCCCCGTAGATCCATCATCAATCATGATGCCCATCGCACCGCCAGACCCGAAAAAAAAAGACAGAAAAAATGCTCCACACGGAAAGGAAGGCTGACCGCCGAATGCCTGCTCTGTCGGGTGACAGTTCTTAAATAGGTAAGAGGCAGGGCCACCCAGTGACATCACCTGGTGGCCCCACCCGCTTGTGACATCACCGACCCAGCATGCACTGTTTTTTTTGGTGAATAAGTAGAGGTGCAATGTACCTCTACTTATTCACATGGGGGGGTGGATCTGGGGGCCTCCGGATTCTGATAAGCCCCCTGCCTGCTGATCCCCACAACCACTGGCCAGGGTTGATGGGGACAAGGCGCCTTGGCAAAGCACCCCCTACATGTTGAGGGCATGCGGCCTGGTATGATCTGCCAGGCTGCATAAGGATCTGGTATGGATTTTGGGGGGAACCCCACGTCAAACTGTTAAAAAAAAATGGTGTAGGGTTTCCCCTTAAAGTCTATACCAGACCCGTAGGGCCTGGTATCGATTGGGGGGGCGGACCCCACGCTGTTTTTTTTTCACTTTTCTTTTTTTCCAGCAATGTTTATTTTTCATTCAGGTGTCAGCGGGGAAGCCCGTTGACAGCTGATGACTCATCTGTTGTTAAGTATATGGCGGCTCTTCTTCCCAGCCCAGCTCTTTAACAACCAGCTATTCACTGTGCCCTGAGTGGGCAAAGCTTCGCCCACAAAGGACTTAGAAGGCACTGTGCAGCATGCAGTGCATTGTGAGGCGCTCGGCGGGCGAACATCCCGCCGAGTGCCCCGCAAAGCAATGTTCGGGCTGAACTTTTGCTCGGCCTGAACCGTTCGCCCAACACGAATTACAAAGCAGGGAGCGCATGGAATGATTTTTAGTAAAAAGCAATTGTTAAACCTTTTTTGTTATGCTTTGTTAATGGGGACAAAAATATAACGTAGGAGTTATCCCAATTTGGATGAAAAAAGTGGAAAGTGGGGATTTCCTCTCTCTTCCTGATGTGTCTCCACAGGAAGTGAAATAAGGAAAAAAAGTCTAGACTTTATATAAGCTTTAAATCACAAGGTAAAGCGTAAGGACAAGCTAAGGTTCAGGCTGAGCTGAGTTTGGTCAATGACCAATTTGGTCATATTAGTGAAGTCACCAGCCCCTTTGTTACATTGGGTGGCGGGCAGGGAATTCCACCGTTGCAGCTGATGGGGACAGCGGTCTGCTGTCTTTTGAGACTTTCCATTTTAAACCGCTTCCGGACCTCCCCATGTACATTTACTGCAGCAGGGCGGGCCTTCAGCGTGAAATCACGCACCTGTACGTGATTTCGATTTCCGGGTCTGGGGAGTGTGCAAGCGCCACCAGGGACCCGTTTGCAAAGTGATTGGACACAGCGCGAGCCAATCAGCGGGTTCGGTGGACCCCATGTCCGCCGGGACCCTCCTGAGGCAGATAGCATGGCGGTCTGCCTACGTAAACAAGGCAGATCGCTGTTCTGTCAGAGGGGAAGATGGAGATCTTGTGTTTCTGCTAAGCAGGATCTCTGTCTTCTCCCAGTCAAAGCACCTCCCACAGTTAGAAATAGAAAGCACTCCCTAGGAACACATTTATCCCTTTGATCGCCCCTGATGTTAACCCCTTCCCTGACAGTATCATTAGTACAGTGACAGTGCATTTGTTTTAGCACTGATCACTGTATTGGTGTCACTGGTCCCCCAAAAAAGTGTCACTTAGTGTCAGATTTGTCCGTCGCAATCCCGCTTAAAATAGCTGATCGCCGCCATTACTATTAAAACATTTCTTTTAATTCCATAAATACATAGCATAGTTTGTAGACGCTATAACTTTTGCGCAAACCAATCAATATACGCTTACTGGGATTTTTTTTTTACCAAAAACATGTAGCAGAATACATATTGGCCTAAATTGATGAAGAAATTAGATTTTTTTAAAAAATGTATTGGATGTGTTTTATAGCAGAAAGTAAAAAATATTGTAATTTTTTTCATAATTGTCTTTTTTTGTTTATAGCGCAAAAAATAAAAACCCCAGAGGTGATCAAATACCACCAAAAGAAAGCTCTATTTGTGGGAAAAAAAGGACATCAATTTTATTTGGGTACAACGTCACACGACAGCGTAATTGTCAGTTAAGGTACCGTATCGAAAAAAAAAAAATGGCCTGGTCATGAAGGGGGGGGGGGGGACCTTCTGGAGCTGAAGAGGTTAATGAGAAGCCCAAAAGCGAAATATTGTTGGATCATTCTGTAGAGGCTGCCCTATGTACCACGGAATATGGAAGTTGTATATAATATATTAAATCATACAAATAAAAAAGAACTGCTTACCTCTGGGGTTCCAGGGGCGGAGTATGCATTGTATGGAGGGACAACATTCGTTATGTTCTCATATCCAGGAGGATCAGGTTCACGCAAGGAGGTGTTGAACAACTAGGCAAGATCAAATACAAACACCAGAAAGAGTCAGAGACCATACCAAGGTGGTATAGATTTACTTTACACCTATCGTAATGTATGTACCGTATATCAAACCCCAAACCAAAAAAAGCAATATATTGGAGCTTATTAGTGGTGGTTGTTGGGGACTTTCAGAACCGGATGGCTGAGCACCTCCCGAACGGAGCTCCGGGAACCAATAATGACTCCACAGACAAGATGAGGTCAAAAATATGTTCAGTTTATTCAGGGGAAAAACCCAAGCTTATATACACTGAAAAAAGAAAAAGACAGACCGTTTGAAACTGGTCTGAACAAAAGTTCACATCACGCCATACATTCCAGCAATGTTTACAAGTCAGGATGCTCTAGCAGGAACATATCTACTCATAAACATATGGAAGACCCTTCAGTGGCTAATTATTATTTTTTTTTTAGGCTTTTTACCCTTTATTTCACCTGATGATCCTACCAGTAAGGTCTGTTTACTGTTGTGGCTGGGGGGGCAGTAAAAACGGGATGAGATGCATTTTTACAAACCGCCCCCTGCCTCCACAAGCTACAAAGGTATACACATCCACAGAACTATGAAGAATTAAAAAATAAAGACTGCTGCATTCCGAAAAACATCCGTCTTTATTGAGACTTACAAAAGCACTCCAATACAGCAATAGGATACTGTTGGGACAGAGGAAAGGTCAACGCGTTTCACAGAAGCATGAGTAAGCACTGAGAGCGAAACGCGTCAACTTTTCCTCTGTCCCCACTGTGTCCTATTACTGTATTGAAGTGCTTTTTTTAAAGTGGTTGTAAACCCTTACAACACACTTTTTACTACAGGTAAGCCTATAATGAGAGCCTGGAAGAGAGATTGTTCTTTTGAAAAACAACAGATTTACTGCATGAATCACCAGATGAAAATAGAAAAAAAAAAAAGCCTAAAAAAGAAAAACAAATGCAGCCATTACATCTAGGAATTGGTAAGCTGCAATATAATAAATGTTTGCCTTTGGATTTAATACTGCTCTAAAGCCCCGGCCTACACCGTCCAGCCCCATGAGCCTTCCTATTGGTCCAAAATTCTAAGGCCCGGTCCACACTGGTGCGATGCGGGAAACCCTGCGATTCAGTGCCAGTTCCCGCATTGCAGCTGAATCGCACACTGGTTCACACTGCTCTCTGCAAACTGCTGGGGGTGTCAATGTAAAGTTAATGACACCTCCAGATTGGTTCGCATATCGCAGTGCGAATTGTGAAATGGTGCAGGAATCAAATCAGATCGCATAGATGTGAACATCCGATTTCAATGCGGACCCAAAAAAAAAGGGTCCTGCACCATTTTGGTGTGAAAGCGATGCGATTTCAGCCATACAGTTTGTATGGCTGAATTTGCATCGCACAGGCATCGCATGTGATCTGCACAGCAATGCGGTGCCAAACGCGTGCGATGTCTGACATCACACCAGTGTAAACCCAGCCTAAATTGTTCACCTTGTCAGCCACCGGGAAAGTGCAGTAGGCTGAGAGTGCCAGGTCAAAGCCCTGGAATGACCCGCACTAAAAACAGTTGCCAGTTTATTACATTGGTTTATATAAGTGTAAGTTTATAAACCACAAGTAATTATTCATACCTCCCAACTTTTTGAGATGGGAATGAGGGACACCTATCAGCAAAAGTATTCAGGCATAGGACACACCCCCTGCCACGCCCCCTTAAAGGAGAATTGTACAAAAAAACAAGATTGGTTAAACCCACAAGTGCTTTTTTTACCACTACTATTCCTTTATATTGGCTTTTGGACTCAATTGGTTGAATGATATTATTGACTTTATGATCGAGTTTTCCTAATCTAGCACTGCTAAAGCTTTCTCCATTACGGTGGATAAAGCATATTGCATTGTAATAAGTGCAAGTTTGCTTTAACCACTTGCCGACCAGCCGCCGTCATTATACTGCGCCAGGTTGGCTCTATTGCGCGAATCACCGTAGCTGTATGTCAGTTCATGCAATAGATACAGTGGGCGCTCACCCTTGGCGCGGCGCCGTAGTGGATGCGCGTGACCGGCGTCCCCCCGATGTCCGCCGGCCACCCGCGATCGCTCCACAGAGAGCCGGAGCGGGGATCTGTCAGTGTAAACAAGTAGATCCCTGTTCTGCCAGGGAAGTAGAGAGAGATTGTCTGTTCCTAGTGATCAGGAAGAGCGATCTCTCTCCTCCTACAGTCAGTCCTCTCCCCCCACAGTTAGAAACGCCTCCCAGGGAACACATTTAACCCCTTAATCACCACTAGTGTTAACCCCTTCCCTGCCAGTGTCATTTATAAAGTAATCAGCGCACTGATCACTGTATAAATGTCACTGGTTTCAAAAAAGTGTCAAAAGTGTCCGATTTGTCCACCGCAATGTCGCAGTCCCACTAAAAATCGCTGATCACCGCCATTACTAAAAAAAAAAATTTTTTGTGATATGCTTTATAGCAAAAACGTCGCACGACCGCGCAATTGTCAGTTAAAGCAAATGCCGTATCGCAAAAAATTACCTGGTCATTAAGGGGGCACATTTTTCCAGTCCTTAAGTGGTTAAGTAACACGCATTTATAAATATCTGTTCAAATTGATCCTCATGCAGATTTCTGACCCTAGTTGAGATTTCTCCTTCTCCTGCTTATGTTCTTAGAATGTTAATTGGAAAATATGCCCGGTCTGCATTTTATGTTTAATGGAACTTTGTGAAATCAAAAAGACTTTCAGACCTTGCCCAGCCACTATCCATCAACGCGGCTAAATATATCGCCTGCGTTTATCTCTTTGGTGATTAATTGTAAAAGTCACATTTAAAAAGGTCAATGGAATTTTGACACCCGTTGAAGAAATGATCATAAGAGTAGTTAACTATTCTAATATTTGGCTAATGAAGGTTCGAGCGAATGTCCCTCTATTTCCTTATAAAATAGCATAGAATTGGTGCTGAGGGTGGGTGGCGGGGGCGGGGGGGGGGGGTGGGGCACTCACCTTGTGACATGAGCATGGGGGTGAGCGTTCAGCTTTAGTTTTTATGGATATATAGTAGGTGGCATAGGTGTGCACCTCAAAGCTCAAACACATGCATGTGTATACAGTATCTCACAAAAGTGAGTACACCCCTCACATTTTTGGAAATATTTTATTCTATCTTTTCATGTGACAACACTGAAGAAATGACACTTTGCTACAATGTAAAGTAGTGAGTGTACAGCTTGTCTAACAGTGTAAATTTGCTGTCCCCTCAAAGTAACTCAACACACAGCCATTAATGTCTAAACCGCTGGCAACAAAAGTGAGTACACCCCTAAGTGAAAATGTCCAAATTGGGCCCAATTGGCCATTTTCCCTCTCCGGTGTCATGTGACTCGTTAGTGTTACAAGGTCTTAGGTGTGAATGAGGAGCAGGTGTGTTAAATTTGGTGTTATCAATCTCACTCTCTCATACTGGTCACTGGAAGTTCGAAATATCACCTCATGGCAAAGAACTCTCTGAGGATCTGAAAAAAACAATTGTTGCTCTATATAAAGATGGTCTAGGCCAGGGGCGTTGCTAGGTCTGCAAAAGATCTGGGGCTAGAGCCCATAGCAGCGGTCACCAACCTTTTTGCAGGCCCGCGGGGGTGGGGGGGGCACACCAGTGGTAAGCAAGTGGTTCAACTCACCATAATTCAGAATCAGTGGGAGCCCTGGGCGTGTCACTTGCCACATCTCCAGCCACCAGATGCAGTGTGTCACTTGCCACCGCCGCCTGTCACCAGGTGCAGTGTGTCACTTGTCACTGTCGCCTGTCACCAGATGCGGCTTGTTACTTGCCACCGTCACTTGCCATTAGATGTGGATTGTCACTTGCCATGTCCCCTTCCACCAGATGTGGATTGTCACTTGCCATGTCACCTACCACCATTTGCAGATTGTCACTTGCCACGTCTCCTGCCACTATTTTCAGATTGCCACGTCACCTGCCACTAGATGTGGGTTGTCACTTGCCACGTCACCTCACACTAGATGTGGATTGTAACTTGCCATGCCAGCCAGTACCACCAAATGTGCATTGTCGCTGCATTGGTGGCAGGCTGGCAGCACTGATCCATTTAGTGAGGGCAGGAGAGCGGTGATACGGGGCAGGCAGTGAGAGATGATGTCATCTCGGTGCTCCCTGCCCCACCTTCAACATTTAAGCAAGGGGGTCTGGCTGCAGAGTGGAGCTCCACTCCACCGCGCTCTGGAGTGTGGAAGAGCACTGATGTGTGGCGGGCAGTGAGAGATGATATCATCTCTCTGCACCTCGCTCCCACATTGAAGAGGCCCGGCTGTGAAGAGCGCTGATGTGGAGCGGTCGGAGAGAGATGGATGTCATCTCTGCTCGTCCGCCGGCTAGCCTCTCTCCTCTCCTCCGCCTCTCTCATGCAGCCAGCCTGCCCGCCGCAGGTTAGGCAGGGACCCTGCGGCAAGAGATTCGGGGCTATGGGCCCCAGATTCGGGGTTATAGCCCCAATAGCCACCCCCTAACAACGCCTCTGGCCTAGGCTATAAGAAGATAGCCAAGACCCTGAAGCTGAGCTGCGGCACGGTGGCCAAGACCATACAGCGGTTCAACAGGACAGGTTCCACTCAGAACAGGCCTCGCCATAGTCGACCAAAGAAGTTGAGTGCGCGTGCTTAGCATCATATCCAGAGGTTGTCTTTGGGAAATAGATGTATGAGTGCTGCCAGCATTGCTGCAGAGGTTAAAGGGGTGGGGGGTAAGCCTGTTAATGCTCAGACCATACGCCACACACTGCATAAAATTGGTCTGTATGGCTGTCATCCCAGAAGGAAGCCTCTTCTAAACATGATGCACAAGTAAGCCCGCAAACAGTTTGCTGAAGACAAGCAGACTAAGGACATGGATTACTGGAACCATGTCCTGTGGTCTGATGAGACCAAGATAAACTTATTTGGTTCAGATGGTGTCAAGCGTGTGTGGCGGCAACCAGGTAACGAGTACAAAGACAAGTGTGTCAAGCCTACAGTCAAGCATGTCATGGTCTGGGGCTGCATGAGTGCTGCCGGCACTGGGGAGCTACAGTTCATTGAGGGAATCATGAATGCCAACATGTACTGTGACATACTGAAGCAGAGCATGATCCCCTCCCTTCGGAGACTGGGCCACAGGGCAGTTTTTCCAACATGATAACGACCCCAAACACACCTCCAAGACGACCACTGCCTTCCTAAAGAAGCTGAGGGTAAAGTCGATGGACTGGCCAAGCATGTGTCCAGACCTAAACCCTATTGAGCCTTTGTGGGGCATCCTCAAATGGAAGGTGGAGGAGCGCAAAGTCTCTAACATCCCCCAGCATGGAGGAGTGGAAGAGGACTCCAGTGGCAACCTGTGAATCTCTGGCGAACTCCATGCCCAAGAGGGTTAAGGCAGTGCTGGAAAATAATGGTGGCCACACAAAATATTGAGACTTTGGGCCCAATTTGGACATTTTCACTTAGGGGTGTACTTACTTTTGTTGCGGTTAAGGCTGGGTTCACACCATCACCGCATCCGTCTCACAGCAGGGGTACAGTGCGTCCTGGTTCACCATTTCAGGTTCGATTTCAGCCCAAATGTTGAGCTAAATTCGGACCTGAAACGGACCAAAAGAGGCACAGCGTTTTTGTGCAAAACGCACTGGACCTTCTGCGGAGATATGTGAACCGGCTCCATAGAGAGCCGGTCAAAATATTCTGCTATTGCAAATTGGATGCGGGAAACTGGCCTCCGAGCCTTACCCCTGACCATGACAATAGCACAATAAAGCCTTCATAGAACATGTCTCCTTCCATCACTAGGGATGAGCCGAACACCCCCCGGTTCGGTTCGCACCAGAACCCGCGAACGGACCGCAAGTTCGCACGAACGTTAGAACCCCATTGACGTCTATGGGACTCGAACGTTCGAAATCAAAAGTGCTCATTTTAAAGGCTAATTTGCATGGTATTGTCCTAAAAAGGGTTTGGGGACCCGGGTCCTACCCCAGGGGACATGTATCAATGCAAAAAAAACTTTTAAAAACGGCCGTTTTTTCGGGAGCAGTGATTTTAATGATGCTTAAAGTAAAAAAAAAAAAGTGAAATATTCCTTTAAATATCGTACCTGGGGGGTGTCTATAGTATGCCTGTAAAGTGACGCGTGTTTCCCATGTTTAGAACAGTCCCTGCACCAAATGTCATTTTTAAAGGAAAAAATCTCATTTAAAACTGCTTGCGGGTTTAATGTCATGTCGGGTCATGGCAATATGGATGAAAATCAGTGAGACAAACGGCATGGGTACCCCCCAGTCCATTACCAGGCCCTTTGGGTCTTGTATGGATATTAAGGGGAACCCCGCACCCAAATTAAAATAAGGAAAGGTCCCTATATACTCTGAACAGCAGTATACAGGCGGTGCAAACAAGACAGGGACTGTAGGTTTGTTGTTAAGTAGAATCTGTTTGTAATTTTGAACATTTTAATGTGTTTAGCTCCAGCCAAAAAATCTTTTCTAAGCTTTTTGGAAAACATAGGGAAGGGTTATCACCCCTGTGACATTTGTTTTGCGTCTTTCCTCCTCTTCAGAAGATTTCACCTCACTTTTTTGTCCCAATGAAAAATGTTTTTTGAAAATTTGTGTTTTTTTGTGGAACAAGGATTGGAAAGCATCAGTGGAAAGGAAAAATTGTTTTCCCATATTAACTCTTACAGGAGAGAATTTCCCTTCCTTAGGGGTAGATTTCATCTCACTTCCTGTTGTCTCCTTCCGTTTGCAAGTAGGAGTCGTTTGTAAGTTAGATGTTTGAAAGTAGGGTCCTGCCCTATATACTCAGCAGAAATTTGGGCCTTAGGTGTTGCTGTGGCCAAAACACTGTAAGCCCTCACAGGGCCCTGCTGTGAAATATTAGATCAAGAATTGTAATTACATGCCCCTGTTGAACAGGAGCTGAAAAATTAGGCCTTAGGCACTGGTGCTGGTGCCACAACACTGCAACCCCTCACAGACACTCTAGTTGGAACGCAGGAACGAGCCCTGCTGCAAAGTATTGCATCAAAAATTGTAATTACACGCCCCTGTTAGACAGGGGCAGAAAAATTGGGTCTTAGGCACTGGTGCTGGTGCCACAACACTGCAACCCCTCACAGACACTCTAGTTGAAACGCAGGAACAAGCCCTGCTGCAAAGTATTGCATCAAAAATTTTAATTACACGCCCCTGTTAGACAGGGGCTGAAAAATTGGGTCTTAGGCACTGGTGCTGGTGCCACAACACTGCAACCCCTCACAGACACTCTAGTTGAAACGCAGGAACAAGCCCTGCTGCAAAGTATTGCATCAAAAATTGTAATTACACGCCCCTGTTAGACAGGGGCTGAAAAATTGGGTCTTAGGCACTGGTGCTGGTGCCACAACACTGCAACCCCTCACAGACACTCTAGTTGGAATGCAGGAACAAGCCCTGCTGCAAAGTATTGCATCAAAAATTGTAATTACACGCCCCTGTTAGACAGGGGCTGAAAAATTGGGTCTTAGGCACTGGTGCTGGTGCCACAACACTGCAACCCCTCACAGACACTCTAGTTGGAATGCAGGAACGAGCCCTGCTGCAAAGTATTACATCAAAAATTGTAATTACACGCCCCTGTTAAACAGGGGCTGAAAAATTGTGCCTTAGGCACTGGTGGTGGCGCCCAGAACCAAAAATGTTCTTACAAGCTATCAGCGTGATGATTGAGGAGGAAGAGGATAATTACTCAGGGATAGTCACTCAGCATCAGCATAGGCAGTCTTTGAAGGGATCTGAGATTTCAAAAAAAATTATTCGGTTACATCTGCATCAGGTGCTTGGTAGCTGGTGGTGATCCAAGACTGATTCATTTTTATGAAGGTCAGCCGATCGACCGAGTCGGTGGACAGACGCACCCTGTGATCGGTTACCACGCCTCCAGCAGCACTGAATGTGCGTTCCGAAAGAACGCTGGATGCAGGACAGGCCAGTAGCTCAATTGCATACTGTGCAAGCTCTGGCCAGTGATCCATCCTCAAGACCCAGTAACCCAGAGGATTTTCGGTGGGAAAGGTGTCCAAGTCTGATCTTGCCCCTAGGTATTCCTGCACCATGTAAAACAGACGCTGGCGATGGTTGCTGGAACCGATCATACCTTGGGGCTGCGGACCAAAAAATTGTCTGAACGCATCGGTCAGACGGCCACCTTCTCCACCGCTCCTTCTTTGACTGACCGAAGCCTCAGCAACACGTTGTCCAGAAACAGGAGTTTGTAACCTCCCAGTCTCTGGGAACGCGTTGCACAGACCTTTCTGCAAGGCCTCCCGAAGATGTTTCATCCTCTGCTCCCTCTGCGATGGCAAGATAAGGTCCGCAACCTTACCCTTGTAACGTGGATCAAGGAGGGTTGCCAGCCAGTATTGGTCCTTCTCCTTGATACCACGAATACGAGGATCCTTACGCAGGCTTTGCAGGATCAGGGAGGCCATGCAGCGTAGGTTTGCTGAGGCATTCGGTCCGGAGTCCTCTGGGTCACTAAGGACAACAACGTCCGCAGCCACCTCCTCCCAGCCACGTACAAGTCCATGTGTTCCTTGGGACTGATCCCTTAAAGACTGCTGATGCTGAGTGCCAGGCTCCACCTCCATACTGACACAATCTTCCTCCTCCTCCTCCTCCTCCTCCTCGTCCTCTTCCTGTGTGATCGGCGGGCACGCAGGAACACTGTCTGGATAAAGGGGGCCTTGAGAGCTAAGGAAGTCCTCCTCTTCCTGCCTCTGTTCTGCCTCAAGTGCCCTGTCCATTATTCCACGCAGCGTGTGCTCCAACAGGTGGACAAGGGGGACAGTGTCACTGATGCATGCACTGTCAGTGCTCACCATCCTCGTGGCCTCCTCGAATGGTGACAGGACAGTGCATGCATCCCTGATCATGGCCCACTGGCGTGGGGAAAAAAAACCAAGGTCCCCTGACCCTGTCCTGGTGCCATAGTCGCACAGGTACTCATTGATGGCCCTCTGCTGCGTGTGCAGCCGCTGCAGCATGGCCAACGTCGAGTTCCACCTGGTGGGCATGTCACAGATTAGGCGGTTCTTGGGCAGGTTAAACTCCTTTTGGAGGTCCGTCAGCCGAGCACTGGCATTATATGACCGGCGGAAATGCACACAGACTTTCCTGGCCTGCCTCAGGACATCCTGTAAGCCCGGGTACCTGCCCAAGAACCGCTGCACCACCAAGTTAAGGACGTGAGCCAAACAGGGCACATGGGTCAGTTGTCCCTGTCGGAGGGCAGAGAGGAGGTTGGTGCCATTGTCGCAAACCACCATTCCTGCCTTAAGTTGGCGTGGCGTCAACCACCTCTGAACCTGCCCCTGCAGAGCTGACAGAACCTCTGCCCCAGTGTGGCTCCTGTCCCCCAAGCACACCAGCTCAAGCACCGCATGGCATCTTTTGGCCTGCGTACTTGCGTAGCCCCTTGAACGCCTACGGAGCACCGCTGGTTCCGAGGAAGAGGCCATGGAGGAAGAAGAAGAGGAGGGGGTGGAGGAGAGAGGTGTGTCACAATCAGCATTTTGGAGGCGTGGTGGCGGAACAACCTCCAACACTACTGCACCTTGTCCTGCATCCTTCCCAGCTGCCAGCAGAGTCACCCAATGCGCCGTGAAACTTAAGTAACGTCCCTGTCCATGCCTGCTGGACCATGAGTCAGCGGTAATATGCACCTTACCGCTGACCGCCCTGTCCAGCGAGGCATGGACATTGCCTTCCACATGCCGGTAGAGAGCCGGAATCGCCTTCCGTGAGAAAAAGTGGCGTTTGGGTACCTGCCACTGAGGAACCGCACATTCCACAAACTCACGGAAGGGGGCAGAGTCTACCAACTGAAAAGGCAGCAGTTGAAGTGCTAGCAATTTTGCCAAGCTAGCATTCAACCGCTGGGCATGTGGATGGCTGGGAGCAAACTTCTTTCGGCGGTGCAGCAGCTGGGGCAGGGAAATTTGCCTGGTACAATCTGACGTCGGTGTACCAAAAGCAGATTGCCCATAAGTACTTGGCTGTGACACACCTAATTCTACACCTTCATTCCTCTCACTGCAGGTCGCAGAGAGGACTGAAGGTCTAGTGGGGTTGGAAATCTCAGCTGATGAGGAGCAAGGAGAGATCGTCTTTGTTCTTTGGTGTGGGTCTTTTAGATACGCTTGCCAACGAACTGCATGGCAGGTCAACATATGTCTGGTCAAGCATGTGGTACCCAAGCGGGAGATGTTTTGGCCACGCGAGATACGCTTGAGACATATATTGCAAATAGCAGCGGTGCGATCTGATGCACTCGTCTCAAAAAAGGCCCACACCAAAGAACTTTTTGAATAACGCGCAGAGACTGCAGCGCCCTGCACATGTGGAGCTTTGGGGTGTGATGCAGTCAATGTGCTGCCCTTAGGCTGGCCCCTGGAGGGCATCCTGCCTAGTTGGTGATGTGCCACCTCCTCCTCCTCCTCCTCCTCCTCTCTCCTATCAGGCACCCACGTTGAGTCAGTGACCTCATCATCCCCTCCCTCCTCATCACTGGAGCAAACCTGGCAGTATGCTGCAGCAGGGGGAGCATGACTGCCAGATTGCTGTCCTTCTTGGGCACCCCCTCTGTCCGTGCTCATGTTACTGCCTTCATTGAGCTCAGTATCATCATCAGAGCCTTCCAAACGCTGGGCATCCTCCTGGAGCATGTACCCAACACTGTGGTCAAACAGTTCGAGGGAATCCTCAGGAGGACATGGTGGGGCTAGGGAAGGAGTCACTGATGACATTGAGCTGAGGGAAGAGGCCGCTGCTTTGCCAGACAAAGCACCCTGGGCATGGGTGAGAGAGGATGAGGAGGATGAGGACGGCTTGGTCATCCACTCGACCAAGTCTTCCGCATGTTGCGGCTCAACACGGCCAGCTGCCGAAAAAAAGGCCAAGCGTGTCCCATGGCCACGTGCTGATGAGGATGCACCGTCTCCACGACCAGCACTAGACACAGAGCCTGCTTGCCCTCTCTTATTGGCTTGTGACTGTCTGCCTCTCCTTCTTGGCCTTCCAGACATACTAATGGCCTGTAGCTGCACTAAGCTGGGATAGAACACCTGTAATTTTCTTCAGGTAGCTTTATATACTGTAACCAGACAAGCCTGCCTGTCAGTAGGAAGATAACAGGAACGGATCTAGCTGAACACTGTGAGCAGGACGTACTGCACTAAATGTATATAGCAGGAACGGATCTAGCTGAACACTGTGAGCAGGACGCACTGCACTGAATGTAAATAGCAGGAACGGATCTAGCTGAACACTGTGAGCAGGACGCACTGCACTGAATGTAAACAGCAAGAACGGATGTAGCTAAACACTGTGAGCAGGACGCACTGCACTGAATGTAAATAGCAGGAACGGATCTAGCTGAACACTGTGAGCAGGACGCACTGCACTGAATGTAAATAGCAGGAACGGATCTAGCTGAACACTGTGAGCAGCACGCACTGCACTGAATGTAAATAGCAGGAACGGATCTAGCTGAACACTGTGAGCAGGACGCACTGCACTGAATGTAAATAGCAGGAACGGATCTAGCTGAACACTGTGAGCAGGACGCACTGCACTGAATGTAAACAGCAGGAACGGATGTAGCTAAACACTGTGAGCAGGACGCACTGCACTGAATGTAAATAGCAGGAACGGATCTAGCTGAACACTGTGAGCAGGACGCACTGCACTGAATGTAAATAGCAGGAACGGATCTAGCTGAACACTGTGAGCAGCACGCACTGCACTGAATGTAAATAGCAGGAACGGATCTAGCTGAACACTGTGAGCAGGACGCACTGCACTGAATGTAAATAGCAGGAACGGATCTAGCTGAACACTGTGAGCAGGACGCACTGCACTGAATGTAAACAGCAGGAACGGATGTAGCTAAACACTGTGAGCAGGACGCACTGCACTGAATGTAAATAGCAGGAACGGATCTAGCTGAACACTGTGAGCAGGACGCACTGCACTGAATGTAAATAGCAGGAACGGATCTAGCTGAACACTGTGAGCAGCACGCACTGCACTGAATGTAAATAGCAGGAACGGATCTAGCTGAACACTGTGAGCAGGACGCACTGCACTGAATGTAAATAGCAGGAACGGATCTAGCTGAACACTGTGAGCAGGACGCACTGCACTGAATGTAAATAGCAGGAACGGATCTAGCTGAACACTGTGAGCAGGACGCACTGCACTGAATGTAAATAACAGGAACGGATCTAGCTGAACACTGTGAGCAGGACACACTGTACTAAATGTAAATAGTCTAGCTGCCTGACCGTGGTACTAATAGGATCAAAAAGAACACCTGTAATTTTCTTCAGGTAGCTTTATATACTGTAACCAGACAAGCCTGCCTGTCAGTAGGAAGATAACAGGAACGGATCTAGCTGAACACTGTGAGCAGGACGTACTGCACTAAATGTATATAGCAGGAACGGATCTAGCTGAACACTGTGAGCAGGACGCACTGCACTGAATGTAAATAGCAGGAACGGATCTAGCTGAACACTGTGAGCAGGACGCACTGCACTGAATGTAAATAGCAGGAACGGATCTAGCTGAACACTGTGAGCAGGACGCACTGCACTGAATGTAAACAGCAGGAACGGATGTAGCTAAACACTGTGAGCAGGACGCACTGCACTGAATGTAAATAGCAGGAACGGATCTAGCTGAACACTGTGAGCAGGACGCACTGCACTGAATGTAAATAACAGGAACGGATCTAGCTGAACACTGTGAGCAGGACACACTGTACTAAATGTAAATAGTCTAGCTGCCTGACCGTGGTACTAATAGGATCAAAAAGAACACCTGTAATTTTCTTCAGGTAGCTTTATATACTGTAACCAGACAAGCCTGCCTGTCAGTAGGAAGATAACAGGAACGGATCTAGCTGAACACTGTGAGCAGGACGTACTGCACTAAATGTATATAGCAGGAACGGATCTAGCTGAACACTGTGAGCAGGACGCACTGCACTGAATGTAAATAGCAGGAACGGATCTAGCTGAACACTGTGAGCAGGACGCACTGCACTGAATGTAAATAGCAGGAACGGATCTAGCTGAACACTGTGAGCAGGACGCACTGCACTGAATGTAAACAGCAGGAACGGATGTAGCTAAACACTGTGAGCAGGACGCACTGCACTGAATGTAAATAGCAGGAACGGATCTAGCTGAACACTGTGAGCAGGACGCACTGCACTGAATGTAAATAGCAGGAACGGATCTAGCTGAACACTGTGAGCAGCACGCACTGCACTGAATGTAAATAGCAGGAACGGATCTAGCTGAACACTGTGAGCAGGACGCACTGCACTGAATGTAAATAGCAGGAACGGATCTAGCTGAACACTGTGAGCAGGACGCACTGCACTAAATGTAAATACCAGGAACGGATCTAGCTGAACACTGTGAGCAGGACGCACTGCACTGAATGTAAATAGCAGGAACGGATCTAGCTGAACACTGTGAGCAGGACGCACTGCACTGAATGTAAATAGCAGGAACGGATCTAGCTGAACACTGTGAGCAGCACGCACTGCACTGAATGTAAATAGCAGGAACGGATCTAGCTGAACACTGTGAGCAGGAAGCACTGTACTGAATGTAAATAGCAGGAACGGATCTAGCTGAACACTGTGAGCAGGACACACTGCACTGAATGTAAATAGTCTAGATAGAAGATAACAGGAACGGATCTAGCTAAACTGAATACAGTGTATATATATATATGCAACACCTGGGATGCATATATATACACAATACACTGTAAGTGCAGCTAACTGACTGACTGTTCTGCCTAATCTATCTAACTCAAATCAAATGACACTGTCTCTCTCTCTCTCTATCGCTCAGCACACCGGAACACACACTACACAGGGCCGCCGTGCAGGCGGCCTTATATAGTGTGGGGTGTGTACTAAATCCCCTGAGCCATAATTGGCCAAAGCCACCCTGGCTTTGGCCAATTACAGCTCTCTCTACTGACGGCGCTGTGATTGGCCAAGCATGCGGGTCATAGTGCATGCTTGGCCAATCATCAGCCAGCAATGCACTGCGATGCCGCAGTGAATTATGGGCCGTGACGCGCCACACGAATTTGGCGCGAACGGCCCATATCGTTCGCAATTCGACGGACGGTCGAACAGCCGATGTTCGAGTCGAACATGGGTTCGACTCGAACACGAAGCTCATCCCTATCCATCACATATCCAAAAAAATCAAGGCATAACCTTTTGTCTAAGAATGGTGGACAGAGCCATGTAAATCATTCATTTTCATCCCAATGATTTGCTGTACATCCAGAATTGCTGGGGTATAGTATATATGCTGCTTAACATTGCTGTCCATCATTAGTGCTTCACATAGAAACCATAGCTTCTATGGAGTAGGGCTTGGGGACCAATGAGAAAGTGTAAGCTAAATGTTATGGTGAGAGGGAACTAAAGGAACCCGAAAGTCCTCCACTAAACCAGTGTATAGCACAGTAAAGCCTTTTTTAAGAACAGAAGGTATTCACATGTCTCATTTCATACCATATCCTAAAATAAAGAGGATTATTCCGTGACAGATGGCGTTTTTTTGTTTGTTTGGGGGGGGGGGGGGGCGGCAAGCAACCCCCCCCCCCCCACTGGCAATTCATTCGCTATTGTAACACACCTGGGTGTGCCCTGAACCCTCCCAATTTTGAAGCCTTTGGCTCTAATCGGGTGCTTTAAAAAAATACCCCCCCATCGGAACCCATTGGAATCCATGCATCCGGCGTCCTGCAAGGGGCCGGACGCATGGATAAGGGAGGCGATGCCAGTGCGCCCTTAATGGACGGACTGCCCCTGATTATTCCCCATTTCGGGATAGTGAGCAAATCATGAAAACCATTTCTTTTCACCATAACTCTAACTTTTATTCTATAAAAAAAGGCATATTTTGTGCTCTAATGGCTGTCGGACTCAAAAGAAATTGAAAGCCATTAAAATGAATTGGTTTGTGGAAAAAATAAATAAAAGTCATGCAACTGACCTTCCCTTCAGTCACGACGTTCCCTCTGCTGCGTCAAGTGACTGACCACAGGCTTCAAAACATAGGGGATGATTTACTAAATCTGGAGAGTGCAAAATGTTGTGCAGCCCTGCATAGAAACAAACCAGCTTTTTTTTTTAACTGAACAAGCTGAAGTTAGAAGTGGACATCTGCCCCACCTCTGTACCCTCCTGCTCATCTGTCCCACCACTGTAAACGCTCATGTGTTCCACTGATGTACCTCCTTTCACATCTGCCCCACCGTTGTACCCCCTGCTCTTCTGTCCTACGACTGAACCCCCTTCTCCTCTGCCCAAGCACTGAAGCCCCCCTGCTCATCTTTCCCACCACTGTAACCCTCTTCTCACCTGGCCTAACACTAACCCCCCCCCCCGCTCATCTGTCCCACCGCTGAACCCCCTTCTCACCCCTCCCACCACTGTAACCCCCTGCTCATCTGTCTCCCCAATACACCTCCTTTCACAGCTGCCCACTGCTCTACCCCCCTGCTTTTCTGTCCCACCAGTGAAACCCCTTCTCATCTGTCCCACCACTGAACCCCCCTGCTCATCTGTCCCACCACTGAACCCCCCTGCTCATCTGTCCCACCACTGAACCCCCCTGCTCATCTGTCCCACCACTGTAACCCCCTGCTCATCTGTCTCCCCAATACACCTCCTTTCACAGCTGCCCACTGCTCTACCCCCCTGCTTTTCTGTCCCACCAGTGAAACCCCTTCTCATCTGTCCCACCACTGAACCCCCCTGCTCATCTGTCCCACCACTGAACCCCCCTGCTCATCTGTCCCACCACTGAACCCCCCTGCTCATCTGTCCCACCACTGTAACCCCCTGCTCATCTGTCTCACCAATACACCTCCTTTCACAGCTGCCCACTGCTCTACCCCCCTGCTTTTCTGTCCCACCACTGAACCCCCCTTCTCATCTGTCCCACCACTGAACCCCCCTGCTCATCTGTCCCACCACTGAACCCCCCTGCTCATCTGTCCCACCACTGAACCCCCCTGCTCATCTGTCCCACCACTGAACCCCCCTGCTCATCTGTCCCACCACTGAACCCCCCTGCTCATCTGTCCCACCACTGAACCCCCCTGCTCATCTGTCCCACCACTGAACTCCCTTCTTATCTCTTCCACCACTATAGACCCCCTCCTGCACATCTGCCCCAATGCTGTACCCTCCTGCTCTTCTGTCCCACTTCTGAACCCCTCCTGCCAATTTTCCCCACCGCTGTACCATACCTCCCAACTTTTTGAGATGGGAATAAGGGACACCTATCAGCAAACGTATGCAGGCATAGGACACACCCCTGGCCACGCCCCCTTAAAGGAGAATTTTACAAAAAAACAAGAGATTGGTTAAACCCACAAGTGGTTTTTTTTTTTACCACTACTATTCCTTTATATTGGCTTTTGGAATTTACAAATGCAGCAATTTAGAAATCAGATGAAAGGTTTAGCGCTGGGAAACACTTTTTGATACTTTTTGATAGATAAAAAGTGCATTTTATATACAACTATATAGATCAGACCAAAATGAGGGACAAATGAGGAGGAACGAGGGACAGAGGGACATTGCTCAAAATCAGGGACAGTCCCTCGGAATCAGGGACAGTTGGGAGCTATGCTGTACCCTCTTCTCATCTATGATATGTGTGATATGCAGAGTGGTAAAAAGGAAGCAGAGATGAGACACATCTACCTGTCCTGGCACACTCATCCTGCTAATCCACCTCTCACATCCAGCCCGCGTGCTTGTATGCAGGGCCGGATTTGCCACAAGGCCACCGAGGCCAGGCCTCGGGGCGGCAGTGGTGCAGGGGCGGTGCCGCTCCTGCGGCGACTTATCGGCCGCCCCCCCCCTTTCGGGCTGCTCGTTAAAGTTGATTAAGGGCACCGGTGCCCTTAGAAAAGATGGCCGCGAGCTGCCCACTACTGCGCATGCGCAGTTCTGAAGCGGCCGTGCTCGGGAAAGCTCGTATGCGCTCGGCCGGGCGGCGCATGCGCAGCAGCGCGATTTCGCCGCCCGGCGCCATTTTTGAAAAGACTAAGAAGTAATGTCAGTGGTGCAGCGGCGGGGGGAGAGAGATGACATCTCTCATTGCCAGCACCGCTGTTCCGCCCTCCTTCATCTGGTGGCAGACAGGCAGTGTGGCAAGTGACATTAACATCCGGTGGCAGCGTGGCAAGTGACATCCCCATCTGGTGGCAGCGTGGCAAGTGACATCCCCATCTGGTGGCAGCATGGCAAGTGACATCAACATCTGGTGGCAGCGTGGCAAGTGACATCCTCATCTGGTGGCAGCCAGGCAGTGTGGCAAGTGACATCATCATCTGGTGGCAGCGTGGCAAGTGACATCCTCATCTGGTGGCAGTGTGGCAAGTGACGTCTCCATCTGGTGGCAGCGTGGCAAGTGACATCCTCATCTGGTGGCAGCGTGGCAAGTGACATCCCCATCTGGTGGCAACCAGGCAGTGTGGCAAGTGACATCTCCATCTGGTGGTAGCGTGGCAAGTGACATCTCCATCTGGTGGCAGCCAGGCAGTGTGGCAAGTGACATCCCCATCTGGTGGCAGCGTGGCAAGTGACATCTCCATCTGGTGGCAGCCAGGCAGTGTGGCAAGTGACATCTCCATCTGGTGGCAGCGTGGCAAGTGACATCTCCATCTGGTGGCAGCGTGGCAAGTGACATCCCCATCTGGTGGCAGGCAGAGTGGCAAGTGACAAGCGATGGTGGCAAGTGACATGCTCAGGGCTCCCAATGATTCTGCATTATGGTGAGTTGAACTATTTCATTTTATATTACAATGTAATGATAGAAATAATGTGTTTCAATCATCCTGACACCATAACAACCATGGTGCCGGGGATGATTGAAGCACTAACACCAGCAATTGCCCTGAAAAATTGCCCGAGAAAAATTGTTACCCCGCGCGCTTACCTGTACCTGAAGTACAATTAAAGCCAGTTGTTTTCAGTGTTCTCGTGTGTGGAGATATGTTTTTAATTGATCTATTGTAGCAGTCATCGATAAAGGACGAGAATGGTGGTGTGTGTGTGTGGGGGAGGGGGGGGCGGCATTGAAGGACCCGGCCTTGGGGCGGCAAAGGGAGTAAATCCGGGCCTGCTTGTATGTGATGTGTGTGATGTATGGGATGTATGTGATGTGTGTGATGTATGGGATGTCACATACAAGCATCTGGAATGGATGCGTAATGATGAGCTCAGGTCAGAGGCATTTTCTGAAATGAGTGGGCCTGTGTGCAGGATCATAAGTTGAGCCCCCACAGCTGAGAAAAAATGCGGCGCTCTACTCCACAGGAAAAGTTGGGTGCGATTTTAATTGCGCTGAATACTGGCTGTGTCTTAAAGGGACACAGATTGCCGGGGTTCAGTAGTAACTGACTCAAAGGTTCAGGAATAATTTCAACAAAGTTCCCAGAAGCTCAATAGTAATTCCACAAACTGTCACCTTATTGTGGTTTTCTCAATCACAGTGAAATCTCTTCTTTCTGAGATTGGTAGTGGCAACCAAGCGAGTCATCTTCCTCCAGATGGTGGGCGGGGCTAGCAGGACTGTGATTGGCTTTAGCAGTGGCCAATGACAGTCCTCCTCCTCCTGGAAACAGGGACCGCCCCCCTTGCAGAACTGCACCCAATCTCTTCCCTATCACAAAAACTGACAATCGAAGCTACAGCAAAGTAAGAGAACCGAACAATGTTTCCCATCTTTTACAAAGTGTGGAGGCGCAGTGCCTCCCCCTCGGTGTGCGGGGAATTCTGAAATTGGAATGCATGGAATGTCTCACTGACACTTCCCTGTGCTGCTCTGCTCATGGGTAGGGAGTCGAGTTCCGGCAAAAGAGGCTTCGTGTGCCTCTTTCTGCACCCGTGCCGGGGGTTACCTACCCCTCCTATAGAGTTTTATAACTGTAATATTATGCTGAGTCTTCTGTGATTTTACCTCCGTGCCATGTTCATTGAGGATGGATATATAATTGGGTTCTGTTTCATTTGGGTACGACAAGAGAATGTCATAGGGTGCTAAATCCACTTTATCCAATCCGTATTCTTTCCATTGAGCTTGGATTTGCTTGGCCAGAAGAAAGTTCTCCTCCGTACCAGCTAAGTGGGGAACCCGGGAGAAGTTGCTGAAAAAAATAAAATACAAAATTGGTTGATATATATATATATTGGACTGCATACCTGAATTAAAGAAAAAAAATATTAATAAAATAATATTATTATTATTATAATATATCACCATCATCTCCTGTAGCATTAAATCAAAAATAAAAGACATCAACAGCCTACAAACATTTGTGAAAGAATGGGTCGCTCTCTGGAGCTCAATGAATTCAAGCGATGTACCGTGATAGGTTGCCACCTGTGCAATCTCAAGTCTATCCGTGACATTTCCTTGCTATTAAATATTCCACGGTCAACTGTGGTATTATAATAAAGTGGAAGCAACTAGGAACAACAGCAACTCAGCCACGAAAGATAGAGCGGGGTCAGCGCAGAAGTCGGCAACTGTCTGCAGAATCAATAGCTACAGACCTCCAAACTTCGTGTGGCCTTCAGATTAGCACAACAACAGTGTGTAGAGAGCTTCATGGAATGGGTTTCCATGGCCGATCAGCTGCATCCAAGCCTTACATCACCAAGTGCAATGCAAAGTGTCAGGTGTAGTTGTGTAAAGCCAGCCGCCACTGGACTCTAGAGCAGTGGAGACGTGTTCTTTGGAGTGATGAATCACACTTCTCTGTCTGGCAATCTGATGGATGTGTCTGGGTTTGGCAGTTGTCGAGAGACCAGTACTTGCCTGACTGCATTGTGCCAAGTGTAAAGATTGGTGGAGGGGGCGGGTGGTGGGGGGATTATGGTGTGGGGTTGTTTTTCAGGGGTTGGGCTTGGCTCTTTAGTTCCAGTGAAGGGAACTCTTAAGGCGTCAGCATACCAAGACATTTTGGACAATTTCATGCTCCCAACTTTGTGGGAACAGTTTTGGGGATGGACCCTTCCTGTTTCAACTACGCACCAGTGCACAAAGCAAGGTCCATAAAGACATGGATGAGTGAGTTTGTGGTGGAGGAACTTGACTGCCCTGCACAGAGTTCTGACCTCAACCTGATAGAACACCTTTGAGATGAATTCGAGCGGAGACTGCGAACCAGACCTTCTCGTCCACATCAGAGCCTGACCTCACAAATGCTCTTCTGGAAGAATGGTCAAACATTCCCATAGACACACTCCTAAACCTTGTGGACAGCCTTCCCAGAAGAGTTGAAGCTGTTATAGTTGCAAAGGGTGGGCCAACTCAATATTGAACCCTACGGACTAAGACTGGGATGCCATTAAAGTTCATGTGCGTGTAAAGGCAGGCGTCCCAACACTTTTTGCAATATAATGTGTGCATAAATATATATATATATATATATATATATATATATATATATATATATATATATATATATATATATATATATATATATATATATATATATATATATATATATATATATATATATATATATTTTTTTTTTTTTTTTGACCTCTTACAAACCAGTTATACTGCGGCAGGTTGGCTCGGCTGCGCGAATCGCTGTAGGTGTACATTGGTTTTCTGCACGAGGCTCTGTGGGCGTGCACCGGTTGGCCAGTGGGGGAGCCAATCAGCGGGTCTGGCCGACCCGATCATTCCCCGCAGAGACAGAAAAGGGATCTGCCTGTGTCCAGACATTTTACCGCCTGCTAGGTCTGTGTGAGAGACCTATCCAGGTATCCAAGATCTTCTAAAAGAAAGCTGTTTTGCCTTTGGATTCAAGGAGTCTGTAAGTGATCTGCAAAAAGGGTATCTGAAACCTCCCCTCAACCCCTCTCCTACTACTTCTCTAAAGTTCTCATTAAAGCATCGAAAAATACTTAAAGTGACTGGCGCCCAAATTTTGTTCTAACTTCCCATTATAGCCATGGACTCAGCCCTGGGGTGAATGTAAGCTCGCTCCCTGTCTCTGGAGGTACCTCCTTGCTCAAAGGAGACCCGGGGGGGCGCCACATATCTAGATAGATAGATAGATAGATAGATAGATAGATAGATAGATAGATAGATAGATAGATAGATAGATAGATAGATAGATAGATAGATAGGACACACTATATTTTTTTCCACACTAAATTGGAGTTACCCTTTAGAGAATAGATAGGGATCTTCAAAAGAGAAAAGATAGGAGCATCTCCTTGAGCTTTCAGTAGCACCTCTGACCCATGCCTGCGGTTAGTAGAGATGCTTATTATTTAATCCCAAAGAGAATCCTCATTTATTAGAAAAGGACAAGTAACGGCATTACATGTACTCCAACCTCAGAAGAAGGTTGCATTGCTTAATAACATATTCTTTTCTCCCAGCTCATTTACCAGCATTAATTGCTAGTCTGGTTCGGTTAGTCATCAACTGCGTGGCGGTTAATAATTACGGTTATGATGACTTGACCCACATGGAGCAGAATGTTACTGGCAATTATCAGATATGGATTTGCTCTCATTACATATGTGTATGTGCACATGTGTAGGAATTAAATTTATTTCTTATTGTGTGTTCTAATCATTATCCTACATTTTTGTACAAAAAAAAAAAAAAAAAAAAAAAAAAAAAAAAAAAAACACACAATGAAAATGTATATAATATGGAAACATTGGGAAACATTTTCAAAAAATGTAACACTTTTTTTCTTCAGTTTTCAGAGTGGACAGCAGTTTGGTTTTTATTTATATCCGTGTCCCCATTTGGAATATATTTTCCTCACTTCCTGCAGCACTAGAACCAGATGCAGGAGGTGGAGAGATCACAGGATATGACATCATGAACAGAATTTAAAATATCGTCAAATGTTTTTTGTCCCCACTAGAGAGATTTCACATCACTTTTTGTCTGGGCTGGAAGTGAGGGAAACTTGCTGCACTAGGGACGCAACAATAAGAACCTGATAGGGGCACTAACCCTTCTCCACCATTTACAAAATTAAGGATGGTCCCGATGTTCGAGTCGAATGTAAGTTCAACTTGAACATCAGGTGTTCCTTTGTTCGTAAAACAAACAAACATATGGGGCGTTCGCGGCAAATTCGAGCCCAGCGGAGCATTCCATAATGCACTGCGAGATTGTAGTGCATTGGCGGCTGCTGATTGGCCAATGCATGCACCTGACCTGCATGCTTTGGCCAATCACAGCACAATCTGCTGTGAGAGCCATGATTGGCCAAAGGCAAGGTGCCTTTGTCCAATCATGGCTCAGGGGCTAAGTCAACACCCCACACTATATAATGCTGCAGTCTGGCACCTGGGAGGAAGCCGGGCTGATGCCAGTGCCAGCAAAGGACCTCACAGGTGTCAGACTATTGGAGCAAAACGTGAGTATTTCTTGCCTTTAGTCCCCCCTAAAGGCCTCATGCACACTGGACGTTAAAGTGGTTGTAAACCCTTTACAACAACTTTTATGCTACAGGTAAGCCTATAATAAAGCTTACCTGTAGCTACCCAGGATATCTCCTAAACCTACACGGTTTAGGAGATATCCCCTGTCCCCTGCATGTGCCGATGACATCGGCACATGCGCACTGGGGCAAACTGAAGCAATGGCACGTATGTGTCGTTGCTTCAGCCTGTGTGCCGTTACCGGCGGCTCCCGCGCGCACGCGTGGGAGTGACGTCATCGCGGCTCCGGGCCAAACACAGCGACGTTAGCCGGAGCGGCGATGGCCGGAAGTAACCCCCGGGAGAGATGTCGCCGGCTGGAGGGGGAGACGTGGATGGCGGCGGGGGCTTCGTTCTCGGGTAAGTAATTCATAATGAGCTAGTGTGCTATCCATACTAGCTCATTATGCCTTTGTCTTGCGGGGTTTTTTTTTTTGTTTTTTTTTACCAGGGTTTACAACCACTTTAAAATAATGTTATAAAAACGTCAGTAGCTTTGCAGTGAGTCTTTCAACTTTTTTCAACGTTTTTGCAATAACGTTTTTTTTAGCGTTTATTGGCGTTTTTTTTTTTAAGAAAAATTTCTTTTACTTTTTATTTTTTTTTCAATGGATCAAAAATGTTAAAAAAAGCTGGTGAGCAATGTTTTTGAGCATTTATTGACGTTCATCAGCGTTAGAGCGTTTTTACAGCTGAAAAACGTCTCTCAGAACCCACTAGTTTTGGGGGGTTTTTTTACTGCTCAAAATCGCCACTGCCCAAAACTGCTGATAACAGCCTATGTGTGCATGGACACATAGGATAACATGATGGAGAGTTTAATGACTGTAGAAAAAAAAAAATGTCTACAGCCAAAAACAGCTGCTGTAAAAACTTCAAAAAACGTCCAGTGTGCATGAGGCCTGAAGGCCACCGGGAGGATTCAGCAAAGAATTAATCTTGACAGTGATGTGTCCTTTGCCTAGATACTTTATACTACCCTGTTAAGACCTAGCATGATTGTCAGTGATGGCTGCAATATAAGCCCTATCCTGTTTCCCCCGAAAATAAGCCCTACCCTGAAAATAAGACCTACAAGGACTTTAACTAGGGTTTATTTGGGGGGTAGGGCTTATATTGCAACCATCACCGACAATCACGCTAGGTCTTATTTTCAGGGAAACAGGGTAGGTGTCCCTCTTTCTCACCTCAGAAAGTGGAGAGGTGTGCTCTAGTAGTCATATAGAACACTAGGTTAATCCAGCTACATCCATTTTAAAAACAATGTTTTTTGTCAATAAACACCAGACAGGTATTTCTACAGCCAGAGGTCAGGAGAACTTTGAACCATTTGGCACATCAATGTGCTTTGTCAAAGTTTAAGCTCTACGACTAAGCACATTGTTGGACAAATTGGACCTGTATTCTTGGATATGGATGTGTTGGCAGCCCCAATTCACTGCCAGTTCCCCCCATGATGGCCCAGGGCACTGATCCTCTTCTTTTTTAGAGTTTGCACACACCTGCAAGGGAAAAATTCTGCCATCTTGTACGAACAATTCCCCTGAGGCTCACCTCTGCAATTGAAGGAATGTCAATGCGAAAAGAGTGCAAGTGGGACCGCCAGGGGCCATACGTGGGTTTAGAAAAAATGCCTAGCATGGCGTCACACGTCCGCCAATCAGTGGAATGTATCGTAGCTCCGCCCTAACCGAACCGCACCATTTTCTATGGCCCCACATCTGAAGCAGGACCCAGAATGGTGCGGTTCAGTTCGGTTGTATGGGCCGCTTTCATAATGGAAACACTCAAAATAGCGCACCGTACCAAACCGAACCGATCCGCTCAGTAGAAACGAGGCATAAGTCCGGGCCCCAAAGAGCCCTCTCTTTCCCAGGCTACAGACCTAAATGTATATCAGGGCTACCCTGTTCCCATTATTCCTTCTGCCTAGGACTCAACCCACACCAGCTTACAATCAAGGGGTACATACTCCACCCACCCAATACACCCAGGAGATGGACCACACTAAAAAGTGGCACTAACCCAGACATTGCCCGAAAGTAGTTTGTTATCAATGGCCTATGTATGCTTCTTCCCATTTTTAAAAAAAAGTAGGACTAAAGTTCTTCTGTTAAATACAGTGAGCAGGCAGGCTTTTTATTGCAGAAGAGACATGCAATATATCTTCTGCAATAAACTACACCTACCTGCCTGCTCACAGCGATGCCAGACTGAGCATGTGCAGCAGCCGAGCCCTGTGTGCTGCAATGACCAGCTCCTACACATGTGCAGATGTGATGTCATCCTGCACCGGCCAATGAAGATGGCCTACAACCCACAGACAGGAGAAGATGTTGATGGCAGTGAGGGAAAGGTGAGTATTTATCTTTTAGTTCCGCTTTAAAACTCAGCTGTAAGCAGTGTTGCCAACCTATCAGATTGAAATTTACTGACACAACACCCAAAATTTACTGGCACAGCCACGTTTTTACTGGCATTTCCAAAAGTTTAAAATAACTGTTTTAAACGCAAATGTAAGTATTTAGGCTACACACAAGTACAATATGCAATTAGCAACGTGATTTAAGGTAGATAATAAGGCAAAAAAACATATTTATTTTATTTTCGATTTAGTAAGTAAGTAGCCCAAGGACAGGAGGGCAAGAAATTAGAATGGGTCAGGCGCACACATGAAATTTTACTCTCAAAATGACACTGACAGCAGTGTGCAGCAGCACAGATTATGATGACACCTCACTGACACGACAGGTCCCCTCCTGAGTCACAGTGACAGTCTCTCTCCAAGCCAGGTGGTCCCTTCAGTCCACTCCAGTCTAAACAGCACTGACAGTCCCACTCCCGGCCTGCCTTGCTCCCGTCCCGCTGACACGAGGCTCTGGCTGCTCTGCTTGGCTCCCTTGCACTGTGACATCACACGACATGCTCATGCACCGCCTCCACCAGAGTCACCTGAACACACTGTAGCAGGCACTCAGATGGTCTTGGCTGGCTCCAGACCGAGACGAGTGTCAGTTATATTTTTTACTGGCAACCTTTTCCTTTTACTGGCATTTACTGGCAGGAGAAATTTGCCTCTTTTTTACTGGCTGCCAGTAAAAATACTGACGGTTGGCAACACTGGCTGTAAGAAGCAATTGGTACATACAGCCTCTAATCACTCTAGAGAATTCAATAAAGCATTTAGGACACTTTTTTGGAGGTAATTTTATTTCAAAATAAAATACTCATGAAAACTCCTGGGAGGTATGACGTTATTTTAGCCTAGGCCAATAACCAGAAAGAAATGGGAGAAATGTAAAAAAAAAAAAAAATGAAAAAAAGAGTAAATATAATATACCTTCCTCCTAAAAAATATTTAATGTTGATTGAGAGAGTTTAGTTACACTTTAAAAAATAACTCTACTATAACTGATGTGGAAAAAAAAAAAAAAAACTCTTTTATCAAACTTTATAGCACATCACTACCTTTTGCTGCTCTGAAGAAATAGCGTTTTTTTGATTCTGAATGGGAGGGTCTGGTTCATTATAATCATCTAGTGCACACTCAGTGTTCTAATAAGAAAAGCTACAGTGTCTCCATTCCTTTGTAAGCATTGAACCTTTAGGGAGTATTTCACCAAAACTGAAATTTCTATTGCAGGGGATGCCCAAAATCTGACTTGCATCTTAGTGCAGAATTTTGGGAAAATCACACAAACAGGATTTGATATTTCTGGGGACGTTCGTGCCTCCAGGTTG
Source organism: Lithobates clamitans (assembly GCA_037952925.1). NCBI lineage: Eukaryota > Metazoa > Chordata > Amphibia > Anura > Ranidae > Lithobates > Lithobates clamitans. Next base: position 2,302,977 of record JBBGZY010000680.1, read on the forward strand.
CCATATTACATTTTATTTTTTATTTTACAGAAAATTACAGTGGCTGCAGATTGAAGAGGAAAAGGTAATTCTGAATAATATTGTAGTTCAACTTATTTGCTATAGCTATGTTTGTTTTATTTTCTATATTTGGTTTCCATGAAAGTGGGGTTGCTCTTTAGGTAAATGTATACAAAGGCTCAGGGATATTGGTGTTGTCATTATCCGGATATGGCATTGGTAAGATTTGGAAAATGACAAGCTCACGGGGAAGGCAGACCTGATGGGGAACTAGTTCCCATGGCCGTAGGTCCAGAGCCTGATGGGGGACTGAGAGACTAGTCCTCTATTAGATCCACCTTGCTATTGACAGCAGTGGACAGATTTGAAAGCCACCATCCGCCCAGCTTTGTGCACTAGCAATCAAAAGCAAGGCAGACCTGATGGGGAACTAGTGTCTCAGTCCCCCATAAGGCTCTGCCTACTCCACTACAAAACTCCTTGACCATACGCTTGTCTATGTGATGGGCATGGTGGCTGGGGAGGGAGTGCACCAGTATGGATACTCCTACCTCCACGCTAGCCTCCAACAGATTCATGTTGGTACATAAATCTGGTGCAAAGCTCCGACAGATAGGGTGTCTACCACACTCTTTAATAAAACCCTGCACTGTCTTTTGGTCGTTCACTTTACTGGACTGGAATGTCCACTAAAAACATGGTTGAGTCTCAGTAAGGCCCTTTCCTACCCAGTCTAAGCTAGACAGATGATTAATTAATCAGGAAAACAAACACCTGGCTGATTGACAACCTTTGCACTAGCTATCATAAAATAATTCCAGAGGAATTGTTTTTTTTTTAATACACCTAGTAATTTAAATATCTGAAATCAAATGTCTCTAGTGTGGTAGATTAGATGCACATACAGTAGTTAGTTGTTAGAGTAGGAAAATTTGGCTTGGCTGAGAGACAGGCCTGGGTTGAATCTGGGTCAGGGTTGAGTGACTCAGGGAGGCTGGATGACTCAACAAGCAGCATTTCTGGTGCCTCCCCCTGCCTTCTGGAACCTTGGAGAAGCTACCAGAAGTAGTGGGCGGAAGCCAGGAGGAGCTGCTTGGCATATTTATGGGGTCCTGACTAATCCCTGGCAGAAAGGGGCTGGAAGGGGGCCTGTTTACCTCATAAATGTGCATGGGTCCTGCCAGCAGGGGGGCAGTCAAGTGGAAGTTGGATATGGAGTGCTGAGGAGGCTGTTGGGGGCCCTTGAAGGTGTCCCCTAGTCTGGGGATGGGGCATGACTTTGGGCCTGGGGCTCGGGTGTTAGAAGGATCCCCACAACACACGGAGGAACCCCTTCCTGGAGGCATGGAGAGGACAGCAGGAGAGAGTCAGCATGTCTGGGAGATGTCCTGAGCAGTCAACCGGGTGGCTGGTGAGTGTTTTAGCCTAGAGAGGACTGAGGAGAAGTAGCCAGGAGGGCTAGTGAAAGGGGTAGCTGCAGCCTGGCAGGTTGGCAGTGCCTGAAGAGGTTGTGCTGGGATCAGTAGCCACAGGGATGTATGCGGGATGTACACTGACTTATTTGCTACACACCTAAAGGGTTCCTGGCTATGACAGGCTTTTGCTCAAAAATCTGATTGAGTGCTTTGTCGGATTAACCATCAGTGTGCCAGTGGAGTTCTGCAGGAGGAAGAGGAAGTTCTTCTGGAGGAAGAGAGGGAGTGTGTATAGACTGTATATAGGAAAGTTGTCCCTGAAGTTTTTATGAAGACAAGTGGGTATCTCATAATTTCGCAATCCTTATCCAGGTTCTAATCCCTCAAAAAACAAAAACAAAGCACTGGACTGTTCTCTGACTCTGGAGTGCCTGTGGAGAATCCCATTTTACTTGTGGCTCCTTATACAAATGTGCCCAAATGTTCACCCTCTATGTAGTAGGGATGGGGGAAGAGAGACTCCATGTTTTTTTTTTTTGCTAAACAGAGCTTCATTTTTAGCTCCACAAAGTTGCATCGGGGTTTATTTACTAAAGCTGGATAGTGCAAAATCAGCCTTACTTCTGCATAGAAACCAATCAGCTTCCAGGTTTTATTGCCATAGCTGAATTGAACAAACTGAGATTAGAAGCTGATTGGTTTCTATGCAGAAGTGGTTTTGCACTCTCCAGCTTTAGTAATTAAACCCCATAATGTCTTCTTTGTCCATTAAAAATAAAAACACAGTATACTGATCCTCCAAATACAGGACATACGACTGCTCAGTTCTAAGACTAAAGTAGTATTTCAGAGTCTCTATACAGAAGGAAAATCCTTCTAAAATGATAATTTAAAAAAACATGGCAATCAAATCATTATGTGCTTGAATCATCAAGTTCTATTCATCACATTCAGGAAGTTATCTTCTGGTTACCTGGTACAGAGGACAAAGCAATTATCTCATTTGGTGACCAGGATGTCTGCCCTCTTGTGGGGCTCAGATTTGTTGAAGAGCATGCTACTGCCAATAATGTGTAAATACTCATTTCAGCCAAAATTGTTTTTTTCCAGCTTGGGATATCTCGGAAATAGGGCAAAACCTCTGTCAGATTTTTTTTTTTTCTTTTTAAGTCTGGTTCCTTTTTTGAAATATTCCCTCACTCCCTCATTGTGATCACAGTGTCTGGAGGACATTGCTGATCAGAGATTGAGGTAAAGAGCCAATCAGCGTCTCTTTACCACGTGATCAGATGTGTCCAATCACAGATGATCACCTATGTAAACAGAAGCTGGTTATCGCCATTCCTTTCGTCATGCTGACAGCGTCAGGAGAGGAGAGCAGATATCAGGCTTCTTTAAAAGGAACATGTACACTGATAATCAATGTCCTGATTATTAATGCAGTCCCAACAGTGCTGCCAATCAGTGTCCACTAGTGCCTCCTCATCCGTCTCACTTATCAGTGCCCATCTGTGCCACCTATCAGTGCCCATCTGTGCCACCTATCAGTGCCCATCTGTGCCACCTATCAGTGCCGCCTCACCAGTGCCTCCTCATCAGTGCCCATCAGTACAGCCCATCAGTGCCCACCAGTGTAGCCTCATCAGTGCCCACCAGTGTGGCCTCATCAGTGCCCACCAGTGTAGCCTCATCAGTGCCCACCAGTGTAGCCTCATCAGTGCCCACCAGTGAAGCCTCATCAGTGCCCACCAGTGAAGCCTCATCAGTGCCCACCAGTGAAGCCTCATCAGTGCCCACCAGTGAAGCCTCATCAGTGCCCACCAGTGTAGCCTCATCAGTGCCCACCAGTGCAGCCTCATCAGTGCCCACCAGTGTAGCCTCATCAGTGCCCACCAGTGTAGCCTCATCAGTGCCCACCAGTGCAGCCTCATCAGTGCCCACCAGTGTAGCCTCATCAGTGCCCACCAGTGTAGCCTCATCAGTGCCCACCAGTGTAGGAGAAAAGTTATCTATTTGAAAAATTATATAACAAAACTATGAAAAAGTTCTTTTTTTTCCTCAAAATTTTCAGTCATTTATTTATCAAAAATAAAAATCCAAGTGGTGATTAATTACCACTAAAAGAAAGCTCTATTTGTGAAAAAATAAAAATCAAATTTGGGTTAGGTTTTGCATGATTGCGCATTTGTCATTCAAAGTGTGACAGCGCTGGAAGCTGAAAATTGGAAGGGGTTGGAAGCAGGGCCGGATTAAGAACATCATAGGCCTGGTGCTGAGGATTTTGGTGGGGTTTTTTATAAAAATAAATAAGGGAGGGAGGATGAGAGAGAGAGAGAGAGAGAGAGAGAGAGACGGGGATGAGAGAGAGAGAGGATGCGCATGAGCATATGTGGAAGTGACAGCAACGCAGCCCGGCCAAGGCAAGTGACCGAAGGCACAGAACCCGGAAGGAAGACAGGGTGAAGATGGAAGTGCCCGGGACCCGCCAGATTGATTGCAGCGCTCGAGGGCTCAGTCTGACAGGTAAGTGTACCCTAATGTGCTAATATGTTGTGCATACTAGTACATTATGGCATAACCTACCTCAGGGCCTCTAAAAAGTAGTAATGTTAGCGAAGTTTACTACCGCATTAATATCACAGAAGCCTCTCATGGGGCCCCCTACTGACCCGGTGGCCATTGGGCAGTGCCCAAGTGCATAGTTACCAACATTTAAAAAATATTTTCAGGAACACTTTTTTAAGTGGTATATTTAGAGTAGCTGACAGCCCCCATGTTCCTCTATACATCACAGTAGTAACATTAAGTATATTCAATATATTTTTTAAAGAACTGTTTTTGTGGGTAAGAGGCATAGGGGTGGAGTATGGATGGTATAAAAGTGGGAAGTATGCGCAGGTGAGGGAGAGGAATGTGGAGGGTATAACAGTGGGCACTATGTACAGGAGATGAGTATGAAAGGTATGGCAGTGGGCATTATGTACAGGAGAGGAGTGTGGAGGGTATGACAGTGAGCAGTATGTACAGGAGAGGAGTGTGGAGGGTATGACAGTGAGCAGTATGTACAGGAGAGGAAAGTGGAGGGTATGGCAGTGAGCAGTATGTACAGGAGAGGAGTGTGGAGGGTATGACAGTGAGCAGTAAGTACAGGAGAGGAGTGTGGAGGGTATGACAGTGGGCAGTATGTACAGGAGAGGAGTGTGGAGGGTATGACAATGGGCAGTATGTACAGGAGAGGAGTGTGGAGGGTATGACAGTGGGCAGTATGTACAGGAGAGGAGTGTGGAGGGTATGACACTGGGCAGTATGTACAGGAGAGGAGTGTGGAGGGTATGACAATGGGCAGTATGTACAGGAGAGGAGTGTGGAGGGTATGACAGTGGGCAGTATGTACAGGAGAGGAGTGTGGAGGGTATGACACTGGGCAGTATGTACAGGAGAGGAGTGTGGAGGGTATGACAATGGGCAGTATGTACAGGAGAGGAGTGTGGAGGGTATGACAGTGGGCAGTATGTACAGGAGAGGAGTGTGGAGGGTATGACACTGGGCAGTATGTACAGGAGAGGAGTGTGGAGGGTATGACAGTGAGCACTATCTACCGGTGAGGAGGATGAAGGAATCTGGGAAAAATGTAAAGGATTGTGGAAGGATGTTTAGGGACTACGTAGTGGTTAAGCGAGCCATACATGGATTGAAATTAAGCCAATTAAGCAGAGACCAGCCATAGTCGATCTATGTATGGGCTATCTGGTTGTACACAAGTCAATCTATTAAATCGACTTGAGTACAACCAGCCGGTCAGGTTTTTCCCAAAACAATCAGTGCTGCCAGCTATAGTTAGCAACACTGATCATTGTATTGTGTGGGTAGGGAAGGCAGTGAGGAGAGGAGTATGAAAGGTATGGCAGTGGGCACTATGTACAAGAGAGGAGTGTGGGGGGTATGACAGTGGGCAGTATGTACAGGAGAGGAGTGTGGAGGGTATGACAGTGGGCAGTATGTACAGGAGAGGAGTGTGGAGAGAAAGACAGTAACACAGTCTCAGAACACAATAACACTGCTGGAGTGATTCCGCCATCCACAGGTCAGCAGGTGAGAAGGTGTGTGTGGGGACAGGCTGGGGAGAGAGGTCGGTCAGCAGGGGGGGGGTGAGGTGGTCATGGAGGGATATCAATCAGCGGGTGGGGAGGAGTAACTGGGAGTGATATCTTTTGGAGTAGGGTCTGTCATCTGCAGGTTGGGAAATGGTCACCTGTGATATAAGTTGAAGGGAGGTGGCTAACATGGGAAGTGGCTGGGGAGTGACCTGGTTGGTGGTGAGTGTGAAATAGATGATGTGTTTCAAGTTTCTTTCACATTTGCGGTAATGCTTACTGCTCTCTGAAAAGTGATCTGTGGTGGATTGCTTTTCAACGAGTGGTATAGCAGCAGCTGACAGGCGTTCATGAGGTGCTACTGCCGCCTCCTTGTTTCTTTTTTTTTTTTATATTGCTAAATGGTAGTTTTACATTGTTGGACTATGCTGCTACTGCGAGCGAGTTTGGCTTGCAGTTGCAGAGTGGCCCCATTGAAATCAAGAGGCGAGTTTGACAGGCGGTGCTGCCCGTCATACTCTGCAGGCTCTAAGCTGTCCATTGAGCTCAGTGCCTCTGACAAGAAGTTAGGAGAGGCTCTGTGAGCTCATCCTATCAGTCTGCTGCAAACACAGTGTGCCAGCTTGGATTTAAACTGGCCGCTCTGTATGTAGCTTCTGACAGGATGCGCAAGGATCCCCATATCTCCGGAACCATAGATGATAGGAGCCCCACATTTTGATCAGTGGTGGGGTATGTCTTCAGCTACCTAACCCCCAGATTTGGGGTCTATGTGACCCCTGGTCGCAGAGCCACGACCCTCGAAGTTGATCTTTTTTTTTGGCAAATGGGCCTATCTTAAGGTAAGGGGCCTGGAGCTGCAGCTCCAATAGCCCCTATGTTAATCCGGTCCTGGGTGGAAGTGCCCGGTAGGCAAGTAGCTAAGCTGCCTGTGGATGGTGCCAAAACAGCAGGTGACCATACTGTGTCCAGGCAGACCGGGTCTAAGGTTGTACGTCAATGTATATAGCGGCATTTTAAAAGGAGCAATCTATGTATAGGTAGTGAGGTCTGAAGCAGCGAGATGATTACGGCAGGATTGGCACACAGAAGTGTTTCCCTAGCTGGATTGGTTCAGACTCCAGGTAAAACATCAGGTGAGTACGAGTGGTGTGTACAATTCTCTATATTTGACTTACTGGTTAAAAAGCCAAGACATTACAGAGATGTAACAGTAGTGTAGAGAACTTACTGTAGATACTGTTTAATATTTTCCGCCTTCATTTCATCCCAGAATGCTTTTCTCATGCTTTGAGTTTCTGGAGTGGCCCTCGAGTGTCCAGTGGATTTTGCAAACCATCCTATTTGAGGAAGACAGTAAAGTGTAAATTGCAACCATAATAAGATCCTGTACTGCGTTCTCTCCAGATTTCAACATAACATGGCAAAGTAAAAGACTTATTAAAAAAAAATGCTACTCGATACACATGATTAACCACTTAAGTCCCGGACCATTTGGCTGTCCAAAGACCAGAGCACTTTTTGAGATTCGGCACAGCGTCGCTTTAACTGACAATTGCGTGGTCGCGCGACGTTGCTCCCGAACAAATTGATGTCCTTTTTTTCCCCACAAATAGAGCTTTCTTTTGGTGGTATTTGATCACCTCTACGGTTTTTATTTTTTGAGAATAAACAAAAAACTAGCGATAATTTTGAAAAAAAAACGCATTATTTTTTATTTTGTGCTATGATAAAAATCACCAAAAAATATATAAAAAAAACATTTTTTCCCTCAGTTTAGGCCGATACGTATTCTTCCACATATTTTTGGTAAAAAAAAAAAAAAATCGCTATAAGCGTTTGATTGGTTTGCGCAAAAGTTATAGCGTCTGCAAAATAGGGGATAGTTTTATGGCATTTTTATTAATAATGTTTTGGTTTTTTTTTACTAGTAATGGCGGCGATCATCGATTTTTATCGTGACTGTGACACTATGGCGGACACATCGGACACTTTTGGCGCTATTTTGGGACCATTCACATTTATACAGCGATCAGTGCGATTAAAAATGCATTGATTACTGTGTAAATGTGACTGGCAGTGAAGGGGTTAACCACTAGGGGGGGCTGTAGGGGTTAAGTGTGTCCTAGGGAGTGATTCTAACTGTGGGGGGGAGGGGCTATGTGTGACACGACACTGATCACCGCTCCCGATTACAGGGAGCTGTGATCAGTGTCCTGTCACTGGACAGAACGGGGAGATGCTTGTTTACATCAGCATTTCCCCGTTCTTCCTCTCTGTGAGATGATCGCGGGTATCCCCACGGACATCGAGTGTCTGCGGGACCTGCGATCACAATCACGGAGCTCGCGGCGGGCGCAAACCGCTTCTTAAAGCGCAACGTATAGGTACGTTAATATGCCTGTACATGCCCTTCTGCCGACGTATATCGGCGTGAGCCGGTCGGCAAGCGGTTAATGAAGTTGTTATTTAATAATGTAAAAATTTACTTTTCATTTCCAGTCTGTAGCCAGATATTAGTTTAAGGCATTCTTTGGTCACAGCATACAGCCTTATTTTTATAATGTAGCGCTACCCCCTAGAGTGCTGCTGGATTTTGGGTCCCCCTATTCCTGCACAGCCAGGTAACATGCATTTTTCCAACTTTTACTCGGAGACAGTAACCAGTCCATGGGCTTGTTTTTTCTTTTTGTGTGTTTTATTGGTGAAAACAACTTGGATGGACAAGAGGGGTAATGGGATGCCATTGGCTCCCGCTGCTGTCAAAGTCAGTTAGCCAATCAGGAGAGAGAGGGGGCGGGGCCGAACCACAGCTCCATGTCTTTTTTTTTGTGTTTTATTGGGGAAAAACATCTTGGATGGGCAAGAGGGATAATGGGATGCCGAGTGTCTCGGCCTTCTGGGACTCTCCCTCCTGATTGGCTGAGACAGAGCAGCGGCGCCATTGGCTCCCGCTGCTGTCAAAGTCAGTTAGCCAATCAGGAGAGAGAGGAGGCGGGGCCAAACCTTAGGTCCGTGTCTGAATGGACATAGGGAGCTGCAGCTCGGCTCGGGTGTCCCCATAGCAAGCTGCTTGCTGTGGGGGCACTCAACAGGATGGGAGGGGCCAGGAGCACCGGAGAGGGACCCCAGAAGAGGGGGATCAGAGCTGCTCTGTGCAAATCCACTGCAACAGAACAGGTAAGTATAACATGTTTGTTATTTTAATAGAAAAAAAAAAAAAAAAACAAGACTTTGCAATCATTTTAAAGGCCTCAAAAAGGTAACAATTTGCACATGCAATTTTCTGTTGCTAGTCACCATTACACAGCAATCCTTCTGGGCCCTTGTTCAGCTAGCTGAAGACATTGGACATCTACATCCACTCTCCTCTTCTCCCCCCAATTAAAGGACTCTGTGCACAATATCTGCAAACATTAAGGGGAACTCTACTTAGAGATGAATTATTGCATTTCTTGTTGCTTTATAATTGTGCCACAAACTTGATCCAAAAAGGTAATATATTGCAGCTTACCAGTCATTAGAGGTAGTGGCTGCATTTGTTTTCTTTTTTTAGTCTTTTTTCACCTGGTGATCTGGCCAGTAAACACACCTCCTGTATTAGAGCGCCCCCACTCTGGATGAAGAAGCACAGGGGGCACCTTTAAAATAGCAGCATTGTCAGTCTGGAGGGGGAGGGGAGTGTTAGATGTACGAGCAAATTTAATTACAATAACAAATTGAAGCCAAACTCCAGCTAACACTTTATAATCAATTATTATTTATTTCTTTGTTATTTAAGCTACTTATATAGCGCCATCAATTTACGCAGCGCTTTACATATACATTGTACATTCACATCAGTCCCTACCCTCAAAGAGCTTACACTCTAAGGTCCCTAACTCACATTCATACATACTAGGGACAATTTAGACAGAAGCCAATTAACCTACTAGCATGTCTTTGGAGTGTGGGAGGAAACCGGAGCACCCGGAGGAAACCCGCACAGGCACAGGGAGAACATGCAAACTCCAGGCAAGTAGTGTCATGGTTGGGATTCGAACCAGCGATCCTTCTTACTGCTAAGTGAAAGTGCTACCCACTACACCACTGTGCCGCCCCTCTTTTTTACAGCAAATATTGTTTTTTTCCTATTTGGATAAAATGTTTAACACAAATAAATAAAACCTGATCATTGTAATCACCTCTGTCAGCGGTAAAATGTTTGTCTCATTCCTGTAAGCGGATACATATGGAAGAGAGCTTGTTCTTTTAAAAAAGACAACAGACTTACTGGCCAGATCACCAGGTGAAAATAAGAGAAAGGGAGCCTAAAATAAGAAAACCAATGCAGCCGTCACATCTAAGAACTAGTAAGCTGCAATAAAGTAAAGGTTTGCTTTTGGGTTCAATACTGCTTTAGGCTTCATGTACTCTGCTGCTGGTAAACAGTGGCCCCTTTCACACTGGGGCGGTTTGCAGGCGTTATTGCGCTAAAAATATCGCCTGCAAACCGCCCCTAAACAGCCTCCGCTGTTTGTTCAGTGTGAAAGCCCGAGGGCTTTCACACTGAAGCGATGCGCTGGCAGGAGAAGAAAAAATCTCCTGCAAGCCGCATCTTTGGAGCGGTGAAGGAGCGGTGTATTCACCGCTCCTAAACCGCTCCTTCCCATTGAAATCAATGGGACAGCACGGCTATACCGAGGCAATACCGTGGCTATAGCCGCGCTGTACGAGTGATTTTAACCCTTTTTTGGCCGCCAGCGGGGGGTTAAAACCGCACCGCTAGCGGCCGAATACCGCGGTAAAACAGCGTTAAAAATAGCGCTGTTTTACCGCCGACGCCCCCTACCGCCCCAGTGTGAAAGGGGCCTTAGGAGCAGTTGGGCATTTTTTTAGTTGCCCCTAAACTCCCCTCTATATTATCTTATCAGTACATGTACACAGGGTCGTTTGTAGTCTGTTTCTAGGCAGTTGAGCTTAGAAGCATTTTTTGGAAGGCAAAAAAATGTGTTCAGGACGGATGTTCAGAGGCATTGTAACAGCTCGTAACTCGTGTTTAGCCGCGTTTCGTTTACAGGCGTTTTAATTTTTGACTATTTGAAAAACAAAAAAAAAAAAAAAAAACGCTTCTAAACGCAAGCGCGGCATGTAAACGCAGCAAAACGGAAGTTTTTTTTAAACGTCGGTTACTATCTGTCAAAGTTAAATCGTTCAGGAGATGTTGTAAAACGTCCCGTGTACATTTATGCCTAAAAGTACAACTAAAATGCAAAACTTTTTTTTTTGTTTGTTTGTTTTGGGTAGAGTGGAGATGGATTACAACACCTGTCAGTTTTTATTGCTGTCTGGACCCCTGTTAGGAAGATTTACCCTCTATAATTGTCCTGTTTACCATTATACTTGAAAGTGAATGTAAAAAGAAAATGTTGGGTTGTCCCCAGAAAAGTAAAAGAGGGGGAATCGCCCAATGGGGGACACTAATTCTGGTGACCTGGGGGTCCCCAAGGGATTGCCCTAATTTACAGGGATTTCCTCTCACTTCCTGTTTTGGCTATGGGACAGGAAGTGAAGGGAAATCTCTCCAATGAGGCACAGATGGCAAAACATTATCTGACAGGTTATATATAACCCTTCATTACTCTATTCAAAAATGAAAAAAAAAAAAAAAAAATTGCCTTTAGTTCTGTTAACCCCTTCCTGGGCAAGATGGACTTCTTGGTCACGTGATCAATGTGATTGGCTGTCATGGTAGTCACATGATCAGGAGCTGCCGCATTGGCTCCCAATCATAAACAGAGACCAGGAACTGTTGTGACAGCACCATGAGCACGATTGCATCACAGAAACCTTGGCTGCCATGGCACGTATGTGCAGTGCAGTGTCAAAGCCCACCCTCCTTGCCAGCACACATATGGGTTAAATGGTCGGCAATACCGTTGCACAGAGCAGGTAAGTATCCTTATACAGTGGAACCTTGGATTACAAGCATAATCCGTTCCAGGAGAATGCTTGTAATCCAAAGCACTCGCATATCAAAGCGAGTTTCCCCATATAAGTCAACGGAAACGAAGATAATTTGTTCCGCATTGACTTCTATTGCATGCTGCTGCAAATGGAAAAAGTTTTGAATTCTGCTAAAGTCTAATGCAACTTTGTCGCCCATTAATGCTGCATTAGTAAACGCTTTGCACAGATTAACACTGTGTTTGTTTAATGCTTTGAGATTTAAAAGAAAAATGAAAAAATAGGAAGACAATCAACACAATAAAGAAGCAGTCAGAGAAATGTACCTATGATGAATCCTAGGAGTAGAAACGCCACCGCTCCGATGGCCAGCGTGAAGAGGGTGCGGGAAGAGAACCCTTTAATCCTGGTGCCCACCTCATAGTCATCGCTACCCAGCAGTCTCAACATTTTCAGTTCTAGCTCTCCGGATGGTGTTTATACACGGAGGCCTCACACAGGGAGGCAGAGGAGACTGCTTGCCAGCATGTGAAACTCCTGCCAGACCTTGAAAGTTAACAGCTTCCAAAAGAAGTTCACCTAATTAATGCTGGACCCTCCCTTTCTCATAGGCATGCCTGGCTGAGCAGGTCAAAGTTCCCTGAGAAACCTCATGCATAGATTAACTTGCAGAGAACAGAGTTATAGTGAAGCTAATTCAATGAGTGCTAGCCAAGCGATTTTCAGAGATCAAGGTCGGATTCACACTTCTTGTTGCAAAAAAGTTTTGTGCGTTTTTGAGTGTCATCGTGGGATCTTCTGCCTTAAAGGGGTTGTAAAGGTCATTTTTTTTTTTTAAATAACAAACATGTTATACATACCTTCACTGTGCAGCTCGTTCGGCACAGAGTGGCCCGAAAGTGCTCTTCTGGGGTCCCTCGGTGCCTGTTTCAGCTCCTCCCCGCAAGAACTAACCACCTTAATGCGAGCTCCCTCGCATGGTGGTTAGTTATTGCGGGCGCGCTCCCGTGATACAGCCGGCGGCTATAGCCGCTCGCTGTATCACTCGGGCCCCGCCCCCCCGGCGCGCCGCGTCATTGGATGCGATTGACAGCAGTGCGAGCCAATGGCTGCGCTGCTTTCAATCCATCCACTATAGCCAATCAGCGAAATGGAGGATGGGAGCAAGCGGCTGAGTTTCGAGGTGTCAGGTAAGTAAAACGGGGGGGCTGGGGGCGGCGGTATTGTCAAAAGTTTTTTCACCTTAATGCATAGAATGCATTAAGGTGAAAAAATTCATACCTTTACAACCCTAAAGTCTTACATACTAAAGTCTCTCTATGCTGATCTTATGGTATACAGATAAAAAAAAGTATTCATACCCCTTGAAAATTTTCCACATTTTGTCATGTTAGAACTAAAAACGTAAATGTATTTTATTGGGATTTTATGTGATAGACGAACAAAAAGCAGCACTTAATTGTGAAGTGGAAGGAAATTGATAAATGGTTTTCAACATTTTTGACAAATAAATATCTAAAAATTGTGGCGTGCATTTGTATTCAGCCCCCTTTAGACCCCATAAACACTATTCGATTTTCTGCAGATTTTTGTCCTAAGGTTTGACCTCATATTATATGGTTTTGGTAAATCTGAAGAGTTTCAGTTTGTATGCAATCAGGCAGGCCCTTGCACTACATGGTTTTGGTAAATCTGAAGACAAAAATCTGCAGAAAATCTAATAGTGTGTATGGGGCCTTACTGTGATAGCCCTAACTAAAATCTAGTGGAACCAATTGCCTGCAGAAGTCACCTAATTAGTAAATAGAGTCCACCTGTGTGTAATTTAATCTCAGTATAAATACAGCTGTTCTGTTGCCCACAGAAATTTGTTAGAGAACCTTAGTGAACAAAAAAGCATCATGAAGTCCAAGGAACACACCAGACAGGTCAGGGATAAAGTTGTGGAGAAGTTTAAAGCAGGGTAAGGTTATAAAAAAAATAACCCAAGCTTTGAACATCTCACGGAGCACTGTTCAATCCATCATACAAAAATGGAAAGAGTGGCACAACTGCAAACCTACCAAGACATGGCCGTCCACCTAAACTGACAGGCATAGAAAGCATTAATCAGAGAAGCAGCCAAGAGGCCCATGGTAACTCTGGAGGAGCTGCAGAGATGCACAGCTCAGGTGGGAGAATCTGTCCACAGGACAACTATCAGTCGTACTCTCCACAAATCTGGTCTTTATGGAAGAGTGGCAAGAAGAAAGACATAGTTGAAAGAAAGCCATAAGTCCTGTTTGCAGTTTGCGAGAAGCCATGTGGGGGACACAGCAAACATGTGGAAGAAGGTGCTCTGGTCAGATGAGACCAAAATTTAACTTTTTGGCCTAAGCGCAAAACGATATGTGTGGCGGAAAACTAACACTGCACATCACCCTGAACACACCTTACCCACTGTGAAACATGAAACATGATGGTGGCAGCATCATGTTGTGGGGATGCTTTTCTTCAGCAGGGACAGGGAAGCTGGTCATAGTTGATGGGAAGATGGATGGAGCCAAATACGGGGAAATCTTAGTATAAAACCTGTTTGAGCCCTCCATTGCCCCCTATCCCATCATACTGCTTTTTACTGCCACCCCTCCCATCATTCTGCCCTCCACTGCCACCCCTCCCATCATACTGCCTTCCACCCCATCATACTGACCTCCTACCCCCCCTCCCATCATACTGACCTCCACTACCCCCCTCCCATGATACTGCCCTCCACTGCCACCCCTCCCATCATACTGGCCTCCACCCCATCATACTGCCACCCCTCCCGTCATACTGCCCCCTCCCATCATACTGCCCTCCACTACCCCCCTCCCATCATACTGCCCTCCACCCCATCATACTGCCCTCCACCCCATCATACTGCCCTCCACTGCCACCCCCCTATCACACTGATCTCCACCCCATCAAACTGTCACCCCTCCCATCATACTGCCCCCTCCCATCATACTGCCCTCCACTACCCCCCTCCCATCATACTGCCCTCCACTGCCCCCCCTCCCATCATACTGCCCCCCACTGCCACCCCTCCCATCATTCTGCCCTCCACTGCCACCCCTCCCATCATACTGCCTTCCACCCCATCATACTGACCTCCTACCCCCCTCCCATCATACTGACCTCCACTACCCCCCTCCCATGATACTGCCCTCCACCCCATCATTAACTTCCTCCTCTTTGCGCCTAAGCTCCACAGTCATCCGTACCTAGGACCGCCAGCTCCGCCCCGACTCCGGGTCTCGCCTGAAGGCTGTTCCTGCCGCTGGAAGAAAGGTAGGAGAGATGCTCCCTGCAGTGCCACGAGGAGGCTAATGGTCACTCTACTCCCTCCCATACACGGATCCCCTCCAGTCATGTTGTACAGTCCCCACATATTGTCCTTCACTATCCCCCCTCCCATCATACTGTCCTTCACTGCCCCCCCTCCCATTATTCTGCCCTCCACTGCCACCCCTCCCATCATTCTGCCCTCAACTGCCACCCCTCCCATCATACTGCCTTCCACCCCATCATACTGACCTCCTACCCCCCTCCCATCATACTGACCTCCACTAACCCCCTCCCATGATACTGCCCTCCACCCCATTATACTGCCCTCCACTGCCACCCCTCCCATCATACTGGCCTCTACCCCATCATACTGCCACCCCTCCCGTCATACTGCCCCCTCTCATCATACTGTCCTCCACTACCCCCCTCCCATCATACTGCCCTCCACTCCCCCCTCCCATCATACTGCCCTCCACTACCCCCCTCCCATCATACTGCCCTCCACTGCCACCCCCCTATCACACTGACCTCCACCCCATCAAACTGCCACCCCTCCCATTATACTGCCCTCCACTACCCCCCTCCCATCATACCGCCCTCCATTGCCCCCTATCCCATCATACTGCTTTTTACTGCCACCCCTCCCATCATTCTGCCCTCCACTGCCACCCCTCCCATCATACTGCCTTCCACCCCATCATACTGACCTCCTACCCCCCCTCCCATCATACTGACCTCCACTACCCCCCTCCCATGATACTGCCCTCCACTGCCACCCCTCCCATCATACTGGCCTCCACCCCATCATACTGCCACCCCTCCCGTCATACTGCCCCCTCCCATCATACTGCCCTCCACTACCCCCTCCCATCATACTGCCCTCCACCCCATCATACTGCCCTCCACCCCATCATACTGCCCTCCACCCCATCATACTGCCCTCCACTGCCACCCCCCTATCACACTGATCTCCACCCCATCAAACTGCCACCCCTCCCATCATACTGCCCTCCACTACCCCCCTCCCATCATACTGTCCTCCACTGCCCCCCCTCCCATCATACTGCCCCCCACTGCCACCCCTCCCATCATTCTGCCCTCCACTGCCACCCCTCCCATCATACTGCCTTCCACCCCATCATACTGAACTCCTACCCCCCCTCCCATCATACTGACCTCCACTACCCCCCTCCCATGATACTGCCCTCCACCCCATCATACTACCCTCCACTTCCACTGCTCCCATCATACTGCCCTCCACCCCATCATACTGCCCTCCACTGCCACCCCTCCCATAATTCTGGCCTCCACCCCATCATACTGCCACCCCTCCCATCATACTGCCCTCCACTACCCCCTCCCTTCATACTGCCCTCCACTACCCCCCTCCCATCATACTGCCCTCCACTACCCCCCTCCCATCATACTGCCCTCCACCCCATCATACTGCCCTCCACTGCCACCCCTCCCATCACACTGACCTCCACCCCATCAAACTGCCACCCCTCCCATCATACTGCCCTCCACTACCCCCCCCATCATACTGCCCTCCACTACCCCCCTCCCATCATACTGCTCTCCACTGCCCCCCTCCCATCATACTGCCCTCCACTGCTACCCCTCCCCTCATACTGCCCTTCACTGCCACCCCTCCCATCTTACCGCCCTCCACTGCCACCCCCCCATCATACTGCCTTCCACCCCATCATACTGCCATCCCCCTCCTATCATACTGCCTTCCACTGCCACCCCTCTCATCATACTGCCCTCCATTACCCCCTCCCATCATACTGCCACCCCTCCCATTATACTGTCCTCCACTGCTGCCCCTCCCATTATACTGCCCTCCTCTGCCCTTCCTCCCATCATAATGCCCTCCACTGCCACCCCTCCCATCACACTGCCCTCCAGTGCCACCCCTCCCATCATACTGCCCTCCACCCCATCATACTGCCCTCCACTACCCCCCCTCCCATCATACTGCCCTCCACCCCATCATACTGCCCTCCACTGACACCCCTCCCATCATACTGCCCTCCACTGCCATCCCTCGCTGCCTGACATCAGTGGGGAAATCTCGGCCCCTCCCGCTGCTTCTGTCAGATGGGTAGAGAGGAGACACGGTGAGTTACATGAGCACCGAGAGCTGCCGTGAGATACAGTAAAGGAGGAATTTTTTTTCTAAAACACAGAGATAGGGGGGCACTGTATTAACAGACAAAACAGATTATGTTAACATGTGAAAGTGGGTTAACAAACCACTTTAAGTTACTTTATGTCTCTAGAGGAATATATTTAAAGAGTAACTCCACTTTTGTTGAAAAAAAAATTTCCTCTGGGTAATCTATGTACATTGCAGGGATTTTAACAAACTGCAGATTCCTACCTTTTGTTGAAGAAACAGTATGTTTGTTTGCCTGTTTCCATGTGCACAGAGAATCTGTATGGGAGTGATTTTACAATTATCAATCAGCTCCTGCACCTTCATGGCTCTAATGAGGAAAGTGGCAGGGTCTGCATCCTTTTAGACGTGATTTCCCTTTGGTAATATCTCACCAAAAATTACATTTATGTTGCAGGGGATGCCCAAAATATGGCTTATATCTTAGTGCAGACTTCTGAGAAAATCAGTGAGCCAATCACACAAGCAGGAAATTACATTTCTGGGGGACATTCCGTACACCATATATGTACAGAATGCCTCCAGGTAGCCATATTTTATTGCATTTACACAAAATTACAGAGCTGCAGTTTGAAAAGGATAGGTAATTTTTAATAACATTCAATTGCAATATGACTTTGGTCACAGTTGTATACACTACATTTTTTTTATTTCCAATGAAAGTGGAGTTACATTTTAAATGAAAACACTTGTGTCCAGACTATAGCTATAACAAAATGTGGAGGCTTTCATATCATTTAACATAAGGCAGAAGTTGAATGGTGATTGACTTACATTACCGGAACTTTTAAAGCCATTACGTTTTTTATTAAAAATCTTCTGTACATTTTTTAGAGTTCCATACATCATACAGAGCAAGAAGAGGGACAACTATGGAGGAAAGGACAGAGGGATTTGGTTCCAAAGCAGTTAGAAGATATGCTCATAACTCCTAACCGTTTGTATGAACGTCCTGTGGATGTATGACCATTCTAGACCTGGCTGAATGTCACTGTTCTGCCTCCAGCAGGATATAAATTAAGTTGTTTGTTTGCAATATCATATTTGACCACAAGATGGAGTGAGTAGTAAATTTACTGTGCTTGCAGATTCTAGAAACTGTTCAGCTTTAACAAAAATACCTATCATTCTTCAATCTATGGAAGAGACAGGTGCATCCTGGGAACTCAGACTCCATCTTAGGGACTAAAATAGAAAGAACCTGCTACCAGAGCTCATGTTGACAGAGACTTGTATTCTTTTGTGCAATTAATTGCAGCAAAGCCGGTATGAACCTTGCTGCCATCCAGTGCCAGGACTAGGGATGAGCTTTGAGTTTGAGTCGAACTCCTGTTCGACTCAAACATTGGCTGTTCACAAGTTCGCCGAACAGCGAACAATTTGGGGTGTTCGCGGCAAATTCGAATGCCGCGGAACACCCTTTAAAAGTCTATAGGAGAAATCAAAAGTGCTAATTTTAAAGGCTTATATGCAAGTTATTGTCATAAAAAGTGTTTGGGGACCCAGGTCCTGCCCCAGGGGACATGGATCAATGCAAAAAAAAGTTTTAAAAACTGCAGTTTTTTCAGGAGCAGTGATTTTAATAATGCTTAAAGTCAAACAATAAAAGTGTTATATCCCTTTAAATTTTGTAGCTGGGGGTGTCTATAGTATGCCTGTAAAGGGGCACATGTTTCCTGTGTTTAGAACAGTCTGACAGCAAAATGACATTTCAAAGGAAAAAACCCATTTAAAACTACTCGCGGCTATTGCATTGCCGTCCGACAATACATATAAAAGTTCATTGATAAAAACGGCATGGGAATTCCCCACAGGGGAACCCCGAAACAAAATTAAAAAAAAAAATGATGTGGGGGTCCCCCTAAATCCCATACCAGGCCCTTCAGGTCTGGTATGGATATTAAGGGGAACCGCGGCCAGAATTTAAAAAAAAATGATGTGGGGGTCCCCCTAAATTCCATACTAGAGATTTTAAGGGGAACCCCGCGCCAAAAAAACCCAAAAAATGGCGTGGGGTCCCCCCAAAAATCCATACCAGACCCTTATCCGAGCATGCAACCTGGCAGGCCACAGGAAAAGAGGGGGGGGATGAGAGTGCGGCCCCCCCCTCCTGAACCGTACCAGGCCACATGCCCTCAACATTGGGAGGGTGCTTTGGGGTAGCCCCCAAAACACCTTGTCCCCATGTTGATGAGGACAAGGGCCTCATCCCCACAACCCTGGCCGGTGGTTGTCGGGGTCTGCGGGCGGGGGGCTTATCGATAATCTGAACGCCCCCTTTAACAAGGGGACCCCCAGATCCCGCTCCCCCCTGTGTGAAATGGTAAGGGGGTACTTACCCCTACCATTTCACTAAAAAACTGTCAAAAATGTTAAAAATGACAAGAGACAGTTTTTGACAATTCTTTTATGTAAATGCATATTTCTTCTTTCTTCTATCTTCCTTCATCTTCTTCTTCTGGTTCTTCCGGCTCTTCTGGTTCTTCCTCCGGCATTTTCGTCCAGCATCTCCTCCGCGGCGTCTTCTATCTTCTTCTCCTCGGGCCGCTACGCACCCATGGCATGGGGGGAGGCTCCCGTTCTCCTTCTCCTTCTCCTTCTTTCTCTTCTTCTTTCTCTTCTTCTTTCTCTTCTTCTTTCTCTTCTTCTTTCTCTTCTTCATTTTCTTCTCCGGGCCGCTCCGCATCCATGCTGGCATGGAGGGAGACTCCCGCTGTGTGACGGCGTCTCCTCTTCTGACAGTTCTTAAATAACGGTGCACGGTGACTTGACGGCACTTCCCTGTGACGTCACGGGGAATGCCACAGGGAAGTCCAGTCATGTCTCGTGCGTCAGAGGGGGGCGGGGTCACCGAGTGGCCCCGCCCCCGTTATTTAAGAACCGTCAGACGAGGAGATGCCGTCACACAGCAGGAGCCTCCCTCCATGCCAGCATGGATGCGGAGCGGTCCGGAGAAGAAAATGAAGAAGAGAAGAAGAGAAGAAGAAGATGAAGAGAAGAGCGGAAGCCTCCCCCCATGCCATGGGTGCAGAGCGGCCCGAGGAGAAGAAGATAGAAGACGCTGCAGAGGAGATGCTGGACGGCCACCGGCCAGGGTTGTGGGGATGAGGCCCTTGTCCTCATCAACATGGGGACAAGGTGTTTTGGGGGGCTACCCCAAAGCACCCTCCCAATGTTGAGGGCATGTGGCCTGGTACGGTTCAGGAGGGGGGGCGCACTCTCATACCCCCTCTTTTCCTGTGGCCTGCCAGGTTGCGTGCTCGGATAAGGGTCTGGTATGGATTTTTGGGGGGACCCCACGCCGTTTTTTTTTGGCGCGGGGTTACCCTTAAAATCCATACCAGACCTGAAGGGTCTGGTATGGAATTTGGGGGGACCCCCACGTCATTTTTTTTTAAATTTTGGCCGGGGTTCCCCTTAATATCCATACCAGACCTGAAGGGCCTGGTATGGAATTTAGGGGGCCCCCACGTAATTTTTTTTTTAAATTTTGGTTCGGGGTTCCCCTGTGGGGAATTCCCATGCCGTTTTTATCAATGAACTTTTATGTGTATTATTGTCGGATGGCAATGCAATAGCCGCGAGTAGTTTTAAATGTTTTTTTTCCTTCGAAATGTCATTTTGCTGTCAGACTGTTCTAAACACAGGAAACATGCGCCCCTTTACAGGCATACTATAGACACCCCCCAGCTACGAAATTTAAAGGGATATTACACTTTTATTGTTTGACTTTAAGCATTATTAAAATCACTGCTCCTGAAAAAACGTCCGTTTTTAAAACTTTTTTTTGCATTGATCCATGTCCCCTGGGGCAGGACCCAGGTCCCCAAACACTTTTTATGACAATAACTTGCATATAAGCCTTTAAAATTAGCACTTTTGATTATTCATGTTCGTGTCCCATAGACTTTAACGGTGTTCGCGTGTTCGAACGAACTTTTTTCCTCTTCGCATGTTCTGGTGCGAACCGAACAGGGGGTGTTCGGCTCATCCCCAGCCAGGACAAGGTCATCCAGCGCCCAAGCCAAAGATGCCAAACTGTGCCTCCCCTTCCCTTAGGGTCAGGGCGCACCCAACCCTGCAATACACCAATCGCACCCAAGGCAGACGTCCCTGCTGCCCACCCCTTGTCCTGGCCCTGCTGCCATCAACTACTTTATTGTACTTTATTTCTATGTGTTTCACATACTGATTATGTGTACTTTATTTGTTTTCTTCGTATAGTCTCACCCCACCCTGTTTTGTTAATAAAGCTTTAAAATGACACTTAGTCCGGCTTATTGCAGAATAGGAGGGTTTAACTGCATGTCGAGGTACACACTGGGAAACGTGTATTGGGGGACAGAACAGTCACAGTTTTACCTGCAGTGATTACGGCACAATCTACTTGTATACTTTGTGGATTGCCTCGCACTGTACTGCATGTAGTACTTTTTTTCAGTGCATCATGCCTGCAACGCAGTGGTGTGAACTGGGCACATAGAAGACATGTCAATGTGATGGGACTGCGCAGGAATAGCCGCCCAAGGCAGTCCCATTGCATCTGGTGTAAACCAGTCCTAAACCTCTGAAATGAAAAATGAACAAAGCATATCCCTCTATAGTGTGCACTTGCCTCAATCCAAAGCACCAAGTGATTCTCATTCTGCTGTCTCATTCCTCTGCTATCTGTGTGAGTCACTTCTGACATTCTGACAGTCTATGACAGTGATGGCGAACCTTGGCACCCCAGATGTTCTGGAACTTCATTTCCCATGATGCTCAACTACACTGCAGAGTGCATGAGCAGCATGGGAAATGTAGTTCCAAAACATCTGGAGTGCCAAGATTTGACATCACTGGTCTATGCTGACACCAGCCAATCCCAAATAATAGCCCCACCCCCCCCTCCAGCACACAGCAGGTGACTGAAAGCCTCAACTGTGCATTTGAGTGTTTCCCTATGAGACTGTGTAGGGGGAGGGTCCTTTCTCTTCACTCAGGTCTCAGATTACACTCGTCTCTCTGCAGTATGCTGTGCAGCGTCTGATGTCAGATCCCTGTCCCCTGACTTCTATAGCTGAAAAATGCTGTGTAAAATGTGTGCTTTATAAGGCTGTAAAGATGAAATTGCTGTAGATAAACAGGTACAACTTATATAGGAGGATTTGTTTCATCTCTGTGTATCACCGGAGGCCAGTCACTTCGCTGGGTATATGGAAGGGTTTACAACCACTTTAAAGAAAATCTTATAGAAAAGATGAACACGAGATGACATTACAGGTCTTTAGTTAGGTGCATGGCTGTCATGCTGATCCAGTGGCTTCACTGCATTCTGAGTCATTATGTGGAGCTGGAATTCTAACTTTCTATGAGTCACTAGTATTCTTAGAATGAGGTCAACAATGGCCGCCCCCATATTTCCAGAGTACGGGCTTCCTTTAAATAAAAGATAGAAAGACGCAACTTCCACAGACAGCTTATTGATACTGAAAATTGGACTTCGCTTTAATCAGATATTGCGAGTTAAACGGCATAATGAAAAGAAGTAACTCCCCAGAGTGTTAATGGAAACCATTTACTGTTCATTCTAAAGAGCAGATAAAAGGTTCTTAATATCATAGCAGGAGTTGGCATACGGCTCTCTTTTGCCTCCCTACTAAGTAACTTAATAAGATTGCTTTTTTCTATCCATTAGGGCAAAGGACAACCATCTGTAACCTAGAGAGGGGGCTAAAAATAGTTCTGATGTTCAGGCTGGCAAACGAGTTAACATTTAAAGCACACAAAGTTTTACCAAGAGTATAAAGTTTTAAATAAATTATGCCCAGCGTACAGTACTTTTTCTTGCTATGGGTAGTACAGAGGGGACCAGTGGTGGCTGGTGAAGTTTTAGGATGGGGGGACGCCAGACCCCACCCTTTCTTTTTGACTCCTCCCACTTGGTGAAAATGGGCGTTGTTTCAGCTAAATAGTGGGGCATGGCTCTAAGGTGGTGTGGTTACCGTCTGAGATGAACGAGGGATGGAGGGAGAGGGAGGGAGAGAGGGAGGGACAGTAGGCCCAGATCCTACACAACAATAGAAATATGTGTATTCTAGAAAGTTTAACAATCAGCAGATAAAGATACTCCAAACACCTGGTGTTAGCACTTCAATCATCCCGGCACCATGGTTGTTATGGTGTCAGGATGATTGAAGCGCATTATTTCTATTATTACATTGTAATATAAAATGAAATCATTCAACTCACCATAATACAGAATCAGTGGGAGCCGTGAGCGTGTCACTTGCCACGTCGCCTGCCACCAGATACCATCAGGTGCCCCCAGCGGAGTCCGTCCTTATATCAGGTGCCCCCAGCGGAGTCCTTCCTTACATCAGGTGCCCCCAGTGATGTCCCTCCTTGCATCAGGTGCCCCCAGTGAAGTCCCTCCTTACATCTGTGTCCCCAGTGGAGTCCCTCCTTAGATCTGTGTCCCCGTCAGCAGAGTCCCTCCTTACATCTGTGTCCCCAGCGGAGTCCCTCCTTACATCTGTGACCCCAGCGGAGCCCCTCCTTACATCTATGTCATCAGCGGAGTCCCTCCTTACATCTGTGTCCCCAGTGGAGCTCCTTCATACATCTGTGTCCCCAGCGGAGCCCCTCCTTACATCTGTGTCCCCAGTGGAGCTCCTCCAAACATCTGTGTCCCTAGCGGAGTCCGTCCTTACATCTGTGTCTCCAGCGGAGCCCCTCCTTACATCTGTGTCCCCAGCGGAGTCCATCCTTACATCTGTGTCTCCAGCGGAGCCCCTCCTTAAATTTGTGTCCCCAGCGGAGTCCCTCCTTACATCTGTGTCCCCAGCGGAGTCCCTCCTTACATCGGTGTCCCCAGCGGAGTCCCTCCTTACATCTGTGTCCCCAGCAGAGTATCTCCTTACATCTGTATCCCCATCAGCAGAGCAGCAGGGTCCTCCTCACATCTGTGTCCCCGGCAGCACAGCACTCCTTCAAGCCACGTCTGTAGCTAGTTGCTGGCTTTCTCCATGTGTGTGAGGCCCCTCCCTTTTCCACTAAACACAAGGGAAATAGTCCTCATGGCAGCCATCTTTTTGTAGCCCGCCGGACATGACTTTGTTCTCACACTGAGAACAAAGCACCTGGTTGGGCCTTGGGCAAATGCTGCTCGGCGCGATGGATTGCGCCGCAAAGCAGCTTCAAACCCCGCCAATGAAGCTCCATGTCTGCAATCTTGTGATTGCATTGCATCCCATAGTGCACTGTGTCCAGTGCCCAAACACAGTGCACTTAGTTAAAAGACATTTTTTTGATTTTTTTTTTCTTAAAGGGGCTGTTTAAAAAGAAAATTGTATTTATTTATTTTTTTGGTGACTACAGGAGGGGGGCCGCGCCCGGGCGCCCCCTATGTATGTGCTGCCACTGGAGGTGACAGGTCCTTTTTATACCTGCATCCTATGCATTAAGGTGAAAAAACACCTGGCAGTGACCAGCCCCCCAGCCACCCGTTTTACTTACCTGAGCCCTGGAACTTGTCCTGGTGGGGACGCGCTGTCTCTTTGCTCGGGGTTCTCGGCTCTTGATTGGATAGATTGATAGCAGCGCAGCCATTGGCTTCCGCTGCTGTCAATCAAATCCAATTACGAGGGTGCCGGGGAAGCGGGGCCGAGTCATACATTCGGCGGCTATAGCCGCCGAATGCTGGACTCGGGAGCGCACCCGCAAGGTAACCCCCCCCGGGAGAGCGCTTCTCCTAGGGGGTTATGTGATGTGGGGAGGAGCCAAGAGAGCCACCAGGGGACCCCAGAAGAGGATGTTCAGGGCCATGCTGTGCAAAATGAGCTGCACAGAGGAGGTAAGCATGATATGTTTGTTATTTAAAAAAAAAAAAAAAAAGAAGCCTTACAATCACTTTAATTTATGAACGAAAACTATATACATTGTCTGAAAATTCCTTTGACCAAGAAGTTTTCTATTCTGTTCTTTCGAATATTCCCATCAATGTGGTCGAAAAGAACATCGATTTGACCCCACTAACTATTAGAAAATCAAACAAACATCCTTAAAATGAAATTTTTAAGGAAGACATTGTTTTTGTATATTCAGCATATAATATATTACAGTTCTGTCCAAAAATCGGCAAAACAGTCTTTAAAGCGGGGTTCCACCCAAATTTTGAACATTATCTCTATGCATTCTCTTCCTTGCCTAGATGCTGACATGCTGTGTAAAAAAATGTAAATCGCCGTAATTACCTTTTTTTTTTTTTTTTTTTCTAATCTTCTTAGCACTTCCTGGTTTTCCTCCCATGGGAGTAGGCGTGTTTCTAGCCTCTCCCAGACCTCCCACAATACCCTGGTAGCTAGTCTCAGGCTTCCCAGCATGCATTGTGCAACAGCGTCATCACAACATCTCGGTGACTGCTGGGAGCACAGCATTCACCGCATCCAGGAAATACATGCTTGTGGGCTTCAAATGCCCACAATGAAGATGGAAACCGCCTTCAGTGAATTTTATAAGTTATTCTTTACAACGAAATCGGACACAGGCGGACTTATTACACAGAACATGCGAGTAGATAATCATGAGAAGAAAAGTTTGTGAATGAACTCCAAAAAAAAAAAAACGATAGATAGGTGGACCCCCGCTTTAATTTTGTTTTCAACCTCTAATGGTATATACAGTATATCTCTTCTGTTATTCTCAGAGTGGTTTAAAGATTTTGTTCCCTAACCAGATAGTTGGTTATTTATATTTACCACTCCATATAGATATTTAAGAATAAATTGCCTTTTTTTATACTTTACATATTAACTAAATTATACACCACACTTTTTTTAAGGTTATTATGCGAATAATTGATTAATCAAAACAATAATCGGCCAACTAATCAATTATGAAAATAATCGTTAGTTGCAGCCCTAATATATATATATATATATATATATATATATATATATATATATATATATATATATATATATATACATACATATACAGTGCCTTGAAAAAGTATTCATACCCCTTGACATTTTCCACATTTTGTCATGTTACAACCAACAACTTAAATGTATTTTATTG
Organism: Lithobates clamitans; assembly: GCA_037952925.1. Classification (NCBI taxonomy): domain Eukaryota; kingdom Metazoa; phylum Chordata; class Amphibia; order Anura; family Ranidae; genus Lithobates; species Lithobates clamitans. The sequence goes on from JBBGZY010000680.1 coordinate 2,328,983, forward strand.
GGATTTTATGTTATAGACCAACACAAAGTGGCACGTAATTCTGGAAGTGTAAGGAACATGATAAATGATTTTCAACATTCTTTACAAATACATATCTGAAAAGTGTGGCGTGCATTTGTATTCAGCCCCTTTACTCTGATGCCCCTAACTAAAATCTAGTGGAACCAATTGCCTTCATATGTCACCTAATTAGTAAATAGAGTCCATCTGTGTGTAATTTAATCTCAGTATAAATACAGCTGTTCTGTGAAGCCCTCAGAGGTTTGTTAGAGAACCTTAGTTAACAAACAGCATCAGGAATGCCAAGGAACACACCAGACAGGTCAGGGATATAGTTGTGGAGCTGGGTTAGGTTATAGAAAAATATCCCAAGCTTTAAACATCTCACGGAGCACTGTTCAATCCATCATCTGAAAATGGAAAGAGTATGGAACAACTGAAAACCTACTAAGACATGGCCGTCCACCTAAACTGACAGGCCAGGCAAGGAGAGCATTAATCAGAGAAGCAGCCAAGAGACCCATGGTAAATCTGGAGGAGCTGCAGAGATCCACAGCTCAGGTGGGAGCACTCCACAAATCTGGCCTTTATGGAAGAGTGGCAAGAAGAAAGCCATAAGAAGTCCTATTTGCAGTTTGTGACAAGCCATGTGGGGGGCACAGCAAACACGTGGAAGAAGGTGCTCTGGTCAGATGAGACCAAAATTTTACTTTTTGGCCTAAAAGCAAAACGCTATGTGTGGCATCCCTACACACCATCCCTATCGTGAAACATGGTGGTGGCAGCATCATGTTGTGGGGATGTTTTTCTTCAGCAGGAACAGGGAAGCTGGTCAGAGTTGATGGGAAGATGGATGGAGCCAAATACAGGGCAATCTTAGAAGAAAACCTGTTATGCCACGTACACATGAGCGGCCTTTTCGACTGGACTGGTCTGACGGACTTTCGGCGGACTTCCAACGGACTTTCCCAACGAACGGACTTGCCCACACATGATCACACCAAAGTCTGATGGATTCGTACGTGATGGCGTACGACCGTACTAAAATAAGGAAGTTGATAGCCAGTAGCGTCGGTTTTCGTCTGTCGGACTAGCATACAGACGAGGAGAGAGAGAGAGAGAGAGAGAGAGAGAGAGAGAGATTCATTAATCAAGAAGTGGCTGCAAACCGACCTGAGTAGATCGGGGATTCCTTGACTTCCTTGAGCTGGCAAGGGAAGAAGAGATCAGAGGTGAGAAGGCAGGTGAGGCCTGAGACACCCAACATTTCAGTAGTACCACATGCTTTACAGAGGGGCATGAGTCGGTTCGTTAAGGGAAGATTCTAACTACTCGTGCAGCTTAGACAAGAGGCAACTTATATCTGTTGGCATCATTCAAGTACCATTATTGCCGAATCAGGAATAAAAGTTAATGTTTGAACTGTTCAACTGCCTCTGTGATTACTACAGCGGGGTGGAAGAAGCGGGGGTTAAACCAGCATGTACTGTAATGAACTAAGTAGCAGCTCCTATGGGGGTAGTGCGCTACACATATTTATTATTATTGCTAATAATTTGTAGACTTGTAATTTATTTTTAATGTTCATAAAAATTACCTTTCCTTTTCAGTCGGCAGCTGCTGTATATGTTTGTGTGATTGGCTTACTGATTTTCCCAGAAATCTGTTCTTAGATGTGAGTCAGATTTTAGGCATCCTCTGCAATAGAAAGTTCAGATTTGGTGAGATACTTCCCAATGGGCTAAATACTTTTACAGGAATGCCGACACTGCAGCTTTTCTCTTCAGAACACTACATGTGTATTTGTTTATTATAATGAACCAGATCTTCCCATTCAGAATCAGTCTGTAAACATTCTGTTTAAACTAACATCTATTTCTACTGAGCAGAAACAGGTAGGACTCTGCTACAGTATTTGTTAAAATCCTTTTAGTGTACATAGATCACCCAGAGGGGAATGTTTATTGCTCAACAAAAGTGGAGTTACTCTTTAAAGCTGAACTGCAAGGATTCAGCCACTATCTAAAATCTGCTGGCTTTCTATGGGTCAAGTCCAAAAAGGTACATGGCACTTCATGGATCTCTTTTATTTACATCTGGCCATATATGTTTCTTGTTCAATTTCCTTTACATTTACATTCACCTATGAAATGCAAGAGCCTTTCTGATTGCAAACAAATGTAAAGTGTTTAGGCTTGACCCCATATTATATGGTTTTGGTAAATCTAAAGGAAAATTGTACAATGTATGGTCAGCCTTACCGAGTGCTGGGAGTACAGCTATCACTATACTCCTGGAGCTTTAAAGGACATACACTGCATTTTCACACACAGCAGCTCTGCTCATCTCTCCCCTCCATTGTCCATTCACAGAAGGCTTTGTATTTTGTGAATAGGTTTATATAATACAAAGTGCTTTGTGATTGGACAGGATGAGGGGAGGGGTGGGCTGATGGGCTGCATAAAACTTTGCTGCTAGAAAAGGTCTAGTGTCAGAGCTCCGGAAGTACAGTGAAAGCTATGATTTTGGTGCTTAGTAAAATGTAAACTAAATTGAAGAGATAAGTCTATGAGGTGGCATGCACCTCACTGGACATAACCCATGGCAATCTGGCACATTTTAGAAAATGGCTGAATTCCTGGAGCAGCAGCCCCAAGAGAACTTGAACCCTCCCTTGAGGGAAAAAAAACCCCCTATATTCAGGCCTCCTGCACATTTATTACCTCCCCAGCCACCTCCGCCTCCCTCCAGCGATTGGCAGGGGCATTATAAATATTTAACTGATCATTTGAATCTCCCGAACCTACATTCTGGAACCTTTTTTCAGAGGCAGGTGGGAGTAATCAAACTCTCAGCTCAGGAGACCCTGAGCAGACCTACACAATCAATTACTGCTCCACTCACTACAATGGAGCCCAAAACTAAATTTACTTAGCAGCCTAACTAGGGGAGAGCACTACATACATAAATAAATAACAGCTGACCATTGTAAGCATCCCTGTCAGTAGTAAATTCTTTATCTCAACCCTCTATCACTTTTGCTGGACAACTTAGTCTATTAAAGAAGGTTGAAAAATAACAAACTTATGAAAGGAAAAAAAGCCTAAAAATGTATGCAGCCACTACATCTAATTACTCGTAATATAATACATTTTTGTTTTTGAGTTTAATACCCCTTTAACTTTAAATATGGCTGCCCTTACCGTGTGTAACATTGCTTTGACTTTTCCAGCACTCCTACATTTCAGAGAAAAGGTTTTTAAAGCCCGATTTCAGAAAGTTGTAGTAGGTCACTCTAACACTAGGTGGCGATTTAACATTACCCATGAGAACAACAGGAAAATGCGGATGCCATTAAAATGACTAAAGCAGAAGCCTGCAGATGTGAACTTTTGACTCAAGCCTACTTTCAGGAGAAAGAATATCCATTTGCAAGGCAAATACTCATTATTCACACTCTGCGTACATTTCATCCCGCTACAGCGCTAACAATTACTGGTGCAGTAGCTAAATTGCGATCGCTAATAAAATAAGCACAGGAGAGACATTCGGAGGAGACATTACGGCAGACCCAAATGGCAATGATGATTTGTAAAGAGCATCGGATACATTTCAGCATTAATCCGTAGCTGCATTCCTGACACTTTTAGAAATCTCATTTAAAGGGCCAAAACTGGTATTTCAAGCTTTGATAGATACTGGCCAGTTAAACCCCCTGATAGTTTCCTATATCCCTCTGGGATTCTTCTGGTGAGATAACTCTGTATAAGTTCCTGGGTCTGTACACCTGCTTTGGCCATTATTAAGGGGTTCCCACTCTTCCTGTTGGATGTGTATCGCTACACTCGAAAGAGCCGCTGGCAATTGGGTCTATTTTCCCCTATGCAGCACTCCCAACCAGGCACACAGCACTTTTGGCATATGTGCACAGCCTCAATAATCAGTCTAGGGCATGGGATAAGCAATTAGCGGACCTCCAGCTGTTGCAAAACTACAAGTCCCATCATGCCTCTGCCTCTGGGTGTCATGCTTGTGGCTGTTAGAGTCTTGCTATGCCTCATGGGACTTGTAGTTCTGCAACAGCTGGAGGTCCGCTAATTGCATATCCCTGGTCTAGGGGTTTTATTGTTGGTGTTTTAATTGGGGAATGATAAACTTGGATGGGGTTGGGAGCATGGGATACCCCGAACTGTAGAAACGGTATAACTTGAGGACTGCTAAACTACTGGCTGCCCTGAACAGATTGCAAACTGTCACACTTAACTTAGGCTGATATGTGCTTTATCCTAGTTAGTAATAGAAGTAGTAGTAGTCAGGAGCAGCCAGTCCATTAGGACTGCAGGAGCGCCATCCCCCTAGTTTGCATGCAGGGATGCATGCAGAGCGCTGGACTCATACGTTTGTATGAGTTTTGTTGATTTGATTTGATATAGGATTTGTACTGCGTCGAATGCGCTCCGTGAGGAGCGCGTCTAGGCGTACAGAGACCCTAAAGTCTAATTGAGATGTCCAATAGAACGTTAAAAAAAGGAGCCTAGGGTGCCCAATATGAAGGGGATAAGTAAAACAGAGAAAAAAAATGGGGGGGAGGGGGGAGAGCATACAAAATCCATGTTTTGTGCACGATTCCTATTCTAAATCAGATTATCCGTATGCCTGGATAAAGAGGAAGGGTTTTAAACCCTTCCTGAAACTTAGGAGGGAGGGTAAGGACCTTAGAGACACTGGAAGGGAGTTCCACAGCTCATTGCCCTTTGTAACCAGACGTCTGTTACCAGTAAATTTTAGTCTGATGATTGTCGGTTCTGTGAGAAGTAAATTGGCTGATCGGAGTGGTCTTGACGGTACATGGTGAGAGGCCCATTCAGACAGATAAATCGGGCCCAGTTTCCAGTGTGCCCTATACATATAGCACATTGCCTTGAATAGTACTCACTTAGCGATAGGAAGCCAGTGCAGTTTTCCCAGCACAGGAGAGATGTGGTCTGTTCTGGCACATCCGGAGACCAGGCGAGCAGCTTGATTCTGAGTTGCTTGCAATTTTCTATGCCACTTTGATGGAAGACCAAAAAAAAAGATGTTAGAGCAATCCAACCGGGATTGCACAAGACCCTGTACAAGAGTTTTCATACATTGGCATTGGGATGGGGCAGATTGAAGCGGGCCAGGCCAAGAGAAAGTTTGTGGTTAATTGAGGACCCACCAGCATCACCTCGGTCGCTGCTCCAGGAATTCAGCCACTTTCAAACCTGGCTGCACCCAGCCCTGACTTGCAGTGTGAAACACCCCACTTTCTTTGAGTACCTGGATCAAGTACTCACTCAGTCCCAGAAAATGGAGCCTCTCCACTCCAGATCTCCTGGCTTTTTGGTCCAAATACTGACTCAATCTATCTCTCTGTCTGATAGGCTCCACAGCTAGTCCTAGCTGAGACCTTGATGGCCGAGGAATGAAGATTTCACAGAAGAAAGCAGTGACCAGCACAATGGACACTTTTCATTCATTGTAAGTACTGTCCCTGGTGCTAATTTAAAAAGAGCAAGACATTTTAAAAAAAAAAGGAGCTGACTTGGTGGACCACTTAGCCTTTTTCTGCTGTAGCTCGTCTATGTTTTTTGGATTTTTATGCGCATTAACAGAAACAGATAAAGATTTGTGGGCCTTCATGGAAACTTGTGATTATACAAAAGAGAGGAACTTGGAAATCCACTAAGATTGAATTGTCCCAGTTTGAAGGTCCATGGACGTTAATCTGTGGTTCAATTATCTGATACAAGTAGTAAACTGTGTGCTTCTTTGGAATGAGGGAGATCCTGACATTTCTGACAAATTGTCCTAATTTCCTAAAACTTTGAAGCTGAAGTTTAGGAATGGGCAATTTTTTATGGTCAAAGTATGTAAGTACTGTATGTATGTACCATGCCTGTAGGATCTCTCCAAAACAGCCTTTCTCAACCTTTCCAACACAGAGGAACCCTTTAATAACAATCCGGTCTCATGATACATTAGTGTGATGGTCAGTGGGAAGAATGCTCTTTACACTTGTGGTCATTGGAAAGAATTACCTCCTTCTAGATAGCTAAAAACATCATTGGTGTCAGTGGGAACCTATCAAGGAGGCAGAAATTGCTCAAGGAACCCCTAGCAACCTCTGGAGGAACCCTGCTTTAGAAGCTGGTAATCACTGAAGTAGGCTTCACTATTCCAATAATCTCCACTATCTTCCGGGTCCCATTTCCAGTGGCTGCCTTGAACACAGGAGGTCATTTGCGTGGTACACTTTGTATTTTCTGAATGAATGTAAAGTTTGGATGTGGTGAAGATCATGACGTCACCCTTCTACCTCATCCAATCAGTGAACTCTTTGCATTAATTGAAAAAATGCAAAGTGTTCCTTGAATGGAACCCGTGCCAAGTGAGCACCCTCCTGTGTTAAGAATGCAACAGGAAAGCGCAGGACCCGGAAGCAAACTGAAAATCAGTGCAGTACTACTTTAGAGATTTCCAGCTTCCAGTGGGATCCCGCAGGTATGCTATATTCATACTTCCATTGGTCCAAGCTGCACCAATGTACTGTTTTAAAAATGGCCATGCCTTAACTTTAGCTTTAACCACTTCAATACCAGGCACTTACACTCCTTCCTGCCCAAGCCAATTTTCAGCTTTCAGCGCTGTCGCACTTAGAATGACAATTGCGTGGTCATGCTACACTGTACCCAAACAAATTTTTTAATTTTTTTTTATCATTTTGTTCCCACAAATAGAGCTTTCTTTTGGTGGTATTTGATCACCTCTGCAATTTTTATTTTTTGAGCAACAAATAAAAAAAGACCGAAAATTTTGAAAAAAAAAAAGTTTTTCTTTGTTTCTCTTAATTTTTTTGTAAATAAGTACATTTTCTTCTTCAATGACGGGCACTGATGAGGTGGCACTGATGATGGGCTCTGATAGGCGGCACTGATGGGCTCTGATAGGCGGCACTGATGGGCACTGATAGGTGGCACTGGTATGCGGCACTGATGGGCACTCATAGGCGGCACTGATGGACACTCAAGGCGGCACTGATGGGCACTCAAGGCAGGTACTTATGGGTGGCACTGATGGGTACTTATGGGTGGCACCGATAGGTGGCACGGATGGGCACTGATGGTCACTGATAGGTGGGCACGGATGGACACCGATAGGTGGAACTGAGGGACACTGATGGGTGGCACTGATTACACTGGTGGGTGGCATTGCAGGGCATCACTTATTTTTTTATTTCTGTAATGGTGCCAGTCAGTGCCCATTTGTGGGCACTGATTGGCATGTATTGGGCATTTTTTTTATATGTGAATGACCATGGGGTACACACCTAGCCATCCACATGCTGGGGGCTTCCCTGGTGGTCCTGGAGGCTTCCCTGGTGGTCCAGTGTGGGCATCGGAGGGGGGTCTGTGCTGATAAACAATCAGCACAGACCCCCCCTGTCAGGAGAGCCACCGATCAGCTCTCCTCTACTCGCATCTGTCAGACGCAAGTGAGAAAAAGCCGATCAACGGCTTTTCCTGTCTACATCGTGATCAGCCGTGATTGGACACGGCTGATCATGTGGTAAAGAGCCTCCACCGGAGGCTCTTTACCGAGATCGGTGTAGCGGTGTGTCAGACTGACACACCGCACCACCAATTGGCGCGTGGCGGCTGTTATCTTGCAGGGCGTCATATGACGCCCAGTCAGGATAACTGAACCACCGCCCAGCCGTCATTCTGCTACAGGCCGGGTGGGAAGTGGTTAAAGTGGTTCTTAAGGCTCAAGATTTCTTACCTTCATGCATTCTATGCATTCTATGCATGTAGGTAAAAAAAAAGTTCTGTGTGCAACAGCCCCCCAGCCCACCCAATATTTACCCGAGCCCCATGGCGATCCAGTGATGTGCACGAGAGCCTCCAGGGACTCTCTCTCCTCACTGGTTGAGATAACAGCGGGAGCCATTGCTGTCAATCCCAGCCAGTGAGCCAATGAGGAAAGAGAGGGGGCGGGGCTTAGTCACGACTCTGTGTGTGAATGGACACACGGAGCAGCGGCTCAGGAGTGAGCTTGCTTGGGTGCCCCAGAGCAAGCTGCTTGCTTGCACTTGGCAGGAGGGAGAGGCTAGGACCTGAGAAGAGGAGGATTGGGGATGCTCTGTGCAAAACCGTTACACAGAGCAGGTAAGTATGAAAAGTTTGTATTTTTTTTTCTTTTTAAACTTTTTAAAATGCACCACATTATCTGAGCCGTTAAGCTGTCACCAAATTACGTGCCTCAAAATTAAATGACCCGTCTCCTTTTAAACTTAAAGCTGAACTAAACCCTCCTATCCTTTCCAGCCATGGAAGCGGCCATCTTAGATCTGTTTGATCTGCACTTCTATGTGATCAGCTATGACACCAGCCATTTGATGACTTGACAGTTCAGTTGAGTGCACAAGCAACTGTGATAGTTAGTATCAATGGCATTCCTTGAAAGTAACTGTTTTGGGAAACAGTTAAATCCACCAGTTTATTTCCGCTTTAAAAGAGGCGAGATACAGCGGCGTTATTTTAGGAGTTCCATTATGTCTAGTGAGGATTCTAGTCTGATTACAGTACGCACTGTTCTGGGCTTTCCATGTCAATGTCACTGCCTGGTTGCCAGGCAACAGATACAGTTCATGGGATCTAGAAGACTGTTTATGTACAATAGGGCATTTTGTTTACTTCTCTTAGTGAACATAAGACAGATGGAAAAGGACAGAGGATTTTTAGTTATTCTTCCTGATTTTTTAGGAGTGATCCATCATAGTAACTGTCAGTGGCGGCCGGTGGTAATTTTTTTTGGGGGGGGGGCAAACAGTACCACCCCCCAGGTCGGGTGGGTCTGGTGCACTTACCCCATCTATGGTAGGCAGCGCTTCTCCCGGGCTTCACCGGCGGCTTCCCTTGCATGGTGGCAGTGGTGGTGGTGATGGCTTTCCCTTCCCCTGCTCTCCACGAGTATCACGGCGGCTTCCTTTTCCTTCCTCCTCCTCGGCGGCCAATAGGGTCACTTCTCTTTTCGGCTAATGGGAAAATGGGTCTCAGACCTGCTTCTGATTGGCCGGATTGAGGATCAGTGTTTCAACAGCAAATATTCATTCGCTGTTGTAACACCTGGGTGGGCTCCTGGCACAATGCTCTGCGCCATGAGCCCACCCTATTTTGAAGCCTATTAGAGCCTCTGGCTCTAATCAGGTGCTTAAAAAAAACACCCCACTGTAATTCATAGTTGTAGCTGTAATATCATAGTTACATAGTTAGTCAGGTTGAAAAAAGACACATGTCCATCTAGTGCAAATAAATAAAATACATAGACGCCATAAATGTTTTTTAACCACTTTAACCCCGGAAGATTTGGCTGCGGAATGACCGGGCCATTTTTTGCGATTCTACACTGCGACGGTCTACATTGCGCGGTCGTGCGACGTTGCACCCAAACAAAATTGACGTCCTTTTTTTCCCACAAATAGAGCTTTCTTTTGGTGGTATTTGATCACCTCTGTGGTTTTTATTTTTTGCGCTATAAACAAAAAAAGAGTGACAATTTAAAAAAAAAAACACAATATTTTGTACTTTTTGCTATAACAAATATCCCCATTTTTTTTTTAAAAAAAGCAAATTTTTTTTCAGTTTAGGCCGATACGTATTCTTCTACATATTTTTGGTAAAAAAAAATCGCAATAAGCATATACTGATTGGTTTGCGCAAAAGTTATAGCATCTACAATATAGGGGATAGTTTTATAGCATTTTTATTTTTTTGTTTTATTTTTTACTAGTAATGGCGGCGATCTGCGATTTTTAGCAGGACTGCGACATTATGGCAGACACATCGGACACTTTTGACACATTTTTGGGACCATTGGCATTTATACAGCGATCAGTGCTATAAAAATGCACTGATTACTGTAAAAATGTCACTGGCATGGAAGGGGCTAACACTAGGGGGCAATCAAGGGGTTATCTGTGTTCCCTATGTGTATTTCTAACTGTAGGGGGAGGGGACTGACCTAGAGGAAGTGACGGATCATGATTCCTAGCTATTAGGAACTCACGATCTGTCTCTCCTCACAGAACAGAACAGGAATTTGTGTGTTTACACACACACGTAGCTGTTCTGCCTGTCGTGCCCGCGATCACTCGTGGCCAGCGGTCATCGTTACTGTCCGCCACAAGCATCGGCACCCCCACAGTGCAGCGGGCGCACGCGCGCCTGCTATCCCGCTTAAAGGAGCCGACGTATAGCTACGGCGGCTCGGGGGATCGTGCCGACCTTCCGCGGTTAAAGTCTAAGTTCACCTTTTCCAGAAAATAGCGTATGTGGTCAAGGTACCTCAATATATATTAATATTAGTGCAGCTTTGTAAAATAATCATTCATTTTATTGTTTTACCTGTAACCCATTTAGGTCCCTGCAAAATCCTAGCTAAAATAAACTCTGATAATAGTATGACTATTAAGAGGCTTGGATTACACATGGGATATTGCTTGCTACTTACATGTCTCTTAACACTGTTACATGCATGTAGGGTTGCCACCTGTCTGGGATTCACCCGGACAGTCCAGGTTTTGAGTCACGTGCCCAGGTTTCAGTTCACCTGAAACCCAGATACAAATCCTCAGTAGTAGATAGTGACAGAAGGCTGCACATTCATGGAGGATAAAGCTTTCGACTACTTGACTGCTGTGTGATGGGAGGCCCTCCTACCTCTGCTTGTAATTGGCTTGACTGGCAGGAATGGCATTGTCATGGGGAGAGGGACAGCTGTGTTCACAGTGACGGCTGGGGGCAGATTGGACAGCCCAGAACCTCTTCTTCTCCCCCCTGGAGACACTCCTTCGGAGCCTGACATTCTAAAAACACAGCTCTTTATATGTCGCACATGTCCGGTGGATAAGGGAGGTAGAATGATGTTTGGGGTGTTCTAGGTGGGGTGGACTAACTTAGGGGGCCAGGAGAAGTGTGGGTCTGCTTTTGGGTGGTGAGTAGGGTGGGATTCTTTAGGGTGCCATGAGTAGGGTGGGATTCTTTGGGGTGTTGTGAGCAGGGTGAGATTTTTTTGGGTGATTTATACAGGGTGGGATTCTTTGGGGTGTTGTGAGTAGGGTGGGATTCTTTGGGGTGCTGTGGTTAGGGTTGTCCACTTTGGGGTGCCCTGGATATGATTGACTGCTTTGGGGTGTTGTGGACAGGATAGGCTGCTTTGGTTTGGTGTAGGTAAGGTGGGCTACTTTAAGCCCCTGCCACTGTTAACACAATTTGGCCAGACCCACTGTTTACAGTGCTATACTTGCCACATTATTTCTCTCCTTGGAGTACCCAAAATTTTACACTCCTATAGTGTGTACTACAAAAATAAAATGCTGTGCACCCCTTAAGTGTTTGTGTTTGTCTTGAAGAAAGGGTGGCAACCCTACATGCATGTAATGTCTGGCCTGTTCTATGTTTCAGTAGCTGCAGAATTTACTGCTTCCTCCTGGTTGGTCCACAAAGGTCTGGAAGTTAGTGGACAGGAAGAGTCTAATCAGAGGCTAAATATTCATACAGCCCTGGCCAATCCCTGGGGAGAGGTGCCCAGATGGTGATTGGGAGTCTGTATAAACACTCTGGGACAGAGCCCTTGCTGCCATGTGGCTGTGGGGTTTTGAGGCCTCAGGCTAACTGAGGACCTATGCTACTGAGAGTTGCTGAAGCTGACTGAGGGACTGTATTCTGAGGATCTAGTCTGGTACCATAGGGTGGAAGTGTCACAAGGATATTGGAAGGAGGCAACCAATTTTCCAAGGACATTATTGAGTACAGACTGAAGAGAGAGATCCTAGGGACTGCATGCTAAGGCCATGCCTCTTGTGTTAGAGTCAGTTTGTTTAAAGGGGACACTGTGTCCTGAAGAGCTCAGTCTATTTATGTCCTAGTGAAAAGACTTTAGTTGGACTGTCCACGGAGGAAGATGCATCTCCTCAAGTTGCTACATCAAAGCTCGGTCCACTCTTTATTTCTACAAGGGCTTGACTCATAAAAGTTCAGTGTCCTCAAATCTTTTCTAAGGGTTCCTGAGGTATCCTACCATTACCCACTACCTATCCAAGTCCCTAAGAGTGCATCAGAAAAAGCATACCCCTAGACTAGTTAATGAGCCTGAAGAGTGATTGAAACTGTGTGTTTTTCTGCAAGGAAACTACTGGGGAAAGGACCTGAGCAAACTGCTTAGCGACTCCTACGGGGGTAGTGCTACAATTAAAATTGTTATAACAGTGTTCGTCACGGTTTTTATGATCTTCCTTCACATTTGACCATTAATTCAATTGTGATGCAGGGCATAATTGTGCTCCATACTTTTACAATGGCGACACAGACTGTACTAGGTCATATTATTCAAAATTCTGTGAAAGCATACCATCTTATTTTTATACCAATAAATAAGGAAAAGCTGTACTTTATTAAAGGGGTGACCCAAACAAATGATTAACCATAAATAATAATTTAATAACTAAACTACATAACCAATGGCCTAATTATATATCTAAAGACAAAAAAAACCTTAAAGCAGTAGTAAAGTCCACTTTGTGATTTTTACCTACAGGTAAACCTATAATAAGGCTTACCTATAGGTAAAATAAACATCTCCTAAACGCACACCGTTTTGGAGATATTCACACTGGATAAAGCCGGGGACATCACTGGCGCATGCGCTCTGAAGGTCCTGCATTCAATGGCGGACTTTCGAAGCTTCGCGCCGAAGCCGATCGCTCCTGCGCACATGTGATGTCACTGTGGCTCTGGCCACTCATAAAGCCAGAGCCCGCAAACCTGGAAGAAAGACCGGGGAAAGATGGAAGCATTTCATAATGTGCTAGTATGTGATGCATACTAGCACAGTATGCAATTGCCTTACAGGTTTTTTTTTTTAAATTTTTTAACCCCATCATGACCGCGCTATAGCTGAATGATGGCTACAGCGCAGCCGCACTTTGATGGGCATGCTCACGCTGCCTGCACGCCCCCTGCGGCGTGCATTGACTGTGATCTTTAATGGGGATTAAGAGCCAATCATGGTGGCTCTTTACCATGTGATCAGCTGTGTCCAATCACAGCTGATTTTAAATGTAAACAGGATTTTCCGGTTATCGGAAATCCTCCCTTCACGCTAACAGTGCGTGAGAAGAGGAGAGCCGAAAACAGGCAAATCCACACAGGGGACATCTGCACTGACAATCAGGGCACTGATCATCAGTGCAGCCCCAGCAGTACCCATCAGTGCTGCCAATCAGTGCCCACCAGTGCTGCCAATCAGTGCTGCCTATCATTGCCTCCTATCGGTGCCCATCAGTGCTGCCTATAAATGCACATCATTGCCGCCTATCAGTGCACATCAGTGAAGAAGAAAAATGACTTATTTACAAAATTGTATAACAGAAACTAAAAACTTTTTTTTCAACATTTTCATGTTTTTTTTTGTTTGTTCAGCAAAAAATAAAAAACCCAGTGGTGATTAAATACCAAAAGAAAGCTCTGTCTCGCAATTGTCAGTGTGAGAGCACTGACAGCTGAAAATTGGCATGGAAAGAAAGGGGGGTGAAAGGTCTCTGAAAGGGGGTGAAAGGGGGTGTCTGGTCTCTGAGGCTCTTCCCGTGTCTCTGCCCTCGCTTGGGTGCCTATCAGACTCTCCCAACCCCGGTAACCCCCACTTTCCGGGAATCGGCTTCTATTAAAGAAAAGAAAAAGTGAAACTGTCCACGGAGAACTCCCCTCCCCCTCTATATACTCCACCAAGCGACACCGGGCACTGATCAGAGCGGAGCACAACACCGACCCGTCTCCTCCATAGGAGCCCGACTACCCCAGCAAAGCCACACCAACCACACTGCCCAGGGACAGTAAATGTTTGAAGTGCATTCTGTACATGCTGGCCTCCTATATAACCATGCATGGTACAGTGGCGGTAATTGATGGGCACAGTGGCTGCGTTTGATGGTACAGTGGCGGCATTTGATGGCACAGTGGCTGCGATCGATGGCACAGTGAAGCTGCAATTGATGGGGTTTTTTTTCAGGACCTTTCAGTTTGTTTGCGCCCCCCCAAAAACTTAGAGCACCAGCCACCACTGGTTGTTCCTAGCTAGCAGGAACACACAGTCTCTCTCTTCTCTTCTCACAGAACAGGGATTTGTGTGTTTACACACACACACACACACACACGTCCCTGTTCTGGCTCCCGGCCACGCGCATTGGCACCCCCGCAGTGCAGCCGGCGCGTGTCTCGCCTGCTATCCCCATTTAAGGGAGCCGACTTGCAGCTACAACGGTTCGCGTGAACGTGTCGACCTGCAGCACTATAATGGCGGCGGCTGGTCGGCAAGTGGTTAAAGGTATAGTTCACCTTTACCACAAAACTGCCTATGCAAATAAGGGACGTCTGTAGATAAAAACAAATGGTGGAGCTCTGTCTAAAGTTAAATAATAGCCTTGCTATAGGTGTAGGCTACTTACATACTTTATGAAGCCTGACTGGAATACTTCCAGGACGTTGCTAAGTACTCCCAGGACATAGCTGAGGCCTAGTCATCACTGCTCACCTCCACCATCACAGTACTCCCAGGACATTGCTAAATGAGGCCTCACTACTCACCTCCACCATCACAGGAGTGAGCTCCCAAATGCTAAGCTCAGAGCTACTGCATCAGGGGTTAGATAGAGTATGTGAGGGGATTTGAAACAGAGAAAGGAGCTCACTTCTGTGATGGTGGAGGTGAGTAGTGACAACTAGGTAATATCCTAGGTGTACTTAGCGACATCCTGGGAGTATTCCAGTCATTCTTCATGTAAGGTATGTAAATGGCCTACATCTACAACAAGGGTATTATTCAACTTTAGTCAGAGCTGCACAGTTTGTTTTTATCTACAAACATCCCTTACCTGCATAGGCAGGTTTTTCGTAAAGGTGAACTATCCTTTTAAGAACAGTTTTCCCCGTTTTACTTTATAACCCAGACACGGAAAAAGAATGCATACACAGCAACTCAAAGAAGGGTGATCCCCGGACACAGCCCGGAACAAAACATCATCGGGACTGAGGTCCAAGATACAGGGCGGTCCCGGAAAATCTAGGACTGTTGGCATCTATGCAGCAGCAGGCTGTCATCAAACTGAGGATTGAACTGCTGAATGAATAATTTCTTCAGAATCAGAGGAAGCCATTTTGGGATTTGTGATTAATAAAGTCTTCAGATAAGTATATATAAACAGCAGATACAGCATGAAATCCCATGTGCTGCTCTGAGGTTTGCATCTCATACTCTTGCTTACTGTACTATGATCTCCACTACCTAATATACCCAGAGGGGGACTCGCTGGTCTTCACACAGATCTTCACAATGAAGAACAGAGAGAACAGAGAGCATAATTTCAGAAAGAAAGAAGGAAAATACCTCTGTGCTGCTACAGAAGCATGTTAACTGAATAAGTGCTGGACATTTTTATATGGACACTCACCCTACACAAGGCTTACTCAGGGATTAAACTTAACGCTCCTAAGCCTATTGGAGCAGTGGATGAAAGCAGAAATTGTCATATCAAGAGAACCTGTCACTTTTCAGTGAATGGACAAAGTGACAGATTCTTTTTAAAGTGTATGGAAACCCTTACAATGAACTTTTCGTATTTATTTATTTTGGTCTGTTAAATATCCCATTGAAGTTTGTTATGCCCATTTCTTAAGAGCAAAAAAAAAAAAGAAAAAAACACCTTCCCCTAGGTTATGGTGAAGAGGATAGTGGGAGGGGAAACCCGCATCCAATTTGGGCATATGTGAAGCCAGCCTTAGAGACTCCCAGCTCTTACTGTCTATGTCCACTATTACAGGTGGGAGCTTTTTCTCTGATTCAAAACCCTTCACACGTGCTTTCTCTCCCTTGGTGCAGTAGCTCTGAGCTTAGTGTTTGAGAGTTTGATCCTGTGGTGGTAGATGTGAACGGTAACCGTTGAGAGTGTCTTAGGAATGTCCAAGAAACAAGGAAGGATGGGGAGATGCAATCTCTGGGAGATTATCAGTCAGGTTTTGGGAGGTACATAAATGGCCTACACCTATAACAAGGGCATTTTTCAACCAGAAGGGATGTCAGCCAAGCAAGTCTTTAATGGGAACACAGGAGAGCGCCTCTTGATATTTTTGATATTTTTTGATATTTTTGATATTTTTGACCAGGGTGAAGGCAGAGATGATCTGGACGGAACGGCTTATGTAAACAGCAGGACTGATGAACAGGATATCATCACCAGGTGATGGTGATGGAAAGATTGGAGCTGACAATTAACCAACAGCTGAACAGCCTGCTCAGAGAAGGAAGGGCTGAGCCCAGCCCTGACAGTACTCCCTCCTCAATGACCCCTCCCCCTCGGAGGACCACTAGGTTTGAGGGGAAAACGTCGCAGGACAGGGGCATATACGTCCGAGGATAGGACCCAAGAGCATTCCTCCGAACCGTACCCCTTCCAATGAACCAGGTATTGTATGTGCCCACAAAACCTACAGGAGTCAACAATGGATTGTACCTCATAATCCTCATGGTTCTCAACCTGTACTGGGTGAGGACATGGCACAGAGGTGGTGAAGCAGTTGCAGACCAAAGGTTTTAATAAAGAGGTATGAAATACATTTGAGATACGCATATTCGAAGGAAGGTCTAAAGTGTAAGCCACTGGGTTAATCCTCCAGAGAATACGGAAAGGCCAAATAAACCGAGGTGCAAACTTCAGTTAAGGCAACACAGAGTCGGAGGTTGCGAGATGACAGCCAGACTCTGTCCCCAACCTGGTGGGAAAGCACAGGCAGGCGTCTGCGGTCAGTATGGAGTTTGTACCTATCAATATTATCAAGGCCTCCTGGACTTGTACCCAAGTGGAATGAAGACCATGGAGATGCTTCTCTAACGCAGGAATGCCCTAAGGAACAAATGAGTCAGGCAACATGGATGGTTGGAAACCATAGTTCGCCATAAATGGGACAATCGGGAAGCAGAATTCATGGCACTATTGTGAGAAAACTTCGCTCAAGGTAAGAGGTCTGACTAGGTGTTATGATGGTCAGAAATATAGCAATGTAGACACTGCTCCAAGGACTGGTTGGCTCGTTCTGGGGCACCATTAGACTGCGGGTGATACACAGAGGAGAAAGAAATCTAAATTCCCAACTGCGCACAAAAGGCTCACCAGAACCGGGACACAAACTGACTACCCCTGTCCGAGGCGATCACCTTGGGTAGCCCATGTAAGCAAAAGATCTCCCAAGCAAAAATGGAAGCCAGTTCCTTAGATGTGGGCAACTTCTTAAGTGGAATACAATGAGACATTTTCGAGAACTGGTCAACCACCATAAGATAACCGTTTTGCCCTGAGAGTTGGGTATCTCCACAATGAAATCCATAGACAGGTGGGTCCATGGCCTTTCTCCATTGGGTATGGGTTGTAGGAGGCCCACTGGAAGGTGTTGTGGTGTCTAACTCTGAGCACACACGGAACAAGCAGCTACGAAGGAGGCTACATCAGCACATAGACTAGGCCACCAGAATTGTTGGGAAATGGCCCGAAAGAGTTGATTCTTCCCTGGGTGACCAGCAGCCTTGGGAGAATGGTAAGTTTGGAGCATGGCAGTACAGAGACTCTCAGGGACAAAGCAGCAGTCACAAGATTTCTTAGGGGGAGCATGGATCTGAGCGGCAAGAATTTTGTCACCCAAAAGAGAAGTGAGACTGGTGAGAACCATAGCCAGAATACAATCAGGAGGAATCACAGGAACAGGAACCGATTCCATCTTGGAAGTGTAGGAAAACTGTCGCAACAAAGCATCACCCCTTCATTCTTAGTACCGGGTAAGAATGAGACTATATAATTGAAGCTTGACAAGAATAGAGCCCATCGCTCCCTTCTGGGAGAGAGGCATTTAGCCTCAGACAAGAATGTGAGATTCTTATGGTCAGTCAGAATGAGAACCGGCACACTGGTACATTGGAGGAGATGCCTCAATTCTTTATGGGCTAAAATGATCGCTAACAGTTCTCTGTCCCCAATCTTGTAATTGCTTTCCGCAGGTGACTATTTCTTGGAAAAGTAGCCACAAGGATACATAGCGCTCTCAGAGGTAGGACGTTGGGACAGAAGGGCGTCTCAGAAGCATCAACCTCAAGGATAAAGGGTAACGCAGGATCAGGATGTACCAACACGGCAGCAGAAACAAAGGCAGCCTTGAGACTCTCAAAGGCTTTTCTGTTCATATCAGTCAGGGGCTTGACCAGAGACAAGAAGTTATGAATAAACTTCCAATAATAATTGGCAAAGCCAATTAAACATTGCAGGGGACGTAACCCCATGGGCCAGGGCCACTGTATGACTGCTGAAAGTTTCTCTGGGTCCATTGAAAAACCAGCAGTGGAAATGACATAACCCAGGAATTCAACCTGCTCACGATGGAACTCGCACTTCTCCAATTTGCAATACAGATTGTTTTCTCTCAGCTTCTGAAGCACACGACAGACATCTGTGTGGTGGCTTTCTAGGGACTTGGAAAATATGAGGATATTGTCCAGATAAACCACCACGCATAGCTGCAACAAATCTTAGAGCACATCGTTGATAAATTGCTGGAAAACTGCCGGAGCGTTGCAAAGGCCAAATGCAATTACCAGGTCCTCATAATGGCCTGTTCTGGTAATAAAGGCAATTTTCCATTCATCGCCCTCCTTGATCCTCACGAAATTGTATGCCCCTCTCAAATAAAGCTTTGTAAAAACCGTTGCTCCCTTGAGGTGGTCAAATAACTCCATAATCAACGGAATTGGATACGCATTCTTAAACGTAAAACGATTGAGGCCCCTATAATCAATACAAGGCCTCAGTTCACCACTCTTCTTCTTCACAAAGAAGAAACCAGCACCAGCAGGAGACGAGGACTTGTGGATGAATCCTCGAGAAAGTGCGTCTGCAACATACTCCTCCATGGCCTTGAGCTCAGAGACGGACAAAGGGTAAACCCGGCCACGAGGGGTTATGGCACCAGGTTGAAGGTCAATTGCTCAATCATACGACCGGTGTGGTGGCAAACTACTGGCTTGACCTTTGTCAAAAACATCGCTAAAATCACAGTACTCCTTCAGCAGGGAGGAGAGTGAAGAGGTGCACAGGACCTCAGCCATGTTCTGAAAACATTTCCTGCTGCATTGTGGCAACCAGGAAAGAACCTCAGCACAAAGACAATCAAAAGACGGGTTGTGCCTTCTGTAACCAAGGATAACCAATAACCGTCGGAAACTTAGGTGAGGAAATTACTTGGAATTGGATTATCTCATGGTGAAGAGCCCCTATGGCCATGGACAACGGAGCAGTCTAATAAGTCTGTAGAGGTCTCCCATCAAGAGCCTCAATCGCAAGTGGAGTGGCACGAAGCTGCCGCGGAATCGAGTGCTTAGATACAAAGGCAGCATCAATGAACAGGCCTGCAGCCCCAGAATCGTTTAGAGCCTGTATCTCGACGGACTACTCAGACCAAGAAAGGGTAACTGGAACCAGGGCTTATCCTTGTGGATAGCTGGGGATGAAACAACGAAACAACGCCACCTAAGGTCTATCCCCTACAGGAACTCAAGGTTCGGGCGTTCCCTGGACGGGTAGGACAAGACTTAAAAAAGTGACCTGCCTGGCAACAATAAAGGCCAGGAGGCATGGAAGTTGGGGGAGGCAAGGGTGGGACTGCTAAGCTCGGAGCCAAAGGTACAGGAGGCTTCCGCAAGTGCTCCTTAAAGGAAGGTCTCTCTCAGAGTCTGGAGTCAAGAATGGCAAACGTGATTAACTTCTCCAGCTCAGTGGGTATGTCTCCGACTGCTATCTCATCTTTGATGTTATCCGAGAGACCATGAGAAAAAGCAGCCACGAGGGCCTCACTGTTCCACGCAACCTTTGCTGCCAGAGTACGGAAGTCAATGACGTAATCGGCAACAGTTCTTGTACCCTGTTTGATGGACATGAGGCATTTGTCAGCAGAAGTGGAGCATGCGGGAATGTCAAATACCCTTTTAAAGGAAGCCAAAAACTCTGGGCAACTCAGGACAACGGGTTTTTGCGGCTCTCATAGAGGGTTTGCCCAGGCCAAGGCTCTCTCTCAGAAAGCAAAGATATCATGAAACCTACTTTGCTTCTGTCCGTGAGAAATGCCTGGGGCAGCATCTCAAAGTATATTTAAACCTGGTTGAGAAACCCTCTGCATTGAGCTTGATCGCCCCCAAATTGCTGGGGAAGTGGAGTGGAACCAGACATACCTCTTATAGAGGTAATACTCAAGGCGGGTGCCTGCACAGAGACTGGAGCAGCAGCAAGAACGGCCTGCAACACAGGTTGTACTGGAGCATCCACAGTGGAAGATTCTAGGTGAGCCGTGCAACTCACGAGCGTCTGTAACGCTATGGCAAACTGATCCATGCGGTGATCCTGCTCATCCAATCTGGAAAAAATGTTACCAACAAGTGAATTAACTGCATCTTCTGAATGAATGGCCTTCGCCTACTGTCAGGAACCATGAAACAGACTGAGACAGAAGTGCAGTAAAATCACACTGTTTATTAATAATAAAGGTAAAAGGTAAATAGAGCAAACATAGTCTAAACATAGCCAGAGTTTGGAAACCGGAAAGGATAGTCTGACAAGCCAGGATGTTGGAGCCAGAGATCAGCGTTTTTCAGGACAGGCCAGGAGATCAGGAAACCGGAGAATTAGCGTAGTGGAACAGCAAGCAGGCTCTGGAACCAGAAGGGATGTCAGTCAAGCAAGTCTTTAATGGGAACACAGGAGAGCGCCTCTTGATATGTTTGACCAGGGTGAAGGCAGAGATGATCTGGACGGAACGGCTTATGTAACCAGCAGGACTGATGAACAGGATATCATCACCAGGTGAGTCACTGTGGAAAGATTGGAGCTGGCAAATAACTGACAGCTGAACGGCGTGCTCAGGGAAGGAAGGGCTGAGCCTAGCCCTGACAATGTCATAAAATCAATTTAGTTTCTAAGTAACTTGTTTATTAACTTGAACTTAGTTCCTTGTTGCCTTTGGAGGACCAAAGATTATTTGGTGGGGGGAGTTATTTAACCTGGACTGTAGCTAATAGCTGAAAGCTGTTGCAGAACTTTTTTCTTTGTTGCTGCTATATTATCCTTCTGCAGTGTGGACATAAACTGAGTATTCATTCATGCAGAAGTGCAGCAGCCATATTTAACCACTTTTATACTGGGCCTATTCTGGCACTCCTCTCCTGCATGTATAAACATTATATATTTTTTTTTAGCAGACACCCTAGGGAATAAAATGGAGGTCATTGCAACTTTTTATCTTGCACGGTACTGATGATGTTACGCCGAGTAAATAGATATCCAACGTGTCACGCTTTAAAACTGCGCACACTCATGGAATGACGCTAAACTTCGGGAATTGAAAATCTCCATAGGCGACACTTTAAAATTTTTTACAGGTTACATGTTTAGAGTTACAGAGGAGGTCTAGTGCTAGAATTGTTGCTCGCGCTCTAACGCATGTGGTGATACCTCACATGTGTGGTTTGAACAGCGTTTACATATGTGGGTGGGACTTATGTGTGCGTTCACTTCTGAACACGAAATACTGGGAAAAGGGGCGTTTTTAATTTTTTTATTTTTTTTATTTTACTTACTTTTTTATTTTTTACACTTCCTTTTACATTTTTTTTATCACTTTTATTCCTATTACAAGGAATGTAAACATGCCTTTTAATAGGAATCGTTTGTGACAGGTCCTCTTTATGGAGAGATGCGGGGTCAATAAGACCCCACATCTCTCCCCCAGGCTGGAAAGCATGAGATCGGAAAAAAAATCCATGCAATTGCGGCTTTGTTTACATCCGCGACCCGGATGTAACGTCATAATGTCGTGCCCGGTAACCGACGGTTTTAGAGATGGTCGTCATCCGGTGGCAGCCGATTCTTTCTCCAGGTCCCCGATGGCATGGGAGAGCCCGGAGAAGCACCAGATAGCTGCAGGAGGGGGGGATGTCCCCTCCCATCGCCTGTAAGAATGATCAAGCGGTGGAACTGCCACTTTGATCATTCTTATGGTGCACAGAATCACCGGCTGAAAACAAGGATATTTGAATGATGCCTGTAGCTGCAGGCATCATTCAGATATTCCCACTGAAATTCAAAGACGTCATATGACATCTTTGGGCACGAAGTTGTTAAGAAGATCACTTTGCAATGCCTATCTTTGGAGTGTGTCTAGTGCAGGGGGCACCCACCTTGGCTGGGTCCGGGTTTGATTCTGGAAGGACAGTGATTGGCTGCTGCAACAAAGCAAAGAGAGGAGGGGCTGCAGGCTGCTGGGATAAAGAAAGAAGTCAAACTTAACAGAGATGGGGAGAGAAAAAGAGACTGGACTGCTGGCTGAATGGAGAGGCTGGACTGCTGGCTGAACAGAACCCTGTCATAGCTGACCACAATCGGGTGAAACCTGTGAGAGACTGCTCATCACACAGGACCTTGCCTCAGAGAAGGGAACTTTCTCCCTGAGAAGCTCCAGGTGTGCTTTGAATGCCTGGTGAGATCAGAACACTCCCACTGCTTGAAAGGAAGGAAAAGAAGGACTGTCTCAGATGGATTGAAAGATAGAAGTCATGGCAAGTTCTGTTACTGCCTTGAAGTGAACCAGAGCACATGTCCGGAGGCCCAGAAGGGGACAAACTGGGACTGGTAAGAGACTAACGTTGTAGAAGTTAAAGGGGTTTTTCACCTTAATGCTTTCTATACATTAAGGTAAAAAACCTTCTGTCATGCTGCAGCCCCCAAGTGCCCCCGTTACCGTTTTACTCCTGAACCCGTTTTTTTTCTCCCCGAGGGCGAACACACCAGCTCTAGCTGGTGTCTCATGTCCTGATTGGATAGATTGATAGCAGCGCAGTCATCGGCTCCCGCTGCCTTCAATCAAATCCAATGACGCAGAGGGTGGGGCAGAGCCCTGCTTTCTGTGTCAATAGGGGGTCCCAGAGGAGAGCACTTCTCCAACTGGGTACTGGAAAAGAGGAGGAGCTACTAGCACTGATGAGGGACCCCAGAAGAGGGGGATCCGGGCCACCCTGTGCAAAACCACCTGCACAGAGGAGGTAAGTATGACATGTTTGTTATTTTAAAAAATGTTAATATGTCGTCTGCTGGGAACTGTTGTGCTTTCTTAATGGGCCCCAACTTTGCCGACCAACACTTTTTTTTGTTTCTCTTTCTTTATTTAGTGGGATAAAACAGGGACTGTTATAACAAGTTTTATTTATTTATTACAGGTACTTATATAGCGCCATCAATGTATGCAGCGATTTACACATATATTGTACACTCACATCAGTCCCTGCCCTGAAGGAATTACACTGTAAGGCCCCTAACTCACATTTACATACTAGGGCAATTTAGACAGCAGCCAATTAACCAAGGAAACCGGCGTACCCAGAGGAAACCCACGCAGACACAGGGAGAACATGCAAACTCCAGGCAGGTAGTACCGTGGTTGGGATTTTAACTGACAACCCTAGTGCTGCCAGGCAGAAGTGCTAACCACCTAGCCACCATGTTAAGACTGTCTTTATATACTGTTGCTAGGTAAAAGCAATTCAGTCCTGTTAATCACTGATAGAATACTGCAGGTGTTTAACCTTATCTCAAAGAGCACCGTTATTGTCTTGTTGATTATTTGTATAAGTACACCTGCTAATCCTCTCTTCATTTAGGCTATGCTTGGCCTAAAAAATTATTTGAAATATATCAAGGTGTGTCAGTAAGTGCTGGGTGAGCGAGGTGTGTGTCAGTTGTGCAGAAAAAGTAAATTCAGGGTCTCTTTGGGAGTTGCGCTACAAAGCGATAAAACCTAGGGAAATGTGCATGTATTCTAAAGATCTATGAAATAAAGTTTTTTTTTATTTTCTTTTGGTTTTTTTCCTTGACATACACTTTAAGTCTGGAGGTTTAATCAAGGGAATTCATAAAGAGTTTCTAAGACACTTCGTAGATTTCCACAGCGCCTCTGCACAACAAATGTCAGTGCAGGTGACATAGGACACTCCACCGTCATTGCAACCGTACTCCGCGGTTACATCTGTCAGACAGTGTGGCGGCTGGACTTTTGTACCAGTGGGTGGAGCCCGATGAGGATTCACAGGCACTAGTCCTCCATCAGGTCCGCTCCTCTTCTGATTGACAGCAGGCAATGGGCAGATCCTTAGCCAATAGACAGCCTACTATTGGATATAGAATCTGCCCAATGCCTGCTGTCAATTACAAGGCGAGAGTGGACCTAATGAGGAATTAGTGTCTTGGCGTCCCCATTTTTTAAATTTGGTGAATTAATAGCTATTTCTGATTATTTATTTTTTTCTTTTCCCCTGCAGTTTGGTCTACCCCCTTTTCTTTACTTTTTAGTGGTTTAATAATTCCCTGGCAGGTGTAGAACTCAATGTCAGACTTTGTGATATAACTATCCAGCTAAATGTTTTTCATTGAAAATGTTACATCATAATTCAGGTCACTCACCTACTGTCATGATTTTCTTCTTTGAATTGTACAATATATTCTACTCTGCTGGAATGAATAACACAACTTTTTGTAAAAAAAAAAAAAATTAAATCTTTAACAAAAATAAATGTAAAAACAAAAAAAAAAAAAAAAAAGCGCCACTTTGTAAAAGTGACTCTATTAAGAACTACCTAAATCTGCCGCATATGTTGGTAAAGTTACCAAAACAGGCGGTAGGGATTTTTGAATCTGGTACATACCATTTTAAAGGGCCGTGGCACCTAGAAAACTCTCAATGGTGCTTTATTGAATTGCCCCAAATGTGTTCATTTTTTTTTCCCCGAATACCTTTTAAAGCATTGCTGTAGAGAGGTAGAACAACTTTTCTAATACAGAAAACTCAGACAGACTATGAAAGAGAAGTAATTCAGATGATTACATGGTTAATGCTGAAGCAAGGCTAGCGAGGAGAATATTTAATAGAAAATTTGAAATATTCAAGTTGAACAGTGTCCTGCTAGCAGGCAGCTGAAACAGATCGACATATTCTTAATCAAATGCATTTTTTTTTTGTAAATGGTCAATTAAATACCGCATAATTTGTTTTATGATCCCAGATACTGCAATCAAATATTTGGAAATGCGGAGAGGTTTCAAGTGAAAGAACGCTAAAGAGCTGTAATGCTATTTACTATGAACTCCATCAAACTATCAGCCTCTGAAGATCTGCAATAAATGAACCTACAATTAAAATTTTAATAGGATAAATTAAATGTACCATCACAGGGTCACCATATGCATTCTGTTGGAGCTAGTTAGTATGGAGCAAAGATGAACCATGTCTCTCCAATGCAGTTTATTCAGATGAATGTGGACATTCTTATAAAATCCTAGATAGTTGATTGGAGTTTGATTGCATTGCTTCCATTCCACACCTCTCTATCTCTCTGCATTTTAAAATTTAGCCAGGCAAATGTAAACTACTGTGCAAAAGTTGTAGGCGCATGTGAAAAAAATGCTGTAAGGGCTCATTTACACTTGCTTTGGCTTCAACACACATTAACGGATAGTTTACACTTGCTTCCAAACAAGGCTTCGGACACGCTTTGTTAAAGCTCTCTAAACTCTAGTCAAAGCTGCTGTCACTAAATAAAATGGTTAGCTTACAGTCCTGTTTACACCTTGCTTTTGCTTTGCTTCGGCTTCGCTTCAAAAATTATATCCGGTGTAGCTTCAGTGGTGCTTCAAAGCGTCTTCAAAGCCTCCATAGAAGTCAATGGCAAAGCTCGCTTGAAGCCCCACTGAAGCCTCATCGAAGCCCCACCAAAGCCCCCATAGAAACTCAACCAAAGCCTCATCGAATCACCAAGCAAAAGCAAGGTGTAAACAGGACTGTAAGCTAACGATTTTATTTAGTGACGGGCTTTGACTGGCGCAAGTGTTAACTAGCCCGTAATGAAAGGAGAAGATAGCCAAAGCCTTTTTGGTTATATGTCTCCTATGGATCACAGTAGTGCAGTTAGTTCTGCAATCTTGTGACCCGTTGTCAGCTGAGGTCACAGAGCCAGTCCAGGCTCTGAATAGATCCCGACCTTAGGGTCAGGATCCACCCAGAAGCCTGGACCGGCACCTGGCTCAGCCTCTCAGCGATCCGTAGAAGCAGGAACAAAGGGGCGCCAGACTAAGTGCGGCATTAAAATCAAGGATTTTTTTAAAAAGAACAAGACAATTGGAAACTCACGAGATAGTAGATAAAAAGAAGCGTTTTTGGATAAACATATCTGCCCAAAGGCTTTTCCGGAACTCAGCGATCCGCAGAGCCTGAGCCAGCCCCCTCTTCCCCCTCCAGAGCCTAGCACCCCAGTGAGCGCTGGAGGGGCAGAGCAAAGAGCCGCTGACTGACAGTCATGGCTCTCTGCTCAGAGTGGAGAGGGAGACCAGACCGATCAGCCGTGTTTGATCGCTCAGTTCTAACTACAGAGCCGGTTGAGGACAGATGCAGCTTTAGATCAATACTGCATCCACCTAAGTGAGTATAAATGTGTCAGGGCTGGGTTCAGCCCTTCTTTTTCTGACCTGGCCACTCAGCTGTTGGCTAATTACCAGCTCCTATCTCTCCACAGTGACTCACCTGTTGATGATATCCTGCTCATCAGTCCTGCAAACTTTAGCCGTCCAGCCCAGATGATCTCTGCCTTCACCTTGGTCACATCTCTAGAGACGCTCTCCTGTGTTCCTGTTAAAGACTTGCTTAGCTGACATTCCTTCTGGCTCCAGATCCTGCTTTTTGTTCTACTATGCTGTTCTCTGGCTCCCTGACATTTTGGCTTGTCTGACTATCCGTTCCTGAACTTTGGCTATGTTTTGACTATGTTTACTCTGTTTACCTTTTTTTATTATTATTATTAAACAAGTGTGATTTAACTGTACTTCTGTCTCAGTCTGATTCATGGTTTCTGACAAAATGTTTACAAATGTCGTTTGCATATGTACAAGAGGCAAGTCAGATCTTTTTTGTTTGTTTTTTTTATATTGGATATAATTATGGGGATGCGGTACAGTTAAATATGTGGCCTGGCCAGCCACTTCTTTGGTTTAGTGGGAAAATCCTCCAACAGGGACATCTGTTCTGCAGGCAACCCTCTAAGATGGGAACTTAGTTCAGTTTATAGAGATTTTACTCTCATTTTCCAATGTACAGAACGTCCCATAAGTCACCATACATAGGGAAAATGTAGCTAAATGTACCTTTATTTACAAATGATTCATTAGAAAATTTTACAAAATATTTACAAAATATTCTCTAAGTGTTGGCACCTCTTTCTACACACACACACACAAAGTCTTCTCGCCCCAACACATGTGAAAACCACATTCCAAGATATCTGTTGTTATGCAAGTATAAAATCTATAACATTTATATAAAATATAATATGAATTTGTTAATTTTTCCTATGTATGGAGATTTTACCTCCAGGACACAAAGCAGAGGAAATCTCCCCAACAAGACACAGGTAGAGAAAAAAATAACCTTAATTTTCGTCAAGTAAAACGAAACCTCGGTATCGTTTTTTAGAGTCGGCGGTTGACACTCCTGTAATAGCAATTGGAGTGGCTAACTAGCTTCTCAATTGCTATTACTAGCAGTGGGAGGGGATTCGCCACCTCCGCCCCCCTTCCATGGCTCTCTAGGGCCCTCCCGTGCCACCGTTGACCCAAGAGACCAGCCGGCGCATCCGCCAGCTGGCTGGACAGACAAGTAAAGCCGGAATCGGCTTTGATTGGCTGTTTGTAATAGTAACCCGGAAGTGATAACATAACATTACTTCGGGTTTACTTGGAGACAATCGGCGCCATTTTTGAAAAATGTAAAGCATTTAAAAACACAGAACTTGGTGTTTTGAACGCTTTTAAGTGCAGAGGAGGGACTTGGGGTCTTATAGACTCTAGATCTTGCTATAAAAGAGGACCTGTCACATGCCTATTGCTGTCACAAAGATGTTTACATTCCTTATGACAGCAATAAAAGCAATCAAAAAAATAAAAAATTAAAGCAACAGTGTAAAAATAAAAAAAGTAAAATAAATTCTTTTTTTTTTTTCAGTGCTCTGTCCTCCCGTACTCACGTGCAAATACCATAGGATGAAAATAACTGGAAAGATGTATCTGATTATACTGATTTGAGCATGATAAACAGAAATTATTAAAATTGTTAAGGAACATTTAAAAATTAATCCAGACAGTTGTTTTGTGACTGCAAAAAAAATGTTGTTTTCTTATATTTTCATAAAAATTTGGTGATTTGAAATGTTAAACTGTAATGGGATCTGTGGATATTTAAAAAAAATATATAAACATAATTGTGTGTAGCATAAAATCTATTCAAGTAGAAACACTTTCTAACCAACATGTATAGAAATCCAGCTGTCAAATCTATACAAAAGAATGTAATCGCTGTCTCAAATGTGCATCACAGCTTGTGCCTGTTTTAAAAACGTACCCTCTTTTTCACAGCCACCTGACCTACACTGAAGCTGGCAATTTATTAGTAGATTATAAAACAAACCTTCCTACAGAAATGTGTATAAAAATTCTTAGTACATTCAATGATTTGAATAATGTCGCTCGGATTTTAGTTTGCTTTTGACACTCAGTTTTGCAATAAATTGACTTTTCCAAAAAGAAAACCACATATACAGTTATAAATATGCTTAATTCGTGAAAAAAAACATCCATCCAGCTTCTTTAAAATGAATTATTTTTTAAAAGATGAGGAACTCAGCTAAAAACATTAATTATGAGCAGCACTGAATTTAAAGATAATTATTGATGTCTTAAAATTTACACAAGGCTTTAAGTTAAACCCACTTGGCACATGAAAATTTACAATATCAATTTCAAAAAGGTATTTAGCAGAAGTTAAAAGATTTATTTAACCCCATACAATATGACAATCACCTTGAATAATAAAGATTTAAATCTTAAAAGTATTTTGTATATATATTTTTTTTTTGTAAAAGAGTAGGTGGCATTTTAACAATGTTACTTTTTTTCTTATAATGTTATAACGTCTCTGAGGGTATTCGACAATAACAGAGAGTAATTGTATAATAATTCTTACACTCTTCAAGTTCTTGTGGTTTGAATGCTTCCCACGTGTAAGTGATTTCAAGGACTTATCTATTAAAACACCCCCATAAAAAGCACTTTTATGACTTTTATTTAGAAATTTAATGACTAGAAAATTAAAAGATTCTGCAAAAAAAAACATCTCATGAACAGGACAAGTTACCGTGCCTCGCTCAAAATTATATAAACACAGTGAACATAATTATATTGATTTTCTGTTTGTGCCGTGGTGTCATATACTTGTATATATAAACATGATGAGCATTTGAAACAACCTTTTTGTTAAGTTTTTCTAAAATTGTACAGCGTATTTTCTTATTACATTCAATACCACACTTGCAACTGTTTATTTCTTTTTAATTTGAAACTACTGTATAGAAATAAAAAAATGTGTAGCGCTAAGCCCATAAATAAAACAATTTAAATAGGTAATCTTATAAACCAAAATACAGTAATGTGTAAAAATGTAAGAACCCATACCGAACTTAATCTGATTGATGAAATTAAAATGTGCAAAAAAAGGCAATATATGATATCCCCCACACTATACATTCAATAACAAACCTCAAAGTGCAAATAAAGTGCATAAAACTAAAGTGCAAAGGATTGTGCAAATAAAGCATTACATCATTAGATTACTATGAATCAAAATCAATCCTCAATTAAAGTGCAAACAATACAGTGCAATTTATTAATTTATTGTTTGTACTTTAAAAGCGGAGTTCCAATGACATGTAATATTTTAATTTTTTTTAAACATTTCTTAAGGTCATAACATAGACATTTAACACTCACGTCTTTAGAAAAATTTGTCCCACGATATCCGGTTTAATATAAAAAATCAACGTATAAAATTGCTTCTAGGTCATTCCTACATTGTTTGTAGGCATGTGAAGCCCACAAGCACAATGTTCCGGGATACGGTGCAGCTGAGCGACCAGCATGCACCGCCCGTTCTCGCGCACGTGCATTTTCACAGTATCGCATCCCCGTCAACTTCTCAGGTTGCCCTCACAATGGGCGGCATAGTCGGAAGTGCCCGCCCCGTTGTGATGGCAACAAAGCCTTCGGCGCTGCCCACTGACTCCTTGGAAATGATGACGTACATCTCCCAGGAGCAGTAGCGAGCGGAGGCGCCGAGGGAAGTGACGTAAAGAGCCGCGGTGAGGATAGGGAAGATTTGAAGGGACCACATAGCAACAAGCATGGAAAGGTAAGTTAAAAAAAAAATTTCTCCAAATGTCATTTATTATATCATTTGCTGTAATTTTTTTTTTATGGGTGTAACTACGCTTTAAGGATCGATTTTGATGGTAAAGTAATCTAATTATTCATTGCTTTAGTTGCACAATCCTTTTCACTTTAGTTTTATCCACTTTATTGTTTGCACTTTGAGGATTACATCATTAGATTACTTTACAATCAAAAGCAATCCTCAATTAAAGTGCAAGCAATACAGAGCAAACAATTTATTAATTTATTGTTTGTACTTTATTTTTTGTACTTTTAGGATCGATTTTGATGGTAAAGTAATCTAATTATTTATTACTTTATTTGCACAATCCTTTTTACTTTAGTTTTATGTATTTTATTGTTTGCACTTTATTTGCACTATGAGGATTATTATTAATTGTATAAAGTGTGTGGGCACAGTGCAAATAAAGTGCAAACAATTCATTGATTTATTGTTTGTACTTTATTTTTTTCACTTTAATTGAGGATCAATTCTGATGGTAAAGTAAACAAATTTTTTATTGCTTTATTTGCACAATCCTTTTCACGTTAGTTTTATGCACTTTTTGTTTGCACTTTATTTGCACTTTAAGAAGTTGTAAAGGCAGAAAGTTAATGCATTATGCATTAAGATAAAACAACCTTCTGTGTGTAGCAGCCTCCCCAGCACCCCCTAATACTTACCTGAGGTCCATCTCTCTCCAGCGATGTCCACGATTGTCTTAGCCGTCCGGCACTCTCCTCCTGATTGGCTGAGTGCTATTGGCTCCCGGGGCTGTCAATCAAAAAGAGAGATAGCCAATCAGGAGATATGGGGTCACAGCTGCATGTCTGAATGAACACAGGGAGCTATGACTTGGCTCGGGTGCCCCCATAGCAAGCTACTTGCTCTGGGGGCATTCGATAGGAGGGAGGGGCAGGGAGAGCCGAAGGGGGACCCGAGAAGAGGAGGATCTGGGCTGCTCTGTGCAAATCCACTGCACAGAGGAGGTAAGTATAACATGTTTGTATTTAAAAAAAAAAAAGACTTTACAATCACTTTAAAGTTTTCTATTGATTGTATAGTATGGGTAATTGTATATTGCCTTATTTTTTGCACATTTTATTTTAATCAATCAGAATAATTTCTGTATGGGTTGCCACATTTTTACACATTACTGTATTTTGGTTTACAAGAATTTTTATTGAAATTGCTTTCTTTATGAGCTCTGTCAATTTACGCAGCACATTACAAATATATTATTCATTCACATCAGTCCCTGCCCTCAAGGAGCTTACAATCTAAGATCCCTAACTCACATTCATACATACACATACTGGAGCCAAACAGGAAGTGAGAGAAAATCCCTGCAAATTAAGGGAATACCTTGGGGACCCCCAGGGCCTTCAGAACTAGTGTCCCCATTGAAAGATTTCTCCTCTAGGTTAATATGGTATACTTTAGGCGTACTTTCTTCTATTTTATTCTGGTGGTCTAGCCAGTAAGTCTTTTGTTTTTTAACATAAAAGCTTTCTTGCGGTTACAAGGATGATACAGATCATTTAACAATGGCAGGGGTGCTTAAAATGATTGGCTTTTATTTATTCATGTAAAACCTTTATCCCAAAAGGCAAAAAAAAAAAAAAAACAGTTTGCTGTAACTGTTTATAAAGTATTGGCCTGAGTGCGGCTTTAATTTGTTAGTGTATTTAAATTTGCTAATACTTTTAACACTCTCTTCTCCAAGACTGACAATGCTCCCTGTGCTTCTTCATCTAGAGTGAGGGCACTGTAATACAGGAGGTGTGTTACTGGCCAGATCACCAGGTAAAAAAACAGAGAAAAAAAAAAGAATTAAAAAAAAAGAAAACAAATGCAGCCACCACATCTAATGATTGGTAAGCTGCAATATATTACATTTTTGTTTTGGGTTGAGTTACAGAGAGACAGTCTCAAAACAAACAGATCCTGCTTTGCATTTTTTTTAAAAATGCATTATTAAGGTTGTACCCTATATTTAATGTTTACTTCTAACCAGTGGCGGCCCGTGCATTAAGGGCGCACAGGCGCCGCCCCCTCTCTCCTGCCACCCCCTCTGTGCACTATAGATTTATGCATTGCATGAATCTATCTATGGCCGCCGCTGCCTCCCCCTATTCAGGCGTCCGGCCCCTTTTCGGGTGCTGAGTGCCTGAATTACAGTGGCGGAGGGTGTTTTTGAAGCACCTGATTAGAGCCATAGGCTCTAATAGGCGTCCAAAACGGTGACCTGCAAGCACCATGCTTGCCGCTCGCAGTTCACTCAGCTGTGGTAGGAAAGCGAATGAATATTAGCTTTCCTAGCACTGAACCGCCTCCCCGCTAATCAAGTGCTCGGGTCTGTTACCTGTCACCTCATTGGCTGAATTGACAGGCACCGCTATTGGACACCTATCAGGAGGAGAGGACATGAGTCAGGAGATGAGGACGGCAGGAGACACTGGATTGAAGGACCCCGCTCGTCACCGTTACACGCTGCACCACCAAGACAGGGTAAGTGCCGGGCAGACGGCGAGTGGGCGTGGGGGGGGCTCACACTGGCGGCATTTGATGGCACAGTGGCAGAGTTTAATGGGCACACTGGCAGCTTTTGATGGCCACACTTTCATCATTTAATGGGTACACTGGCAGCATTTAATGGGCACACTGGCAGCATTTGATGGGCACGCTGGCAGCATTTAATTTGCACAGTGACTGCGTTTGATGGCACAGTGACTGCGTTTGATGGCGCAGTGGCTTGTTTGATGGCGCAGTGGCTTGTTTGATGGCGCAGTGGCTTGTTTGATGGCGCAGTGGCTTGTTTGATGGCGCAGTGGCAGCATTTGATGGGCACAGTGGCTCGTTTCATGGCACAGTGGCTGCAATTGATGTTTTTTTTTTCAGTTTGTTTGCACACCCCCCCCCCCCCCCAAATTTTGAGCACCAGCTGCCATATATATATATATATATATTTATTAAAAAAAGTATACAATCTATCCATACACTTCAGGCTGGGTTCACAGTAATGTGAACTGGATGGCGGTTTTTCCCGCATCCAATTCGCATGACAGGAGACTGTGACCAGCTCTCAATGGAGCCAGTTCACACAGCTCCGGGGCGGCTGCGGAGCGGATTGCACAGGGGTCCTGTACGCTTTTGGCTCCGCTTTAGGTCCGAATTCAGGCAAAAATTCAGGCCTGGTTCGTCCCTGAAACTGGGAACCGGGACGCACCAGACCCCTGCTGTGAGCCGCATCCGAAGACAGGTGTCCGTTTATGAAGCAGTGAAATCTATTCACTGCTTCATTCTCCGGCATTCACAGTGAAGAATCTTCTCCTCTGTGTGCCAGTTTATGAAGCGGTGTAGATCACTTCACCTTTGGAGGAGTGAAGTGATCTACAAATGCTTCAAATAGTGAAGAACGGCCCCTGATACTGGAATCTCGTGAGACTTTACGAGATTATAGTACCAAATGTCAGTTTATCAAGCAGTGATAAATTATCACCGCTCAACAGCACGTGGATTAATGTTAATAAAATAATGTGTCCCCCTACATTATACACATATGTATACACACACACACACTATATATACATGTATACACACACACATGATATATATATACATATACACATTATATGTATATATGTATAAATATGTATACACATAAATATGACAGGGGGACATGCTTACAGTGTTGGGGGGTCTGAACGAGGCATAAGGAAGTTAAAAAACTTCCTCCTTCCCCCTCAGATCCCCCCAGATTTCCTCTTCACTCCCCGATTCACCAGCTCTGAGCTGGTGAACCTGGGAGTGTGAATTCTGACTCAGATCGCCAGTGAAGCGGTGAGATCACCGCTTCATAAACTGGCCGTTACTGTGTCATTCAATGAGGATTCCCCGTGTGTAGAGATAATCGGCGGGAGAACAAGTTCAAACATGTTCCCCCCCGATTATCACTGTTTGATAAACTGTTTATGGACTGTGATCAGCGGTGATCCTCGGGATCACCGCTGATCACTGCTTCATAAACGGACACCACAGTGTGAACCCACCCTGAAAACATGAAAATAATAATTTCAAAAATTAAATGTTTATTTTTCAAACAAACAAACAAACAAACAAACAAACAAAAAAAAAACATAAAAAATAATTTTTCTAAAACAAAAGGATTTTATATAAAATAGTAAAAGAAGGACAAAAAATCTGTGAAAAAAGTACACTTAAAAACATTAAATAACAAATGTTAAAATTTTTTTTAAACTAAATGTTTATTTCTAAAACAAAAATATTTTCTATAAATAGTAAAAAAATAGATATCAAATGTATACACTTAAAAACATTAAAATAGTAAATATTCAAATAATTAAATGTTTATTTCTAAAACAAAAATCAAAAGTATTTTTCTGAAACAAAAATATTTTATATAAATAGTAAAAAAGGATATCAAATCTGTAAAAAAAAATGCATACACTTTAAAAACTTTAAAATAATATTTCCACAAAAAGTTTAGCATCCCTATTTTAACAAACACAAAGAAACACTAAAAAATAAAAATAAAAGATGCAGTAGAGTGCCCAAGACCTTTTGGGTGCAATAGACTTCACAGCATAAGAACAAATGGCAGCAATAAGCGACTTTCTATGAACAAATTCACCTTTTGGGAACAGGAGCAAGAGAAGTTTTATAAAAGTTTAGAACATCTGATGTTTTATACAGAAATACAAAAAGCAAAAAATAAGAGGAAGCAGAAGGCTTGTTTTATTTTATAAATGTTCCAGCTGCTACAGTAGCATTTGCTATGTTTGTGTATTAGGCCCCTTTCACACTTGATCGGTGGGGGCGTCGGTGGTAAAACGGCGCTATTTTTAGCGCTGCTTTACAGTCTTTTGCAGCGGTATTCGGCCGCTAGCAGTGCAGTTTAAACCTCCGCTGGCGGCCGAAAAAGGGTTAAAACCGCTCGCATAATGCCGCTACAGCCGCGGTATAGCCGCGCTGCCCCATTGATTTCAATGGGCAGGAGCGGTGAAGGAGCGGTGAATACACCGCTCCTTCACCGCTCCAAAGATGCTGTTTGCAGGAGTTTTTTTCTCTCCTGCCGGCGCACCGCTTCAGTGCACCTCTGGCTTTAACACAGGAGAAACAGCAGCGGCAGTTTTAGGTCGGTTTGCAGGCGTTATTTTTAGCGCAATAACGCCTGCAAACCGCCCCAGTGAAAGGGACCTTACTGTAAACTGGCGAGTTAGAGCCACAAAATGCATCTTTTGGTGAAATAAAGATATCTGATGCTCGTCTAACTTGATGACTCTGACCCATCCTTAGACACACCACACCGGGTGCCCTAACTGGCTTTTTACCTTCTCTCATCCTACCAGTACAATACCTACCTGAGAACCCAGAAAGCAGTGGTTCTCAATTCCTGTCCCACTAACAGGCCAGGTTTGCAAGATAACTGAAATAAATCACAGGTGATATCAATTGGTGCTCAGTGATTGCAGTATTCTAGTCTGCATCTCCCCAAGATAATACTTAAATTCTGGCCTGTTAGTGGGTTCTGAGGACCGGAGTTGAGAACCACTGCCATAGGGGACCCAGGATCGGGACCCCTCGGCATCAAGAGTGACTGATTTCAGCCTGCATGAAGGCAGGTCCTTTTCTCCACCTGTGTTCATGGAAGATTGCATGGTTCTACCCACCTCTCCCCTCTTTTTTCCTAGGAATGAAATATATTATGTAGCAGCGCTCAAGTCCATAGGTATAAATGTGAAATAATAATATATATATACACATATGTATAAATATATATATATATAATTGATCAATAAAAATTAATAAAAACAATAATCAAATAAAAATAGCCAATGCTATGTAGTAAAAAAGTCTATAGTATATAATTCATCCGTGATGTGGATAGATGTGGGAGCCAGGGGGATCTCTGTGGACACGATACACAGGGCAGCTTCCTGTTGAGTGAAGTCAGCTCTCCATATCAGTCATGAAAAATCAAAGAGAAAGCGCCTCTTAGGCATCAGTGTTTATTTAAGTATAAAAAGCACACATAAGCACTTACATATGGGCTGGTGAGTAACAGCTTCCAAGGAGAACTGATCCCAGTATCGTCAGACATCCATGTGTGTGTGTGGCTAGATGGAAACCGGGCGGATGGCCGCGGTCCTCCGCTCGGAGACGCCGGCTGTTGTGCGGTTAGGCTGGATAGACACTTCCGCTTTCCAACAGGCTTCACATGTGCCCACAGTAGAGATGGAAGCGCTCTGCAGAGCAAGAATAAACGGTAAGTCGTTTAAAAAAAACGGGAAAAGAGCGGCGATATGTTAAATAACATGGATTTAATGTTTTAATATAGTGTAAAAGAACGGATTACATAAAAAAAAAAAAATTCTGGGTGGAACTCCGCTTTAAAGCATCTTTTATCAAATTCTACCTCCTGGCCAATTTTTGTGCAGTAACATTAGTTCTGCTTTGAGGACGCTAAATAACACAGCTTCAATGTGGATATAACCTAGTTATGTCACCTAGAGAAGTTGTTAATCATCATTTGTTAAGTGTCGAAAGATGGCAGAATACATGAGCTCTTCTTAATGTTTGTTCATCCTGAACAACATTATGAAAAATATCTTTTGACACGGTAACATCTACACTTGACAGGCATGGAATAGATACAGCAAATTGCATACCTCAGTTATGTGACTACCCTAGTAATAGTGGAATATATCCAAGCCAGACTGAAAGGCTTGCAGAAACTGGGAGTATTGGTTCCTTGTGCTGCCTTCAACCACAAAACTGAACTTCAAGCTTATAAAATAGACACAAATAAATGCAGCTTTATAATCGTTAACCACTTACTGGGCGCATAACGCTGTTATACTGTGGCAAAGTGGCTCTCCTGTGCCAGATCACATACCTAGTACGTGAACCGGCACTTCCGGGTATGGCGCACGTGCGCGCGCCACTGGGGCCCAGCTAATGCTGTGATTAGACACAGCAGAAGCCGATCAGCGCGTGCCGGACATAGGATGACCACCTTCCACCAAGCAATGTTTCTAAAGCAACAAAGGAAAAGAAACACAGCGCCTCTAAGTGCAGTACTGGTAAACCATTTAATGATAAGTCAAAAGTGAAACTACTCACAAAGGGAGCATAGACACAAGCATGATAGCGATCGGCCCTGTGTTCCCTGCTGTTCTCATAGGCTGCGAATGCCGGAATCCACCTGCACGAGCTGTCAGCTGCACTTCAGAGACACGGACGTTTAGGAGGATACCACCCCCGGATTTTACTGCAGGATTACTATCATGCTGGTGTTTATGCTCCCTTTCTGAGTAGTTTCTCTTTTGACTTATTAAATGGTTTATCAATACTGCAGTTAGAGGCACTGTGTTTCTTTTCCTTTGTTGCATTGCAGAGACTTCTTCTAGCTCTTCACACTGGCTGCCCTTAGTGCTGGTACATGGATTCCTCTCCCTCTTCATCTTAGAGACTGTCGCTATGGACTTTGTCCCTCCTATTGAGAGACTCTTTTAATCACATTTATTTGATCTGTGTACACCTCCATGGTATCTCCTCAAACGAGCGCTGAGTTTATTTTTGGAATGTTTCTAAAGCAACAGAAGGAGCCAATCAGTTCATGTGCAGACAAGAAGCATGCTGATAGGAGAAATAGAGTGACAGAGAGATGATCTTATCGCTGTGCTGCTTCTTCTTTCACTGCACAACCTGATATTGATTGAATGATGCTGGCCAGACAATATTGCTGGGAAAATCTCTGGATTGAAAGTAAATGCTGCCACAAAAGTATTTATTTTATTTTATTTTATTTTATTTTTTACCCACCCTCCCACCTTGCTATGGCTGTAAGACAGTTATAGCGTGGGCTCACATTGGTGTCTATGGACGTCCATGATCACGCTTCCCATGCGCCCCCTTCAGATACAGATGATCACAGATCAGGGTAAGGGGCCAATCACATTGGGTCTTTAGCATATCACCAGCTGTGTCCTATCACGGCTGATCACAGTATAAACAGTATTTGCCGGTTATCGGCAGTTCTCTCCTCATGCTGATAGTGTTTTAGGAGAGGAGAGGAGATAACCAACAAACCCACACAGGGGACATCTACACTGATAATCAGGGCACTGATCATCAGTATCCTGATGATCAGTGCAGCCCCAACAGTGCTCACAAGTGCTGACAATCAGTGCCCATCAGTAATGCCCATCAGTACCCATCAATGCTGTCCATCAGTGTCCACCAGTGATGTCAGTGCCCATCAGTGCTGCCTATCAGTGCTGGCTATCAGTGCCCATTAGTGCCGCCTTTCAGTGCCCATCTGTGCCACATATCAGTGCCTGTCAGTGCAGCCTATCAGTGACCATCAGCCCCACCTCAGTGCCCATCACTGCAGCCTATCAGTGCCCATCAGTGCAGTCTCATCAGCACACATCAGTGAAGGAGAACAATTATTATTGAGAAAATTTTATAACAGAAACTATGTGTAGCACCCTAATGTTTAGGCAGGGTTGCTCTTAAATTTATTTGCCAAGTAAAAGTTGCCTTTGCCAATTGCTAGGAGGTCAACTTCGCCCTAATTAGGACTTCGCCCTAATTCTGGAATTGCTGCAATTCTCTCTTCTGTCACTAGGTGGCCAGGTACCTGGTGACATTAGACAAGGGCATTGCAAGGACAGATTAGGAGTATATGGGGTATCTCAGACAATGCGCAGGGATTTGCTAGAGTTCCTTGGCCTGCTGGGAGAACCTATTTATTTGGGTGGAGTCAGGTGATCAGGGTTCTGTGCCACCTGGACGGCTGTCTGGGTGGACGTGTGTCGTATTGCTCTGGGCTGCTAGGCCAGAGACCTGAGGCCTATCCTGGGGGCATCTGGCTGCTAGGCTGTCTTCTGTCACATCATCAATAAACACCAATGACCCAGTGCCTCTGGAAGCGATGCATGCCCATACCATCAAACTGCCTCCACCATGTTTTACAGATGACGTTGTGTGCTTTGGATCATGAGCTGTTCCAAGCCTTCTCCATACTTTTTTCTTCCCATCATTCTGGTATTGATTAATCTTAGTTTCATCCATCCAAAGACCACTTTTCCAGAACTGGTCTTGCTTTTTTAGCTGTTTTTTGGCAAAGTCTAATCTGGCTTTTCTATTTTTCAGGCTTCAATATGACCTTCAATTGGGTCATATTTAGGGATGAGCTGAACACCCCCCGGTTCGGTTCGCAGGAGAACATGCGAACAGACCAAAAATTTGTGAGAACACGCGAACCTCCGTTAAAGTCTATGGGACTCGAACGTGAAAAATCAAAAGTGCTAATTTTAAAGCAAATATGCAAGTTATTGTCATAAGGTGACATGAATCAATGAAAAAAAAAGTGTGATGCAATAGGGTGGCTGCCCTTAAGCTGCCCCCTGAAAGGCATCCTACCTCGTTGGAGATGTGCCTCCTCCTCCTCTTTTCTATCAGGCACCCAAGTTGAGTCAGTGACCTCATCATCCCCTCTCTTCTCGTCACTGGAGCAAACTTGGCAGTATGCTGCAGCTGGGGGAACATGACTGCCAGTTTCTTGACCTTCTTGGGCACCCCCTCTCTCTAGGCTGACTCTCTTCCTCAACCTGGGTACCATCATCGGAGCCTTCAAATCGCTGTGCATCCTCCTGCAGCATGTACCCGAGACTGTGCTCGAATAGTTCGGGGGACTCCTCCGTGCATGATGGTGGGGCTAGGGAAGGAGTGACTGTTGACATGGAAAAGGCCGCTTTGGCAGCTGCATTGGCAGGCACACTGAGCCTGGGTGACAGAGCATGAGGAGGATGAAGACGGCTTTGTTATCCATTCTACCAACTCTTCTGCATGTTGTGGCTCAATAACACAGCCAGCTGCAGGAAAAAAGAACCAGTGTGCCCTACGGCCAAGTGCTGAGGATGCACAGTGTCCATGACCAGCACTGTCGACTGTAGACACAGAGCCTGCTTGCCCTCTTTTAGTGGCCTGTGAGCATCTGCCTCTCCTTGGTGGCCTTCCGGACATGCTGTAAATTTTGTTTACTAAAAAAACAATACACTGTATTGTGTACACCACCAGGAAAGTAGTAGCAACTGCACTATGGGTGCACGGTACTGTGTACACCAACAGAAGTCTAATAACAACTATGGATGCACTGTATGTATTGTGTACACCACCAGGAGAGTAGCAACTGCACTATGGGTGCACGGTACTGTGTACACCAACAGAAGTCTAATAACAACTATGGATGCACTGTATGTATTGTGTACACCACCAGGAGAGTAGCAACTGCACTATGGGTGCACGGTACCGTGTACACCAACAGAAGTTTAATAACAACTATGGGTGTACTGTATTGACCACCAG
The DNA here is from genome assembly GCA_037952925.1 of Lithobates clamitans. NCBI lineage: Eukaryota > Metazoa > Chordata > Amphibia > Anura > Ranidae > Lithobates > Lithobates clamitans. The sequence goes on from JBBGZY010000680.1 coordinate 2,369,845, forward strand.
AAAAGTATGAGCAAATGCACTATGGGTGAACAGCACTGTATACTGTGTACACCGCCTGAAGTATATTAGAAACAGTACACCAGGAACGGCCCGGTATATATTAAATACACTGCAGCTAACTGAATCACCTGCCTGCCTAAAGAATATTAGAAACAGTACACCAGGAATGGCGCCTGCAGTGAGATATAGCTAAACTGGATACAGTGGGTGTATATATATATATATATATATATATATATATATATATATATATATATATATATATATATATATATATATATATATATATATAAAGCAGAACAGTTATTTGGAAAGATGTGGAGTGTATCTTTTGTGTCTGTTCCCTACTGCGGTAGTTATTATTAAACCACTGGAACCACTAATCAATATGAGGATAGGAGTTGCCTATCTATAAATTTTCATGTCAACTGTAGACTTTGACAATGATACACCCACCTCCTGGAGAGTGTCCTTCACTTGTCTGGATGTTGTTAATGGGTTTTTCTTTACCATAGAGAGGATCCTGCGATCATCCACCACTGTTGTCTTCCATAGACATCCAGGCCTTTTTATGTTGCTGAGCTTACCAGTGCTTTCTTATTTCCTCAGAATGTACCAAACTGTTGATATGGCCACTCCTAATGTTGCTGCTACCCTGTTTCCCCGAAAATAAGACCTAGCGTGATTGTCGGTGTTGGCTGCAATATAAGCCCTACCCTCCAAAAAAGCCCTACCCTGTTTCCCCGAAAATAAGCCCTACCCTGAAAAGAAGACCTACAAGGACTTTAACTAGGGCTTATTTGGGGGGGTAGGGCTTATATTGCAGCCATCACGGACAATCACGCTAGGTCTTATTTTCGGGGAAACAGGGTATCTCTCTGATGGATTTGTTTTGTTTTTTAAGCCTTACAATGGCCTGTTTCACTTGCATGGACAGCTCCTTTGAACACATGATGTAGGTTCACAGCAATAGATTCTAAATGCAAATACCACACTAAAGGCCCGTACACACACGATCAGAAAATCGGAAGCAAAATTTTGTCCGACGAACGATCTGCCGATTTTCTGATCGTTAGTATGGTGCTTTCGACAGCCGATTCTGAATTTTCTGATGACAAACCTGGATGTGCAGGCTATAAAACTATTGTCATATGTGAACACAACATCCGATTTTCATAGAATTAGTGCAGTTTTCGTCTGAAAAAAAATTATAAGAGCAAGACTACACATATTAAAAAGCAAGGGAACACATACAAAACAATTTAACACATTACATCACTCCTGAAGTTGTATTCTGTCATACAAGAATGATTAGTAACCTCTTCACTTTCGATATCAGACTAGCATGCAATAAAAATCTGAAGAAAATTTGTCCGATAATCTGATCGTATGTACAAGGCTTTAGAATCAATTCCAGACCTTTTACCTGCTTAATTAATGAAGAAATAACGAAAGAGTAGCCCACACCTGGCCACGAAACAGCTTTTGATTCAATTGTTCAATTACTTTTGGCCACTTGAGAAAGGGGAGATGGCTATTCTTAAGAGCTGTAATTCCTAAACCGTTCCTCCAATTTGGATGTACATATCCTCAAATTAAACCTGAGAGTGTGCACTTTCAGTCCATATCCATTATATAACAATAGCTTGAACATGTTTTGGTAAATACCTGAAAACAAACAACAAAATTGTGCCTGTGTCCAAATATATATGGATCTAACTGTAGTGGGCCTGAGTTGAATTACTCCCATGTTCAGATCCCTGCATTGCATGCCTTTGCAATATAACCTCATTCAATTGAATGGGTCACATTTAATGGGCGGTTCTGGCCCCCAAACATGTGATTCAAAGCATCTTGGCATAAACCCTTGTGTGCTTTCTTTGCAGCTTAAAGTGGTTGTTAACCCTTACACACCACCTTTACCTACAGGTAAGCCACTTTTACCTACAGGCTTACCTATAGGTAAAAGTTGTGTGTAAGGCTTACCTGTAAGTACTGGAAATATCTCCTAAACCTGCACGGTTTGGGAGATATTTACCATATACGCTTGCACCAATGTCATCAGCGCATGCGCACTAAAGAAAGGGCACAATCGTGCCATTTCTATAGGGCCCATCCCGTGACTGCCGGCTAGAGTCCACAGCCCCGGAAGGAAGAGGGGTGAAGATGTACGCGGCCACCAGTGGGGACATCGCGGGCTTCATTTGCAGGTAAGTGCAACATAATGGGCTAGTATGCAATGCATACTAGCCCATTATGCTTTTGCTTTGCAGGGGAATAAAGAGGAAGTAAAACCCCCTTGGGGTTTACTTCCTCTTTAAGGGGGAGAGGTTGGTGGGCAGGGGCGGCCGGTGCATTTTGGGTGCACGGGCACTGCCCCCCATCCATGCGCCTGGCCACTTTTAGGACGCCGGACGCATGGATTCCTATGGTGGGGACGGGAGGGGGTGGTACTTTTTGAAGCACCTGATTAGAGCCAGAGGCTCTAATAGGCTTCAAAATAGAGTAGGCTCGGGGCGCAGAGAGTGCACCCTGATCCCACCCAATTGTGTGACGATAGCAAATTAATTTTTGCTATTTTCACACTAACGCTCCTCCCCGCCAATCAGGGAGGCAGGTCGCTTAGGAAGAGGTGATACAGAGGAGACACAAGGACAGACATCAGGACTGGCGGTAAGTGACCACCTGTGTCAGAGCCGCAAGCGGGGAAGCCATCAGAGCCACGAGTGGGAGGCCATCAGAGCCGTGAGGGGGGCCTTCAGAGCAGTGAACGGGGGGGCGGTTAGAGCCGCGAGCGGGGGGTGTCAAAGCCGCGGGGGGGGCCGTCAGAGCCATGAGCGGGGGGCGGGAGGTAAGTGGCTGCATATGATGGGCACAGTGGCTGCATATGATGGGCACAGTGGCTGCATATGATGGCCACAAGTGGCTGCATATACTGGGCACAACTGGCTGCATATACTGGGCACAACTGGCTGCATATACTGGGCACAAGTGGCTGCATTTGATGGGCACAAGTGGCTGCATTTGATGGGCACAAGTGACTGCATATGATGGGCACAAGTGGCTGCATTTGACGGGCACAAGTGGCTGCATTTGACGGGCACAAGTGGCTGCATTTGACGGGCACAAGTGGCTGCATTTGATGGACACAGTGGCTGCATTTGATGTGCATAGCGAGGCTGCAATTGATGGGGGGGTCAGTATTTTTCAGTTCGTTTGCTCCCTCCCCCATTTCGAGCACCAGCCGCCACTGTTGGTGGGCATGTATACAACCCCCTAGTAGAAAGCAAAGCCAAGCCGCTCTAGGTGAGAGCAATTCCATGCTTCAACCTCACGGTGCAGGTCTAGTCCGCAATTTGGATAGGAGCCACTGGAACAGGAAAAGGTTTGACTGCACTCACGGGTTTGAAGCAAAAGTGAAGACTTTATTGAAGATAAAAATCATCAGACAACATCGTAGACATCATGACATTAATGCAGACCTGGCAGAGATTAACGCGTTTCATGAATTGGAATTCGCTTAGTCATAATCTGACAAACACTGGAAAGTATAAGCCTTATATAGATTATCCTCAGCTGACGTCAACCAGTGATTGATTATGCCAATTAACCCTTGTATCTGAGGTTTTTGCAACAAAACAGACAAAAACCACAAATACCACAAATAACTACAACCTATACAATAAAACCAGTACACATAGGAAAATCCCTTCAATAAAAATCTATTGTTAAAAAAAAAAACAGTACACATATAATAAAATAAAAGAAAGAAATTTTAAACAGGAGTCCTCCTTTGTATAGAAAAAATTGTAGAAAAAAAATTGTAAGAAAAAAAATTGTAAGAAAAAAAAATTTCTCGCCCTGTTGCTGTTGTCCCAACAGATAGGAGAAAAAACACTTTATAGAACACCACTGATGATAACATTCAAATATTTGTAAAAAAATCCTCAATATTAATTTCCTATATCGTGGTAATCAAAAAATGTTACAACAATCACACCTATGTTACACTCTATATGTACATAATGATTATATCTGTCAATACATGTCACTGTTGATAAAATAAAATACAAATTAATTCACAAAATAGTGATGTACACAACCCTAATGACTAGTATATAAGTATATAAACTGCAACAGGATACCAAAAAAAAAAAAAAACAGAACTTATTATATGAAAGGGCACTGCCCTAAAACTGATTTTATACATCCTCTGCGGCTGAGCCTTGTGGTGATATGGAAAAATAATTTGGTTACAAATCACTTTTCAGTGGGCATTTGACAGGCGGTGAGGAGGCGTTATTGAAAAAAAGAATTGTTTTAGCTGAACTTCAGCTTTAAATTTGGTATTTTTCTTTATTTATAGTGTCATTTTATTTTAATGAAATCTTAGCTGTTTGGGTAGATATTAAAAATCTTGTTTCTGAACGAAATCATATGAGACTAACATAAAAACTATGCTTCCCGGAGTTCTTAGTACCCCCTCATGTTTTTTGTTTGATAACAATACCTAATAGGTGTAGAAGGCGTTGTAGAAGGCGATAAAAACATTTTGTTTGCTGTATTTCCACCTCCAGCAAGCAAGGTGCGCTTTTAGTCCAAGGCCGCTTGCTGTGTCGATGACAAGATAATTACATTTCCTTACATATCCATCAAACAAACATTCCGAAGAATGTTGAGTCATAAGAGAAAATCTGGCGAGGAGACGGAGTGGCTTCCTACAGATAGCACGCTATAATCTTCCTTTTCTTGTAACCTTTCATTTATGGGAATTTAATGGTACGCCTATCAATAGTTTTGATCGCACCTCACACATTCTACAAATGAATTCATAAGCAGATCACCCTTCTTTTGTGGAAAAACAGAAACCACTTTCTGTGCAATCGTTTAGACACATTTGCTTCAGTAACCATCGTGTTATAGCATTTTTTTTTTTCCATGTGGATGATAAATCATTTAAAGGTTTTTAAAGTAATTTTAATAGTTCTAAAAATGTAAAATCTGACAGTAGATAAGGGTGATACATCTAGGCAGTCATGAATGTAAATAGGTTAGATCTTGTACTGTTCAAATAGAAATTATTTATTTAAAATGTAGCCAAGAGATGGAGCTAAGTATCATAGGAATTTGCTATCACGCTTAGGTCCACCTTGTGGTCAAATGCAGTATTTCTGCTTAAAAATCAATGATTCATATAGTACAGAATATAGCCTATTTACATTCTTTTTTTTTTTACCTTTCATGTACTTTTACTGGGTGAATGGCTATGAAAATTCTTTAAAAACCAATGCCTTATGCCGCGTACACACGGGCGGACTTTGACGGACTTTCCGACGGACTTTCTAATGAACGGACTTGCCTACACACGATCAACCAAAGTCCGACGGATTCGTACGTGATGACGTACGACCGGACTAAAATAAGGAAGTTCATAGCCAGTAGCCAATAGCTGCCCTAGCGTCGGTTTTTGCCCGTTGGACTAGCACACAGACGAGCTGACTTTTCGACCGGACTCGAGTTCGTCGGAAAGATTTGAAACATGTTTTATTTCTAGGACTGTCAGACTTTTGGGGAAAAAAAAGTCAGCTGGAGCCCACACCCGGTCGAACTGTCCGACGGAGTCCGGTCCGCCGGACCTAGTCCGTCGAAAAGTCCGCTCTTGTGTACGCGGTATTAGTCTTCCCTTATACTTGTAGATACAAATGAAGTTGTGTATTCTTTAATTTAATATATTCAATAAAAAAATGTTAGGTTAAAGTGGTATTAAAGTCTGGCTTAAAAAAAATAACAAGCATGTTATAAATTACCAGTGGTTTTGCACAGAGTGGCCCCAATCCTTATCTTCTTGGGTCCTCCGCTGGCGCTTCTAGCTCCTCCCCCTTGACCAATGCCCCTAATAGCAAGGCACTTGCTATGGGGGCACTGGTGCATGCTTGCTCCCAAGCCCTGCTCTTTACATCAATAAACAGAGACAGATACTGCAACAGCAGCAACACCACTCCAGGTGATATGCTCGAAAAGCTGGTGGTTCCTCTTGTGGATCCCCTCTGCTGGTTGCCTGGGATCCATTCTATCTGGCTGCTTACTGGACAACCTTTGGGACTGCCTATCGCTGGACTCTCCGCCTTAATTTACCATGATGAGCCTTTCGTTATTTTAATTCTAGTAAGTGTTTTTATCTTTTGGGCAATAAGTCTTGGTTTTTAAACTGTACTTAGAAGCACCTTCTGTTTGTTTTTTCCTGGCCTGATGATCGATAGTCCCATATTGACGTCACTGAATAAGGAAAGTACACCCATACCAAGATGGGCCCAACCCATTACATTCCACCTTCTGTTTTTTGACCATGTCAACCTTCAAAAGACCCCCTAAGACACCTGCCTGCTGCTTTAACAAAGCCGAACCCAAACCCATGTACAAAGAACACCCTGAGTAGTAACCACTCTACAACACCCATTCCCATTGCCTCTTTAGGAAAAACAACCACATGAAAAAACGATCATTGCAAAAACTTCAGAAAAATGAGGAGAGGGAGGGCGGGCAAGTATCTTTGTCGCTGACCTGGCTCCCACTGAAGGACTAGCAACTCCCACCCTTCTGCTAGACCACTGGTGCCACACCCCAGCCACACCCTACCCCCCCTTGGTCATCCAATAAGTTTAGCCTTATGCCCCGTACACAGGATCAGATTTTCCGACAACAAATGTTGGATGTGAGCTTGTTGGCTAAAAGTCCGACCATGTGTATGCTCCATCGAACATTTGCTGTCAGACTTTCCACCAACAAATGTTGGCTAGCAGGTTCTCAAATTTTCTGCCAACAAAACTTTGTTGTCGGAATTTCCGATCGTGTGTACACAAGTCAGACACACAAAAGTTCACACATGCTCGGAATCAAGCAGAAGGAGCCGAACTGGCTATTGAACTTCCTTTTTCTCGGCTCGTCATAAGTCTTGTACGTCACCACGTTCCCACGTTCGTAATTGTTGGCCAACATTTGTGTGACTGTGTGTATGCAAGACAAGTTGGAGCCAAACATCCTTCGAACAAAATTCCACGGTTTTGTTGTCGGAAAGTCCGATCGTATGTACGGGGCATTACCCATGCTTTCAATCCAAACCTCTTTAACTGCCTTACTGTAGCCTGCCCAGCGACTCAGTCATGCAGGCCCACAACCTATGCTGTGCATGCAGTTCCAGACCTATTACTTTATGAGAGTTACCAATCATATTAGCTGCAAATGACAGTAAATACCCTTTACAGACACTGACAACCATTAAAGCTGTAGTAAACTACATCCAAAAAAAAAAAATTGGGTCCCCCGGCAGTAAAACGAAGCCCTCCAGCAAATGGGTCCCCTGGCAGTAAAACGAAGCCATCTAGCTGCGCGCTGTCACTAATGAAGGCACTTCCATCTTCTCCCCGTCTTGTGCGCGGGAGTTGCTGTTTATGACACGGCTCTGAAGGAACGGCACAGATATGTCGTTCCTTCAAACCAACGATGTCACCGTGTCAGGAAAGAAGCAAGTACAGTCTCGTCAATATTGCTGCATTCCTTCGCACATGTGCGGTAGAGCGGCACTCCGACGCATCCCTGGGCACAATGCAGCGGAACGGCTAATGCGCGTGTGCAATTCAGCGAAACGGCTAATGTGTGTGCAATTCAACGAAACGGCTAATGCGCGAGCGCAATTCAGCGGAACGGCGAGCGTGCTTATGCAATAGCGCGCGCACAATATGAGCCTCCTACTGGCCTATAAAGCCACTCTGTGCCATGCTGGTTTGTCTTTCAGCTCCCCGTGTATTTCCTGCTTGTATCCTGATTCTTAATTACCTGTTGTGACCCAGATTGACCTTGACCTGCTCTGATCTCTTCCTGCATCTGACCCTCGGCTTGCCTCTCGGACCTCTCTACTTGCTTCCTGCGTTTGACCCTCGGCCTGTCTACGGATATTGCTTCCTGTTTCCAGTGATTGACCCTTAGCCTGCTCCTGGACTTTGCTATTGTCTTAAGTGCTCGACCCCTGGCTTGCTCACAGACTTTGCCTCCAGTTATCTGTGTTTGACCCTCGGCCTGTTTTACGGATCTTCAGTACTAAATCATCAGCCTGCTGACAGACCTGCTAACAGTCCTTTGCACTAGACTGTTTTGCCTATCTAAGAGACTCTTGCCAGTCACCAGTGTTTGACTCCTGGCCTGTTGTTGGATTAGCTGTTTATCTTCCTTCTTGAGCTTCAGCACCTTTCAGCCCTGCACAGCTGTCTCCCTGCCGGTGACCTTCACGCAAGACCTGCCCAGCCTCCTGGCGACTCGTTCTTCTTTCTGCCCTTCACCCCCTGTACCATCTCCAGGAGTGGAGTGCGCTTAGTCTCAAGAGGTTACCGCTCTCAGCATCTCGGCCTCGGTGAGTGCCCTTATCTGACACACCGGCTGCATCTAAAGTAAATATCTCCTAAACAGTGCATGCTTAAGAGATATTTACAGCACCTACAGGTAAGCCTTAGTATAGGCTTATCTATAGGTATAAATCATACATGGGAGTTTACTCCCACTTTAAAAACATTAATGCTGTAAATATTATGTCATTAAATATATTTTTAAATGCAGCTAGTGTAAGTACCTGAAACTGATTTGGTATCAGACTCTTGCAGTCCCTGTACAGCAGAACTGGAGACTGGGAAAAGACGGAGCAGCCCAAAGAGCCAGTCAGTTATTGTGCTGACAAGACGTGTTCTGATAGGAGGGTAAAGGAGAGTGACAGAAAGATGAACTCATCACTGTGCTGCTTCACCTTCATTGTCCCGTCACAGATTGGGGGCGTGTCTATGACAGTTTTAGCTTATGGTAAGTAGGTGTAATGATGCTGGCTGTCAGTCGACCTAAAAGCATGGGGACATCTAGTGGCAGAAAAAAAAAAAATACTGTGGGGGGACAACCCCTGATTAGGGATGGGTATTATATCATCTGTTATTCACTTATTTTTTGTGACTGGAGTTTTGCTTTAAGTACATTTCTATAGAATTCTGAGAATAACGTTTGGTGGGATTCTTGTTATATTAGAATAAAAACTCTGTAAGCTGAAACACCCTGTCCATTATAAAGACACAAGTGTCATATATTCACGGAACCGTCATGATTCCCGTAGCGCTTGATGGATTAAAGTCTACCGGTGACAGGGAGGAACATTCATTCCTGTAATTATATTCATGTATTGAGAAATGGAATGTGCCATGAATTATGGGTAAAGTATTATTTTTAACATAGAGACGGTTTAAAATTACATCTTGCATACCTTATTACACTGGCAGGCTTGCAGCATGCTAATAATTTTAATGACCTGTTGAAAATGGGCTGATGGATTACGGGATTTCTGTCCCTATCTGGGAGTCTGCACTCATTATGGCTGCTAAATTATTAAAACTCAAAGTTGTACTTATTAGTCATTTTCTCCTTTGCTGTCAGACAAGCAGTTTTGGAAGATGCTTAATTACAGATAGGGATGGCTGGAAGAGATGTATTCTCGTAAATGAGGAAGAAAATAGTTCCCAAATTAGTAGGGACACCAACTGTATTCATGGAGAGCTGACCCACCTCAATGGATAGCTCTTGAATTTTGTCCTCTGATGATCTGTCAGCTGCAAATCTCAATTGTTCAAGTTATGATCATAACCATCCATAGCTTCCTTCCTTATCTATTCATTAAAGAAGATGCGGGGCCGGGGGGTACGGCCACAGTAAACACTTATGCCCTGTACACACGGTCGGATTTTCCGACGGAAAATGTGTGATAGGACCTTGTTGTCGGAAATTCCGACCATGTGTGGGCTCCATCACACATTTTCCATCGGATTTTCCTGACACACAGTTTGAGAGCAGGCTATAAAATTTTCCGACAACAAAATACGTTGTCGGAATTTCCGATCGTGTGTACACAAATCCGACGGACAAAGTGCCACGCATGCTCAGAATACATAAAGAGATGAAAGCTATTGGCTACTGCCCCGTTTATAGTCCCGACGTACGTGTTTTACGTCACCGCGTTCAGAATGATCGGATTTTCCGACAACTTTGTTTGACCGTGTGTATGCAAGACAAGTTTGAGCCAACATCTGTCGGAAAAAATCCTAGGATTTTGTTGTCGGAATGTCCGATCAATGTCCGACAGGGTGTACGGGGCATTGGAGTCCAGTTGCAGAAATAATAACTTAATGTTATTAATGTTAATGTATTAATGTTAATGTTCACAAGAAGCCTTCTTGGAAGGCACCAGACTGGGAACACTCACAAGATGTAACAGCATTGTGCGGCAGAGCAGATCTCAGATGTGCCGACAGCATTTGTCTTGAGGGGCGGAATGCAGCCTGGCCAGTCTATACCCAAAAGAGGAGGCTTTCAGGAAGGATGGTGTGTCCATATCCTTTCCCTACTCGTCTGGAATCTCTCCCTAGTGCTATTGACTGCCCCTGACAGATGGGTGACCTATCCCTGCACTACCCACATGTGAAATGCATGCCAAAACCAGGAGCCAGGGTCTTAAATAGACTCTGCCTGACCCAAACTGGCTGCCAGAGTCACATGGGGTGGCAGCATCTAACTGGATACCTTCCCTAGTGACCCATGAAACCATAGAGGAACCATGTTCCTCTTGACTTCCTCTCCTTTTGCAATGCCGCCATGGTTCAGTGCTGCCTGCAGTACAGAAAGTAGACTGCACCTGCCTACAAGGAACTAAAGGAAAGCCTTTTTTTCTTTTTTGGATTGAGTAAGGGAGTCCCATTGGGGAGATTGAGCTTCATGTCCTGTCCCATAACCAAACCGGGAATTGAGAGGAAGCCTTGCAAATTAAGGGGAATCCATTGGGGCCCCCTAGTTTACCAGAACTATAATCCCCCTAACAGTGGCAGAGGTATTAATCAACACTTAATATGTGTTCTAATCCATTTCCTCTTTGTCCAAGGCAAAAAAAAGAAGTTTTGCCTTTAGTTATACTTTAAATCCCTTCATTCTGTTCATTTCTATAGTTTCCTTAAAGTACCAATAAGCACAATCACTTGCATCTCATCTCACTTACATCTCCCCAACATCCTTGTACCTGCCAGTTACTCTGTTGAGGAGGCTCCAGAATCCAGTGTAAGGCCACATACACACAAGCGGACTTTCCGGCAGACTTGGTCCGGCGGACCGGACTCCGTCGAATAATTCGATCGTGTGTGGGCTCCAGCGGACTCTTTTTTCCCAAAAGTCCGACGGACCTAGAAATAAAACATGTTTCAAATCTTCCCGATGGACTCGAGTCCGGTCTAAAAATCCGCTCGTCTGTATGCTAGTCCGACGGACTAAAACCGACGCTAGGGCAGCTATTGGCTACTAGCTATCAACTTCCTTATTTTAGTCCGGGCGTACGTCATCACGTACGAATCCGTCGGACTTTGGTGTGATTGTGTGTAGGCAAGTCTGTTCGTTAGCAAAGTCCGTCGGAAGTCCCCCTGAAAGTCCGTCGCATAGACTGTCGGACCAGTCCGGTCGAAAAGTCCGCTCGTGTGTACACGGCAAAAGGGGTGTCTACAAAGAGTCCTGTCTGTTTTGCCAGCTGGCCAACCCCTGGTGAGTTTGTCATTAGTGGATTGGACCTAGCATTCTTAAAACACTGATGGAATGCTCTGGAAAGGTCTTTAGCAAGCCCTCCTTCCTTGGTAGGTGGCCTTCATCCTTCCCATTGCTGGGGAGAAGGTGGTTGCTTAAAAATTATTTATATTAGTCCTCGGCGCTACTACGTGAACTAAATAGACTACAAAAAAATAATATAAAGTGGAAATGCAGCAAAAACTAATAGTGTTCACAATTACACCAATAAGAAACAATTGAAATTAAAGTGATCCTGCGCATAACCTAATGATCTAACATCCAACAGTGAAAATATAACAATAATGTGAAATAACATTCAAAAAATATTCATGGACAATGATGTGAAATGGCGTAATTAAACAAGTGCAAACAAAGTCCATAGAAAAAATAATAATCCAGTATTTCAAAATATTGTGTAGAAAAATGCAAAAAGTTGACAGTTAATCCGATGAGTTAAACCACTGACACCACACCAATGTGCTCACAGAACTCTCACCTCATGGGCATAGATAAAATGCCTTTGTAAATCCACTGGTAGCGGCCTCGATTCCAGGATCCAAGATCAACAGTAATATGTTCCCAATTGAAAGGCTCCACCCCTCGTGACCAATGTTGCGATCCACATGTGGGGTAAATAAGCCCCCAATAATGTATTACCAAAAATAACCAAATTTATTAAGTAAAATACCTGCTTACATGAAAGCAACAGCAAGCGCGCCAGAGACAAACATTCAGCGTTTCTATGGACTTTGAACCTGTTCAATTACGCCATTTCACATCATTGTCCATGAATATTTTTTAAATGTTATTTCACATTATTGTTGTTTTCACTGTTGGATGTTAGACCATTAGGTTATGCGCAGGATCACTTTAATTCCAATTGTTTCGGTTGCTAAAAAAGGCTGTGTGCGTATCGTCTTTGAGCGCACTTCCAGCGTTTTTTTCACACGTTTTCTCAGGCGTCTTTGGTGCGTTTGTATGCAGCGTTTTTGGGCTTTGTTTTTTTTTTATTAGCCAATAGAGAAAACTATTATCTGTTGCATCATTTGTTGATAGGTATTTCAGCTTTTTTAGCTTTTAGTTCTTCTTTTATTATTAGTCACTTATTTTAATGTTTTTTTTTTCATTAGGATAAAGGGTTCGAGTTCAGTTTAAGTTAGGGTTAGGATTAGGAGTTGGGGTTAGGGTTATTTATAATTATTTTATTTATTTTTTATTTTATTTTAATTATTATTATTATTATTATTATTATAAGAATAAATGAATAAATAAATACACAAATAAATAAAAATCATAAATAAATTCAATAAATTAATAATTAACTTGTTTGAGCTTCAGGCGTTTTGGCTTCAGGCAACTTGGAGTGGAGTTGTAAACCATCTCCATAGAGAATAATTGATTTTTTCTCCTCCAGCGTTTTTGAGCTTCAAGCTTTAAGCAGATAATCGCTCAAGTGTAAATGGGTAGGGCTGAAGCCTGACAGGTGTTGCCCCTTTATTTGATAAAGAAGGCAATGTGGGCCTAAAAATAAATATTCTTACGAGCTTACAAGCTAAGGTCCTTCTGGTTTAAAGCACTTTAAAGATTTAGATGGCAGCTCTGACAACTCCCCTATTTGATTCTACCTTCCTTTATCCCTCCTTTCTTCATTAGCTGGACTTTTTATTTTTTCTATTGACCCATTCAGTCAAAAAAAAGGAAGTGTAATGTTATTGTATACAAATAAGTTGCACTCATATAACGTGAGTGACCGCATTTGGCAAATGAAGAAAAAAGTACAATACTAGTGAAGTGTAAAACAGTCTAAATGAAAAAACAATAAGTAAAAGCTGAAAAAGAGAAAGTCTGTATGTAAAAGTCTATATGAAAAACTCTTCATCAGCAAACGTAGAAAAATGACAATTGAGTCCACATAACAGGAAAAAATCAACAGTGTGGAAGATGATAATTCCAATGAGGTGATAAGATTCCTTCCACCTTCACCCCAACTGGTGGACCCCCTAAAGAGCAAGGTCATATGCGCCAGCAGATTTAGCCCTCTGCAGGGTCTAACGAACCTCCGTCTTCCTGAAGCCCTCCAGATACAGCAAGGAATCCTCCACGGTATCCCAACTGGAAATGGAAAGTCCGGTCTAGGGGCCGCACTATGACAAAAGTCACCAGTGCAAAAGGACAAAACACACTCCAATAGTGTAGTATTGTTAAAAAATATGTAGCCTTTAATGCTAAAAACGAGCGGATACAACCGCATAAGACAAAAAAACAGCCGGCAAGCTTAAAAAACAGAAACACCCGTACTTCCGGGGTCACGTTGGGCGTAATAGCGTCAGTGCGTAGCACCGCCCTACATGTTATACGTGACATTTTCCTGGGGCACGCACCCAGTTCAGGTAAGGGTCCCCACACACCGAGTGGGGTTCTTTTGATTCAAGAATTCCCCCCCTCTTCTTCTTTTCTCTCTTGGTGAAGGTGGAAGGAGTCTGGATCTTATCACGTCATTGGAATTATCATCTTCCACACTGTTGATTTTTTCCTGTTATGTGGACTTAATTGTCATTTTGTACTTTTGCTGATGAAGAGTTTTTCATATAGACTTTTACATACAGACTTTCTCTTTTTCAGCTTTCACTTATTGTTTTTTCATTTAGAATGTTTTACACTTCACTTGTATTGTACTTTTTTCTTCATTTACCATATGTGATCACTCACGTTATATGAGCGCAACTTATTTGTATACAATTTTTTTTGCACTATAGAGATATCTGGTAGTTTTTGTTGCAGCTACATACATACATATACATATATACACATATACATACATATACATATATACACATATACATACATACATACATATACATATATACATACATATATATATATACATACATACATACATACATACATACATACATACATACATACATACATACATACATATATATATATATATATATATATATATATACACACCGGTATATATATATGAACTCTAGCACAGTACAATTCTACTTTTTTCCTCTAATGTTATTGTATGCAGAGAGACTATATAAGAAGCAACTTTACCTTCAAATGTCTGATTGAAATACTGAGTTTTTTACAGCTGCCATCTAGGGTTTGTTGAAGAGCTGTGGCATGTGAGACTTAAACTAAGCCTTTCTCAACCTTTTTACCCCTGAAGAGCCTCTGAAATAATTTTTAGGTCTAGGCAGTGGCATAGCATGGGTTGTCAGTGCCCGGGGCAAGGTAAGTAATTTGCGCCCCCTAACCTGCTGACTCCCTAAGTCCCTTCCCTTCCTACAATAGTACTGACCAACCTGATTTCTACACTGACCACTACACTAACCTACCTGACCACCACACTAACCTACCTGACCACTACACTAACCTACCTGACAGCTCCATTAACCTACCTGCTTCCTATACTGGCCACTACACAGACCTACCTGTCCACTATCCTGACCACTACACTACCTGATTCCTACACTGTCCACTACATTACACTGTCCACCACACTGTCCATTACACTGTCCAATACACTACACTGACCACTACACTACACTACACTGTCTACTACACTACACGACACTGACCACTACACAACACTACACTGTCAACTACACTGCACTGACCACTACACTGTCCACTACACTGCACTGACCACTACACTACACTGACCACTACACTACACTGACCACTACACTGTCCACTACACTGTCTACTGCACTGAGCATTACACTGTCCACTACACTGTACTGACCACTACACCACACTGACCACTACACTGTTCACTACACTGCACTCTACACTGCACTACGCTACACTACACTGTCCACTACACTGCACTGACCATTACACTGTCCACTACACTACACTGTCCACTACACTACACTACACTGACTATTACACTGTCCACTACACTACACTCCACACTACACTGCCCACTTCACTACACTGTCTACTACACTGTCCACTACACTGCACTCTACACTACACTACACTGTCCACTACACTGACCATTACACTAAACTGTCCACTACACTACGCTGCACTCTACACTGTCCACTACACTACACTTATACTGACCTTTATTTTATTTATATTGACTCTAACTGTTTGTCTTATCTCTTCAATGTCTCTAGCTGGCTGCTCCGTCTCTCCCCAGGCCGTATCCACCCCCTCACCTGCAGCTTGTAGCTTCCATCAGTCCAGAGGAGAGGGGGGAGCCTAGAGGAGGTGAAGACAGCAGCGGTGTTTACAATGGGGTGGAGGCAGGAGCAGGATTCCAGGAGCAACCGCGATTGCAGATAGACCAGCACTGCTGCGATCACTGATAGGCCAGCCCCGTTGTGATCACGGATAGGTCAGCCCCGCGGTGATCACGCCTAGGCCAGCTCCGCTGAGATCAATGATAGTCTAGCCCCGCCGCGATCATGGATAGGCCGCCGCAGCTGCTGCACATGACCCCATTCGCCAAATCACAGGGCGCCAGCCGCAGTTGAGCTCATGGACACAGGAAGTAAACATTAGGGGGACGAAGCTGGCAATAACACACACTGCCTAGCGTGGCAGTGCCTGGCCCCTAAATGTTGCGCCCGGGGCCATGCCCCCCCGCATTCCCCGTGCTACGTCACTGGGTCTAAGGAACCCTTGTTAACCATTTCACCCCCGGAAGATTTGGCTGCTCAAAGACCAGGCCATTTTTTGCGCTACAGCACTGCGTCGCTTTAACTGACAATTGGGCAGTCGTGCAACGTTGTACCCAAACAAAATTGACGTTCTTTTTTTCTCACAAATAGAGATTTCTTTTGGTGGTATTTGATCATCTCTGCGGTTTTTATTTTTTGCGCTATAAACAGAAAAAAAAAATGTAAATTTTGAAAAAAAACACAATATTTTGTACCTTTTACTATAATAAATATGACCAATTTTTTTTTTAAAAACCCAATTTTTTTCCTCAGTTTAGGCCGATATGTATTCTTCTACATATTTTTGGTAATAAAAATTTCAATAAGCGTATATTGATTGGTTTGCGCAAAAGCTATAGCATCTACAAAATAGGGGAAAGATTTATGGCATTTTTATTATTAATTTGATTTTTTACTAGTAATGGCGGTGATCAGTGATTTTTATTGGGACTGCGACATTATAGCAGACAGATCGGATTTGACACATTTCTGGGACCATTGGCATTTATACAGTGATCGGTGCTATAAAAATGCACTGATTACTGTGTAAATGTCACTAGCAGGGAAGGGGTTAACACTAGGGGGCGATCAAGGGGTTAACTGTGCTCCCTAGGGAGTGATTCTAACTGTGGGAGGAGGGGACTGACTGGGTGAGGAGAGCAATCTGTTGTTCATACTTAGTATGAACAACAGATCACTCTCCTCACCCCTGACAGCATGGAGATCTGTCTGTTTACATTGACAGATCTTCATTCTGTCTCTGTGTGGAGCGATCGCAGGTGCCCTGGGGTCATCGCGACCGCCGGGCACACGCATCGGCTCCAGCGGGCGCGTGAGCATGTCTCCGGCAGCACGCATGCGCCCCCTAATGGTCAACGGGCGAACCGATGTACAGTTACGTTGGTTCGCCCAGGGGAGTCAACCTGCTGCATTACAACTGCAGCGTCTGGTCGGGAAGGGGTTAAGAACCAATTCATTGGGATCGTGGAGAAAAAGTAGAGACTTAAAGTGATGGTCAATAGAAAGAATGCTCCCTCGCAGCAGTGGTCTGAATTGCTGGTTATGTGATAAGATGAGGCACTGAGATCTTGAGGAATGTACAATTCAGCTTTACTTGCATAGGAGAACAGCATACATGTGTAAGAACAGCATTACAGGAGAGAGCAGAGAGAGTAAAAAAAAACTTCCTTCCTGTGCAGAACAAGTATATATAATCACACAGCTGCTATTATTTCACTACAGCGCCATCTATAGTTCGAAGTGCATAGTACATGCTGTTGCACTTCCAATAAGAATGCCTCTTTTACAGACAGTAAAAAGATCATTAGTGCCATTTGGCATCGAATGTTTCAGGCCCTCAGGCCAACCACCTGAGGCTGCATGGCAGCCTGCACTGAGGAGGGGCGACAGCCCCCTAATTACCTGGACCTCTCTCTCTCTCTCAGAAGACCCAGAGCCCATGTGCTCGTCAGATATATATAGAGTCACCCAGCATGCATTGGGCACTTCCCCTTCTAATTGGCCAGGGCAGTATAGACATCCATGATCTCATCTGCCAGGTTTCCTCCTACAATCCAGTATACTCTATAGCTACTGGATCAGTGTGAAACTCTCAAGACAGCATAAGCCTCACCAGAGCACACTGAGCAGACTATCAATCACAGTTCTCTGTTAAGTGAAGTAAGTATTTGATTCCCTATCAATCAGCAAGATTTCTGGCTCCCAGGTGTCTTCTATACAGGTAACGAGCTGAGATTAGGAGCACTCTCTTTTTTTTTTTAATCAGGAAGGTTTTTTTTATTGAATGAGACAATACCAAGTACAACGAATAACAGAAGAATTAACTGTAGTAAGCATTTGAAAACATTCTGTTGTTGTTTTGTGCAATTTTACTAAAAATTTCAAATTGACACGTTGTTCAACTTTTAAACTTAGCATTTTTGTGGCACACTACAGAAAACACAACCAAACTAAATGTCGACTCACAATCAACTGAACGTCATAGAGTGTTGCTGCTTGTACTACAGGTTCAAACATGTTCAAGGTCATCACGCATTATAACCAGTTCTGACTGCTTTGTTTACTAGGTGGGATCACAGTCTCGTTATTTAATAGACACCTCGTAATTTTAATTAGATTTGTTTTCCGCTTTCCGAAATTTTACGCTTATTCCAAATATTTATTTTATCTTTAACCTGGACCGTCAGGGGCAAGGAGCTCCTAATCTCAGCTTGTTGCCTGTATAAAAGACACCTGTCCACAGAAGCAATCAATCAATTAGATTCCAATCTCTCCACCATGGCTAAGACCAAAGAGCTGTCCAAGGATGTCAGGGACAAGATTGTAGACCTACACAATGGAATGGGCTACAAGACCATCGCCAAGCAGCTTGGTGAAAGGGTGACAACAGTTGGTGGGATTATTCGCAAATGGAAGAAACACAAAATAACTGTCAATCTCCCTCGGTCTGGGGCTCCATGCAAGTTCTCACCTCGTGGAGTTTCAGTGATTATGAGAACGGTGAAGAATCAGCCAAGAACTACACAGGAGAATCTTGTCAATGATCTCAAGGCAGCTGGAACCATAGTCACCAAGAAAACAATTGGTAACACATTACGCCGTGAAGGACTGAAATCCTGCAGCACCCGCAAGGTCCCCCTGCTCAAGAAAGCACATGTACAGGCCTGTCTGAAGTTTGCTAATAAACATCTGAATGATTCAGAGGAGAACTGGATGAAAGTGTTGTGGTCAGATGAGAACAAAATCAAGCTCTTTTTCATCAACTCATTTAGCTGTGTTTGGAGGAGGAATGCTGCCTGTGACCCCAAGAACACCATCCCCACCATCAAACATGGAGGTGGAAATATTATGCTTTGGGGTTTTTTTCTGCTAAGGGGACAGGACAACTTCACCACATAAAAAGGGACGATGGGCAAGGCCATGTACTGTCAAATTGTGGGTGAGAACCTCCTTCTCTCAGCCAGGGCATTGAAAATGGGTCGTGGATGGGTATTCCAGCATGACAATGACCCAAAACACATGGCCAAAGCATCAAAGAAGTGGCTCAAGAAGAAGAATTAAGGTCCAGGAGTGGCCTAACCACTCTCTGGACCTTAAAACCACTTACCGACCGGCTCCTGTACATATACATCGGCAATGGGAAGATGGATATCTCAGGAACGGCAGCAGCTGCTGCCACAACCGAGGTATCCATCTTTAGAGCCGACGGTTCTGTACACGATAATGGTGGTCTCTGCAGCAGATTCACCGCGAGATCACCGTTATCGGCGGCGGGAGAGATATCACCCCCCTCTCGCCGCTCTCCTGCGCCCTCCGCCGCTTACCGGAGCCATCTGTAGCGGCGGAGGCGATCGGGTCCTTTCATGTCTGTGGTATGGAGATGAGTGAGGCTAAGATGGCCCCCCGCCCATCTTCATACCATAGGAGGGCGGAAGCAACGCCAAAACGTTACTTCCACCCATACGTCTTAAAGGCATATTTTTCTGTTGTCATTTTTTCAAATTTTTTTTTGCATTCTAGTCCAAATATGAGATCTGAGGACTTTTTGACCCCAGATCTCATATTTAAGAGGTCCTGTCATGCTTTTTTTCTATTACAAGGGATGTTTACATTCCTTGTAATAGGAATAAAAGTGACCCAATTTTTTTTTTTAAAACAGTGAAAAAAAAATAAATAAAATCAAGTAAAATAAATAAGAAAAAAACATTTTTTTTAAAGCGCCCCGTCGAGCTCGCTCGCAGAAGCGATACCACACATGTGAGGTATCGCCGCGATCAGTAGAGCGAGAGCAGCCCTAGACCTCCTCTAACACAAAACATGCAACCTGTAGAATTTTTTAAACATCGCCTATGGAGATTTTTGAGGGTAAAAGTTTGACGCCATTCCACGAGCGGGCGCAATTTTGAAGCGTGACATGTTGGGTATCAATTTACTCGGAATAACATTATCTTTCACAATATAAAAAAAATTGGACTAACTTTACTGTTGTCTTATTTTTTATTCAAAAAAGTTAATTTTTTTTCTAAAAAAAGTGCGCTTGTAAGACCGATGCGCAAATACAGTGCGAAAAAAAGTATTGCAATGACCGCCATTTTATTCTCTAGGGTGTTAGGAAAAAAAAACAATATATAATGTTTGGGGGTTCTAAGTAATTTTCTAGCAAAAAAAAAAACAAAACTGTTTTATACAAAACAAACAAAATCAGCAGGGAATCAAATACTTTTTTTCCCTCACTGTATATACACTCTACCCCTACCTAGGAGGGCACAACTTATGGAATCACACAGACTTGCTTGGGAGCAAGCCTGCACGTCTGCTCCAAACCAAGCGGCTTGCTATGGGGACAGACACAGAAGAAGAGGAGCCGAGAATGCTGGTTGGGGACCCCAGAAGAGGAGGTTCAGGGCCCCTCTGTGCAATACCAGTAAACAGAGCAGGTAAGTATATACCTCTTTTTTATTTTAGATTTAAAAAAAGGAGAATTTAGAACCACAAGAGATTTATCCTGTCTGGTTTCTCTCATAAATCTTTTAAATGCTCTTCTTTTTTCCCCATTTCTATCTCAGTCTGTGTTACATAGTTACATAGTAGGTGAGGTTGAAAAAAGACACAAGTCCATCAAATTCAACCTATGTGTGTGATTATATGTCAGTATAACATTGTATATCCCTGTATGTTGCGGTCGTTCAGGTGCTTATCTAATAGTTTTTTGAAACTATTGATGCTCCCCGTTGAAACCACCACCCGTGGAAAGGAATTCCACATCCTTGCCACTCTTACAGTAAAGAACCCTCTACGCAGTTTAACTGCTTCAGCCCTGGAAGATTTTACCCCCTTCCTGACCAGAGCACTTTTTGCGATTCGGCACTGCGTTGCTTTAACAGACAATTGCGCGGTCGCGCGACGTTGCACCCAAACAAAATTGACGTCCTTTTTTCCCACAAATAGAGCTTTCTGTTGGTGGTATTTGATCCTCTCTGCGGTTTTTATTTTTCGTGCTATAAACAAAAAAAGAGCGCCAATTTTGAAAAAAACTCAATATTTTTTTTTCATTTTTTCTAGAATAAATATCCTCCAAAAAAAAAATCCTCCATAAAGAAAACTATTTTTTTCCTCAGTTTAGGCCGATATGTATTCTTCTACATATTTTTGGTAAAAAAATTTGCAATAAGCGTATATTAATTGGTTTGCGCAAAAGTTATAGCGTCTACAATATAGGGGATAGTTTTATGGCATTTTTATTATTCATTTTTTTTTCCGCGATCGCGACCGCCGGGCACTCGCATCGGCTCCGTGGGCGAGCTGGGGGTTCACGTGCCCCCTAGTGGCCGAATATGTTACCGACGTAAGATGATGGCATTTTGCGCAGCCGAGCCATGTTGTTGCAGTACAACTGCGGCGGCTGGTCGGCAAGCGGTTAAGGTTAATCCTCTGTTCTTCTAATTTTAGTGAGTGGCCACGAGTCTTATTAAACTCCCTTCTGCGAAAAAATTTTATCCCTATTGTGGGGTCACCAGTACGGTATTTATAAATTGAAATCATATCCCCTCTCAAGCGTCTCTTCTCCAGAGAGAATAAGTTCAGTGCTCGCAACCTTTCCTCATAACTAATATCCTCCAGACCCTTTATTAGCCTGTGTGTGCCGCAATGTATGAATCAGCATAGAAGTTTTCAATTTGCTCTATTCTCCATGGTCCACTCTTACATATACCGCTCCAATGATTTTCCCCACACCTTACTCTCCTATTCTTGTGTCATTCTATCATCCACTTGTGTTAAAATCCATGTTTCAGATGTGCATTAACTTATGATTTATTTATAACTTTATATTCATAGTTCTGGATACCACATTTGATCTTAAAATTCGGTGCATTTTGAACATCCATTTGTATGATTTTATTCTAATTTTAATTTCATTGCTTACTTTGCTTTTTCTTAGTAATAAAACATTCTAAATATTTAAAGCTGAACTCAGAATACAAAAAAAAAATAATTTTTGCTGAACTCTACTCACAACATTTTTAATTTCTTTTAATTAGGTATTTTTTACTTATGTAGTGCTACTCCAGCAGGAGCTGCTGGTAAATGAAGCATCTCCCATCCTGCACAGCCAGGCACACAGTATTTTCCCCAGCACTCTGGAGTCAAGAAACAGTCCCTGCAGCATTGTTTTTGTATTTTATTAGGGGTGTTGAACTTGGATAGGGATTAGGGTATTATGGTATGTCCACTTGATCAAATCAGTAGAACTTTTCAGGGACACAACCAGGGGCGTTGCTAGGTCTACAAAAGATCTGGGGCTAGAGCCCATAGCAGCGTAGTAAAGAAAGGCATACGCTTGGGTGGGTATACACATGTATATACAGTAATATATACTGTATACTATACTACCCCCACTTACATCAGGGTCCCCAGAGAGCCCCCCCCCCCCTTATATCAGGGTCCCCAGAGAGCCTCCTCCTTACATCAGAGTCCCCAGAGAGCCTCCCCCTTGCATCAGGGTCCCCAGAGAGCCCCCCACTTACATCAGGGTCCTCAGAGAGCCTCCTCCTTACATCAGAGTCCCCAGAGAGCCTCCCCCTTGCATCAGGGTCCCCAGAGAGCCCCCCACTTACATCAGAGTCCCCAGAGAGCCGCCCACTTACATCAGGGTTCCCAGAGAAAACGCCTTAAATCAGGGTCCCCAGAGAGCCCCCCACTTACATCAGGGTCCCCAGAGAGCCTCCCCTCCCTTTGGGGACCCCTGCAGAGACACGGGGCTATGGGCCCCAGATTCGCGGCTATAGCCCCAAAAGCCACCCCCTAGCAACGCCACTGGACACAACTATGTACAGTCCATATATACACACTTCTCCTTCTACCTCCAGCATAATCTTGCTTGTAGAACAACTCCCAGGACCAGCTGGCACTGTATGGATGGTCTGACAAAAGTGCAATCAGACCAATAGCAAATGCCCTTTAAAGGCAGGGACCATGGGCCCCCCTTGGAGATTTGCCCGGCAGTGTTCTCCTGCTGTCCTCCACTTGCTACCGTGCCTCTGGTTAGGACACCTCTGTGTGTCGTGAAGAGGGTCACTTCCGCACCCCAGCCCAGGCCAGAGGTTGTCCCTTCTCAGACTAGGGGGCTACTCTCAAGGGCCACCGACAACCTAACACTCCATCTCCAGCTCCCACCCAAACTCCACTGCCCCGGCTGTGCTGACCCTGAGTATTTGAGGGGCCTGCCCCCCCCCGTCAACTCATCTGTTGAGGATTGGTCAGGACCCTCAGAATATACCAGGCAGCTCCTCCTCACCTCCACTCCCATTCTTCTGGAACCTTCTACCAGTTTCTAGAAATGGAAGGGGGGGGGGGGGTCTCAGAGATTTACTCAAACCCTGACCCAGAAAATCACACAGTCTTGGCTGCAAGCCAAGCCTGAACAATTTACCTACTCTAACAAAACCTATTCTAGCACACTAGAGGTTGTTACACTTACCTTTGCAGCCACCCTCTCCTGGGAAGTACAGCTGCTTCTTATCACGTACCTGGTACTGGGGGCCAATGGAGAGAAAGGGCTTCTCTTGCAGCTAAGTTCCAGACCCCCCTGAGGGTGAAAACAGGATAGGTCAGGCCCAAAGAAGCATGGGTCGTCTGCTGGACTGTATGCAGGGGGTTCCAGAGTACAGCTGGTGTGCTGGCGTAGAATTAGCAGACAGGTGGCACTAATGAGGTGTTGCAGGATTCGGATAATGCTATGACTGGAGCGTGGTCAGAAGAAAGCCAAGGTCCTGAGCCGGGTTGGTATCAGAGCAGATGTGGTCAGGTGGATAGCTGGAGTCGAACACAGGAAGCAAACAGGAGACAGGTCAAGGACAAGCTGGATCGGTAACAGGAGACACAGGAACAGGACTATCACGAAGATAACACACTGGAGGAGCCGAAGATCAACCAGCAAATGCAGACACTAGCAGACTTCCTTATATAGGCCCATGTGACCTGCTGGTAGAGATACTGGGCCCTAAAGTCCTTCTCCTGCCAGAGATGCTGGGTCCTAAAGTTCTTCTCCTGCCATAAGTTCTGGTAGAGATGCTGGGTCCTAGAGCCCTTCTCCTGCTGTTGGTTCCCTGACACTTCTATACTTTCTGCCCCCAGCACCTCTGTTCTGCCCTATTTTCATGTAATTTTTTTTGTATTGTATTGAATATCATTAGGTTTTGGGCCACTTCAAGTTGTTTACTAATGTGATCTCTGTATCTTCCTCTGTATTCCCCTCCTATTTAGCGCTAGTTAGTTTAGTCCTAGCTAGACTCCACTTCCATGTTCCCTCAGTCAGGGTACATTCTCACCAAATGCGGTGGGACTGTGTTGGCTGGCTATTACATCACAGTTCCACCTCGTGATAAGGCAAAATGCCTATGTCTCTGTGTTACAGTGGTGTACAGTGAAACATTTTTTTCGCACAGTGAAGTTGCCTTGCATTGTGGACCAGCCAGTTGAATGTTATGAAATAAACTACCAGTGTGCACTACAAATCAGCAGCAGCTTTATGGTCTTTCCTGGTGCTAGGCCCTGGTGACAGTGATGACCTGTTATGGACCGACAGTTGTTTTGTCACATTTGTGGGGTTGTGTTTGATATGTGCAAAGAGAGATCACACAAATACTTAAAGTGTAAGTAAACCCCCCTATCATTTTCAGCCAAGGAAGCTGCCATCTTTTCCTCTATTTAATCTACAACTGCCATGATGCTGCACAATGTGATCAGTTATGACACCAGCCATTGGATGTTTTGATTGGATGTTTTCACAGTTTGGTAAAAGCACCACCAATGAGAGTGTTATGCCGCGTACACACGAGCGGACTTTACGGCAGACTTTGCCCGGCGGACTGGATTGCGTCAGACAATTCAATCGTGTGTGGGCTCCAGTGGACTTTGTTTTCTCAAAAGTTGGACGGACTTAGATTTGAAACATGTTTTAAATCAATCCGTCGAAATCGAGTCCGGTCAAAAAGTCCGCTCGTCTGTATGCTAGTTAGACGGACAAAAAGCCACGTTAGGGCAGCTATTGGCTACTGGCTAAGAACTTCCTTGTTTTAGTCAGGTCGTACGTCATCACGTACGAATTCGACGGACTTTGGTGGATTGTGTGTAGGCAAGTCCGTTCATTCAGAAAGTCCGTCGTAAAGTCTGTCGAAAAGTCCACCGGGCAAAGTCTGCCGTAAAGTCCGCTCGTGTGTACGCGGCATTACATTTCCATGACATGCCGGAAATGAAACTGTTTTACGGATGGGGTTACTTCCTCTTTAAAAATATAACATTTATTAAAGAGAATGACAGATATAGATAAATATAGAAACTATAACAAAAATACTAAACTAAATTCTAAGTTCTGTGCTGGGACCAATCCTGTTTAATTTGTTCATGAACGACCTGGAGGATGGGATAAACAGTTCAATCTCTGTATTTGCAGACGATACTAAGCTAAGCAGGGCAATAACTTCTCCGCAGGATGTGGAAACCTTGCAAGAAGATCTGAACACATTAATGGGGTGGGCGACTACATGGCAAATGAGGTTCAATGTAGAAAAATGTAAAATAATGCATTTGGGTGGCAAAAATATGAATGCAATCTATACACTGGGGGGAGAACCTCTGGGGGAATCTAGGATGGAAAAGGACCTGGGGGTCCTAGTAGATGACAGGCTCAGCAATGGCATGCAATGCCAAGCTGCTGCTAATAAAGCAAACAGAATATTGGCATGCATTAAAAAGGGGATCAACTCCAGAGATAAAAGGATAATTCTCCCGCTCTACAAGATTCTGGTCCGGCCGCACCTGGAGTATGCTCTCCAGTTCTGAGCACCAGTCCTCAGGAGGGACGTACTGGAAATGGAGCGAGTACAAAGAAGGGCAACAAAGCTAATAAAGGGTCTGGAGGATCTTAGTTATGAGGAAAGGTTGCGAGTACTGAACTTATTCTCTCTGGAGAAGAGACGCTTGAGAGGGGATATGATTTCAATTTACAAATACTGTACTGGTGACCCCACAATAAGGATAAAACTTTTTCGCAGAAGAGAGTTTAATAAGACTCGTGGCCACTCATTACAATTAGAAGAAAAGAGGTTTAACCTTAAACTACGTAGAGGGTTCTTTACTGTAAGAGCGGCAAGGATGTGGAATTCCCTTCCACAGGCGGTGGTCTCAGCGGGGAGCATTGATAGCTTCAAGAAACTATTAGATAATCACCTGAATGACCGCAACATACAGGGCTATGTAATGAAATACTGACACATAATCACACACATAGGTTGGACTTGATAGACTTGTGTCTTTTTTCAACCTCACCTACTATGTAACTATGTAACTATGTAAATAAACTAAATAACTAAAGATGCTGTTTCGCCATGGAGTCCCCCTGCACATGCAGCATGGCCGACCAAGTTCAGACGCATGCATGTTTGCAAGCTCTGGTGTCAGACTAACTTATTCCAGTGGTATTTAGTATACTTTGTATAAAAGTAAATCAACAACCCCCAAGCCAAGTCCCTTTACAATATGACCCCTCAATGGCTTGGTCAGTTTCCAATCACACATTACTTTTACATGACTTAACTAAAAGTAACTAAACTCTGTCCTGTATAATCCTTAGCCAAAGCTTGGAGGCATTCTTAAATATTTGTGAGACCACTAGACAAATTTAACTAGTGTTTCCGAGTGTCTCCGAGCATCTATGAGTGTCTCCGAGCGTCACCGGCACCCCCGCACCTCTGGCCACATGCGCTACTGCACACCCCAGAGGCTTGAATCCTGCTTGTCTTGTGAGACAATGCTCGCAAATCGAGTCAGGATTTAAAAAAAGAAAAACTGCTCGTATCGCGAAACGCTCATAAACCGCGTTATTCGCAATCCGAGGTTTCACAGTATATATAAAATAATATACAAAGTGCTTGGAGGGAAGCTTCAGAATGGCAAAGATGTTTTTATTCAAAATTATGTGAGCAGACTGCAGTTCCTCTTTAAGATCTGTTTTTATTTTCCACTTTTTTCTGCTTGCATGTTTTGTTTACCATTCTTTATTTTCCAGGGAAATCATTTGTTCTCTAGCATTTTAACCTGGTATTATTTTCTTTTTCTTATGGCTTTGTACACCCATCATCACAGCAATCTTCTCCCTTCATACAGCTTTATAACTTTCTCTGCACATGCTACTATTATGGTTATTTGTTTGTTTTTCCACCCTGCCTCTTTTTCTTTTTCATACAGTAATACACATTTTCTGTTAGCATGTTGCAGTGATAGCTGTCTTGGTTGTGCTGTCTTTTTAGGCTAGAAAGCCTCAATGGGGAGTTCGATATAAGCAGCAAGAGTCCGCACAGCAGTTTAGGTTTTAAACAGGCTGCTACCTGCTTGCTTTTCTAGCATGAAACATACCTAAATAAATCCTAGTCACTCTGGAATTTGCTGCACAATTCAATTCTAAAGCCTTGTACACACAATCGGATTTTCCGCAGACAAAACCTTGGACTTTCTTCTTAAGGCGTGTGCCTAGATTTTGTCTTGCACACAAACGGCACACAATTATCGGCCAACAAACACGAACGTAGTGACGTACTAGACGCACTATGTGCATCTAGTATGCTTTATTAATCATGATATTATGATATTATGTCATATGCCTTTGCTGCTGGAGCTCCAGAAGAATAATCCGGATGATTTTCGAAATTATCTCCAGATGACGGACCCCTGCTTTCACCAACTGTTGGCACTGTTGACCCCCTTTATTAAGAAGCAGGACACATGCATGAGGCTTTTATTTTATTTTTTGGTTGAATAATGATTTGATTTGGTATATTTTCTATATTTTTGGATGCATAGAATGCATTTTTTGGTTAAGTTCTGTTGGCAGATAGCATGTCTAATTTTATTGTTTTCTTTTTTTAATGCACAATAAAAAAATTGTGAATAATAATATTTGGCTGTGTGTTTTACTTCAAATGACAATTTGGGAGTAGGCAGTTACATTTAAAAAAATACAATGTAAAATTAACAAGGGACACCAACATAGTTGTATCTTTGATCCTAAATACTACGGGATAATGGTGTTGTGGTAACTTGCACCAAAAAAACCCCAAAAAAACATAATATTATTATTCTTGATATCAATAGAAAAAAAAAGCCTTTGAAAATTTGTTTGCAATAACTCCATCAGTATCACCAGCAAAGCAGCTTCATTATTATCCCATTAAAGAAGAAGAGAATTGTGCGCTGCATTTCGAAATTTCATAATTTGCTGCGTCACGAATGTTAATTTTGCATTACGAACGCTAGTTTACAAGACCGACCGGTTCCGGCTGGTCCTTGCTTCCGAGCATGCATGTTTGTACTTTGGACTTTTGTCCGATGGACTTGTGTACACACACTTGGAAAATCCGACAACACACATTTGTCCATGGAAAATTTTAAAGCCTGCTATCCAACATTTGTCCGCGGAAAATCCGACAACAATTGTCCGATGGAGCCTACAAACGGTCTAAGTTTTTCGCCAACAGCCTGTCATCACACAATTCCCGTCAGAAATTCTGATCGTGTGTACAAGGCTTTACTCTAACTAGGAAATAGACTTTGTTCCCAGGTCCACAAAGCATTAGCTTTGTACTTACATGGCTGCCATCACATGCTCTCCCTCTGCAGGTCATCCTTCAGCAAGGATCAAGAGAGTTTTTCCTCTCTTAAAGAAGAATTATAGGCAAAACTTTTTTTTTTTCATTTTTTTGACAGCGTAAGGGAGGGTTATAACCCCTGTTGGTTTAGTTTTTGTCATTTGTGCCCCATTGGGGAGATTTACCTTCCCTTCCTGTCCCACAGCCAAAACAGGAAGTGAGAGGAAATCCTTGCAAATAAAGGGAATTCCTTAGGAACCCCCCCATCAGAACTAGTGTCCCCATTGGAAGATTTACCCTCTATTACTTTTCTGGGGACAACCCAAAATTTGGGGTTTTCATTTACTTTCACTTTCAATGATAATGGTAAACAGAACAAATAGAGAGGATGAATCTCTCTAATGGAGGCATATACAGCAATACAAAGTGACAAGTCTTCTGCCCTCTGATTCCACCTGTATTGTTAGCCCTAACGTTGTAAAGCACTGTGCAAACTGTTGCCGCCATATAAATCCTGTATGATAATAATAATAATAATAATAATAATAATCCCTCTCCACTCTATTCAAAACTAAAGAAAATATTTTGCCTTTAGTTACACTTTAAGGATAACCACATCTTTCGCATAAATAGGTCTAATTAGGCCAACTTTTGCAAATAACAACAATAACAACAATTTACAGCTAAGCTCGCCTTCCTTGGACCCTCAAAACATACACTATTTTACCAAAAGTATTGGGACGCCTGCCTCTACACGCACATGAACTTTAGTGGCATCCCAGTCTTAGTCCGTAGGGTTCAATATTGAGGTGGCCCCCCCTTTGCAGCTATAACAGCTTCAACTCTTCTGGAAAGGCTGTCCACAAGGTTTAGGAGTGTGTATATGGGAATGTTTGACCATTCTTCCAGAAGGGCATTTGTGAGGTCAGGCACTGATGTTGGACCAGAAGGCCTGGCTCGCAGTCTCCACTCTAATTCATCCTAAAGGTGTTCTAGTTCTAGGATTGAGGTCAAGACTCTGTGCAGGCCAGCTCCACCCCAAACTCGCTCATCCATGTCTTTGGACCTTGCTTTGTGCACTGGTGCGCAGTCATGTTGGAACAGGAAGGGGCCATCCCCAAACTGTTCCCACAAAGTTGGGAGCATGAAATTGTCCAAAATGTCTTGGTATGTTGATGCCTTAAGTCTGAGTTCCCTTCTCTGGAACTAAGGGGCCAAGCACAACACCTGAAAAACAACCCCACACCATAATCCCCCCTCCACCAAATGATTTGGACCAAATTATTTGTGAGCCAGGCCTTCTCGTCCACATCAGTGCCTGAGCTCACAAATGTACTTCTGGAAGAATGGTCAAACATTTCCATAGACACACAAACTTCCTCGAAGAGTTGAAGCTGTTATAGCTGCAAGGGGTGGGCCAACTCAATATTGAACCCTATGGACTAAGGCTGGATTCACACCTATGCATTTTTAGTGTTTTTTGCATTTTACAGATTTGCACTACAGTCCATTCAACATAGTTTCCCACGGAACACGTTCTGTAGTGCAAATCTGCAAAATGCAAAAAGCACTAAAAATGCATAGGTGTGAATCCAGCCTAAGACTGGGATGCCATTAAAGTTCATGTGCGTGTAAAGGCAGGCGTCCCAATACTTTTTGTAATATAGTGTATATGACTGTATTCTGGGGGACATGTAAGTCTCTCCACTTGCATCCTGCTTTATCTCATATATAATTTACTTTAATCTGTATTCAGAGATATAAAGTGCGTGTATAGCCAGAAGTCTTTTTTTAGGCTTGGATAGAGTAGGAAGGGGTTATTGTATTTATTTTTGTCTACTGGTTTAACTCCATAGAAATATGTATTTTTTTTCAACTCGACTAACTATGTTACTGTT
This sequence comes from Lithobates clamitans, assembly GCA_037952925.1. Classification (NCBI taxonomy): domain Eukaryota; kingdom Metazoa; phylum Chordata; class Amphibia; order Anura; family Ranidae; genus Lithobates; species Lithobates clamitans. The sequence continues at coordinate 2,400,718 of JBBGZY010000680.1, forward strand.
GAAACCAATAAAATTTATATCTATGCAGTTTTGATATATATATAAAAAAAATGTTCCTCCTGAAAAAGTAGATTAATGGTAACCAACAAAAGGGCCTTCTAGCAGTGACACTGAATAATGGATAAATGCCAGAGGGTCATTAGCCCATTGGACAGTATCTCCACCTAGGGTGTTCTGAATATACATCTGTTGGTGAAGCCAGTTGGCTGGAAGCCCTATCTCAGTCTTAAAAGCCAACACGCCTGGGGCAAAGAACAATGATACGTTTTGCTTGCCCTGTTGGACAAGTCCTCAATAATTCTACAAGCATGGATATGATTAGCTGAAAGCCGCCTGATGGGAGTGTTCCAAGACTGGCCAGACACTCTGGTGGTTGTAAGTGAGAATGATTGCTGGTTGAGTGAAGATCTCCTCTTCCCTCGCCATCGTCCTGCCAACTCACCTTACCCACACTTTAATTTACCTTGTATTTAAAATTTCTGTATATCCTCATTTTTAAATAAATCCAACCCTTGACCACTTGACCTTTGGAAGTTTTTACCATCTTCAGCACTGTGCTACTTTAACTGGCAATTGGTCTGTCATGCAACACTATACCCAAATGAAGTTTATATATATATATTTTTTTTTTCACATAAAGCTTTCTTTTGGTGGTATTTAAAGGATATGTAAACACTTTATTTAAAAAAAAAACATACATATCATACTTACCTCCTCAGTGCAGTTGGTTTTGCACAGAGTGGCCCTGAACCTCCTTTTCTGGGGTCCCACAGCAGCGCTCCTGGCTCCTCCTCTTCTCGAGTGCCCCATCAGAGAAGCGCTCTCCCTCTGGGCACTCCTGTGGGCGCACTCCCGTGTCCTGCTGCTGCGTCTATTGACACAGACACCAGGACTTGGCTCCGCCCCGGCTCCCGCATCATTGGATTTGATTGACAGCTGCTATCAATCTATCCAATCACGAACCGAGACACCGTCTGGAGCCGGTGTGCTCATCCCCAGTGCATGAACGATCGGGCTCAGGTAAGTAAAAGGAGGGCTCTGGGGGGGCTGGTGCACTACAAGAGGTTTTTCACCCCAATGCATAGAATGCATCGAGGTGAAAAACCGCGAGGGTTTACAACCCCTTTAGTCTCCACTGGGTTTTTGCCATATAAACAAAAAAAGGAAATACCGCAAAGTTTGAACAAGAAAAATGTTTTTCTTATTTTCTGTTATAAAACTTCCAAATAATCTTTCTTCATAAATTTAGGCTAAAATGTATTTGTGACAGACCTAGCCGGGACAGAGGCTTTTGGAGAGGACTGAATGCAGGCCTCTTGCCTTTCGACTATGAGCCCTGGCTTTTAAGGGAACAATACTCTTTGTGAGCTGTATGTCTGGGGACCCTGAACTAATGTTACTTTGGATTCAAGTCCATGTCCCCCCAAAACACAAAACTCTGGGAACTCATATTATAAATAGTGACTGCTTCACAATGTTGTGTATATAATGTGTGTTGTCTCGTGCTGTTGTGTACTATTTGCTGTGCTAGTTTGGGGTGGGGCTGTATTCCACTGTTCTATTGTGTTTGTCTGCCTTGGATCACAGGATGTGTATTTCTATGGAGGGAGGGGGGATTCCTCCAGCAGCTCTCCTTGCTGATAAGACTGTGTGCTGATGAGACGATGGACACACCTGACTTGTGTGTCCATTATCATTGAACAGTTTGGCCCGCCCGGTTTTCCAAGGGTGAGGGGGATTTGTTTTGAAGTGGGATCTGTGTGACATGTTTTTGAATAAAGGAGTTATTCCTGCTTGAACCTCAAGACAGAGCATCTTGTCTCGTACTTGGGGGAGAATTATTTGTATGGGTTCCTGGTTCGGCTGACAGACGTGTTGGGTAGCTGCTTTTGTGTTTGGGTATGGAATGTCCTAAACGACTTTAACCCCTTTCATACTCAGGGTGTCGTTACAGTATTCTGCCACATATCTTTGGTAAAAGTAACCCAAATCAGTGTATAGTATTTAGTCTGTGTGAAAGTCTACAAACTGTGAAATATATATTTGAAAATTGATGAATCCTAAGGTATTGACAGCCTATCTCATTTCTTGCGATCCTGAAATGCAAGGACTGTACACATACTCCCCAAATGATCCCTTTTTGGAAAGTAGACTGTCCAAGGTATTTAGTAAGAGGCATAGCGAGTTTTTTGAACTTGTCATTTTTTTCGCACAATTTTTTGGATAATGAAGAAATTAAATAATATTTCCCATTTTTTTTACATACTGTCACCAATGCAGTACAGTATCATCATATGACTGGTGTGGCAGTGATCAGTTATACTGACTGGTGACAGTATGTATGTCAGGTCACCTTGAGGATAGGTGACAGATGCACACCGTTGGGATCAGGGGTGCACCGCAAGGCAGTGGACCCTACGGCTGACTGCTGTGGATGGGAGTCCGGGTGAAGCAGCAAAATAAAGAAGCATGCCAAGGTATTTTTATTGGTGCCCCAGATGACGTTATGCGTGATGAAACACATAGGGTGAAACACATAGGGTGAAGCGATGTGCTGACATTGTGTGATCCCGAAAGACGCGCGTTTATGCTTTGTGTTTGGCTGATGAGGACTTTTGTATAACTCTATGTTTTATACACTTATGTAAGTTCAATTTTAATAAACACAGTCACTGAGAGGGTTTTACACTTTTTGGAGCACTTTCTTTTCTATGTCCCTGGGATGAACCTTTTGGATGATGCTGGGATGATTATTGTCTTAACTGTTTGCCTCTGAAGGTTACCTTCAGAATTGCTCCTGGATGACCCTGGCCGGGTTGTGAGGCCACATGCTCTGCTGACTTCTCTTTAATTAGAGGGTCTTGTGTAGCCGGTAAGCCTGCATTTCTTATATAGGAGGTGGTGGTGTCACGGCTTGCATTCCTTTTCGAGGTGATGGATGTCCATTTTATACACAGATTGTTTTGATGGAATAAGAAGAGGAGCCATCCCCTACATGGGCAAATTTGCATGTTTTGTGTACCTATTAAAAACTCAATAAAAAAAAAAAAAAGATTTTACAAAAATGTAGCGGTACCTTCTTGAGGGTTGCTGTGTGTTGCAGTCCATCTGTCACCATGCCCAGCCAGGCACACAGTTCTCATTCACCCTCAGGCAGAAAACCAGTCCTTAAACTCTGTTTTAATTTTTATTGATGGGAATAAACTTGGATGGGGTTGGGATATTCATGAGATGCCCAAACTGATTTGCAGAACAATATAAATGGGACTGACTATATACATCTCCGTTATATACAACTCCAATCTTCAACTCCTGCACATCACTTGCTTGCAGACTATCTCTCCTCAACACCTCCAGCACATCACTTGCTTGCAGACTATCTCTCCTCAACACCTCCAGCACATCACTTGGTTGCACTTCACGGAGCTAGCACTGATTTCTAGGCCTGACACTGGCTCAGCCAGGCCTAGGGTGAATGCCCTTTGCAGGCAGGGACCGCGGGCCCATTTGGTGTAGCAAAAATGTAGGAAGTCCCAGTGCTAGCTGTCCACGTGTCTGCTGAGCCCAGTACTACATCTTAAGGCCCCGCCAGCCCTCCTGGCTGCAGCTGCCTCTCTCTCCACTGCCCATAACACCCCAGTCCATCCCACTGGCTCTGCACCCATATAAGACTTCAATCTTCCAGTCCTCTCAGGCGTATCTTTTATGATACATTTGTATTTGTATCAGACAGATGAAAGTGTGTAAGGATAGACAGTCAGAGCTTATTCACTGTAGTACATCATGAATTATATACCATTAATTGCATTGCTCATGCTGTGTGCGTGTCCCTGATCTCATGACTCACATATACGTAGCGAACGCGTATCTGCTTTCAAGTCACATCAACAAAATCATATTATACAAATTTTTCTGTACAAACATAAAAATGTTGCTTTTATTATGAGGTAAACATCCACGAGGTTAATTGACCCTATATAAATGGCATATTTGTATTAATAAACACAAGTCTGCTTTGCATACTTTCAAATGGATGAATGACCGCAGATGTGTCATAAAACACCTATTATAACCTGGAGGCACTTATTGTGTCTGACTGTACGATGGAGGCTAATGCTGCCTGTGGCTTTATCACTGAGATTGTGTCATAGTTGAAGTACAACTCGGCCTTTCCGTGTAGTAAGAGTGGATCGAAGGAACATTTCTCACGTCACAGACTGAAAGAACTGTAGGCCTATGCAGGGGACACCTTTAGAAACCACGGGGCCTTGTACTGTACAGTGTGCCTGACAAGGACCCCCCTCCCCTTTCCCTGCTCGATGTGGGTGTTGGTGATAGTGTGTGCAATGTGCAGCTGCAGAGTGTAATTTTAGTGCAGAGCAGTACAATTAGAATGGGCAAAGAACAGTAAGCTGTGCGCAGCAGTGTTTAGTGCCATGGCAGTGGGCAGTATGTGGTGGCAGGTCAGGGCAGTGAACAGTATACAGTGGCAAGACAATAATCAGTAGGAAGTGGCAGGTGGTTGACCGTTTGTAGTGGCAGGTCAGGGTTGTGGGCAGTTTGTAGTGGCGGGTCAGGGTGGTGGACAGAATGTAGTGGTGGGTCAGGGCTATGGGAGGTATGATGTAGAATGTCACAAAAGTGGGCAGTATGTGGTAGCAGGTCCAAGAAGTACACAGTATACAGTGGCAAGGCAGAGAAGTGAGCAACAAATAGTGGCAGGGCAGTGAGGAGCATATAATGGCAGGGCAGTGTGTAGTGGCTGGGCAGTGAGCAGTATGTAGTAGAATAAGGTGACCAGATTTTTAAAATGAAATCCAGGGACATTTTTTTTTTTGGCAAATGGTATTTTATAAGCATATTTTCATCAAATGATATATGCAGTGTATGTGTTTGTGGAGTGATTGTATGATATACATGTTATTTCTCACATTTTGCCCATGAGATAAAAAAAATACTTCTAATAATTTTTTGGGATATGACTACCAAATGTTAAGAAGATAAGATGCATTTATTGATATTATATATAATTATATATTTCTATATACTGTATCTCCCTCTCTCTCTGTATATACTGTACCCTCTCTCTCTGTACATAATGCATCTCCCCTCTGTATATACTGTACCCCCCTCTCTCTCTCTGTATATACTGCATCTCCCCCCTCTTTCTGTATATAATGTACCACTCCCCTTTCTCTCTCTGCATATACTGTACCCCCTCTCTCTCTGTATCTACTGTATCCCCCCTTTCTTTGTATATACTGTATCCCCCTCTCTGTGTATATACTGTACCCCCCCTCTATCTGTGTATATACTGTATCCCCCTCTCTGTATACTGTATATACTGTATCCCCTCTATGTATATACTGCATCCCCCTCTGTGTATATACTGTATCCCCCTCTCTGTATACTGTATATACTGTATCCCCTCTATGTATATACTGCATCCCCCTCTGTGTATATACTGTATCCCCCTCTGTGTATATACTGTATCTCCCCTCTCTCTCTATTATTATTATTATTAGTATTCAGGATTTATATACTATACTATTATATACTATTTATATAAATACTGCAACCCCCCCTCTGTATAAACTGTAACCCCCTCTATGTATACTGTAACACCCCCCTCTCTGTAACCCCAATCTCTCTGTATATACTGTACCCCCTCCCCATCTCTCTGTAGATACTGTATCCCCCCCCTATCTCTATACTGTAACCCTTGCCCTCTCTCTATACTGTAATCCTTGCCCTCTCTGTATATACTGTAACCCCCTCTGTATATACTGTAACCCTCCTCTCTGTATATACTGTAACCCCCCTCTGTATACTGTAACCCCCCTCCCTCTCTGTATACTGTAAGCCCCCCTCTCTGTATACTGTAACACCACTATCTCTCTGTATATACTGTACCCCCTCCTCATCTCTCTGTATATACTGTACCCCCTCTCCATCTCTCTGTATATTCTGTATCCCCGCCCTCTCTCTCTATACTGTAACCCTTGCCCTCTCTCTATACTGTAACCCTTGCCCTCTCTGTATATACTGTAACCCCCCCTCCCTCTCTGTATACTGTAACCCCCCTCTCCCGCTGTGTATACCGTAACCCCCCCTCCCTATCTGTATACTGTAACCCCCCCTCCCTCTCTGTATACTGTAACCCCCCTCTCCCGCTGTGTATACTGTAACCCCCCCTCCCTCTCTGTATACTGTAACCCCCCTCTCCCTCTCTGTATTCTGTAACCCCCCTCTCCCTCTCTGTATACTGTAACCCCCCTCTCCCTCTCTGTATACTGTAACCCCCCCTCTCCCTCTCTGTATACCGTAACCCCCCTCCCTCTCTGTATACTGTAACCCCCCTCCCTCTCTGCATACTGTAACCCCCCCTCCCTCTCTGTATACTGTAACCCCCCCTCTCCCTCTCTGTATACTGTAACACCACTATCTCTCTGTATATACTGTACCCCCTCTCCATCTCTCTGTATATTCTGTATCCCCCCCCTCTCTCTCTATACTGTAACCCTTGCCCTCTCTCTATACTGTAACCCTTGCCCTCTCTGTATATACTGTAACCCCCCTCTCTGTATATACTGTAACCCCCTCTGTATATACTGTAACCCCCCTCCTCTTTGTATACTATAACCCCCTCACCCTCTCTGTATACTGTAACCCCCCCTCCCTCTCTGTATAATGTAACCCCCCTCTCTGTATATTGTAACCCCCCTCCCTCTCTGTATACTGTAACCCCCCCTCCCTCTCTGTATACTGTAACCCCCCTCTCCCTCTCTGTATATTGTAACCCCCCTCCCTCTCTGTATACTGTAACCCCCCCTCCCTCTCTGTATATTGTAACCCCCCTCCCTCTCTGTATACTGTAACCCCCCCCCTCTCTGTATACTGTAACCTCCCCTCTCCCTCTCTGTATACTGTAACCCCCCCTCCCTCTCTGTATACTGTAACCCCCTCTCCCTCTCTGTATACTGTAACCCCTCTCTGTATACCGTAACCCCCCCTCCCTCTCTGTATACTGTAACCCCCCTCCCTCTCTGTATACTGTAACCCCCCTCCCTCTCTGTATACTGTAACCCCCCTCCCTCTCTGTATAGTGTAACTCCCCTCTCCCTCTCTGTATACTGTAACCCCCCCTCCCTCTCTGTATACTGTAACCCCCCCTCCCTCTCTGTATAATGTAACCCCCCTCTCTGTATATTGTAACCCCCCTCCCTCTCTGTATACTGTAACCCCCCTCTCCCTCTCTGTATACTATAACCCCCCTCCCTCTCTGTATACTGTAACCCCCTCTCCCTCTCTGTATACCGTAACCCCCCTCTCCCTCCCTGTATACCGTAACCCCCCTCTCCCTCTCTGTATACCGTAACCCCCCTCTCCCTCTCTGTATACCGTAACCCCCCTCTCCCTCTCTGTATACCGTAACCCCCCCTCCCTCTCTGTATACCTTAACCCCCCTCTCCCTCTCTGTATACTGTAACCCCCCCTCCCTCTCTGTATACTGTAACCCCCCCTCCCTCTCTGTATAATGTAACCCCCCTCTCTGTATATTGTAACCCCCCTCCCTCTCTGTATACTGTAACCCCCCTCTCCCTCTCTGTATACTATAACCCCCCTCCCTCTCTGTATACTGTAACCCCCTCTCCCTCTCTGTATACCGTAACCCCCCTCTCCCTCTCTGTATACCGTAACCCCCCTCTCCCTCTCTGTATACCGTAACCCCCCTCTCCCTCTCTGTATACCGTAACCCCCTCTCCCTCTCTGTATACCGTAACCCCCCCTCCCTCTCTGTATACCTTAACCCCCCTCTCCCTCTCTGTATACTGTAACCCCCCTCCCTCTCTGTATACTGTAACCCCCCCTCCCTCTCTGTATACTGTAACCCCCCTCTCCCTCTCTGTATACTGTAACCCCTTCTCCCTCTCTGTATACTGTAACCCCCCTCTCCCTCTCTGTATACTGTAACCCCCCCTCTCCCTCTCTGTATACTGTAACCCCCCCTCTCCCTCTCTGTATACTGTAACCCCCCCTCCCTCTCTGTATACTGTAACCCCCTCTCCCTCTCTGTATACCGTAACCCCCCTCTCCCTCTCTGTATACCGTAACCCCCCTCTCCCTCTCTGTATACCGTAACCCCCCCTCCCTCTCTGTATACCGTAACCCCCCCTCCCTCTCTGTATACCGTAACCCCCCCTCCCTCTCTGTATACTGTAACCCCCCTCTCCCGCTGTGTATACTGTAACCCCCCCTCCCTATCTGTATACTGTAACCCCCCCTCCCTCTCTGTATACTGTAACCCCCCCTCCCTCTCTGTATACTGTAACCCCCCTCTCCCGCTGTGTATACTGTAACCCCCCTCCCTCTCTGTATACTGTAACCCCCCTCCCTCTCTGTATACTGTAACCCCCCCTCCCTCTCTGTATACTGTAACCCCCCCTGCCTCTCTGTATACTGTAACCCCCCTCTCCCTCTCTGTATACTGTAACCCCCCCTCTCCCTCTCTGTATACTGTAACCCCCCCCCTCTCCCTCTCTGTATACTGTAACCCCCCCTCCCTCTCTGTATACTGTAACCCCCCCTCCCTCTCTGTATACTGTAACCCCCCTCCCTCTCTGTATACTGTAACCCCTTCTTCCTCTCTGTATACTGTAACCCCCCCTCCCTCTCTGTATACTGTAACCCCCCTCCCTCTCTGTATACTGTAACCCCCCTCCCTCTCTGTATACTGTAACCCCTTCTCCCTCTCTGTATACTGTAACCCCCCCTTTCCCTCTCTGTATACTGTAACCCCCCCCTCTCCCTCTCTGTATACTGTAACCCCCCCTCTCCCTCTCTGTATACTGTAACCCCCCTCTCCCTCTCTGTATACTGTAACCCCCCCTCTCCCTCTCTGTATACTGTAACCCCCCCCCTCTCTGTATACTGTAACCCCCCCTCTCCCTCTCTGTTTTACTGTAACCCCCCTCCCTCTCTGTATACTGTAACCCCCCTCCCTCTCTGTATACTGTAACCCCTTCTCCCTCTCTGTATACTGTAACCCCCCCTTTTCCTCTCTGTATACTGTAACCCCCCCTCTCCCTCTCTGTATACTGTAACCCCCCCTCTCCCTCTCTGTATACTGTAACCCCCCCTCTCCCTCTGTGTATACTGTAACCCCCCCTCTCCCTCTCTGTATACTGTAACCCCCCCTGCCTCTCTGTATACTGTAACCCCCCTCTCCCTCTCTGTATACTGTAACCCCCCCTCTCCCTCTCTGTATACTGTAACCCCCCCTCTCCCTCTCTGTATACTGTAACCCCCCCCGCCTCTCTGTATACTGTAACCCCCCTCTCCCTCTCTGTAAACTGTAACCCCCCCCCTCTCCCTCTCTGTATACTGTAACCCCCCCTCTCCCTCTCTGTATACTGTAACCCCCCCTCCCTCTCTGTATACTGTAACCCCCCTCCCCCTCTCTGTATACTGTAACCCCCCCTCTCCCTCTCTGTATACTGTAACCCCCCCTCTCCCTCTCTGTATACTGTAACCCCCCCTCTCCCTCTCTGTATACTGTAACCCCCCCTCTCCCTCTCTGTATACTGTAACCCCCCTCTCCCTCTGTACCTCAGTTTGGTTCTGGCTGTCCATCACGTGTAGTCTCTCTACAGGCTGCAGCCAATGGTCGGGTGTAGTGTGGCCTCTGAATGCTCCTCGAGTGTCAGTCTGGGCCCCGCCCCCTCCCTTCTCCTTCCTTCCATTCAGCAGAGCGGCCAGCACAGCTGTGTGTCTGTGTGCAATCAGCTGTGTGCCGCTTGGGGGGATTTGGGCTGGATCGGCACTGCAGGGGGAGAAAAGCTGTGACTGCAGCCCGCAGTTGGACCCGGCGGCCCCTGCCTGCAATCCGGGGACAAATCAGGGGACAGTCTTGGACCGGGGACCATGTCCTCAGTCCGGGGACTGTCCCCGGAAACCGGGGACGTCTGGTCACCGTATAGTAGAAAGACAGGGTAGTATGCAGTGGCAGTTCAGGGCAGTATGTAGTGGTGGGGCGGGGCTGTGGGCAGTATAAAGTGAAAGGTTACGGCATTGGGAAGTATGTAGTGGCAGGACAGTGAGCAGAATGTAGTAGAAGGATAGGGCATTGTACAGTATAGTGGCAAGGCAGGTCAGGACAGAAGGCAGTATGTAGTGGCAGGTCAGGGCAGTATTGTCAGGGCTGGCTCAGCCCTTCTTTCTCTGAGCTGGCCGCTCAGCTGTCGGCTAATTACCAGCTCTCATCTCTCTCCACAGTTAACCAAGTAAAAGAAAGGCGCCTCTAAGTGCAGTATGCAAAATTTAATAAAGTGCACAAAGGGTTAAAAGCACTTACAAGATTGTTGAGTGTTAAAAGACATGATAAATTCAGGAGTCCTCATCTGTGGCATGTGTCCATCCTCAGCATGGTGGTAGAGAGCAGTGTAGAGCCGTCCAGCAGCTGTAAAGCGTTCTCGTGCGTGTTGGAAAGAGGAGGCAGCAGGGAAGCCTGTATTCACTGCGGGACACACAAGGCTGATGGACACTGTGGACACCATCAGCCTTGTGTGTCCCGCAGTGAATACAGGCTTCCCTGCTGCCTCCTCTTTCCAACACGCACGAGAACACTTTACAGCTGCTGGACGGCTCTACAATGCTCTCTATCACCATGCTGAGGATGGACACATGCCACAGATGAGGACTTCTGATTTTATCATGTCTTTTAACACTCAACAATCTTGTAAGTGCTTTTAACCCTTTGTGCACTTTATTAAATTTTGCATACTGCACTTATAGGCACCTTTCTTTTCCTCTTTTATACCTTCAGAGTTGTTTCTCCTCTAACCAAAGTGCTGCCAGAAGTGCCATCTAATCACTATCATTCCTCTGACCAGCTACACACCTCCACCAGAGCGCCCTTATCTCCTCTTTGTTTTATACTCCACAGTTGACCAGCTGTTGTGGATCTGCTCGTCAGTCCTGCCTACTTAAAGATCTCCAGCTCACTTCATTCCTGCCTTCGCCTTAGTCACATCACAAGAAACCATCTCCTGCATTCATGTTTAAAGACTGGCTTTGCTGAGATCCCTTCTGGCTCCTTATACTGCTTGATGTTCCTCTACTTGGATCCCTGACTTCTGGTTGATTACCTGATCTGGTTACTGAACTCTGGCTTGGCTGACTACCCGATCCGGTTACTGGACTCTGGCTTGGCTGATTACCCAATCCAGTTACTGGACTCTGGCTATGCTTTAACTGCGCTTACTCTATTTACCTTTTTATTTTTATTAATTAACAAGTGTGATTTTACTGTACTTCTGTCTTGGTCTGGTTCATGGTTTCTGACAAGTATGTAGTGGTAGGTCAGAGCAGTGGGCAGTATGAAGTGGAAGGGCAGGCCAGTGGGCAATATCTAATAGCAGGTTTGGCAAGTGTAAAAAATGGAGTGGCAGACAAGCCCAGTGATCAGTATGTAGTGGCAGGGCATTGAGTAGTATATAGTGGAAGGGAGGTCAGGACAGTGAGCAGTATGTAGTGGAAGGGAGGTCAGGGCAGTGAGCAGTATGTAGTGGAAGGGAGGTCAGGACAGTGAGCAGTATGTAGTGGAAGGGAGGTCAGGGCAGTGAGCAGTATGTAGTGGAAGGGAGGTCAGGGCAGTGAGAAGTATGTAGTGGAAGGGAGGTCAGGGCAGTGAGAAGCATGTAGTGGAATGTAGGTCTGGGCAGTGAGAAGTATGTAGTGGAATGGAGGTCTGGGCAGTGAGAAGTATGTAGTGGAATGGAGGTCAGGGCAGTGAAAAGCATGTAGTGGAATGGAGGTCTGGGCAGTGAGAAGTATGTAGTCGAAAGGAGGTCAGGGCAGTGAGAAGCATGTAGTGGAATGGAGGTCTGGGCAGTGAGAAGTAAGTATTGGAATGGAGGTCTGGGCAGTGAGAAGTATGTAGTGGAAGGGAGGTCAGGGCAGTGAGAAGCATGTAGTGGAAGGGAGGTCAGAACAGTGAGAAGTATGTAGTGGAAGGGAGGCCAGGGCAGTGAGCAGTAAGTCATGAAAGCGAGGTCAGGGCAGAGAGCAGTATGTAGTGGAAGGGAGGTCAGGGCAGTGAGCAGTAAGTAGTGGAAGGGCGATCAGAGCAAAGAGCAGTATGTAGTGGAAGGGAGGTCAGGGCAGTGAGAATTATGTAGTGGAAGGGAGGTCAGGGCAGTGAGAATTATGTAGTGGAAGGGAGGTCAGGGCAGTGAGAATTATGTAGTGGAAGGGAGGTCAGGGCAGTGAGAATTATGTAGTGGAAGGGAGGTCAGGGCAGTGAGAATTATGTAGTGGAAGGGAGGTCTGGGCAGTGAGAATTATGTAGTGGGAGGAATAGTGCCTTGTATTAGTGGGAGGTATAGTGCCTCATATTAGTGGGAGGTATGGTGCCTCATATCAGTGGGGGGAATAGTGCCTATAGTGCCACCTATGTGGTCAGGGCTGGCTCAGCCCATCCTTCTCTGAGCTGGCTGCTCAGCTGTCAGCTAATTGCCAGCTTTCATCTCTCTCCACAGTTAACCACTGCAGGTCAACACAGTTTGTAGTGGTGGGTCAAGGCAGTGGGCAGATTGCAGTGACAGGTCAAGGCAGTGAGCAGTATAGAATTATAGAAGTAAAAAAAACATCAGTGGTTTTAATCAGACTTATGGCTCTTCATAAAGGCTGTGTGTCCTTTGTAAAAAGAGTCCGTCCACCCTAAAATGCTATTTAAAGCTGAACTCTAGTCAAAAATGAATGCAACTATATAAATAGCCCCTTAAAGATAAAATAATCGCAGTGCTGCCCCCACAGGAGCTTGATAAATTGGGTTTGCTGTTCTATGCCTTGACCCCAAGAACATCCTCAGCCCCTCTGACACACCTGGTTGAATGAAAGTTACTGCATGCACTTATAATAACATGAGTGTAGATACCTTTAACTTGGATGTGAGTTAGTACCATAAAATAGACACAAGGTAGGATAATTGGTGGTTTGAGCATTATTGTGCACACAGAAGGTAGGTTCAGACACAGTCAGTATACAGTATATTCACTATGCCAAGGTAATTTAGAATAGAGTTCTGTACCACTAGACTGGGATTAACTCATTAATCAACAAAGTAATCAATAACAGTGCATATAAGCATTAACTGCAATATGAATAATAATACTCTAACTAGTCTAGAGTGCACTTTAGGAGAATGGCTAGGATATGGTGCAATGCCCCCTGAGAGATACTGTACCTCTTAGCATAAGCAATGGGAGGAGGTCTCTGTGTAGCAGTTGTAAAGGGGAAGTCTTTAGTACTAACTTTTTGACCAGCTAGCATTGGGGGCCCAGTTGTACAATTGATGCACATGAGAATAGCCCCAGTCAAGCCTGAAGGCAGCAATAAGGCTACTAGATGGCTATATGGTCATTTCTTAAAGGGCTCAGTCTCTCTAGCAGCAAATAATAAATCCACATAGCAGCAGTTCACTATCCAGTCACACACAGCGATTAGCACTCAGGAACCCGCTCAGGCCACAGATATGCAGTAGTGATACTGTACACTGGACAGCGAAGAGCACTCTCTGATCTCACTCATGGAAAGAGGAAGCTGTGTCCTGTACAGCCTAAGCAAATGCAGCTCTTTTCCCTTCTCCTGGCAATCTCTCCCTGGGAAATGCAGTTCACAAGCTCTTGCACAATGCATGCCTCAGCGTGATGACAGATTGACCCCTACACGTTACGTCACAGGGTCATGAGGCTTCCTCAGGGGGATATTAGCTTTTTCTGCAATAGTCGTCTTCATTTAAGAGCTGCATGGAATAAACAAGCATGCTGCTGAACTCCAGGCAAATGGTTCAATATATGGTTAAAAGACATAAAGGAATTGCTTTGCCTGGATTTAAATTTTCTCCATCAAGTTCTGAGATTTACTCAGATATTTCAAACAAAGATATTGTTTGAAAGGACAAAATGATTCTTTAACTTCTCCAACAGAAGCCTTTTAGCTTATAAAAATGAATGACATATTTCTATTCCTCATAAATAGGTCACCAATAAACATGAAAAATATTAGAACAACCTCCCCCCCACACCAAAGCACATCTTAAAAATGTATATATCACCCTGAGAAAAAGAAATATTCCCTGACTGCGGTCCCATGTGCCCTTGAAACATCATGTCGATTAATTGCTGTTTTATGCAGTAAAAGAGCTTGAATTACTACTGGAGAGCTGGCTATTCTCTACACTGACATTAGTGACGGCACCACCATTGGCCGTGTATACCATATTTATTAAAGTATATGTGCTATATGGACTTTCCTCACATAAAAAATGCAAAAAAAAATGCAGTAAATGCCAAAAACAACTGAGTGGGGATATCATATGAGGATAAAATGAAATAGGGAAAGCTACTACATCTTCACTAGCTTCCAGGTCGAGTGTCATGTATTGCCAAAACAGGAGGAGGAAGAGTATAGTACTTTAATTTTAAATGGAAGGTAACAGGTTAGATAAATCACTCAAGTCATATATTGTAGCAACTCCTGAAATTATATATATTTTATTTGCATCATGTACTCAAGCAAAGAAATCTTATACCACTCCTTCAATCTCCACAACTGAAAATCTAGCATTAAAGCGGTTGTAAACGATCACCTTGTAAAACAACCCACTCTGTTTGAAACAGAAATGAATACAAAATCGAGCAGATTCCTCTGTGAGACTTTTAGAGACAGAAATTCCTTGATAAATAAGTATAATGAAAAAATATTGATATTTTATTAGAAAAGATTAAAAGTGAGATTATTACAATTTACGAAATAGAAATGAAAGACAAAACATTTGTGCATAGATTTTAAAGGAGTTGTAAACCCTCATTTTTTTTTTTTTAAATAACAAACATGTCATACTTACCTCCACTGTGCAGTTCGTTTTGCACAGAGTGGCCCCGATCATCCTCTTCTGGGGTCCCCTGGCAGCGCTGGTAGCTCCTCCCTGCATCAGGTGTCCATGTCAGAGAAGCGCTCTCCTTGGTGGACACCCATATCGGCGCGCTTCTGAGTCCTGATTTTGCGTGTATTCACACAGAAAGCAGGACTCGGCCCCACCCCCGGTACCAGCATTATTGGATTTGATTGACAGCAGCGGGAGCCAATGGCTGCACTGCTATCAATCTATCCAATCAGGACACAAGGCACCAGCTAGAGCTGATGTGCTCGTTCCCGGACGGAGAAAAACAGCGTTCAGGTAAGTAAAACCGGGGGGGGGGGGGGGGGTCTGCAGCACTACAGAAGGTTTTTCCCCTTAAAGCATAGAATGCATTAATGAGAAAAACCTCGAAGGTTTACAACCAGGTCTTTTCTGGGACTTTTTGTTTACAAGTTTAAATTAGTATATTTTGCTAGAAAATTATTTAGTACCCCAAACATTATATATATTTTTTTCCATAGAGAATAAAATGGCGATCGTTGCAATGTTTTATGTCACACCGTATTTGCGCAGCAGTCTTTCAAAACAATTTTGTTGGAAAAAATACACTTTTTTTTATTAAAGCAAAAAAGTTAGCCCAATAATTTGTATAATGTGAAAGATGATGTTACGCCGAGTATAATAGATACCTATTATGTCATACTTTAAAATTGCACATGCTCGTGCAGCCTTTGCCCCATGAGATGCAGCCTGTGTCCCATGAAATGCAGCCTGTGCCTCATCAAATGCAGCTTGTGCCCCATGAAATGCAGCCTGTGCCCCATGAAATGCAGCCTATGTCCCATGAAATGCAGCCTGTGTCCCATGATATGCAGCTTGTGCCCCATGAAATGCAGCCTGTGCCCCATTAAATGCAGCCTGTGTCCCATGAAATGCAGCCTGTGCCCTATGAAATGCAGCCTGTGTCCTATCAAATGCAGCCTGTGCCCCATCAAATGCAGCCTGTGTCCCATCAAATGCAGCCTGTGTCCCATCAAATGCAGCCTGTGTCCCATGAAGTGCAGCCTGTGTCCCATCAAATGCAGCCTGTGTCCCATGAAAAGCAGTCTGTGTCCCATGAAATGCAGCCTGTGCCCCATGAAATGCAGCCTGTGTCCCATCAAATGCAGCCTCACTGTGTCCCATCAAATGCAGCCTGTGTCCCATTGAATGCAGCCTGTGTCCCATCAAATGCAGCCTATGTCCCATTGAATGCAGCCTGTGTCCCTTCAAATGCAGCCTGTGTCCCATCAAACCCCCTCCCCCCTTCGCTGTGGGAGGCACTTACCTTGCTGTGTGGTGTCCTCTCCTGCTGTGTGGGCACTGGCAGCAGCGATGGAGGAGTCCGCTCCTCATACTTCCGGTTTTCTCTCTCGGGAGCAATGGGAGAGAAAAAACAGGAAGAGACATCTAACTCGGATGTCAATCAAACCGTCCGGCTGTAGTAATAGATACTACGAGCGCCGGGCGGAAGCTACTCGGCACCTCGGAATGCGCCGCAAGGCGTGACAAACGCCCGCAAATGAAGCAACGCGTCTGCAATCTCGTCATTGCAAAGACGTGGCGCTTCCCATAGTGCACTGAGTCCGGTGTCCGAACACAGTGCACTTAGACCCCTTTCACACTGAGGGCGTCTTGCAGGCGCTATAGCGTTAAAAATAGCGCCTGCAAACCGCCCTAAAACAGCTGCTGCATCCACCCCAGTGTGAAAGCCCGAGGGCTTTCACACTGGAAAGGTGCGCTGGCAGGGCGTCAGAAAAAGTCCTACCAGCAGCTTCTTTGGAGTGGTGAAGGAGCGGTCAACTCGCCGCTCCTCTACCACTGCTCCCCATTGAAATCAATGGGGCAGAGCTGTGATACCGCTGGCAAAATGCCGCTCCGGCGGCATTTTGCAGGCGGATTTAATCCCTTTTCGGCCGCTAGCGGGGGGTTAAAACCGCCCCGCTAGCAGCCGAAATAACGTCGCTAAAACGACGATAAAGTGGTGCTAAAAATAGCGCTGTGAAAGGGGTCTTAAGGACTTTTTTTTATATATATATATATATATTTTTTAAAGGGCCAGTTTTAAAAATTGTTTTTTTTTTTTTTGACTGCGTCCCCTTTTCACGGTCCGTCACTGTTATACAGCAATACATGAACTGTGGCACAAACTATGTCATTTACCTGATCACCTGTATTTCATGTAGCCTTCAATATGTAGGTTGTACCACATGTCCTTTGAGAGCCCGTATAGGGGAACATTACTGTGACACAAATAATCCAAATGCTAGAAATATTTCAAATGCAACACGTCACTTTAGAGAATGTCATCAGGCGATCTTTCCTCATTTCACTTCAGAGGAATAGAATGGTTGTCTCACTCGACCAAGCATGGTGGATCTTTAGATTAAAAACTAGATCGCCTCGGGGTTAAACCTGAGGTGGGATCTGGACTTGCACTTACATTAAGAATGCCTCTCCCCAGAGCCTCCTCTCTTTTTGTGCATATTATCACCACAAGGTGTGTGAAAAGCGGTGGCATACACATGGATCACCCTATATGTATTACAACTGATTCTTTTTTGGATAATTGCCTGCAGTCAATCAAGACAATTAATGGGTGGAGCCTGTGATCTTTAGAGCTACTATTTATTTCAAAGTTGTATGTCTGTAATGTGGTTATGACTAATGCCGCGTACACACGAGCGGAACTTCCGACAGAAAGAGTCCGATGGGAGCTTTTCATCGTATATTTTGACCGTGTTTATGCCCCATCGGACTTTTTCTGTCGAAAATTCAGAAGGGCTTAGATAGAGAACATGTTCTATATCTTTCCGAAGGAACAAATTACTATCGGAAAAAACGCTCCTCTGTATGCTGTTCCGACGTACCAAAAATGACGCATGCTCTGAAGCAAGTACGAGATGGAAGCTATTGGCTACTGGCTATTGAACTTCCGTTTTCTAGACCCGTCGTACGTGTTGTACGTCACCGTGTTCTGGACGGTCGGAATTTGGTGTGACCATGTGTATGCAAGACAGCTTGATCGTAATTCCATCGGAACTCTGTCGGAAAAACCTGCAGGGTTTATTCCGATGGCAAAACCGGTCATGTGTACAGGGCATAGGGCCTTATAGGCTGAAACACGTCAACTGACTTAATCTGCGTTTGTTCACTGTGGCTATTTAATAAAATGAAGAAATTTTAAGAGCAACAACCGGAGTGCAGATCATTTTTTTCAACATTACTCTACTCAACCAGCGACTGTGGATTGAGCACCTGGGAGCTCTGCTATCTATGTGGTGTATGGGTAGTAGCACTGATTTTTCTGTTTATACATATTAATTACACAGGATCTGTGAGAGAAGGACCCAGAACGTTAGACAGACTATGCAGAAGACCAAAGAACTGTGTTTGAGTAGAATCTACATGTACCCTGTGCTCCCTCCAACCTAGAGTTGCCACCTCATCCCTTTAAAACTGAACACATATTAATTACACAGGTTCTGTGGCTGATTAAGGTGGTAATTAAACACACTTGGTGCCTTATCTGCAATAAATTAGCCTCAGAACCTGTGTAATTTATATGTGTCTGGGTTTAAAGGAATGAGATGGCAACCCTACCCCACCCTCCTTTCTACTTCTTCATGCTTGTGTGCAATAAAGTCTAAAAAACATTAATGCAAAGTGATTGGTGCCCATCCTTCTAAACATCCAGAGTCAAGAACTGGTTCCTTGAGAGGAATAGCCTGGGACATTTATTGGCCAGTAAGTAGGACTGGGACATAAGCAATGTGTTAGCTAGTAAGCTGAAGGTCAATGCTGAATGTAGCCTTATCTATTGAGGATCAGTCAAAATAGGGTTACTTTTTTTCAGGAATTTAAAAGATGCGTATGAGGCACCCAAAAGCTATCTTTACAAAGTATTGTAAGGTGAAAGGAAAAAAGTTGAATATGAAGCAACACTAGTGAAAGGAAAAAAGTTGAATATGGAGCAACACAGGCAGATCACCAACCCCGATTGTGCATTATTTGAATCTTTTCCATTATATAAAACTGTTCGATCTGAGCAGGATTTTAAATTACTCTCACATCTTGAGATATAAGCCATGCACCTGCTCCTCTGTCCTAAAAGTGTCATTTACAACTTTGCTTCTAATATGTGATCTTTTATGTGCCAATATATCCTGTTTATACTATTTCTGCAACATGCCATGTGCAATAATCGTTAAAGGAAAGCAAAGCATTTGGCCTTATTCTCCGTTATAACACCATAAACAGCACTGTTTGGCACATGATATAAACAGTAACTGCACCGCCTGGTATTGTAATGTACCCCAGGCCCCAGTGCAATATTGAATGCTCCATCACTGTATGTTTGATCGCCATAAATAAATGTAATAAAAATATAATTGGAATTTTTTATTGAGCTGGGATCTGGGGTTTTAATGCAGACTTGTTTTCCAGATTGGAGCAGATTGTCATTTGGAGTTTCCGTGGAAAAATATTTGTCAAAAACTGAAAATATATCATATTTTAAAGCCCATTTAAAGTATATCTGAAAACTTTTTAAAACTTTTTGGATAGAGTAGAAAATTGTTAAAATGTCTTGAGTGTCCCACCTGTGTCCCATTCTGGAGGCCTCCCTTCACTTTGTGTCCTGTAGACACAACAGTAAGTGAAGTAGATACTATCCTAAGACAGTTCTGTTTCCCATTAGAAGATTTCCCTGCTATTCATGTTCTTTTGACAACTCAAAATTTGGGATTTTCCATTACTATAAGTCCCAGTGACTGCGGTAACCAGGACAATTGGAGAATTTGAAACTCCCTAGAGACACAACAGCAAAAGAAACCTGACGAAGTTCCTAGCTTCTTTCCATTCTATTCAAAATGAGAGACACTGATGGCTTTGGGTACACTTTAAGCATACATGTACAGTAGTTAAAAAACGTTTGGTGAGATGTGACCCATGACCTGTTCCCTTTTCCCAGCCTACTTCAGGCCTGCCTGGCATTAGAGGGAGAGGAACTAAGGAAATAATGAGTGTGGGCACTGGCAGGAGTGGCAGAGAATGTTCAGTCAGATCCCAGACTGTAGAGCAGCAAAGGGGAGATCATGGCTGGTGGAAGTGGATGCGAGCCATGAAAATAGAGCAGCAGTTGGGAAATGGTCTGTTCAGGGTCATAGCATAACCAATAAAACGTATGCCACGTCAAAAAATGTTTATCTTTTTTTTTCCATAATTTTTATTGTTTTCTGGATAATTTGTACAAACAAGAGGTTATCATACAGCATGTGTCAAATAATGCCTTTATTGGAAGAATGGTAAATATAGTATGTGTGGTTCATCTGATAATATTAATGTATACTCTTAAAGTAATAGTAATTGTTAAGAATGGATGAACAGTTGGACCATTTTACAGATTAACATTTTCACAATTCTAGATTCCTTGTCAAAAAACATTCTAACTGAGTAATTTAGAGTATTTTAAAGTATGATAAAGTATAATAAAATAAGATATAAAATAGGAATAAAATAAAAACAAAAATATAAAAATAAAGAATAAACAACAAAAAAAAAAATATAAAAATTAATATAGTGGGAGAAGAGTTAGCATATTTGCTGTTTCCTGGGTCTCTGTTCTCTCACTTCCTGCCCTGCTGACAACAAAATGAGGGAAACTCTCTAACAGCATTTTTAGTAGAGTAGTGGAAGGCTAGAACAACTGTCAGCTTTTTTTTCTGTTTGTGTCCCTTTTGCAGATTCATTTTAAGATTTAACCTTCATTTCTGGTCTGGTAAAACAGTTGTCAACAGGACAGAACGTGAAAAAAAAAAATGAAATAGCTTAGTGTTGCGAGAGGCCGAGGACTGGCTGCCACATCCCTAAATAACAAATATAGCACAAAGGAAATAACCCAAGCGGGACTTTTAAGGCAGTTGGTAGTAGTTGTAGTGAAGATACAGTATAAAAAAAAAATCAATAAATGTATTTTTACATAATAAAATTGTGATCACAGTCACATAATACAGGATTAAGGTTAAAAACAAAACAAATAACCATACACATGTAGATCCAGTTCCATATAGCTCATAAACTGGAGCCCTGGGTTGGTCTCATGAGATTGAGTAGCAGACCAGAAATGAAGTTCACAGGAGGTTCCCAACATGTTTCGGAATATAAGAAAATTCCTTCTTCAGGATAAGAGCAAGGTACAATGGTCTAAGGATGTAATAATAAAAATATGAGTATATGCACTAATAAACACAGTAAATCATGAGTATAATTACAGGTAAACCAGTACATTAACATGACATATGTAGAAAAATACTCACAATGTATGGCTATGTCGGATAGTTTAATTGTTGTCTCTCAGACGTGCCCCACCACATTGTGCCCCCAGATCAAGAAACTAGTGGGAGGGGAGGGAATATCCCAAACCCCAAGGGAGTGGGCAAAATAGATGCCAGATGTAGGGTGATGGACACTGCGCTAGTTGGAGCCCGCAGGATTGCATAAAAGGAGCCGCCCAAACCTAGTAATAAAAGTATATAGGGGTTGATCCAATAAAAATGCTAATGTGTATTGCTGTCGCAGGGGTGGGAGGGAATGAGGGAAGAAGGAGTGGGATAGAACGTGAGTTCTAATTTTTCCCAACCTTATCTAAAACTAGAAAACATGTTTTCACTTGACCTTCATTTTAAGTCCACTTACCCCTTCCCCCCAGCTCCTCATTCTCTTTACCTGCAAGAAAATCTCTCTCTAGTGATCCTGTTTGCTTTCATAGTTTATCTAGCAATAGTTACTCACATATCTAGGATCTACAGTACGAGGGGTCTTCAAAGAGGCTTTGCACTTTTATATTTTCTTTGGAAGCAGTGATGGCATGGCGGGAGGAGTAGTAATTTGTCCTGTCTGAGAGTGTTATGTGACTAGTCTGTCTGGCAAGCCGGCTGACCTTGTAGTTTAGTATAAGAGTTGTCACACTGTGGTGAAGATGGCTGTGAAACTTATAAAAAAAAAGTGCGGAAACCTTTTAAAGAACCCTTGCAGGTAGCTTTCCCAGTTCTATGAGTTTCAAGAACATACCCCAGCAGCATGGGACAAATGGATGCAGTCCTTGGATCTCCACATGTGTCTGACCAACAAGTGCAGGATGGCTCTGGAGTGGTGGCTGTCCAGCCTGGTAGTGGAATCGGTGGAAGTCCTTTCTCTCCATGGTGTGGAAGATACTGGCAATGGATGCCAGCCTGTAAGGCTGGGGAGGTGTCCTGGATAAAATATCTATTTGGGGAATGTGGTTGCTGGAAGAAGACCAGCTGGCAGTCAATGTTTTGGATTTTTGGGCTTGCCATTCATCATGGTTTTGGGTCTGCCATCCAATTCAGCAAAGCCATGGCAGTGGCATACATTAATCATCAAGGCCATACTAGGAGTCAGGCTAATCTCAGAGAAGAAGAGCTTATTCTGACCTGGGCTTAACTTCACAATCTGTCCCTGTCTGCAGTACACATTTCAGGCATGATAAATTGACAATCTGCCTTTCTAAACCACCAACTTCTGGATCTTGGAGAGTAGTCTCTCCACCCAGAAGTGTTTCAGTCAATGTGTCTCCAGATCTTCTGGTGATCATATTCGACCTCAAACTTGACAGACTGGTGTCCAAACCAGGAATCTTAAAGCCATCACATTGGGTACCCTTGTGAATTTGTTCAGTCTGATTTATGTGTTTCCATCTCTCAAACTCCTACCATGCCTGCTTCAGAGGATAGAGAAGGAAGGCATCCCAGTGATTCTCATTGAACTGAATTGGCCTAGGATGGGATGGTACTTAATCAGATTCCTAGAGGAATGCCCATGGGCCCTATGAATTGTCCAGGCCTGCTTTCCCAATGACCTGTGTCCCATCCTGCATTAGGTCTCTGGCTTTACCACCTGGCTTTGAATGATGGCAGTGGAAGGGGTTATGCAGGGTTGAGTTAAAAGAGAAGTGTGATATTAAAAAATAACCAACATTCATACTCCCCTATGTAGGTGCAGCATTGATCCGATGCTGCAGCTGTCCTCCGTCGGCTCTACAGAGAGAACTGAGCAATAAAAGACTGCTGATCACTGAGTTCTCGGGTCTGCTCTGAACACAAAGCAATGGCTGTCAGTCACTGGCTCTCTGCTCTGCCACTCCAGTGCTTACTGGAGCACCAGGCTGTGCTTTAGCCCATTGTCGGCTGAATCTGGGTCACAGAAGGTAGGGTTCTCTCAAGATTCAGAAGACTGCAGCGGCTCAATGACATCACAATGGGGAGACAGGTCAGGTGTGTAGTGCCAGACCACTGCTCTCCAAGAGATTAAAGTGTTTGCTGCACCATGTATTTGTATGAAAAAGTTCTCTTTGTATTGCTTTCTTTGTGTGAAATCCACAATGTTCCTGCCAGGCCCTCTGCTTTCCTGTTAAAAACTGACTACACTAGGCAGGAGAGGTAACCGTGGTTAGTTCCCTAGCTGTGCTAGGAACTCAGCCTGCTCTCCCCCAATGATTAGACTTGTCCTGACACGCTCCCTCCCGCACAACCTTTTACTGGGAAGATCAGTTTGCTGTTGCTTCTCTTCCCCCCAGCTCTTATGCAGCTGAGAACAGAAGGAATGTGATCACTTCTAAAAAAAAGTGGAAAAAGGTATTTATAATGTTTTTTATATATCTGTACACATTTCAATTTTAAACTAAATGGGTTGTTTTACAAGATGATCATTTACAACCATTTTAAGGTTTGGGGTTCATTTTGCTTTCAAACCAACAGCTGGAATAGAATCTTTCACTAACAATCTTCTGCTATCTACTCTGCAAGTTCTTTAAATATTTTAGCCCAGCAACCTAAACTAGATTTAGTAAGCAAACGTTAGTAGAAGGGTTTTCTGTTTAATAATGAAAGTTATAGGTGTTTATTGATCGGACAGGTTGGAAAATCTGTCCTGGTCACGTTTGTTATCCTGCGTGATTAATGCACCAGCAGCATCTGCTCCACTCTCTTCCCTCTCCCCTGTGCATCAATATAACCCAAGACATGTATGGAACTCTCAGAAGATTTTTTTTCCCTACTTCAGAAATAAGAATCACATAAGAAATAAGAATGAGGTTCAGGTTCAAGATTCACAGTCCTGGGAGATTTTTTTTTTTTTTAACCATAATGGGAGGCTTAGACGGGCTAATAGGTGGGATTTTGAATAAGCCTACCCCCTTTCTATAAAAGGTGTGGGGGGTGGGGGCACAAATCAGGCAAAGTGTCAAACTCTGACGCTCTGTACATATTGCATGTTTCTTTTTTGCTACAGAGGTTGGGAGATAAAGTATTTCTACATATATAAGAATCTTATATTTGACTTTCTAAAGACTGCATATTAATTAATGAACATCATGAATAACCCTTGTGACAACGTGGTCTTTCACCACTGTTAGACAGATATCTAAAAAGGTATTGCACAGAGAAAAACTCACCTACTTACATTTAAATAGGTCACGAACATCCATGTTTTCCACCTGGAGTTCTATTTCTAATGAGAATGAGAACTAGTAGGGTGACCTTAGGCTAACTGCTTCTAGGTAATGGCTGCTCTAATGCAGACTTATTTTCAGTGCTTGTATCAGTAACATATACTATAGCTCCAAGTAAAGCTATGGGGAAACATGACTAGGAAATAATTAGGCTTTGTGTATTAAATGTGACTCATTTTCTCCAAATGTATCACTTTCTATGGGTTGAAAATTGTGAAGGACACCTTAGTGGATACGGCTTGTCCATATCTAGTCAGATCGAGTTGAGTTCATTGCATCTTTTTATATTCTAAAAGGATTTTTATCTTCAGGAAAATTACAACTAAAATCTTTTTTTTTTTTTTATATATACTATGGAAATTGCAGTCTATGACAAGAGTCTATGGTGTGGTGGTAATGGTTGGCTGTAGAGCCATGGGGACTCAACTCACTGGTTCTAAAGGTTCCTAGTAGACAAGGAAGTATTAGTTGATTCTACACAAAAATTTCCAACCTTAAAACCCTACTCCACCCAGAAGTGACAGCGCTGTGCTCCCCCACTTTTTAGGAGAGGCACGTTGTATATGGGCAGATAACCATGGTATTTTTATGTATAGTGTTCTGTATGTTACTACTTTAGTTACTTAAATTCCAGCCTGCCACTCCAGTTCAAAAAAATGTCCATTGTACATAATAACCGATCATGTGACAAGCAGGGTGCTTTCTCTTTTTTTTTTCTCCAGAGCTGGTGGTGGGCAGTATTCAATGCTGCATAGAAGAGTATTCATTTGAGTATTACACTGTGAATCCTAACCGGATGATGACGCACCCCAGGGGGTGATGTCTTTGACAGCCCGGTCTGACAATGAGTGCTTGAATGATGCTGGGTCTCATTCAGCTCAAGCTCCCTTTTCCTTCCTTGATGACAAATGCGCCTATAGACCCTTTTCTATGGTAAGAGGTCTATTTATGAAGGTGGGTGCACCTTGTAAATATTACCTCTTATGTCTTAGGAATCTTACTGAAGATAGAATTTGAAGATATTTTTTGAATGGTGTGGACATGTGTTTTGGGACTATTATATGAATATATGACATGTTTTTTGTGTACCTTTTATGTTTTGGTATAGGTATTTATTCTGTTAATTATTAGATGGCTAGCTTTAATTATATATGTTGATGGGGTTAGGCATAATTGCACACGCACGTTTTCTTATATTATATTATAAGAAGAGCTGCAGTGGTACAGGGGTGTGCATAGGGCAGCACTGGAATGTAAAAAGTAGTAGTGCAGTTAAAATGTTCCCCACACAAGATGGGGGAAAAAAAAAAACTTTAAAAAAAAATAGCGGATTCCATAAAATGTTATCAAATGTTCTTTTTACACACAGTTATGTAGTCCATCTTGTTCAACCAATTAAAAAAAAATAATAATTAGAAAACCTCCACATACACAATCCTCTACACATAGTTGATCCAGAGGAAGGCAAAAAAAAAAAACCTTAAGCATGATCCAATTTGCTCAAGCAGGGGAAAAAATCCCTTTCTGATCCCCCAGGAGGCATTTAGATATTCCCTGGATCAACACTTCCTGGGGTTATCACCAATAAATGTTAATATCCAGTTATATTTACTGCATTTAGGAATGCATCCAGCTCTTTTTAAAACAATCCACTGAGCTGGCCAGAACTAGTTCTTGAGGGAGTCTATTCCACATTTTCACAGTTCTTACTGTGAAGAAACCATTCCATGGTGGAAGTTAAACCATTACATGGTAGAACTATTTTCCTCCAGAAATAAAAGAGTTCCTGCTTGTCTTTTGTAATAACCTGAAAGTGAATAACTTGACACCAAGTTCACTATATAGACCATTTATGTATTTGTACATGTTGAGGTATCCCCCCTTAATCTCCTCTTTTCAATAGAGAATAAATTCAGTTCCTCTAATCTTTCCTCATAGCTGAGCTCCCCCATGACTCTTATCAGTTTGGTTGCCCTTCTCCGCACTTTCTCTAGTTCCCCGATATCCTTTTTGTGAACTGGTGCCCAAAACTGAACTGCATATTCCAGATGGGGTCTCAGTCCTTGTTCACATGGACATACTACAGTGTACCCACATGCAAGGGTCAAGATTACCCACATGGGAATGCACAGGTGTCCCGTGCATCACCGTGCAGGCAGTCCTATTGACGTCTATTGGGACTGCTCCCAAATTTACATATTTGTGGGTGTGGGTGCACGCCCAATTGACATGAATGGGACTGCCTACATGGGGATGCACACAACACCTGGTGTACACACCATGTGAAGGAAGCCTTATTAATGATTTGTACAGGGGCAAAATGATCTCTCCACTATGGATTCCCCCAGTTGTACTCCCCCTAGTATGTATGATGCATGCATACTCTTAGCCCCCAAGTACATAACTTTACATTTATCAACATTAAACCCCATTTGCCACATAGTTGCCCAATTAAATAGTGCATTGAGGTCAGCTTGTAAGTTGGAGACATCTTGTAAGGACGTTATTCCATTGCATACTGTAGCTTGGTGTCATCTGCAAATATTGAAATGGTACTTTTAATCCCAGACCCAATATCATTTAAAAATATGTTAAAAAGTGAGGGTCCCGACTCCCAACACTGAACTTTTGGTTCACCACTAATAACCTTAGACCATTGGACAGTTCAGTGTCCAGCCAGTCTGTTAGCTTGCAGAAGGGAAGAGGGGAGGAGAAGGGAAGTGCCTTGTGATCCTCGGTTGTGTGTTTCCTATGCTGCACACAGTGTAGGGAGACACAACTCTGGTCCCTGCATGCAAGGATGGCTCCATAGGATGCTACAAGAGAAAGGAGCCGCCCTGAAACAGGAGACCCGGGACAGTGATCATGGCATACCTCCCAACCGTCCCTGATTTGCCGGGACTGTCACAGAAATTGGTCCTTGTCCCGGAGTCCCAGCGAATCTTGGTTGAGTCCCGAATCACCCGCGGCGTGTGTGTGGTGTCCAGGTTCCCGCACGCCGTGGGCAAAACTGTGTATGGCAGCCGCCAGCCGGCATCTCTCCTCGCCGGTGCGTCTGCCTCTGACACATACACGCACAGTGCAGAGTGGAGCGCACTGAACCCGCCCCCTCCTCCTCCTGCTGTGATATTTTGTTTTCCTGTACAGAGGAGGAGGCGGGGAGCATGCACTGCCAGAACCGCAATCTGTCACTGTGTAAGTGACGCTTGCAGAGGAGGGGCCCCTTGTACATGACGGAAAGCTCTGCCCACTGATCACTGGACTCAGGAGGAGATTTAGCCTTCTGCCAGCTTGAGGGTACCTTGATGAGGGTCCCATGTAACTGGGGGGGGGGGGGGGTGTAGCCATTAGGGAGAGTAAAGGGGGATAGACTGGATAGGGGGAGGTTTGTGCTAAGAGAGGGTGAGGGATTTTTTTCTTATTTCAATGTTTTTTTTTTTTTGGGGTGGGGGATTTTGATTAAGAAGAGGAATGGGGAGATTTGACCCCTTATACCCTGCCCTACTGATCTTGGTCCTCCGTCCTGCTGACCCCTGTACCCTGCTCTACTGACCCCTGGTCCTCCGTCCTGACCCCTGTACCCTGCCCTACTGACCCCTGGTCCTCCTTCCTGCTGACCCCTGTACCCTGCCTACTGACCCCTGGTCCTCCATCCTGAGCCCTGTATCCTGCTCTACTGACCCCTGGTCCTCCGTCCTGCTGACCCCAGTATCCTGCTCTACTGACCCCTGGTCCTCTGTCCTACTGACCCCTGGTCCTCCATCTTGACCCCTGTACCCTGCTCTACTGACCCCTGGTCCTCCATTCTGCTGACCCCTGTACCTTGCCCTAATGAACACTGGTCCTCCGTCCTGACCCCTGTACCCTGCCCTACTGACCCCTGGTCCTCCATCCTGAGCCCTGTATCCTGCTCTACTGACCCCTGGTCCTCCGTCCTGCTGACCCCAGTACCCTGCTCTACTGACCCCTGGTCCTCTGTCCTACTGACCCCTGGTCCTCCATCTTGACCCCTGTACCCTGCTCTACTGACCCCTGGTCCTCCATTCTGCTGACCCCTAAACCTTGCCCTAATGAACACTGGTCCTCCGTCCTGACCCCTATACCCTGCCCTACTGACCCCTGGTCCTCCTTCCTGCTAACCCCTGTACCCTGCCTACTGACCCCTGGTCCTCCATCCTGACCCTTGTATCCTGCTCTACTGACCCCTGGTTCTCCGTCCTGCTGACCCCAGTACCCTGCTCTACTGACCCCTGGTTCTCTGTCCTACTGACCCCTGGTCCTCCATCCTGACCCCTGTACCCTGCTCTACTGACCCCTGGTCCTCCATTCTGCTGACCCCTGTACCTTGCCCTAATGACCACTGGTCCTCCATCCTCCTGACCCCTGTACCCTGCCTTACTGACCCCTGGTCCTCTGTCCTGATGACCCCTGTACCCTGCCCTACTGACCCCTGGTCCTCCATCCTGACCCCTGTACCCTGCTCTACTGACCCCTGGTCCTCCGTCCTGACCCCTGTACCCTGCCCTACTGACCCTTGGTCCTTCGTCCTGACTCCCTGTCTTCCACCCCTTTACCCATGTCTACTGACCCCCTGTCTTCCGTCCTGCTGATCCCTGTACCCCGCCCTACTGACTCTCTGTTCTCTGTCCTGAACCCTGTACCCTGCCCTACTAACCCCCTGTCTTCCATCCTACTGACCCCTGTACCCTGCCTTACTGACCCCCTGTTTTCCATCCTGCTGACCCCTGTACTCTTCCTTACTGACCCCCTATCCCCTGCCCTTGTGATGCCTCTTCTCTGCTGACCCCTGTACACTGACCTGCAGATCCTTCTCCTCTACCATTCCTGTTCACCACACTCCTTAAGCCCCTCCCACTGTTAAGAGTTTGGCCACACCCATATTTTGCCAATTACTTCCTCCCTCAAGTGTCTCTCATTCAAAAGTTCAAAAATTGTGAGGTATGTCATGGAACCCGCCTAAACTGGAACATAGGCAAGGTTTAGAGGTTAAAGAAGCTGCATACTCAGTAAGTGAATAAATCAGCTGCTTAAAGTGCTCAAAAACGGAGGGTTTAATATCACTTTAAGTAGGTATTCCTCTTTATCTACAAATATGTATGTAAAAGTTTTTGAATCGAGTCTAATGAAGTCCGTGCTTTGCTACTGCAGTACAGTGGAAAGGTATTTGTTTTCCTGCTGAAGTGCCCATCATTAGCTGGAACACAGCAGCTGCGTTTGATACGGGTTGCCATTACCTGGAGCTGTGCAGGGAATATAAGCAGAGAAATAGGACACGGCTAAATTTAGAGTGGATCATTTACAGCCAGTCATAAAATATATAGTGAACAGCCACTGGAACGAAATAACAGCGAGCAAATACCTGTCACCTGTACTCCAAGATGTAAAGTGACATCTTTGTCAGGGATTACATTTCTAATCCCCTGTTTCCTTTATTGCAACATGTATTTCAATCAGTGTTAATCTATAATAAAAAATTGAATACAATTTTAAATTTTTAAAGGATCAGTTCATCCAAAAATGATATTATAAATTTGCTTATGTACTGTAGCACTGGAGCTTCAGTGATGAGTTTTCTATCTTGAAGTCCTAGTCTGCTCCCTTTCTGTGCCCACTATTGTTTTAATTTCTAGCTTTTATTGCTCATTCACACCAGAACACCGCATGGAAACCCCACGTACTGTGTGCGTTTTCTGATTCCCGTTCAAAAAACACTGGGTGTACGATCTGCTGGGGGTGTTAATATATTCCTAATGACGCCCCAAATGCAGTGCTTTTGCCTGCACCTAATTGTATGGTACTGCAGTTCCTTGCAATTTGGTGCATTGAGTTTTCGATACGTAGTGCATGTACTACCTTTTTGTGTCAACCGGTGCAATTTCATCCCAAATGAATGAGCTAAAAATCGCACCGAACTGCATCATGTTTCTGTGAGATTCATGTGTGAACCAACCCTTAGTGAGTAGTATAGCCAATCTCAACCAACTGGTTGGTTCTGAACTGGCACTGGCCTTTCCTTTTCTTCCTTTGAATGTTCGAATTCCACCCAAATATGTGCAGAGGAGGCAGACCAGGACCTCCAGCTGGGATATTGGGAATGGAAATAATGATTTACTTTTTACATTTGCT
Source organism: Lithobates clamitans (assembly GCA_037952925.1). Taxonomy (NCBI): domain Eukaryota; kingdom Metazoa; phylum Chordata; class Amphibia; order Anura; family Ranidae; genus Lithobates; species Lithobates clamitans. Next base: position 2,431,356 of record JBBGZY010000680.1, read on the forward strand.
GAACATATGTTAAAAAAATATTGTTTAGTTAATATTGTTTAAAAAAATCATCACAAGGGACGGTGCTTACATTCTATGAAAAGTGTCCATTATGCTGGTGGCTGGTGTCTTAGGTGAAATCCAAAGTCCTCTGCTCCCTCCCTATCCCCACAGTAGTAATCTTCGAGTGCTGCGGAGGTTAATGGAACTGCTGAACTTGTCATAGGCACTTGTAAAGAGTGCTGACTATGCCTGCCTTTTCCACACCCCTCCTCCATTCATAGAAGCTGTAGTATAGCTTCCATCAATGAAAAGCGCTCTATAAATGAAGGGTGAAGGATGAATGAATGGTCCACCTTTATTGTGCACTTTTTGTTAATGGGCGCTATGATAGACTCTTCTATGAATGGAGGAGAGGGAGCAGAAAGGGTGAGCATAGTTCATACCTATGACGGGTCCAGCCGATGTATTAGCCGCGCAACACCGGAAGATTACAGCTACCGGGGTACTGGTGGGGCAAAGAAGTTTAGATTTCAGCTAAGACAACAGTCACCAGCACAAGGGAGAATTCTCATTGAATGGAAGTACTTTCCCTTGTGCTGACTTTCAACAAAAAAGTTTTAACTAAACCTAGACTTTGACTTATGAAAATGTGTTGAACTGAAATTTCAGTGGGCAATCATTTGTGGCAGGTCTGAGGCCATGTTGTGTCATAAAACAAATTGAACAATTGAGAGGAATGTTGCCAGCTCTTCATAAGTCTATCAATAGCCAAAGAAGGTCCAACCTGCTGGGAGGACTAACTAATGGCTGGTCCAGGATACAAGAATGGATGTACAAGACTGACCTCAGCACAGATAATATCTGTTACCACACGACAAGCCATGCATTGATCAATTAACAATTTCATGTCTTTTGGATTCCCATGAGCTTGAGATTCCAGAAATGGGGAGAGGGGTGGCAGAACCTATACTGTGGCAAGCTAACAGTAGGTGAGCAAAAAATGTATACTGGTATTTATAACAGTAAATGTTCTACGATCTGGCAATTACATGGTAGCAAACGGGCCATTGCAACAATACTTGGGCAGTAGATTCAGATGTCATTACTCCAATCAATCAATACTTGGCCAGACTGGATGAAACTTCTGGTGGACTGGGGACCCAGTGACCTGTTTGATTAGTTGGGGTCTGCAGGCCAATTCTCTAGGTATATGACACGATTGGTTGTAGTCCTAAACTTACTTGAAATGGAATGTTTTTCTTCGCAAGAAAACAGTAGTGTAGATATTGGAAGACAAACACTAGACACAACCAAGGCAATCAGGCATATGAACCATAAACAAGTTACAGCAGAAAAAAGTGCTCCATTGAGTCTGCTCCATTTTTAAAAAATATATACATGTTTTTGTATTTTTTTATTTTTTATCTCTTTAATGTCAACTATATTGTTTGAGTATAGGTCTATGTTTATTCCAAGTATTAATACACTTATTGTTGATTGACTCCATGACCTTGAAGTCTATTCCAAGCATTGCCTACTCTTTCTGTAATAATATTTTGTAGGATTTGTTTTGAACTTTCCTTCTGCTAGTTTGAGGTTATGTCCCATTGTTCTTGATCTTAGCATCATATGAAAAATCTTGCTCTCCTGAACCTTATTCACCCCCTTAATGTATTTAAATGTTTCAATCATATCACCACTTTCCCTTCTTTCCTCTAGAGATTGTACATATTAAGTTCCTCCTGATATGTTTTATCCCTCAGACCTTTCACCATTTTTGTTACCCATCTCTGGACTCATTCTATCTTATCAATATCTTTTTGTAAGTGAGGTCTCCAGAACAGGACACACTGTTCTAAAAAGAGATGGTCCAAACCCCCCCACCCCCATACGGTTCGCACCAGAACAGCCGAACTCCATTAAAGTCTATGGGCCCCGAACTTGAAAAATATAAAGTCCCCAGTTTGAAGGCTTATATGCAAGTTATTGACCATACAAAGGGTATGGGGGGCCAGGTACTGCCCTGGGGGAACATGAATCAATGCACATTTATTTTTTAAAAATGATCATATTTAAATGAGCAGTGATTTTACTGATGCTTAAAGTGAAACAATAAAAAGGAAAAAATCCTTTAAATGTAGTGTCTGGAGGGTCCCTTTAGTCTGCCTGTAAAGAGTGGCGCATTAGTATAGTGTATAGAACCTACTGCAGCAAAACTGACATCTCTAAAGAAGAAAAATGCAATTAAATGTACTTCGCGGCTGCAAGCTATTTCTGGCACCCGGCAATAAAAAAAAAAAAAAAAGCACGGCGTCCCCCCCGGTACATACAAGGCCCTTTGTGTTCATGCCAGATCTTTATCCAAGCATGCAGCCCAGTAGGTCAGGCCCCCACACCTCAAAGCACCTTGTCCCCATGTTGATGGGATCAAGGGCCTCTTCCCAACAACCCTGGCTGAAGGTTGTGGGGGCCTGCGGGCAGGGGGCTTATCAGAATCTGGGGCCCAAGATCCCAGAACCCCCATGTAAATGAGTATAGGGTACATTGTACCCCTACTCATTCACCAAAAAAGTATTAATAGGAAAAAAAACCACAGTTTTTGACAATTTCTTTATTAAAAATAAAAAAAAGTCACCTGATGTAGATCCATTGTCAATCACGCCACAGCTGGACTTGGAAAAAAAAAATGCTCCACCCGCAATGAAGGCTAACCACCTACTGTAGGCTCTGTCGTTTGACAGTTCTTAAATAGGTAAGGCGGGGAGCCACCTGGCGACATAACTTGGTGGCACCGCTCCCTTGTGACATTACCGACCCAGCATGCACCGGTCGGTGGCGTCATAAGGGGGGGGGGCGGTGCCACCAGGTAACATTGCCAGGTGACCCCGCCCCTTACCTGTAGAAGAACTGTCAAACTGCAGAGCCTGCAGTAGGTGGTTAGCCTTCGTTGAGGGTGGAACTTATTAACACTTTTTTTTGGTGAATGAGTAGGGGTACAATGTATCCCTACTCATTCACATAGGGACAAGACTTATTTTTTTTATCTTGAATAGATTAAAGGGGGGATTATAACCCTTGTCATTTTTTTTTCCCATCTCTGTCCGATTGGTGAGATTTCCCTTCACTTCCCTGTCCCATAGCCAAACCAGGAAGCGAGAGGAAAATTTTATGGGATGACAACTGTCTTCTCCTGTGTTGTCACCCTGCCACATGCTCAACTGCTTGAGACAATGAATGGGTGTGCCAACACACATTGCATAGGCATGGGCTAGCATGGCCACTATGAGAAAGCTAAACTGAAATAATGACGTGTAGTTAGCAATAGAGTGAATGTATATTGTGTGAAAAGTTGCAAAAAAAATATGTGAAAAAAGTGAAAACAGTATTTAAAAAAAAAAAGACGCTGCAATTGTTTTTGATACATAATGTTTTGGCAAATAATTGGCTTTTGATCTGGTTTAATAGATGAATGATTCTCAACCTAAAACTGTTTTTTTTAAAACGGTGACATTTAATCTCCTCTGCAAATAATTGCGTGTTTGTTTTCCTGGGCCGTATGCAGCTGTCCTTGCCAATATTCTAATTGGTCGCATACTGTAGCTAGCGAAACTTGTACAATGTAGGAATGACATGAGCAATCCTCACCAGTTCTTTTAGTGGCAGTATCCATTACTTGGCCACTAGGTGGCAGTCCTCATTCATGGACATGTTGCATTAGCAGGTGGCAGAAGTTTTATGCTGTATTATTCAGGACATGGTGGTTGAAGAAATTGTTCTCCTATGGGGATTATTTGCACCTGACTGGGCTTTCATATGCTTTCAGTGCAGGAAGCACATTCAAACTCGACTGTAATGGACAGAATAGGTTTGATTCATAACACATCTATTGTGTTGGTCCGCACCAGATAATGATAACCGGTAAAATATTTTTTTGTCTGTTGACCCATATTTTCCTATTCAAGTAAATTACATGGGGCTCGTCACAATGCATGTGTTTTTGAACGTTAACCATACACACCAGCTGTAAAAACGACCTTGGTTAAAAGAAGTGCACTATATTGTCAAAGGTATTGGGATGCCTGCCTTTACACGCACATGGACTTCCCAGCAGTGGTGTAACGTGGGTTGTCACGGCCCGGGGCAAGGTAAGTAATTTGCGCCCCTCCCTAACTTGCGGACTTTTAGCACTCCCTGAGTCCCTTCCTACAATAACCCCTTTGCGGCGAGCGTACGCACATATGCCTCGCCTTTCGGGGGTTATAGCGGGATGATGCCCGCAGCTGCAGCCAGTAGCGTTTTCAGAGCGGGCGATCGGCTTTCCAGGGATAACAACCGATGCGGCTAAAAGCTGCTCGATTGTTATCCCGGAGGAGAGGGAGGGGACATCTCCCCCCCACCTGCCGCCTCCTGCCGCCCCGACCAGGGCCTTCCGTCCCACCGGGAGACCCGATCCGCCATCCGGCACTTCCAGAGTCTAGCTACAGACTGGAACAAAGCCGTAAACAGCTTCGTTCCAGTCTCCTGAATGTAAACACGGAAGCGACGTCACGACGTCACAACGTCACTTCCGGTTTACTCAGCTGCCAATGGCGCCGGATTTTAAAAAATATACAGCATTTAGAATCGCCGTTTTCGGCGATCTGAATACTTTGAAGTGCAAAGGAGGGATAGGAGTTCTTTTAGACCCCCGATCCCTCCCTAAAGAGTACCTGTCACCACCTATTACTGTTTACATTTTACATTCCTTGTTTACATTCCTTGTGACAGCAATAAAAGTGATCACATTTTTTTTTTTTTTGCTCGCGCAGCAAAGAAAACGTATACGGAAGTCGCGCCCGCCAATGTAAACGGTGTTCAAACCACACATGTGAGGTATCGCTGCGATCGTCAGAGCGAGAGCAATAATTCTAGCCCTAGACCTCCTCTGTAACTCTAACCTAATAACCGTAAAAAAAAAATTAAAGCGTTGCCTATGGAGATTTTTAGGTACCGTAGTTTGTCGCCATTCCACGACTGCGTGCAATTATAAAGACTGACATGTTTGGTATCTATTTACTCGGTGTAACATCATCTTTCACATTATACAAAAAAAATTGGGCTAACTTTACTGTTTACTAAAATTCATGAAAGTGTCCCTTTTCCCAAAAAGTTGCATTTAAAACACCGCTGCACAAATACCGCGTGACATAAAATATTGCAACAATCGCCATTTTATTCTTTAGATTCTCTGGTTTTTGTCATCAAGGATGCTTTTCTAATGAAATGAACTCTATTTTATTTATCTTTATTAACCTGTTTAGCACTGGTTCATCCTATATATACCGTATATTATTTTATATATATGATTTTTTGCACAGTCACTTTATTTATATATTTGCCACTATCCCTAGTAGGCATCTGAGATTTTTAGCGCTGCGCTTTCCATTTGTAAATTGCCATTTTATTCTCTAGATTCTCTGCTAAAAAATATATATAATGTTTGAGGGCTCTAAGTAATTTTCTAGCAAAAAATACGGATTTTAACTTGTAAACACCAAATGTCAGAAATAGGCTTAGGCAATACTGACCAGCCTGATTCCTACACTGTCCACTACACTAACCTACCTGATTCCTACACTGACCTACCTGACCACTGCACTAACCTACCTGATTCCTATACTGGCCACTACACTGACCTACCTGTCCACTACCCTGACCACTACACAACACTGACCACTACACTACCTGATTCCTACACTGTCCACTACACTGACCTACCTGACCACTAAACTACACTGACCACTACACTACACTACACTGTCCACTACACTGACCTACCTGACCACTAAACTACACTGTCCATTACACTGACCTACCTGACAACTGCACTACACTGACCACTATACTGACCACTACACTGACCTACCTGACCACTACACTACACTTCTCACTACACTGACCACTACACTACACTGACAATTACACTACACTTTCCACTACACTACACTGACCACTACACTATACTTTCCACTACACTGTGCTTTACACTGACCACTACACTACACTTCCCCCTACACTGTCCACTACACTACACTGTCCACTACACGACACTGACCATTACACTACACTGTCTACTACACTACACTGACCATTACGCTACACTGACTACTACACTACCCACTACACTACACTGTCCACTACAATACACTGACCACTACACTACACTGTCCACTACACGACACTGACCATTACACTACACTGTCTACTACACTACACTACACTGTCCACTATACTACACTGACCACTACACTACACTGACCACTACACTACACTGTCCACTACAATACACTGTCCACTACAATACACTGTCCACTACAATACACTGACCATTACACTACACTGTCCACTACACTACACTGTCCTACCTACAGTATTCCTATACTGACCACTACTGACTCTAACTTTTTGTCTGTGTCTCTGGCTGGCTGCTCCCTCTCCCCAGACCGTACCCATTCCCGCCAGTGCCAGCAACATGACCAGACTCTCATGACGGAGTCTCCCCTGCAGCTTGTGTCTTCCATCGGCCTGGAGGAGAGGGGGGAGCCTGGAGGAGGTGAGGACAGCGGCGGTGTTCGGGACTCCAGGAGCAACCGCGATTGCGCACAGGCAGCCCTGCAGCGGCCACCGCACATGCCCCCATTCGCCGAATCACAGGGAGCCAGCCGCAGTGGAGCGCAGGAACACAAGAAGTAAACATTAGGGGCATGACACACACTGCCTGTCGCGGGATTTCGTCCCCCTAAATGTTGGGGCCGGGGCCACAGCCCCCTCCGCACCCCCCACGCTACGCCATTGCATACCAGTCTCAGTCTGTAGGGTTCGATATTGAATTAGTCCACTCTTTGCAGCTTTAACAGCTTCTACTCTTTTGAGAAGGCTGTCCACAAGGTTTAGGAGTGTGTCTATGGGAATGTGTGACCATTCTTCCAGAAGCGCATTTGTGAGGTCAAGCACTGATGTTGGATGAGAAGGCCTGGCTCGCTGTCTCCTCTCTAATTCATCCCAAAGGTGTTCTAGCGGGTTGAGGTCAGGACTCTGTGCAGGCCGGTCAAGTTCCTCCGCCCCAAACACGCTCATCTATGTCTATATAGACCTTGCTCTGTGCTCTGGTGTGCAGTCATGTTGGAACAGGAAGGGGCCATCCCCAAACTGTTCCCACAAAGTTGGGAGCACGAAATTGTCCAAAATGTCTTTGTATGCTGACGCTTTAAGAGTTTCCTATCACTGGAACTAAGGGGCCAAGCCCAACCCCTGAAAAACAACCCCACACCATAATCCCCCCTCCACCAAATGGCTTGGAGGGGTGGCCCAATCATTTTGGCAATATAGTGTGGATGAGCTAGATTGGGGTGGAGGAACTTGACTGGCCTTCCAGAGTCCTGACCTCAACCCGATAAAACACCTTTGGGATGAATTAGAGCGCAGACTGTGAGCCAGGCCTTCGCATCCACATCAGTGCCTGACCTCACAAATGCGCTTCTGGAAGAATGGTCAAACATCCCCATAGACACACTCCTAAACCTTGTGGACAGCCTTCCCAGAAGAGGTGAAGCTGTTATAGCTGCAAAGGGTGGGCCAAGTCAATATTGAACCCTACAGACTAAGACTGGGATGCCATTAAAATTCATGTGCGTGCAGGCGTCCCAATACTTTTGACAATACAGTGTATGTTTGTGTTGTCCATAAAACTATTCAGTACTCATCGTTTATTTTAGAAGTAGAACCATACTCCCCTCCCCTTGAGTGGTGAGACATCCACAGGCTCCCTTCACTGCTCTGACATCTTTGACTGATCTTTATCCAGCTTTGACATTTTTATCCATCTTGATGGGTAGTGCCAGTTGTGCACCTGACAAATGCCAGAATACACGGAGCAGTGCATGCATTGTCAAGAAGATTGTGAACAGGCAGCGGAGAAGCCTTCATTGTTAAGAGACAGTATGCTTGTTTGTCATTTTTTAATAATCTTTCAGCCCTCGTTCACACTGATGCAGTGGGGGAACCCCTCCGCATCTTAGTCTGTAGGGTTCAGTATTGAGTTGGCCCACCCCTTGCACCTATAACAGCTTCAACTCTTCTGTTGGTCCGGCACTGATGTTGGCCGAGAAGGCCTGGCTCGCAGTCTCCACTCTAATTCATCCCAAAGGTGTTCTATCGGGTTGAGGTCAGGACTCTGTGCAGACCAGTCAAGTTCCTCCACCCCAAACTCGCTCATCCATGTCTTTATGGAAATTGCTTTGTCCACTGGTGTGCAGTCATGTTGGAACAGGATTCAAATTCAAATAGAATAGAAAAGAATAGAATAATATAGAAAAGGAACTAATGAGAAAATAAAAGAATAGAATAGAATGGAATAGAAAGAAATATATCTTCCAAAATTTGAATTTTCGAGTAAAATAAATTTGATTTCAAATGGAATTCAATTAGAATGGAATTCAAATTAAATTTCAAATTTCAAATTTAAATTCCGAAAATGAATTAAACGAACTAACTAAACAAATTTATGTAAATACTGAACTGAAACTAAACACATGTTTTCGTTCTGCACATGTCTACCCCTCACATGTAGTGCAATTCATACAATCATCAATCTCACCCAGTCTCCTATACGTCACATCCGGCTCATCACTTCCGCTGCGTGGGTTGACGTCACATCTTTTTGCCACTCGACCATGCCCCAACGCATTTCATCTACATGACTTTAACCGCTTCAATACTGGGCACTTAGACACCTTCCTGCCCAGACCAATTTTCAGCTTTCAGCGCTGTCGCACTTTGAATGACAATTGTGCGGTCATGCTACACTGTACCCAAATGAAATTTTTATCATTTTGTTCCCACAAATAGAGCTTTCTTTTGGTGGTATTTGATCAACTCTGCGGTTTTTATTTTTTGCGCAACAAATAAAAAAAGACCGAACATTTTGAAAATTTTTGTTTCTGTTAAAAATTTTTGGAAATAAGTATGTTTTCTTTTTCAATGGCGGGCACTGATACGGCGGCACTTATGGGCACCGATGAGGTGGCACCAATGAGGTGGCCTTGACAGGCACTGATGATGGGCACTGATAGGAGGCACTGATGGGCACTGATAGGTGGCACTGGTATGCGGCACTGATGGGCACTCATAGGTGGCACTGATGGGCACTCATAGGTGGCACTGATGGGCATTTGTAGGTGGCATTGATGGGTACTTATGGGTGGCACTGATGGGTACTTATTGGTGGCACTGATAGGTGGCATGGATGGGCACTGATAGGTGGGCACTGATGGGCATGGATGGGCACTGACAGGTGGCACTGATGGACACTGATGGGTGGCACTGATGACACTGATTGATGGCACTGATGCCCCTAAGGGTGGCATTGCATTAGTGCTATATAATGGTGCCAATCTAATTGGCACAGATTGGGCACTGACTGGGCACATTGGGCACATGTGGATGGCCATGGGGTACATACCTGGCCATCCACATGTTGCCCCTTCCCTGGTGGTCCTAGTGGTGATCCCTGGTGGTCCAGTGTGGTGATCTGAGGGGGGGGCTGCGCTGATAAACAATCAGCGCAGACCCCCCCTGTCAGGAGAGCCACTAATCGGCTCTCCTCTACTCGCGTCTACTCTCGGGCGCTCGGCGGCATGTTATCCTGCTGGACGTCATATTACGCCCAGTCAGGATAACTGAACCACCGCCCAGCTGTCATCTGCTATGGGCCAGGCGGGAAGTGGTTAAAAGGGGATCTCCTCTTGACAAAGTCATATAAATGAAACGCGTTGGCTGCTGCTCAACCACAATGCCTTTGTATAGATCTGTAAAGAGAATTGTTGGTGAGTTCTAGCCTAGTGGGGAGTGGTGCTGGGCACTGGAGCACTTGTCACACGTGTGAAAAATGTCATGCCAACAAGAAGAATGCGTTGGGAACTGTTTATGATGAACTGACACTGTTATTACATTTGAATTACTTTGATGCTTATCCTCTAAATTCATAATTATTTGTAATCACTGCACCACATTTATAGTATTTATTTGTTTACATCAGGGTGTATTTTTTTTTTTTAAATTGAAGGCTGTGACATTTTGCACCTGGGTGTTATTAGTTAACTCGTTTAGCACTGAGTGGGGTGATTATATATCACTGATGGTAGCCTCTGTTTAGGCATTTTTCTTAAATGCATACTTTGTGTGAATTGACCGGGTGTGTAACAGGCTTGCTTTTTCTTTTTTTTTTTTTCTGCTTTTCTCAGTTTTTACCATCAAAGCTGTTTAAAATGATTGACAATGTTGTTTGTTTTTGGAGTTATTGCAGATGCCAGTTTCCTAGTAGCTGACCTTTAGAGCTAGACATTTGCAAGATGGTTATCAGCCAAAGAGTAAAGCTGGCCATAGACTGCTCTGTAGACAGGAACCGGACGAGATCTGAACCATGTATGGGCAGGCTGAATGTATTCAAGTTGACTGATCAATCAACCAACTTGGGTACAACCAGCCTGTTGGATTTTACATGTGATTATTGCTAGCAGCTCTTATAGCAACTAGCAACAATCACTGTGTTCCCCTCAGGAGAACACAATGGCTCCGTGGGAGGGACTACTCCATCAACACTGACCCATCGTTGCAGGAAAGAAAATCGCTCTGTCTATGGCAAGCCTAACTGTATCTTCTAGTTTACTAAACAGGTGCAAAGTAGGATCAATAATAATGTAATCAGTAATGTATACCCCGTAGAGGCTGCTGAGTGTTGTGGTCCATCTCTCACCCTGCACAGCCAGGCACACAGTTCTCATACACCCTCAGGCAGAAAAACAGTCCTCAAACTTCGTTTTGTATTTTTATTGGGGGGAATAAACTTTGGATGGGGATTGATAGGGGAGATATGGGATGCTTACTTGATTGAAGAAATAAAGAATTGGGACTTCAAACTATGTACAGTCTCTGCAGGCCCGGATTTACTCCCTTTGCCGCCCCAAGGCCGGGTCCTTCAATGCCGCCCCCCCCCCCCCCCACACACACACCACCATTCTCGTCCTTTATCGATGACGTCTACAATAGATCAATTAAAAACATATCTCCACACACGAGAACACTGAAAATAACTGGCTTTAATTGTACAGACTAAAAATACTTCAGGGTAAGCGCGCGAGGGGAAAGGATTTTTCGCGGGCAATTTTTCAGGGCAATGGCTGGTGTTAGTGCCTCAATCATCCCCGGCACCATGGTTGTTATGGTGTCAGGATGATTGAAACACATTATTTCTATCATTACATTGTAATGTAAAATGAAATAGTTCAACTCACCATAATGCAGAATCATTGGGAGCCCTGAGCGTGTCACTTGCCACCATCGCTTGTCACTTGACACTATGCCTACCACCAGATGGGGATGTCACTTGCCATGATGCCACCACATGGGGATGTCACTTGCCACACTGCCTGGCTGCCACCAGATGGGGATGTCACTTGCCACGCTGCCACCAGATGGAGATGTCACTTGCCACGCTGCCACCAGATGGGGATGTCACTTGCCACGCTGCCACCAGATGGAGATGTCACTTGCCACGCTGCCACCAGATGGAGATGTCACTTGCCACGCTGCCACCAGATGGAGATGTCACTTGCAACACTGCCACCAGATGGAGATGTCACTTGCCACGCTGCCACCAGATGGAGATGTCACTTGCCACGCTGCCACCAGATGGGGATGTCACTTGCCACGCTGCCACCAGATGGGGATGTCACTTGCCACGCTGCCATCAGATGGGGATGTCACTTGCCACGCTGCCACCAGATGGGGATGTCACTTGCCACGCTGCCACCAGATGGGGATGTCACTTGCCACGCTGCCACCAGATGGGGATGTCACTTGCCACGCTGCCACCAGATGGAGATGTCACTTGCCACGATGCCACCAGATGGAGATGTCGCTTGCTACGCTGCCACCAGATGGGGATGTCACTTGCCACGCTGCCACCAGATGGAGATGTCACTTGCCACGCTGCCACCAGATGGGGATGTCACTTGCCACGCTGCCACCAGATGGGGATGTCACTTGCCATGCTGCCACCAGATGGAGATGTCACTTGCTATGGTGCCACCAAATGTTGATGTCACTTGCCACGCTGCCTGTCTGCCACCAGATGAAGGAGGGCGGAACAGCGGCGCTGGCAATGAGAGATGTCATCTCTCTCCCCTCGCCGCCGCACCGCTGTCATTACTTCTTAATGTTTTCAAAAATGGCGCCGGGCGGCGCAATCACGCTACTGCGCATGCGCCGCCCGCCCGAGCGCGTACGACTTTTCCCGAGCCCGGCCGCTTCAGAACTGCGCATGCGCAGTAGCGGGCGGCTCGCGGCCATCTTATCTAAGGGCACCGGTGCCCTTAATAAACTTTAACGGGCAGCCTGAAAGGGGGGGGCGGCCGCGAAGTCGCCGCAGGAGCGGCGCCGCCCCTGCACCGCTGCCGCCCCGAGGCCTGGCCTCGGTGGCCTTATGGCAAATCCGGCCCTGAGTCTCTGTATATACACCTCTTCACTTCCAGCTCCAGCACGTCACTTGGTTACACTTCCTCACTTCCAGGACCAGCTAGCACTGAAATGCAGGCCTGACACTGGCTCAGCCAAGCCCAAAGCAAATGCCCTTTGCAGGCAGGGACCCTCTGGTGTAGCAAGAAAAAAATGGTAGTAGTCCTAATGCTAGCTGTCCACGTGGCTTACTGATCCCAGTCCCACATCTTCAGGCCCTGCCAGCCCTCCTGGCTGCAGCTGCCGCTCTCCACTGCCCATGACTCCACAGTCCACAGTCCACTCCACTGGCTCTGCACCCATCCCAGACTGCACTCTTCCAGTCGTCTCAGACGAGCCTCCCCAGTCCTCCTGACTGTGTGTCACTCACCAGCCCTCTTGGCTGCAGCATGTTGTTCTTCCCTTAAGACTTTCCTGGCAGGGCTCTCCTGCTGTCCTCTCCTTGCTCCCGTGCCACCTGTCCAAGACACCTCTGTGTGATGTAGAAGGTCCTGTCTGCATCCAAGCCCAGGCCCAACCCCCCCCCCCCCCAGACTGGAAGCTCCCTCCTGGCCATGACAGCCTAGCACTCCATCTCCAGCTTCCACCCAAACAACTCCTCCCTAGCTGGGCTGGGAGTATTTAAGGAGGCCTGCCCCCTGCCAATCTAGGTTGGGGATTGGTCAGGGCTCCTCGGAATACTCCAGACAGCTAAACCTCTCCTCTCCTCCTTCTCTTCCAGAAGATTTCACCATATTCTGGAAAGAAGTGGGAGGATTCAGTGATGCTGCCTGTGAGTCACCCAGCTCTGCCTGAGTCACTTTCAACCAAGATCAAGACACACACAGGCTTGGCTGCCTGCCAAGCCTGCTTAAGTTTTCCTAACCTATCCAAAAAAACCTATCTGTACACATCTAGCAACCTAGAGGGTGATACATGTAAAACAGGGTCAGAATGGCAAGCAGCATGCATATGCTGCAGAATGATAGAAATCATACAATGCAAGCTGCACAAACATGGATTCTTCACAGCAATGTCTCTATGGCTCAATATCAGTAACATGTGGCTACATAGCATAATCTCCATAAGACTCTACAATATAACAACATAGAGTCTACTTCAGTAAAAAAAGTTCAGAACACAATTACTTGCACTTATCAGCACAAACAGTATCTCTCACAGTGAAGTCCACTTTCCCAGTGTAGCACCCTCTACCTAGGTGCTAGTGTTTATTGTTGTTAGTGTAGGAAAATTTGGCCTGGCTGAGAGCCAGGCCTGGGCTGAATCTGGGTCAGGGATGAGTGACTTAGGGAAGCTTGATGAGTTATCAAGCAGCACCTCTGGTAACTCCCCCTGCTCTCTGGAACCCTGGAGAAGCTTCCAGAGGTAGAGGGTGGAGTCCGGGAGGAGCTACTTGGAGTATTGATGAGGGCCCCATCCAATCCTCAGCAAAGTGGGCTGGCAGGGGGCGGGCACCTCATAAATACTCATGCTTCAGGCCGGGAAGGGGTAGTCGGGTGGAAGATAAAGAAGGAGTGCTGAGGAGGCTGTCGGTGGCCCTTGAGGGTGCACCTTAGTCTGGGGGGGATCTCAGCTGGGGCTCGGGTGCTTGGGGGACCCTCTACAACACATGGAGGATATCCTTCCTGGAGGCACGGGAGCAAGTGGCAGTACCTAAAGAGGTGGTGTTGGGATCAGTAGCCACAGGAATGTAAGCTGGATGCTTGACTTTGCTACAAAACCAAAGGTGCCCTGCTTTTAAAGGGCTTTTACTTTGATTTGACTGAGTGCTTTGTCAGATCCACTAAAAGTGTCCCAGCTGAGTCTGTTTTGGCAAGCAAGTGAAGTGCTTGAGGAAGAGAAAGAAGTGTATATAGACTGCATATAGCATAGTTGTCCTTGAAGTTTTCTAAAGTCACCACACTGAGCCAGTATTAACTATCTGTACATTGATATATATGAGTAATGTAATGATAGTCCATTTGTTGCCTGTGTATTATGACAGTTTACCATGTGTTGCCTATGTATTGCAGTGATTGCCTGTTCTTGCCCAAATATTGGCATGAATATTTCCTCTTTGTTGCTCATGTATTGCAATGATTGTCCATGTTATATAATCATTACGAGTTGAGCCCTGCCTATGCAATGGAGCACAACAGTTGGGAATACAATTGAATGTAAATACTGCACTGTCGAAACCCAGACATAGAGGTGAACAGCACTGCATCTGAGGTCTGATGTAAATCCTGCACTGCCAAAATCGAGGTACAGAGATGTACTGCACGGCATCTGAGGTCTGATACTACTTAAGGAAGGGAATAGGGTAAAATGTGGACACATTCTAATAGCAAGGTACAACTGTACAGACCCAAGAACATAAATTCAGTCATTTGCAGCTTGCCATTACTTAGAATTGGCTGCATAGTTTTCTTTTTTTTTTTAGGCTAATAATGTTTTTGGACAGAAAATACCTGTTGGTCCTACCAGAAATGAAAGTGTGTTTGTTACTTCCTGTGAGCCGAAAGCACAATCTTACCAGCTTTTTGTTGACTACTAATCCCCACACCCTGACGTAATGGAGATGTAGAGAGGAAGAGATGTTTGAGGACCAACCTGAGTGACAACCCAACTCCCTCCATAGATACAGTGTAGTAAGTGAGTGTAGCCACCCAAGGGAAGGATGTATGTTATTTGTGGGATTATTAGAAAAATATAAAGGAAAAAAATCCTGGAAAAGAAGTCAAAAACAGCCACCATATCTAGGGTCTGTAATTAATGACATTTTTGTTTTGGGGTTTAGATACATTGGAAAACCAAGCCCAGTTCACATAGCACATCGGCCTGGTGTACTCAAACAGTGCCATGATGTCCAGACTTTCAACATTTCCAAATGGTTGAGTGACTTATATACGGAATTTGTACAGCCAGTCAAGTGTCTTTGGTATTGGGTCCCTCAAGTATAATTACAAGCTTAAATGAACGGTAAATAAATGAGTCATGTATACTGGTTCTGGAGTGGTAATTATTTTTTTTATATTTAGAAGATAATCTCTTGCAGACCAAAATCTTTTACATTCTATGCAAGATTTATTAAAAGATGATTCCCTGGAATGGCAGGATACGTCGCTAGGGGTGAGCCATCTTTCTGCGGTTTCTCTTGCTCTGTAAAGGAGGTCCCGGAGCAGAGGACTGAAGGGGATCGGCGCAGGGACAGCATGACATGTGCGGACTGCACAGTCACGCTGTCGTACGCTGCTTCCCCTTTAAGAAAAAGGGGGGAGTGGCTGAAACAGAAGAGGAAGTCTTGGAGGATTAGGAGGAAGAAGGGGGAAGTGATGTCAGTGGAGAGCGACGGGGAAAAGATTCACACGCGCTCCCATCGCTCCACTGCTTCTCCCTCAGTATGTCAGATCTAACAGCGGCGGTGATTCTAACACAGCTCAGAGCAGCGGCGGCAGCACAAGGGGCGGACTGGCTGCAGGCTCAGGTGGCAGCCATCCGGTCGGAGGACACAGCTACAACGAGCGGGGGGGCCATGGAGGCTCCACGTGCACGCCGTTCCAGGCCGCCAGAGCGCTTCGGCCCTGACCCTGCTCCCAGGGGTCAGGGGCCACAGCAGAAGACCAGAGGGGGATCGATCCAGCCGCCCCCCAGTGATCAGCAGGTTCGAGCAGCCAAAAGGGGTGACGGCAAGAGGACACAGCGGAGGGGCCGGAGTGCAGGGATGGGGGAGACCAGCGCAACCCACGGTTCCCCCCCCTCAGCTCGTCGCAGATGCCAGGAGCAGTCGGCTGGTGAGTCGCAGGGGGCTTCGAGCGACCAGTGCGGACGGCGTTCGTCATCAGTTAATCGGGGGGCTGGCCAGGTGGCCGAGGCGGCCAGCAGCCCTGTACCGTCCAGAGGAAGGACCGTAAAGAGCGCGGTTTCGTTGGTGAGCAGAGGCGGAGGGAGTACAGCGGAGGCCCAGTCCGGGCGGCGGCGCAGAAGCCCATCCAGGCGGACTGGTCACGGGTCTGGCGTTACATCGCAAAGAACAGGACGAGAGCAGCAGCGCAGACCCCCAGCAGCCAGAGCGGGTCCCTCTGGAGTGCAGCCTATGGTCGTCAGTCCAGATGAGGTCAGCGACAGATCGGAAGGGGAGCTGTCCGGGTCGGAGAGGGACGAGGACCAGGGACACGCGTCAGCGGTGGATTCCGGAGTGGCGGCTGGTGGGCCCAGTCCTGGGCAGCCCGGTGAGTGCAGCTCTAATTTATCCATTACTTCTTTGTTAGCAAAGTTATTAGAGCAAGGCAGAAAAGGGGGTTCCCCGGGGGGTGGTAATGTGACAGGGGGGAGTGTGGTTAGGCCCCCCGCAGAACTACCAAGTGAGTCACGAGAGGGGGCGAGCAGTACAGGCCTGCAGGATTTATTGGCTGGTTTGCGAGATTTAGTACAGCGCTTTGAGCCGACGACGGGGGACAAGTCGGCACCAGCGCGGGCGTGGGCAACGCCGCAGGAAAGAGATGCAGCTGCGGTGAGTGCGCCTACACCGACGGTCGCGGTTAGCGTAGATTCGGTTGCACCGGCAAGTGGAGCTGGGACGGCGGTGATTGACCCGATTGGACCATCAACCAGCGTTTCGGTCCCGGACAGCCAGGAAAAAACAGGGGAAAAGAAGGCGGAGTCAGTCAGGTTGGCAGACTCCGCAAAGAGCGAAGTTTACGTCTGTTTTGAAGGCCCATTGGGGGCCCACCTCAAAACAGAAGTAAAGGAAAAGATTTGGAAAGGAGAATATGTGGAGATATTCACATTGCTCCCGTTAGAGAAATTCAATCTGGATAGAGTGAAACCGGAAGAGCGAAAGAAAGAGGACGAGGAAAAACGCCGATATAGGCTGATTCCGCGCACTTTTTCCAATTGGCTGCAGGCTTTCGCTATCTTGGCAAGTGTGGTTGGGGAAAAGACCCCCGAACATTGCTCAGCCTTGTTCGTTTATTTGGATGCCATTAGTGAGGCGCATCGGACATACGGCGGAGTGGCATGGCTGCGATACGACGAGCAGTTCAGGCAACGGATGGCCGTCAGACCTTCACTACGCTGGGATCATAAGGATATCAGCTTGTGGATGAAACTTATGACCGCTGCGAGGGCTCCGAACCAGTTTTTTCAGGCAGGGGTCGGAGGTAACGCTGCTCCAGGACAACCGACCGAGAAGAAATGGGGCTTCTGCTGGCAGTTTAATGAGGGCACCTGTAAGTTCGGAACAAACTGTCGCTTCAAGCACACATGCTCCGGTTGCGGGGGCTCTCACGCACTGTCAAAGTGCTTTAGAAGAGGTAAGGGGCGTGGCGGAGAGTCTGCGAACAAGAGGGACGACGCCGGTGCGGGTGGAAAGGATGCGACCTTTCCTCAATAGGTACCCTGACAAAAATGCGGCCCAGCTATTAGACTCGGGTTTCACAAGCGGTTTTAAGATACCGTGTTCCTTGGAGGCTGCACCTCCCATAGCAAAAAATTTACGCTCGGCCCTCACGCATCCGACGGTGGTGTCGGAAAAATTGGAAAAAGAAATACAGTTAGGGCGCATGGCCGGCCCTTTCACTTTGGTCCCACTTCCGGGATTGGTTGTATCCCCATTGGGAGTGGTTCCAAAGAAGGAGCCAAATAAATTCAGGTTGATTCACCACCTTTCTTTTCCGAAGGGTGGTTCAGTCAATGATTCGATTGCGCCGGAGGAATGTGCAGTTACGTACACTTCCTTTGATGCAGCGATATCATGGGTCCGTCGCTACGGCCGGGGGTCACTCATGGCGAAAGCAGATATTGAATCTGCCTTTCGGCTTTTGCCAGTTCACCCGGAAAGTTTCCGTTTGCTAGGCTGCATATGGGATGGGGCATACTATGTAGATCGCTGCCTCCCGATGGGGTGTTCTATCTCCTGCGCTTTCTTTGAAAAGTTCAGTTCGTTTCTGGAATGGGTGGTACGGGACGTTTCTGGGATCAATTCAGTCATCCACTACCTGGATGACTTCCTTTGTGTTGGCCCTGCTGGTTCCAACATCTGTGCAGTCTTATTGGGCACGTTACAGCACATAGCAGAACGTTTCGGGGTCCCATTAGCGCCGGAAAAAACAGTGGGCCCCTTGTCCAATATTGTTTTCCTGGGAATTGAGGTAGATTCCATGGGAATGGAGTGCCGCCTGCCGTTGGACAAGCTTGAAGCGCTCAAGGCAGAGGTGCGTGGCACCATTGGGAAGCGTAAGGTGCAATTGAGGCAGCTACAATCGTTATTGGGCAAGCTAAATTTTGCTTGCCGAATAATTCCCATGGGCAGGGTCTTTTGCCGGCGGTTGTCGGCAGCGACTGCAGGGGTCACCGCCCCCACTCACTTTGTGACGCTTAAAAGTGACCATAGGGAGGACTTGCAGGTATGGTATGCATTCCTGGAATCATTCAACGGGCGTGCTCTTTGGATGTCAGGTCCCATCAGTAATTGGGACCTGGAATTATTTACGGATGCGGCCGGCTCTACGGGCTATGGCGCCGTTTTCCAAAGATCTTGGAGCGCTGCCCGCTGGCCCCTTACTTGGGTGGAGGCTGGGTTCTTGAAGAACCTGGTTTTACTGGAGCTGTTTCCAATTGTGGTGGCAATGGAAATTTGGGGGGAGTCTTTCCGTAACCTGAAAGTGCGGCTCAACTGTGACAACTTAGGCGTTGTCCAGGTGATTAACCGTTTGTCAGCCAAGTCCATGCCAGTGGTCAGGTTGCTGAGGTATTTAGTATTGCGCTGTTTGAAATTGAATGTTTTCATCTACGCTGTACACTTACCAGGGGTCGAGAACACTGTAGCTGATGCACTGTCTCGTTTTCAGTGGGACAGGTTTCGGGAGTTGGCACCAGACGCGGAGCAGCAGGGGGTTACCTGCCCGGACTGGATATGGAAGGTTGCCTTGGGAACGTGGCAAGGTGGATTCAGCACTCCGTGAGTAAGGCCACTTGGGACGCTTATTCCAAGGTATGGCAAGACTGGCTGGCATGCTTAAAGGAGCTAAAAATCGACCCTGCGGGCCGGGAGGTTCCGCAGGCGATTCTTTATTTTATTAATATGGGTTTTGAGAGGGGCATCTCGGCAGCTGCCATCGATAGGAAACTGGCAGGTTTGGCCTTTCTTTTTAAGTTACAAGGACTGCGTGACCACACAAAAGACTTCTGGGTGAAACAAGCAGTGAAAGGCTACAGGAAGGAGCATAGGAAGAGTGATGGTCGACGCCCAGTGTCGTTTGACATGTTACACGGCCTATTTCGTCAGGTTTCGTATATTTGTAGTTCTGAGTTTGAAAGCGCATTATTCCGGGCGGCTTTTGCGTTAGCGTTTTTTGGGGCGTTACGGGTAAGCGAATTGGTCAGCCCGTCCAAACGGGCCACAGGGGGGCTGCAATGCGATGACCTGGAGTTTTCGACCGACTCGGTTAGGATATGGATTAAAAGGTCTAAAACTGATCAGATTGGGAAGGGAGCGCAATTGGAGGTTTTCCGGATTGCGGGGTCCCACATTTGTCCGGTAGCAGCGGTGGCATTGTTCAGGGATAGGCGTCCGCGATTACCGGGCCCCTTTTTGATTCATGCAGATGGATCGTCCTTGTCAAAATTTCAGTTTGTAGCAGTGTTCAAGAAATGTTTATCGGCGGCCGGGCATGACCCTGCCAGGTACTCATCCCACTCTTTCCGCATAGGGGCCGCTACAGAGGCGGCCAGGGCGGGGCTTAGTTTTGAAACAGTGAAGCGCATTGGCAGGTGGGACTCTGACAGATTTAAGCTTTATATACGTCCACATTTATTGTAGGCTGGTGTTGGAAAAGTTTTTTCAGTTAGGGGATAGAGTTTAAGGTTGGGGGTATTTATTGTGTTGTTTGTCAATCTTGCTTTACAGGTTGCTCTGTTCCCCTGGTTTGGATTTTGGGCCACTCCTTCGTTTTCTGGGGGGCAAAAAGGGCCGACGTTCGGCCGAATGGTAGGCAACTAGGTATCCCGAGACAGGAGGCACGGGTCAGGTGGATCGGGCTTCCGGGCATGCTGTGGAACAGGGTAAGGTCAGAGGTCCACAAATTTGCTCGTTGGGACAGGGCGCCAGATGTGTTAGTGCTGCATGTGGGGGGGAACGACATGGGGGTTAGGTCCATGAGGGATCTGATACGAGACATCAAGTGCGATTTCTTACGCTTACAGGCATCATTTCCCGGCATGGTGATAGTGTGGTCAGATATGGTGGGGAGGACGACATGGAGGTGGGCGTTGTCTGATAAAAAGGTTGACAGGGCCCGTATTAAGGTAAACAAGGAAGTTAGTAGGTTCGTTATGCGTAATGGGGGGGTTACCATAAGACATAGAGAGTTGGAGGTGGATACGTGGAGATACCTTAGGAGTGATGGGGTGCACCTTACTGAAGTAGGTACCGACCTTTGGGCGTTAGGATTGCAGGATGGGGTACAGCGTGCTTTGAGGGTTTGGAGGTGCGCGCAAGGGTAAGGCTTTACCCCTTGCGTGCGGTGGCAGTGGTTTGGGTCTGTGAGGAGGAGGAGATTCATGTTATGGTGTTTTTACATGGTTGGTACCCATATGTAATATGGGCTTTGTTATGTACCTTCCGGTTACGAGGTGTTAACCCGGAAGGGGTAAAGTTAGGTCACTGGGGAAGGTTGTTTACTGTCTCACAGTCTGGGGGTTTGCGACTGGAGACCAAAAAGTTTTTTACAAAGTTTTTACAGTGACCTGCGGGTGGGTTCCCCTCCTGACCCTAATAAGTACTGAGAAAGTTTACAGTAAAAAGTTATTTAAAAAGATATTTAATATGTTATTTATTTAATTTTATATTTTGTTAATAAAAGGCCGTCAAGGCCATTTACTCCAGCACCTTGTCACGTTTTTTGTGGGGAGAAGTGGAGGGGTTTTGATCATGGCTAAGGGGGTGGTTAAGGTGACTGGGGGTTTAAGTCCTTCACAGGTCAAGGAGGTCCCGGAGCAGAGGACTGAAGGGGATCGGCGCAGGGACAGCATGACATGTGCGGACTGCACAGTCACGCTGTCGTACGCTGCTTCCCCTTTAAGAAAAAGGGGGGAGTGGCTGAAACAGAAGAGGAAGTCTTGGAGGATTAGGAGGAAGAAGGGGGAAGTGATGTCAGTGGAGAGCGACGGGGAAAAGATTCCCACCCACCCTCCCGTGTGTGCTTGTTTTACTTTAAACATGAGAATATGGAGTCAGCCTGGGCAGTGGTTTGGGTCTGTGAGGAGGAGGAGATTCATGTTATGGTGTTTTTACATGGTTGGTACCCATATGTAATATGGGCTTTGTTATGTACCTTCCGGTTACGAGGTGTTAACCCGGAAGGGGTAAAGTTAGGTCACTGGGGAAGGTTGTTTACTGTCTCACAGTCTGGGGGTTTGCGACTGGAGACCAAAAAGTTTTTTACAAAGTTTTTACAGTGACCTGTGGGTGGGTTCCCCTCCTGACCCTAATAAGTACTGAGAAAGTTTACAGTAAAAAGTTATTTAAAAAGATATTTAATATGTTATTTATTTAATTTTATATTTTGTTAATAAAAGGCCGTCAAGGCCATTTACTCCAGCACCTTGTCACGTTTTTTGTGGGGAGAAGTGGAGGGGTTTTGATCATGGCTAAGGGGGTGGTTAAGGTGACTGGGGGTTTAAGTCCTTCACAGGTCATGAAAGGGAACAGACGCAAGATTTTGTCAGGATTTCTGCATTTTAATGACAACACAGCTGCTGCTCTAAGAGTCAATCTATTCACTGACAGGCTACATAAACGAGGGGCCTAATTAATGGTCTGTCAAAAAGATTTGCAAAAGTAGATTCCTGCTCTAAAAAAAATGTTAGTGACTCATTGCCGAATTAAAAGAAAAAGTTGAATTTGCACATTTTAAAGAGAGGCCTGGAGCAGGTGGAATGAAATGAAGCTGGCAGAAGGCCGGCATGACAGGGGGATAAGGGTACAGCAAGGGTTAAACTGGAAGTTGTTTTAGATTTATGGTGAGGGGATTGGGTACAGGTAATGTTGAAGGGGGAGGGGTTTAGGTTATTTAGGGGGCAGGAGGGGTCCCGGGCAGCATTGCGGGGAGAGTTACAGAGAGGAAGAATTTTCCCACCCACCCTCCCTGAATAAGTGGTTGTGTATCTTGGGTTAATGTTTTATTTACAGGTGGTATGATGGATTGCGTCGTGGCAGCATATGAATGGCGGTGGTGGTGGTCTTTGATGATGGTAACTAACCCAGGAGATGGAAGTGTGGGGGAACTCAACGGTTATGGGCCCCTATTGGTGTGTACAGTTAACACTGATTAGCTGAAGATGGTAATGGTGACACTGCGGGTAACGAGTTGTCTTTGGGCTGATGTTATCACGGCCGTAGGCCTATTATGGTAGAAGGCCCGCAGTGTAGATGTGGAACAGAAGTTACGTTGGGAAGTGCCGTCATTGACCACCAGGAGGAGAAACTGACAGTTGATCTTGTTACGTTAAAATGTTACAGATATATATATATATTTTATATAGATTTATATTGGTTAATAAAAGGCTGCTATGGCCAGTTTTACTCCAACATGGTGTGGTGTCGTCACTATAGTTAAAGGATAAAGGGGGACTTAAAGTTGGGGTATGATAGATGGCGGCAGCCATTAAAGAGAAAAGGTGTGCATCTTATTTACACTGGTCAAGGGAACCTGTATGAAAGAGATATGTAGGCTGTCATTGTAGATTTCCTTCTGGAAATGCTAGTTGCTTGGCTGTTGTGGCAATTCTCCACCTTGCATTCTTTCTGAGCTTCAGGCCCCAATAAAGGCCAAAAGAATTTGCTCCATTTTCAATTCCATGTGACCTTTGGCAGGCTCCTCCATGGTACCTTCAATGACATCACTTTTCATTTTGGTACAGCAATTTCCATTATCTTGTTTTTAAAAACTCCTACACACTGCTATTTAATCACCAGTCACAGTGCATTGGACATTGCTTTGCTCAGTGACATAACATCATCAATTTTATTCTTCACAGTCAGACAGTACATTAGCTAATTGCCAGAGTTCAACTTCACCACTAGTTGTGACCAACTCTTAAATCTCATGCAGCCTGCGAATATTGCAACAGGAATTCACAGCGTTGTCACACCATTTCACACACAGAAGAAAGCAGCATCAAATTTAATGTAATTATCGTAGACTTAAAGTAGTTGTAAACCATAAAAAAAAATGCATATGCATACTAGCTCATTATTAATTACTTACCTGAGATCGAAGCCCCCTGAGCGGTCCTTGTTCACCGCTCCGGCGACCGACATCGCTCCTGGGGGTTACTTCCGGGTATCGCGGCTCCGGCGCTGTGATTGACCGGAGCCGTGATGATGTCACTCCCGCACGCGCGTGGGAGCCACCGGTAACGGCACAGTCTAACTGAAGCAACGGCACGTACGTGCCGTTGCTTCAGTTTGCTTAAGTGCGCATATGCCGATGACGTCGGCACATGCAAATACAGGGATATCTCCTAAACCATGCAGGTTTAGGAAATATCCAGTGTAGCTACAGGTAAGCCTAATTATAGGCTTGCCTGTAGTAAAAAGTGGTTGTAAAGGGTTTACAACCACTTTAAGCCTCGTACACACAGTGAGATTGTTGGACGACTCAGAGGCGTAGCCTGAAGCTTGTGGGCCCTGATGCAAAAGTTGAACTGGGGGCCCCCCCCCCCCCACACACACACACACACACACTACCACCCGCAACTTCCATTGCGCACCAAGATACTCCAAGTAGCTAAAGATGTTCAGACCTTTATTTACATATTGAGAGGGTAATTCAAGAGAATTGTTGAGGTATGTCAAAATGGGGATAGTTTCTCCAAAATCTTTTGAATACCCTAGAGCAGGGGGGGGCAACCCTTTCCTCAAGTACCCTCAACAAGCCATGTTTGCAGGTTTTCCTTTATCTTGCACAGGTGCTTTAAATGAGAGTCACTGGCTTTGTATTTTGGACAGCTATTTTATCTAAGAGAAAGTCCCAAAACATGGCCTGTTGGGAGTACTTGAGGACAGGGTTGAGAACCACTGCCCCTAGAGCAGGGGTAGGCAACGTTTGAAAGGTGGAGATCTACCTGAATAATATGAAAGAGATTAAAGATCACCAGAGTTAGGCAACCTTTTAAAAAAAAATTAAAGAAATTAACTAATAAGGCCCAACTAAATAGTAAGGAAAACTTTATTAACATACAAAAAAACAAATGTCACTGTAAAATTATAAACTTACACTACCTTAAAAGCTGACAGTGTCAGTCAATAGAGCAGTATGTAATGACAGGGCAGTCAGTGAGCACTATGTAGTGTCAGCGAGCAGTATATAATTGAAGGGTCAGTGGCGGAACTACCAGGGTCGCAGCAGTCGGACTTGTGACCGGGCCCTGGTGTTCCGCCGCCGCGGAGGTCCCAAGACAGCAGGAACATAGTTTCCATGCCAGCAACACTGTTGTAGGTGCCCGCAGATAACAGTGTGAGGTTTCACATGGGGGCACTCTACAAATACATGCCAGGACAGAGATCCCTCCCGCTACCTCCTATCCCAGAAGCAGATCAGGCTCACTCGGGGACTCGTTCACTCTTACTAAGAACATCCCTGAAGTGGAGCCTGTGTTGAAGCAATTGATTCTCCTGCACACTACGTAAAACGAATGTTCCCCACCATTTGTTTCCGGGAGGGAAGGAGAAGTGGTGCACAACCAGGAAGTTTTCAATCACCATACTGGAACGCAATGCTTCTGTAGAGGGGGAGACTCTGAAGCCAAATATCGGGGTGCTGGGCCACATTAATAGCAGGGAGGTGGGCACCTTCAACAAAAATCACCAGAACCAGGAGAGGGGCCTCACCCTGGAGTCTGGACCTGGGCTTCTTCTCCTTCATCCTGCTCACCTGAGACACCAGAGAATGCTGTCTACAGTTCACCCTGGTGACTGCCTGGGACATGCCTCCCTCATCAGGATACTCAAAGGAGGTGAGTGCACTCTGCTGGTGGGAGGGGGGGACACAGGTCAGCATAGTCCAAAAGAGCACCACAGGACCCAGCATGGCCTGATGGAGAACTACAAGTGGCAGTATTCCTTAAAGAGGAACTGCAGTCTGCTCACATAATTTGTAATAAAAACATCTTTGCCATTCTGAAGCTTCCCTCCAACCACTTTGCATATTATTTTATATACCGTATTTATCGGCGTATAACATGCGCCGGCGTATAACACGCACTCCCAGTTTAGGAGAGAATTTTAAGGAAAAAAACTTTTAGGAAGGAAGTTTAAGGGAAAAAAAACCTACATTTAAATGCCCATCAATGCAGCCTTATCAGTGTCATTGAAGCCTTCTCAGTGCAGCCTTGTCAGTGCAGCCTTGTTAGTGCAGCCTTGTTAGTGCAGCCTTCCCCAGTGTCCATTGCAGCCTTGTCCCAGTGCAGCCTTGCAGCCATGTCAGTGCAGCCTTGTCAGTGCAGCCTTCCCCAGTGTCCATTGCAGCCTTGTCCCAGTGCAGCCTTGCAGCCATGTCAGTGCAGCCTTGTTAGTGCAGCCTTCCCCATTGTCCATTGCAGCCTTGTCCCAGTGCAGCCTTACAGCCATGTCAGTGCAGCCTTGTTAGTGCAGCCTTCCCCAGTGTCCATTGCAGCCTTGCCCCAGTGCAGCCTTGCAATCCCCGCTGATTTTTTGCGATCGCGCCGACATACACAGTGTACAGATTCAAATATGGGTCGGAGGACTCGGCGGAGCAGAGCGAGCGCCGCAGAGATCAGAGGGACTGGGTGGAGCCGAGATACACATACCCAAGTGTACTCGGCTCTTTTCGGCTCTGCTCACAGTCACGCTCAGGGCGGGACTGGGCGTGACTGTGAGCGGAGCCGAAAAGAGCTGAGTACATTCGGCTATGTGTATCTCGGCTCCGCCCAGTCCCTCCGATCTCTGCGGCGCTCGCTCTGCTCCGCCGAGTCAGCCGCCGCCATATTTGAATCTGTACACTCGGATGTGTATGTCGGCGCGATCGAGAAAAATCAGCGGAGATCGGCAGGGATCGGCATATAACACGTACCCACGATTTTCCCCTGACTTTAAGGGGAAAAAAGTGCGTGTTATACGCCGATAAATATGGTATACTGTGATTCTGTACTTTCCAAATATGCTGCAGAAATCTCCCTCCACTGAGTCTGTCTGCATCCATTTTAACTGTGGGCAACTGAAGCTACTGCCTGTTCACTTCCTGGATTTACACAGACACATAGAGGCACACCTCAAACTCTGCAGCTCTCATTAGCCCTCTTATGACTCCCCCCTCCCTTCCTGGCAAACTCTCACGAGAGTGAGAGAGAGAGCTGTGCATGATGTCATAAGCCTAGGCTAATGACCAGACAAGAAACAGGAAGTGAGCTGTATAAGGTATTTACTGGCAGAAAAAAAAATGTTTTACTATCCAAAGTTAAAACAACAAGGGTGGAAGATTTAATAGATGGAAAGATGAAAAAATTACTGAAGTTCTGCTTTCATAAAGAAGTCGTTCTTTATCAGGGCATGATGGCACTTGTAGTTCTTTATTAAGGTATACTGGCAGTTGTAGTTTTCTATTAGGCCATGCTGGGACCTGTAGTTCTCTATCAGGCCATGCTTGGGCTTGTAGATGTTTATAGGACTTAGCATTCCCTGCCAAGAAACTAAAAGTCTCAACATGTTCCATCACCTGAGGGAACAGCCTCTGATTGTCAGCACACACTGGGGCTACTAGTTCCTTAGCCAACAGCACATTGGAAATGGTATGGATCCTCCCCCCTGTCAGGGCTTACTGGAATTGGTGGTTCCCCATTCCCCAGCTGTTGGGGCACACTGAGACTGGTAATTCCCCACCTATCTAGTCACATAGCAGCCCGGGAAATGTAGTAAGTGACTGATGGATCACCCTGCTCACTGACTGCCCTGCCCTACCATACCGCTCACTGACTGACCTGCCCTACCATACCGCTCACTGACTGCCCTGCCCTACCATACCGCTCATTGACTGCCCTGCCCTACCATACCGCTCACTGACTGCCCTGCCCTACCATACCGCTCACTGACTGCCCAGCCTGGTCCTACCGTTTACTGACTGCCCTGCCCTACCATACAGGCTCACTGACTGCCCTGCCCTACCATACCACTCACTGACTGCCCTGCCCTACCATACCACTCACTGACTGCCCTGCCCTACCATACCGCTCACTGACTGCCCTGCCCTACCATACCGCTCACTGACTACCCTGCCCCAGCACACCGCTCACTGACTGCCCTGCCCTGCCATACACAGCTCCCTGACTGCCCTGCATGGCCCCACCGCTCACTGACTACCCGACCCTACCATACCGCTCACTGACTGTCCTGCCCTACCATACCGCTCACTGACTGCCCTGCCCTACCATACCGCTCACTGACTACCTGACCCTAGCATACCGCTCACTGACTGTCCTGCCCTACCATACCTCTCACTGACTGCATTGCCCGGCCCCACCGCTCACTGACTACCTGACCCTACCATACCACTCACTGACTGCCCTGCCCTACCATACCACTCACTGACTGCCCAGTCGTGGTCGGAGGTAGAGGGGAAGCTGTCACCATTAAGGGACCACCCACCTTGCTACCGGAGACCACAGTGAGTAAGCTGAGGCCAGTACCAGAGCAGACTTCTCGCCAGCCGGGGTCGGTGAAGAAGTGGGAAAGCATCAGCAAGAGCCAAGTCAGGGACCCAGCCGGACAGCTGAGGTGATGTTTGTGGAGCATCAGTGAGTGCCAAGCCAGGGACCTAATGTGTCAGCGGGGGTGAATCTTGAGGAGTATCTGTGAGTGCCAAGCCAGGGACCCAGGAGTGAAGCGGGGGTGACGCTTGAGGAAGATACTGAGTGCCAAAGTGGAAGAGCTCAGGGGATCCAGTGGCAAGTGGATCTGAAGTCTAGTAAAAGACTGGGAGCTCATTGAGTGAAGACCCACCGTGAGAGAGTGTGGGGAAAGCTGAGAACTGTTCCTGTAGCAAATAGTTGAAAACAATTGTCGTTAGTAACAGCTACAAGATTGTTGCAATAGGAGACAGCGGTCCTACCTATACAGAAGTGGTGTCCGGCTGGAGGCCTTCATCTGTATAGCTGTCTACCTATAGAAGTCTCGGAGTCTGCCAATTAACATTGCATCTACCTAAGGGTGTCCTGGCCCTAATCCTCTCTCCCACAGTTCTGTTTGAGAGACAGTAAATCTCTTTTTGCATTCTAAAAGTGTCTGGTGCCCACCCTTTCATCTTACATTACACCCACCATGCCTTGCAACCCACTCTGCATGGAAGGGTGTCAGCTGTTCCTAACTCTGGAGGTCACCGTTAGGCCTTGAGGGGACCGAGACTTTGCTACACAATTTTTCTAGTTTTGGATTAGGTAGATTAGATTCGATTAGTACTGCTATTTACCCGAGATTTTTGAGGGCCTTTTATTCAGCGTTAGCTTTGCTGTGTTTTGGAGGTAAAAGATATCCCAGGATGCACTGGGAAACCAACAAGCCAACTGGAAAGACGTCATCAGCAGTCACTTCTGGTTCATGTGTGTATATGTTCTAGGAGTGTCTGGAGTTGAATGGTACTTTAAAAAAGTCAAAAAATTTGCTGAAAGCTCTGCAAATGCATCGCATACTAGCACATTATAAAATACTTACCTTAGAATGAAGCCCTCCAGCGATGCGCTGTGACCGCTAACAGGGCTTCCGTCTTCCTCTGGTCTTCCTTCCGGGTTCATCTGGCTGTGTGAGTGGCCAAAGCCGCAATGACGTCACTACCCCGCGCATGCGTGCGGGAGCGCTCGGTTCCCGGCATGGTACTGTGAAGGACCTTCATAGGGCATGCGCTGGTGACATCACCAGATGCATCCAGTGTAAATATATCTCCTAAATGGTGCCCGTTTAGGAGAAATTCATTTTACCTAAAGGTAAGCCTTATTATAGGCTTATCTGTAGGTAAAAATTAATGTACTAACGCATTAATTTTCGTTATCCCTTCTCTTTCTGCATATGGATGATGGCACTGTAATTAATGGAATACAGCACAGGATCACCAGATGTGAAAGTAGGTTGCCTTGCTCCCTGCATCCCTGGAAGCACATGGGGGATAAGGAGGGAGCCAATTTGGCGACCCGCACAAAAGTCATATACCAGTGCGAGAGAAACTTGTAGGCGTTCTCTTGGGTGAATATGTTCCGGGAGCACTTAGATGAGGCTAGCCAGATTTTCTTCCAACGTGGTTGGTCTAAGGGTCTGTCCAAGTCAGCTTCCCACTTCAATACATTGGAGAGTGGCCCAAAGTGTCTGTAAGTGAGGCTTATAGGTCAGACACAAAGCCTTTCAGAACGGGGTCGGCATTTGATTTATTTAAATGGACTTCCAACAAACCATAAAGGACAAATAAACATACCTGCTATTGTGGCCCTCTGGAAGTACTGGAAGTACCGGGGGCCGCACTTGAGGCTCTCTATAATATTCAAGTTGACCAACACTGATGAACCACTAAAGCCATACTACTGCTTTATAAATGTCCCCCTAAGTTGGTTCCTGGACAACACAGAAGCACTGGCAGTGTTATGAGAGTATAGAGGGATGGCATGTATGGTCATTTTTGGAGAGTCAGTCCACCCAAAACCTTCAGCAAAAGATGGAGGAGCATTATGCTAACTAAAGCCGCGTACACATGAGCGGAATGTCCGACAGAAAAAGTCCGAGGCTTTTCATCGTCTCCGAGTCTGAACTTTTCATCGTCTATTCCGATCGTGTGTATGCCTCATCTGACTTTTTTTTTTTCGAAAATTCTGACGGACCTAGAAATGGAACATGTTCTAAATATTTCTGACGGAACCAATTCCTATCGGGAATACCGCTCTTCTGTTTGCTGTTCCGACAGACCAAAAACGACGCATGCTCTGAAGCAAAGACGAGACGGAAGCTATTGGCTATTGAACTTCCGCTTTCTAGTCCCGTCGTACGTGCTGTACGTCACCGCGTTCTGGATGGTAGGACTTTGGTCGGACTTTGGTTTGACCGTGTGAAGGCAAGACCGCTTGAATGGAATTCCGTCGAGTTATTCCGACGGCAAAACCGGGTGTGTGTACATGGCATAATTGTTCCTTAAATTTTGTGATGAGAAGTGGGATTCCAGATCTTCACATTTGCTCCAGCCATTACAAGGGAGGTTGACTTTCCTGAATGAGTGATTCAGTTCTATGGATGGTGCATGCAACAGGAGAAGTGGAAACACCTCATTGTGGGCAGTAACAGAGCAAGAAACTATTGTAAGGTGAAGACATAAAAGGCCAGTGGGAGACTAAGCCCAACAGACTCCGCTTTTAAAAAAAAAAAAAAAATCTGTATTTACATTTTTCAAAAACATATGGTATTGAAGAGAAGAGAAAAGCGCCTAAAAGGGGAGCAAGAAGACAACACATCATAAGTCACAATCATTCAAAGATGATATTAAAGGCTCATCAGTGCATTCAGTTGCATACAACAGGTAATCATTCCAATCCAATTTCTTCCCCAAACAATACGGAGGTGCAAGAGATAAACGACCATATATGAAACCGAGAAAAGATGGGGAAAGGGGATGGGAACAGGAGTACAGTAAATATGGATAGTGGGGAGAGAGGATGGGAAGGAAGAGAAGCTAGGGAGGTGGGGAGTAGGTTATACACAGTAGAAAACAAGAATAACCATTATAAAAATCAGCACTGTAATTAAGTTCAGGTAAAGCAATGTCAAAAGTGTTCCAAAGATCCGTAAATCTACAGAAGGGATGGTCCCGATGTTCGTCTCGAACATCGGGTGTTCGCCAAATAGAGAACAATTTGAGGTGTTCACGGCAACTTTGAAAGCCTCGGAACACCCTTTAAAAGTCTATGGGAGAAATCAAAAGTGCTAATTTTAAAGGCTTATATGCATGGTATTGTCATAAAAAGTGTTTGGGAACCTGGGTCCTGCCCCAGGGGACATGTATCAATGCAAAAAAAAGTTTTAAAAACAGCCATTTTTTCGGGAGCAGCGATTTTAATAATCCTTAAAGTGAAACAATAAAAGTGCAATATTCCTTTAAATTTCATACCTGGGTGGTGTCTATAGTATGCCTGTAAAGTGGCGCATGTTTCCCGTGTTTACAACAGTCCGAGAGCAAAATGACATTTCTAAAGGAAAAAAAGTCATTTAACCACTTGAGCCCCGGACCATTATGCTGGCTAAGGACCAGAGGTCTTTTTCCAATTTGGCACTGCGTCGCTTTAACTTTTAATTGCGCGGTCATGCAATGCTGTACCCAAACGAAATTTGCGTCCTTTTCTTCCCACAAATAGAGCTTTCTTTTGATGGCATTTGATCACCTCTGCGGTTTTTATTTTTTGTGCTATAAACGAAAAAAGACCGAAAATTTTGAAAAAAAATGATATTTTCTACTTTTTGTTATAAAAAAAATCCAATAAACTCAATTTTAGTCATACATTTAGGCCAAAATTTATTCGGCCACATGTCTTTGGTAAAAAAAATGTCAATAAGCATATATTTATTGGTTTGCGCAAAAGTTATAGCGTCTACAAACTAGGGTACATTTTCTGGAATTTACACAGCTTTTAGTTTATGACTGCCTATGTCATTTCTTTAGGTGCTAAAATGGCAGGGCAGTACAAAACCCCCCCAAATGACCCCATTTTGGAAAGTAGACGCCCCAAGGAAATTGCTGAGAGGCATGTTGAACCCATTGAATATTTATTTTTTTGTCCCAAGTGATTGAATAATGACAAAAAAAAAAAAAAAAATATTTACAAAAAGTTGTCACTAAATGATATATTGCTCACACAGGCCATGGGCCTATGTGGAATTGCACCCCAAAATACATTCAGCTGCTTCTCCTGAGTATGGGGATACCACATGTGTGGGACTTTTTGGGAGCCTAGCCGCGTACGGGGCCCTGAAAACCAATCACCGCCTTCAGGATTTCTAAGGGCATAAATTTTTGATTTCACTCCTCACTATCTATCACAGTTTTGAAGGCCATAAAATGCCCAGATGGCACAAAACTCCCAAATGACCCCATTTTGGAAAGTAGACACCCCAAGCTATTTGCTGAGAGGCATGTTGAGTCCATGGAATACTTTCTTTTTTGACACAAGTTGCGGGAAAGTGACAATTTTTTTTTTTTTTGCACAAAGTTGTCACTAAATGATATATTTCTCACACAGGCCATGGGCATATGTGGAATTGCACCCCAAAATACATTTAGCTGCTTCTCCTGAGTATGGGGATACCACATGTGTGGGACTTTTTGGGAGACTAGCCGCATACGGGGCCCCGAAAACCAAGCACCGCCTTCAGAATTTCTAAGGGCGTAATGTTGTGATTTCACTCCTCACTACCTATCACAGTTTTGAAGGCCATAAAATGCCAAGATGGCACAAAACCCCCCCAAATGACCCCATTTTGGAAAGTAGACACCCCAAACTATTTGCTGAGAGGCATGTTGAGTCCATGGAATATTTTATATTTTGACACAAGTTGCAGGAAAGTAACACTTTTTTTTTTTTTGCACAAAGTTGTCACTAAATGATATATTGCTCAAACATGCCATGGGCATATGTGGAATTACACCCCAAAATACATTCTGCTGCTTCTCCTGAGTACGGGGATACCACATGTTTAGGACTTTTTGGGAGCCTAGCCGCGTACGGGGCCCCAAAAACCAAGCACCGCCTTTCAGGATTTCTAAGGGCATAAATTTTTGATTTCACTCCTCACTTCCTATCACAGTTTTGAAGGCCATAAAATGCCAAGATGGCACAAAACCCCCCCAAATGACCCCATTTTGGAAAGTAGACACCCCAAGCTATTTGCTGAGAGGCATGTTGAGTCCATGGAATATTTTATTTTTTGACACAAGTTGCGGGAAAGTGACAATTTTTTTTTTTTTGCACAAAGTTGTCACTAAATGATATATTTCTCACACAGGCCATGGGCATATGTGGAATTGCACCCCAAAATACATTTAGCTGCTTCTCCTGAGTATGGGGATACCACATGTGTGGGACTTTTTGGGAGCCTAGCCGCATACGGGGCCCCGAAAACCAAGCACCGCCTTCAGGATTTCTAAGGGCGTAAAGTTGTGATTTCACTCCTCACTGCCTATCACAGTTTTGAAGGCCATAAAAAGCCCAGATGGCACAAACCCCCCCAAATGACCCCATTTTGGAAAGTAGACACCCCAAGCTATTTGCTGAGAGGCATGTTGAGTCCATGGAATATTTTATATTTTGACACAAGTTGCGGGAAAGTGACAATTTTTTATTTATTTATTTATTTTTTTGCACAAAGTTGTCACTAAATAATATATTGCTCAAACATGCCATTGGCATATGTGGAATTACACCCCAAAATATATTCTGCTGCTTCTCCTGAGTATGGGGATACCACATGTGTGGGACTTTTTGGGAGCCAAGGCACATACAGGGCCCCGAAAACCAAGCACCGGCTTCAGGATTTCTAAGGGTGTTAAGTTGTGATTCCACTCCTCACTACCTATCACAGTTTTGAAGGCCATAAAATGCCAAGATGGCACAAAACCCCCCCAAATGACCCCATTTTGTAAAGTAGACACCCCAAGCTATTTGCTGAGAGGCATGGTGAGTATTTTGCAGCTCTCATTTGTTTTTGAAAATGAAGAAAGACAAGAAAAATGTATTTTTTTTTTCTTTTTTCAATTTTCAAAAGTTTGTGACAAAAAGTGAGGTCTGCAAAATACTCACTATACCTCTCAGCAAATAGCTTGGGGTGTCTATTTTCCAAAATGGGGTCATTTGGGGGGGGGGGGTTGTGCCATCTGGGCATTCCATGGCCTCCGAAACTGTGCTAGGCAGTGAAGAGTGAAATCAAAAATTTACGCCCTTAGAAAGCCTGAAGGCGGTGCTTGGTTTTCGGGGTCCCGTGCGCGGCTAGGCTCCCAAAAAGTCCCACACATGTGGTATCCCCGTACTCAGGAGAAGCAACAGAATGTATTTTGGGGTGTAATTTCACATATTCCCATGGCATGTTTGAGCAATATATCATTTAGTGACAACTTTGTGCAAAAAAAAAAAAAAAAAAAAAAAAAAAAAAAAAAAGATTTGTCTCTTTCCCGCAACTTGTGTCACAATATAAAATATTCCATGGACTCGACATGCCTCTCAGCAAATAGCTTGGGGTGTCTACTTTCCAAAATGGGGTCATTTGGGGGGGGGGGGGTTTGAACTGTCCTGGCATTTTATGCACAACCTTTAGAAGCTTATGTCACACATCACCCACTCTTCTAACCACTTGAAGACAAAGCCCTTTCTGACACTTTTTGATTACATGAAAAAATAATTTTTTTTTGCAAGAAAATTACTTTGAACCCCCAAACATTATATATTTTTTTAAAGCAAATGCCCTACAGATTGAAATGGTGGGTGTTTCATATTTTTTTTTCACACAGTATTTGCGCAGCGATTTTTCAAACGCATTTTTTGGGGAAAAAAACACACTTTTTTAAATTTTAATGCACTAAAACACACTATATTGCCCAAATGTTTGATGAAATAAAAAAGATGATCTTAGGCCGAGTACATGGATACCAAACATGACATGCTTTAAAATTGCGCACAAACGCGCAGAGGCGACAAAATAAAAACATTTTTAAAAGCCTTTAAAAGCCTTTACAGGTTACCACTTTAGATTTACAGAGGAGGTCTACTGCTAAAATTACTGCCCTCGTTCTGTCCTTCACGGTGATACCTCACATGCATGGTGCAATTGCTGTTTACATTTGACGCCAGACCGACGCTTGCGTTCGCCTTTGCGCGAGAGCAGGGGGGGGACAGGGGTGCGCTTTTTTTTTTTTTTTTTCTTTATTATTTTTTTTGCTTTTTTATCTTATTTTTAAACTGTTCCTTTCATTTTTATTTTTTTTAATTAATTTTATTGTTATCTCAGGGAATGTAAATTTCCCCTATGATAGCAATAGGTAGTGACAGGTACTCTTTTTTTTTAAAATTGGGCTCTATTAGACCCTAGATCTCTCCTCTGCCCTCAAAGCATCTGACCACACCAAGATCGGTGTGAAAAAATGCTTTCCCAATTTCCCAATGGCGCTGTTTACATTCGGCGAAATCTAAGTCATGAAATGCTCGTAGCTTCCGGTTTCTTAGGCCATAGAGATGTTTGGAGCCATTCTGGTCTCTGATCAGCTCTATGGTCAGCTGGCTGAATCACCGGCTGCATTTTCAGGTTCCCTGTTGGGACAGGAAAGCCAGAGAAAAACATGGAAGACGGTGGGGGGGGGGGCATTCCCTCCCACTGCTTGCAAAAGCAGTCTAGAGGCTAATTAGCCGCTAGGATTGCTTTTACATGAAAGCCGACCGCTGGCTGAAAAGAATGATACCAAGATGATACCTAAACCTGCAGGCATCATTCTGGTATAACCACTCAAAGTCCAGCAACATACCAGTACGTTGCTGGTCCTTGTTAGGCATATATTGTAAACTTTTTTTTCATGCAGCCTGTGGGCTGAACGAAAAAAAGATATTGATCGGTGGGTATGCCCACCATTAGAATACCTCCCTTCATCCACCCACTTCTAATGATGGGCATACATGCACCAATTATATATGCCGAAGCATGGGGGCATCCTCCCGCAAAAGGCAGCAGCAAATTGCTCCTCCACCCACTGCTGCCCCCACGCTTCGGCATATATGCTGAAGTATGTAACTGTGGTGGTGAAATCACCTCCGACAGCGCTGGAGTCACGGCTTTATATATCGTGGGAGCAAACGCTGTTGCTGTCAAGATAAATAAATCCGCGCTGCAACTGAATGGCGTACCTGCTAAGCAAATGATGGTTAACAATCAAACAAAGTAACATTACAGTATAACAGTAAGACTTACCATACCTGCAAACCATATACAAAAAAAAACCATAGTAAAAAATAAAACATTTAACGCAACCTGTGCCTAAAATATATATATGCCGAAGCATGGGGGCATCCTCCTGCAAAAGGCAGGAGCAAATTGCTCCTCCACCCACTGCTGCCCCCACGCTTCGGCATATATGCTGAAGTATGTAACTGTGGTGGTGAAATCACCTCCGACAGCGCTGGAGTCACGGCTTTATATATCGTGGGAGCAAACGCTGTTGCTGTCAAGATAAATAAATCCGCGCTGCAACTGAATGGCGTACCTGCTAAGCAAATGATGGTTAACAATAAAACAAAGTAACATTACAGTATAACAGTAAGACTTACCTTACCTGCAAAGCAAATACAAAAAAAAAAAAAACATAGTAAAAAATAAAACATTTAACGCAACCTGTGCCTAAAATATATATATGCCGAAGCATGGGTGCATCCTCCCGCAAAAGGCAGGAGCAAATTGCTCCTCCACCCACTGCTGCCCCCACGCTTCGGCATATATGTTGAAGTATGTAACTGTGGTGGTGAAATCACCTCCGACAGCGCTGGAGTCACGGCTTTATATATCGTGGGAGCAAACGCTGTTGCTGTCAAGATAAATAAATCCGCGCTGCAACTGAATGGCGTACCTGAAAACAATAAAATGGTTACCAACAAAACACAGTAAACGGTAAAGTATAAAAAATCTGAAAAGCAAACATGGTAAAATATAATAACAATAAAACATTGCAGAATAGAATAGAGTAAAAAAGAGCAGAACAATAGAGAGAGAGAGAACAATAAAACAACAACTATTTTTGGTTTTTTTATTTTATATTTTTTTTTGTGTTTTTATTTTTTTTTATTTTTTTTTACACTTTTTTTTAGTAACTTTTAACTTTTGTAACTCGTTCCAGGTTTGGGTCTCTCAAAATGCAATGGCATCTTGGGAGACCCTGTGTTAGTGTGCCTAGTCTGTGCAGTGCTGAACCCTACGCTAATACTCAACTAATGTATGGTAGCGTTCAAAGCATTCACCCATGCAAAGACCAGGATTGCCAGGACAGGAGGGACAATAAGACCGGGTGTCACGCCTAAATCCGCGCTTGCTGCAGACACAACATCTTTTTTGGGGGGCTCGTTGGGTAGGGGTACTCGGGATGGCATAAAGAAAATGCCGCTCATGCAGCCGGCTTACTGCATTTGGTTGGGGAAGGTGAGGTAGAGCACCGTCTGGAAACAGAAGGGCTCTGACGATCTCTTCCTGGAATTTAAGGAAGGATCCAGTCTGTCCTGAAGCTCTGTATAGCACATGAGCGTTCAGCAAAGCCAATTGAAATAAATAAACAGACACTTTTTTGTACCAGCGTCTGGCCTTACGGGCAACTAGGTACGGCGCCAACAA
This sequence comes from Lithobates clamitans, assembly GCA_037952925.1. NCBI lineage: Eukaryota > Metazoa > Chordata > Amphibia > Anura > Ranidae > Lithobates > Lithobates clamitans. The sequence goes on from JBBGZY010000680.1 coordinate 2,469,265, forward strand.
CTGGTCATTGAGGTCCACCCCTCCCATATTAAGGTTGTATTCGTGGACACAGAGGGGTTTCTCCACAACACCAGTCGCCGTAGGAATTTGGGTCGTCGTGTCTGCATGAAGGGAGGTGAGAACGAAAACGTTCTTCTTATCCCTCCACTTCATAGCGAGCAAATTATTATACTTCAAGCAGGCTCTCTCCCCCAGCCTAAGACGGGAATCTACAAGCCACTGGGGAAAGCCCCGGCGATTAGGTCGCACGGTGCCACATGCTCCAATCTGCTGATCAAACAAGTGATTAAAAAGTGGCACGCTCGTATAATAATTGTCCACGTACAAGTGGTACCCCTTTCCGAATAGTGGTGACACCAAGTCCCACACTATCTTGCCAGCGCTTCCTATGTAGTCAGGGCAGTTTGTCGGCTCTACGTTACTATCTTTGCCCTCGTAAACCATAAAACTATATGTATAGCCTGTGGCCCTGTCACAGAGCTTATACATCTTGACCCCGTATCTGGCACGCTTGCTGGGAAGGTACTGTTTGAATGACAAGCGGCCAGAAAATTTAATCAGGGACTCATCAACGCAGACAACTTGATGGGGGTAAACAAGTCTGCAAAACGTTGGTTGAAGTGGTTTACGAGGGGCAGAATTTTGTAGAGCCGATCGTATGCAGGGTCTCCACGAGGATGACAGAGTTCATTGTCGTTGAAGTGCATGAACCGCAAAATCTGCTCGTATCGTGCCCTGGCCATGGAAGCAGAGAACAAGCGTGAATGGTAAATTGGGTCAGTGGACCGCAACTTACTCTTTTTATTCAACCCCATGAGGAGGGAAAGGCCCAGAAAGGTCTTAAATTCGGAGACCATAATTGGTCTCCAATCTCTGGCAAGGGAGGACTGGGGATTAGCGGCGATGTGTTGACCAGCGTATAAATTGCTTTGGTCCACAATAGATCTATAGAGATCTTCGGTGAAAAACAGTGAATAAAAATCCAGTGGCGTAAAGTCAACTGTTTCCACCTGAATTCCGGGTTGGCCAGTGAAAGGGGGAAGTACGGGTGCTGCAGAAGTGGTGGGTTCCCAATTCGGATTGGCCAATGCAGCAGGAAGGGCACTATGGGCACGACGGGCCTGTCTTTGTCTTCTTGGTGGTAGCGGGACACTACTAGTGCTTGCCACCTCGCCAGCTTGAACTGCACTTATGGGACTCGCCACGTCACCACGTGATACTGCAGTGCTGGATTTACGACCAGGGTGTACTAGGCCGCTGGTCCTTGCCAGTTCACCAGAAGGAATAGCGGCGCTAGTACTGCTCTGCTCCATACGAGAGCCCTGCGGTTCTTGCACTTCAAGGACAGAAGAAGATTGGGGTCTGGTACGCCTGACCTTAGCAGGGACCACAACTCTGTCGTCAGAGCTATCTGTCATGGAGCCGCTGTCCTCTACAGGATCGTATTCTGAGCCTGAATCTGACAGATGAGTGACTTCCTCTTCACTATCTGTCATACTCAGAAACGTGTAGGCCTGTTCACTAGTGTACCTTCGATTTGCCATTTTGGGCTCTAAATTTAGGGGTACACTAGTGAGACTCACAGGCAAAAAAGCTCCTGACTGTCAGCGACTGTATCAAAACGCTACCAAAAAACTGTTAGCGATCGCAGGGATCAGGCCTGACTCTGCGAACGCTGCAGTTATGTGTGCTTAGTGTTTTGTAAGTGTCAGTTATCGATCGATACTGCACTTGGGTGGGCTGGGCAGGGCTGGGCCGAGGAGCAAAACGCAGGTGCTAGCAGGTATCTGGGCTGATCCCGCTAACACTGCGTTTCAGGGAACCCTAAACTGCTGGGGAGTATAGATCTGATTGGATCAGATATCGATCCGCTCAGATACTATAGCACTAAGGGAGGTGTATGCTGCGTGCGTGGGTTTTAGCGGTACTGGCGCTAACCTGACGCTGCCTGGGGCGACGCAGACCTTAGCTGACCCTAAAAATGTAATTTATATCACCGCCGGGCAATTAAGGGGTTAAACTTTTATAGGGTAATAAACGGCGGGTGCCCTAAAACTATAATAAACTGTAATAAACTGTAATAAACTACAAAAAACAAACTAGCTAACCAGCGTCACCCGTAACACTTATACGGTGATCGCTGGTGAAAGGGTTAACTAGGGGGCAATCAGGGGGTTAAAACCTTTAGCAGGTAGTATATGGGGGTCCCTGTCGCTATAAAACACTGACAGCGAACCTATATACTTACCTCCCTAACTAGCGTCACCTGTGTCACTAATACAGCGATCAGAAAAACGATCGCTTAGCGACACTGGTGACGGGGGGTAATCAAGGGGTTAACCTTTATTAGGGGGTATTAGGGGGGTACCCTGGACCTAAGGGGGGTACCCTAGACCTAAAGGGGGCTAACCTAACTGCCCTAACACTTGTAACTAACACAAACTGATACCAATGCAAAAAAAAAAAAAAAAATGCTATTGGTGTCAGAGTGACAGGGGGTACAGGGGGGTGATCGGGGGGTGATCGGGGGGTGATCGGGGGGTGACAAGTGTGCCTGGCGTGTTCTACTGTTAGTGTAGTGTTGTGCAGACTTACTTGATGTCTTCTCTCCTCGGCGCCGCGATAAAAAGACCGGCTCGAGGAGGGATGACATCACTTCCTTTCCCTCTGTTTACATTACAGAGGGAAAGGAAGCATTCTCATTCGCCGGGAGAGATCGGGAGGGGGTGGCCAACAATGGATGGCCTCCCCTTCACCTCTCATCGCCCGGGAAGAAATGGCGACCGCCTCGGGCACGGGGGGGGGACCGATCGGACCCCCCACCCGCGGAAGGCAAATCACGTACGTGTACGTGATTTTGCCTGTCCGTGCCACCTTGCCGACGTACATCGGCATGAGGTTAAAAGTACTCGCAGCTATAATGAATTGTCGGTCCCAGCAATACACATAAAAGTTCATTGATATAAAACTGCATGGGATTCCCCCAAAATTAAAAAAAAAAAATGGTGTGGGGTCCCCCCAAAAATCCATACCAGACCCTTATCCGAGCATGCAAACTGGCAGGCCACAGGAAAAGAGGGGGGGAAGAGAGAGTGCCCCCCCTCCTGAACCGTACCAGGCCACATGCCCTCAACATTGGGAGGGTGCTTTGGGGTAGCACCCCCAAAGCACCTTGTCCCCATGTTGATGGAGAAAAGGGCCTCATCCCCACAACCCTTGCCCACTGGTTGTGGGGGTCTGCAGGCAGGGGGCTTATCGGAATTTGGAAGCCCCCTTTAACAAGGGGACCCCCAGATCCCGCCCCCCCTGTGTGAAAGCCATAGGGATGTCCCCGTGCGTCAGAGAGGGGCAGGCCAGGTGGCCCTGCCCCCTCTGACGCTACGGGAAAGCCATAGGGATGTCCCCATGCGTTAGAGGGGGCAAACCGGGTGGCCCCACCCCCTCTGACATTACAGAAAAGCCATACAGTAGCTACCCCAAAGCACCCTCCCAATGTTGAGGGCATGTGGCCTGGTACGGTTCAGGAGGGGGGGCGCTCTCTAGTCCCCCCTCTTTTCCTGGGGCCTGCCAGGTTGCATGTTCGGATAAGGGTCTGTATGCATTTTTGAGGGGACCCCACGCCATTTAAAAAAAAAAATTTGGCTCGGGGTTCCCATTAAATTCAGGTCTGGTATGGATTTTGAGGGGGACCCCTACGCCATTTTTTAAAAAAATTTGGCGCGGGGTTCCCTTTAATATCCATACCAGACCTGAAGGGCCTGGTATGGAATTTGGGGGGACCCTCACGCATTTTTTTTTTAATATTGGCTCGGGGTTCCCCTGTGGGGGAATCCCATGCCGTTTTTATCAATGAACTTTTATGTGTGGGGGGGGGTGTTCGGCTCATCCCTAATCTACAGCAAGCCTATCCCACTCTGTGACATCACCATACAAAATTGGTTTAGTTCCCCCGGCCTTAAAGATAGAGATAAAGAGGACCCAGAAGTGGTAGGTTGAGGCGCCTCCGAAGCACTAGAAGTATAATGCATCCAAGTGGCCCAAATACCATAGAACTTCTCATGAACAGACTCCACTTATGATTGAAATATCACTTTTAGATGGACCCACCCTTTAACAGTACAGGTGGCCCAAAGAACATTGCAATGTGAGTGTATGCAACCCCCCCCACACACACACACACACACACACTGCCGCCGACGTATGGCATGCATCAGTGGATTAAAGGGTATAGAAACCCTAATAATGAACTTCGCCTTATTGGTCCTATATTAAAAAAATGCCTGCCAGAAATCCATTAAACGTGTTAGGGTTGCCACTTGTCCGGGATTCACCCGGACAGTCCGGGTTTTGAATCATGTGTCCGGGTTTTAGTCTGGCTGAAGCCCGTACACAATAGACAGAACAGAAAAATTTGTTTGTTTTTCGGATAGATTCACAATGTTACTAATTTCATTTCGTTATGGAAATCGTTAAGTTTGGTTTCGGAATTTGTATTTGTTTTTGTTACATTTTGTTTTGTTTTCATTAAAATTTGTTTAATTTATAAATTTTTTAACGAATTCCAGAACGATTAGCATTCGGATCGGTCAAACAAAGATCGACGGATCCGAATTCTGTGTGAAGAAATAGCTGGTTGTTAAGCAGCAGGCCTGGAAGCCGGCCACCCGCCCGCGTTCTTACCAACCATAAGTCATCATCTGTCAGCGGGCTTCCCCACTGACAGATAAATGTACAGAAAAGAATGCTGGAAAAAGCCCGGCAATAGAAAAATGTAAAAAAGAACTACATAGGGTCCCCCGTCACTCAGTTGGATTTTTTATAGGGAATGGGTGGGGCCACCTGACTACGTCACCTGGCAGCACCGCCCCCCTTCTGACGTCACAAACCGTTGCATGCTGGGTCTGTGACATCAGAAGGGGTGTTGCCACCAGGTGACGTAGAAAGGTGGCCCTGCCCATTCCCTATAAAAGTACTGTCAAACTTAGAAGCCTGCAGGAGGCATAGTGGCTCTGTGTCAGCGAGACTGTTTTTTTTTTTTGGGTCAGCGGGCAGCATGATTGACGACGAGTCTACAACAGGGGACACTGTTTTTTATTTTTTAATAAAGAATTTGTCAAAAACTGTCCCTGTATTTTTATTATTTTTTGACACTTTTTTGGTGAATGGATAGGGGTACGATGTACCCAATACTCATTCACATGGGGGGGATGTGGGATCTGGGGGCCCCAGATTCCAATAAGCCCCCCACCCGCAGACCCCGACAACCACAGCCCAGGGTTGTCAGGAAGAGGCCCTTGTCCCCATCAACATGGGGACAAGGTGCTTTGGGGTGGGGGGCAGAGCCCCCCCAACCCCACCCCAGAGAACACCCCCCCCAATGTTTAGGGCATGTGGCTTGGCATGGTTCAGGAGTGGGGGGGTGGGCGCTTGCTCGTCCCCCCACCCCCCTTTCCTAACCTGCCAGGATGCATGCTGGGATAAGGCTCTGGTATGGTTTGGAGGGGTCCTATGCCATTTTTTTTAAAGATTTTGGTGTGGGGTTCCCCTTAAAATCCATACCAGACCTGGAGGGCCTGGTATGGACTGAGGTGGGACCCCACGCCGTTTTTTTTTAAACATTTTTCTATTGCCAGGCAATTGCCGGCATTCTATTCATTACATTCTTCTGTCAGTGGGGAAGCCTGCTGACAGATAATGACTCATGGTTGTTAAGGATGCGGGCGGCCGGCTTCCTGGCCCGCTGCTTAACAACCGGCTATTTCTTCACACAGAATTCGGATCGGTCGATCGTTTTTTGTCTGATCTGAATTCTAATTATTTGAAAAGTTGGAATATGTTAGAATTCATTAAAATGAATAAACAAAACAAATTTCAACTGATTTTGTTACTATTTCATTTGGAGATTCGGACACATCTGAATCTCCGAATAGCCAAAAATTTGTCCGAATTTGTATTCGGACCAAAACAAATTGCACATGTCTAGGACACAATATTCAGACAGGAATGTGGCTCGGAACAGGGCCTGATGAAAGGGAGGGGGGGGGGTGGCACTATGCACACCGCATTATTATTCTCTCTGGAGTGCCCAAAGGTGTCCAGTTTATGCTAAAAAAAAGTTGCTGTGCGCCGCTAAAGTGTTCGGGTTTTACTTTAGAAAAAGTGGCAGCCCTAGGTCGGGGGGGGCAATGCTGGTGGAAAGGTGAAGTGTCGGGGAATATTCTTCAGGTGTCACTTTTATGTGGAAAGCAATGTGATAGGCATGCTTTAGTTGTATATTTTTAAACAACTATTTTTTCTCCGTACTGTACTTTCCTGTACTTCTAACCTCACCACAGTCTCTCTTTCCAAATCACTGTGGAATTGTGATTTGTCTGTATATCCGCAGTTTGTGCAGGTGGCTGTGTGCTCGGAATGCAAAGTGGCATTCTCAGACTGGCACAGTGCGCGGCATTCTATCCTCATGTCTGAATGCATTTACAGCATTGATTTGTTAAGTGGTACAATGAAGTGAACACGAGTATAAGCACATTGTGACTGCACTGTATAGCATTTGTATAATTCTCTAATTCATGTGGTTAGTTATCTGTGAAATAGTATATATGGAAGCAACACCCACTGCTATACATGTTTGTTCTGTATTTTAAGCGAATGATATAATAAAAAGCACTATGAGGTGTATTTATCTAAAAGAAAAATCTCATAACAATTCATCCAGTGAAAGTGCATGTACAGTACATTCATTCCGTGAGAACGGGACAAAAAATTATATTATTAGGCCATTTTCTGTGCTACAGTATTGTTTTTCATTGTTTCAAAATGGAAAATACCACATTTGGCCACTAGATAGTGCTAAGTATCATACGTGTAGGGAACCCCCTTAAGGGCCGCAGATAAATTGGGATCCCCCACCCTGCACAGCCAGGCACACCAAATTTTCACAGTCACTCAGAGTCAGAGAACAGTCGTGACTTTGTTTTTTTTGTTTATTGAGGAGTATAACGAGGATAGGGATGGGAGATTATGGGATGCCCATTTGACTTCAAACAAACTTCTGGGACAACTCTTTCTATAAACAGTCTCTATATACAGCTCCCCTTTTTCTTTCAGCACTCACTTGCTTGCAGAACTTGCTTGCAAGCTATGTCACCCCATTGTAATTTTGTAGCAAAGGCCCATTACAGGCAGGGACTTGCAGCCCCTATACTTTTATTATTACTATTATTATTATTATTATACAGGATTTATATAGCGCCAACAGTTTGCGCAGCGCTTTACAACATTGGGGCAGACAGTACAATTACAATACAATTCAATACAGGGGGAATCAGAGAGTCCTGCTCGTTAGAGCTTACAATCTAGGAGGGAGGGTCAAGTTATACAAAAGGGTAATAACTGTGGGGGATGAGCTAATGGAGAAAATAGTGCAGTTGTTAGATGGAGGCAGGATAGGCTTCTCTGAAGAGGAACGTTTTCAGGGATCGCCTAAAAGTAGATACATTTGGAGACAGTCTGACAGATTGGGGTAGGGAATTGCAGAGGATGGGCGAGGCTCGGGAGAAGTCCTGGAGGCGGATATGGGAGGAGGTGATGAGGGAGCTGGAAAGCAGGAGGTCTTGGGAGGAATGGAGAGGGCGATTAGGTTGGTATTTTGAGACAAGGCTAGTGATGTAGCTGGGGGCAGAGTTGTGGATGGCTTTGTAACTTATTGTTAGTATTTTGAATTTAATTTGTTGGGTGAGTGGTAGCCAATGGTGGGATTGGCAGAGAGGGGTAGCAGACACTGAGTGGTTTGCAAGGTGGATGAGTGTGGCAGCAGCATTCATGATGGACTGAAGGGGGGGTAGTCTATTTAAAGGTAAACCAATGAGGAGGGAGTTGCAGTAGTCGAGGCGAGAGAGTGAGTCAGGAGCTTTGTGGTTTCATTGGTTAGAAAGGGAAGTAGTCTGGGTTCAAGTCTGGGCTCTGGCGAGTCCAGTCAGAGATGGGAGGTGAAGACGTGAGGACGTAACGCCCGTCACGGAGGGAGGAGCTCCAGAGTGTCAGCTGGCCGCCGAGATCAGGCAAGGACACCGAGACGCGGACGCCACGGATAGCCGGCATACAGGAGACAGATGAGAGGCTTCGCCCCCCCACAGGAGGAGAGACATTAACCGCCGCTACGTGACTGGAGAAATGGGAGACAAACCATACCAGATACAGAGGGAACAGCGTCCGCAGGTCTGACATCTTGGTACGGAGAAGCACGGATATCACCACCCCCCCCACCTTCCGGGATGTTAGCATACCCCCCCATCCGGCTGTACGAAAGGCTGTAAGTATAGTCACCCCATGAGACGGGAGGAAAACACTCCTGGTGAAGAGCAAAAACAACATACCAAGTAAGCAACTAAGTATACACTGTTCACAGGCTGCGGTCCCTTGATGGTGCTTTAAATGGTTGGTTTTGTTTTTGCTTGTATGATCATTTTTCTGTTACCGGGATAGGAGGTCTGAGCAATAAAACGGGGGACGAGCAATTACTTATACGGACTATAAAAGGGCCCCCAGGTTTGCGGGGCTGCCCCCTACACATACCAAGTGAACCCGAGAATAAAGCAAGTAAACGGGGGTGAACAACACTAAACGCACAAATTGGGACGGGAACAAGGGCAGCAATCTTATAGGACCCCACAACAGTAGAAATCAATCAAGGGACATAAAACAGATTCCTCCCGCGTAACTGTTAAAAACCCCTCCAAATAGACTCTTTAATGTTCTAGGGCGCCCCCTCACGGAAGTGGAGGGATATTAAGAAGACCAGGCTGGGGAAGCGAATTAGGGGGCAGAGAAAGGGAGATAAAATGAATAAAAACACAACCAAAGTAACAAGGGGAAACGCTCCCAAATCCCCCAAAGATAAACCAACAGTCAGCACATTAAAACAATATATGACACAGGGAGCAAGCCCTAGGAGTATGGAGTTGATCAGACAAAGTCAAAGCAAAACAGGAAAAAAAAAAGGATCCGAAAAAAAAACAGGAGACTCTCCAGAACATTCTAAAGATGATTTATCAACAGAGGAGGACCATGACGTAAGTGGAATCAATGGGGAAGCAACAGGGTCCTCCATATTAACAAAAGGCGAGATGTGTGATTTGCTCCGGAAAATGGAAAACTCGATAAAAACGGATATTCAAAACCTGAGAGGAGACCTGGGACATATATTAGAAAGGGTAGAGTGTACGGAAAAAACGTCTGAAAAACAGAGGCAAGAAATTGAAAATCTTAGACAGCAAATGAAGGAAACGCGGAAAAATCAAAAGTTGTTACTATACAAGCTGGAAGACCAGGAGAACAGGAGCAGACGGAAGAACATCAGGATTCGTTCAGTCCCAGAAAAAGAGGATGAAGATCTGAAGAAATTGATTCCCATAATCCTTCGGCCTTTGATTAATAAAGAAGGAGAGGACTGTTTAAAGATAGAAAGGATCCATCGGGTGGGGTATGCCAGGGAAGCAAGGACAGAACGACCAAGAGACATCATAGTCAGATTCAGAGACTACGAAGATAAATGGGAAATCTGGAAAAATCTGAAAAGAAAAGCACCAATAAGGGTTGATGGAGTGGAAATCCAGTTCTATGCAGACCTGGCGCAAGAAACCCTAGCAAGAAGAAGATTACTGAAACCCCTATTGGAATTAATGATTGCACAAAACATCAAATATTCTTGGGGATTCCCGGCCTGTCTGAAAGGACATAAGGAAGGGAGGTCTGCTATATTGCGATTCCCAGAGGATTTAGAAGAATTTTGTAAAAGGCTGGACATACAGGTTCCGGATTTACCAGGCTGGTCAACAGAAGATTAGGGGACTTACCAAGTTCTTAGCCATGGGGAAAGGAGGGAGGTGGGAAAATAACAGATAAGAAAATAATGCCAAGATAAGAATGAAATAGGCAGGCACCCCACTACAATAGTTATCCTAAGGAGTGGGAGGTAGCTAAACACCTGGAGCTCCACCTTTTGATCAAGGGGATCAGAAAGGGCTCAGACGGAGTTCCTGGATGACCTTAGGGGCCCTGAGGGGCCAATGGGGGAGTGGGAGAGGGGGAGGAGGGGAGGTGAGGGGGGGGAGGGCGGGGGGTGGGAGGGGGGGAGAGGTGGGGAGGGGGGAGGTGGGGAGTGGGAAGGGGAGGGGGGAAGGAAAGGTGTAAAAGGGGAAAACGAATGTAACTCGAATCAAGTCATCGAAGCGCAGCATTTTGTCTTAAGATAAACATGACAACTCTTAAATTTTTGACATACAATGTTAAAGGTCTGAACACACCCTATAAAAGAAACCATGTATTAAGAGAACTGAAAGAGCAGGGAGCAGGAATAGTGGCATTACAAGAAACACATCTGACATATGAATCTAACATCAGATTATGGTCTAAAAATTTCCCGACATGGTATTATGGCGATACAATATCTAATAGAGCAAGAGGAGTGGCAATAGGAATAGCAAAAGAAGTGCAATTTAAATTAGATGGAAGAATGCAGGATACGGAAGGTAGATTCCTTTTTTTAAAGGGATCACTAGGCGGGTTGGATTGCACTATCGCAAATATTTATGCTCCTAATAAAAATACAGTAAAATTCCTGATAAGTACACTGGAGAAATTGACAACCTTCAGGAAAGGGGGCCTGATAGTGATGGGAGATCTCAATGTGTGTCTAGAACCAACGTTGGACAGTGCGTCCGGTGTGCGGGGGACGAATAACGAGCAGCTTAGACGGCTTAGACAGAAATTACATGAGAACCAACTGATAGACATATGGCGAATACTGAATGGTAGAACAAGAGATTATACGTTTTACTCCTCCGCACACCGGACGTATTCCAGACTGGACTATATTCTTCTGGAACACAGATGGTTGGAGAGGGTCATTGTAGCAAAAATAGGAACCATCACACTGTCAGACCACGCCCCTGTGGAAATGGAACTGCACACCTCCCACATACAGAGAAAGCTCCCCCTATGGAGATTAAATGAGGACCTGCTGTATGATGAGGGGGTGGCTCAAAGGGTGGAAGAGGAACTTAAAGAGTATTTTAGGAGAAATAATACAGGAGATGTCTCGGGGGCAGTGGTGTGGGAGGCCCATAAAGTATATATAAGGGGAATATTAATAAAAGAGGGAGCCAGGAAAAAAAAAGAAAGGAACAACAAAAAGAGAAATCTTACGACGGAAATATTTAACATAGAACAAGAACACAAAAAAACGCGAGGACTCCATAAAGAAATATACCAAAAACTGATTGACAAAAGAGGCGAGTTGAAAAAACTGGTAGAGCAAGAAATAAAAGAAAAATACTTTCTAATTGAGAAAGAGAGATACCAATGGGGGGATAAAACTGGGAAACATCTGGCTAGAATGTTAAGGGAAAAAAAAGCCCGTAACTTTATAGATAGGATACAAACTAAGCAGGGCACAATGGTCCATGAAACAAAAGTAATAGGAGAGGCATTTCGAAATTATTATCAAGAACTGTACTCAAGAGAACATAAGGGGGAGCACGAGAGGTTAAAAGAAAAAAAGATAACGGAATTCTTAAAACATGCGGGAATACCAGAGATTCAGGAGAGAGAAAGGGAAGCCCTGGAGGAAGCTATCTCAGAAGAAGAGGTGAAGGAAGCAATATCAGAGACAGCACAAGGAAAGAGCCCAGGGCCAGATGGATTCACTGTAGGATATTACAAAAAATTTAAAGATATCCTAATCCCGAAGATGTGCCAGTATATGAACGGGTTAGGAAAAGACTTTGAACTAAGCAGGGAGGCACAAACAGCTTTGATTACGGTGATCCCAAAGGAAGGAAAAGATGCGACCCTCTGTTCCAGCTACAGACCCATATCGCTACTAAATGCAGATACAAAGATCTTCGCAAAAATATTGGCAAAGAGGATGAAGGGACTAATGAATTCGTTGGTCCATCCGGATCAAACAGGGTTTGTGGCTGGAAGAGAGGGGAAGGATCATGGGGTGCGAACTCTGCTCCTTATACAAAAAATAAAAGAGGACGGGGCCCCCGGTCTGCTCTTGTCTTGCGACGCGGAAAAGGCGTTTGACAGAGTAGACTGGGGGTTCATGTTCCAAACATTAGGCAAAATGGGGTTAGGCCCAAGGATGATGGGAAAAATTAAAACACTGTATAGACAACCGAGAGCAGCAATTAGGATCAACGGAGCAATTTCAGAAACTTTTGAAATGAGGAGAGGGACAAGGCAGGGGTGCCCCCTGTCTCCACTCCTTTTTATCCTCTCATTAGAGCCCCTTCTTGCAACCCTAAGAAACGACCCCGACATTAAAGGACCAAAAGTGGGCAAAGAGGAGCACAAGCTATCGGCATTTGCCGATGATGTGCTCTTCTATATAATTAAACCAGAATATACCCTGCCAAAATTAATTAGAACGATAGAACAATATGGAGAGCTCTCAAATTTTAAGATAAATATAGGAAAATCCGAAATCTTAAACATAAACTTAAGGAAAGCAGAAGAAGAGGAGTTGAGGAAGAAATTTCAATTTACTTGGAAAAAAGAAATAAAATATTTAGGCGTAAAATTAGCTAATTCCCTGGATAAAATATATAAAGTGAACTATATCCCTCTATTGGATGATATCAGGAAAGAAGGAAAAAAAATACAGATTAGACCAATCTCTTGGATAGGCCGGATAAACGCCATAAAAATGACCCTGCTACCAAAAATTATTTATAAATTCCAAATGCTACCTATTGAACTACCAACATATTACCTCAAGAAATTAAAAACAATACTAACAAATGTCATTTGGAAAAATAAAAAACCGAGGGTATCCCTAAAGATGTTAAGAAAAGAGAAAAGGAATGGGGGCCTAGCGGCACCGGATATCGTAACATACTACAATGCAATAATTCTCTCACGAGCGATAGAATGGGTAAGGGATAATCAAGAAAAAAGATGGGTAAATTTGGAAAAATTCTTTAGTAAGGCACAGTTAGGAGTAATTATTTGGAACCCCCCCCAACATAGAACGTTAGACGAAAATACACATGGGTTAACACGGGTGGTAATTAGGCTATGGGATAGAACTTATAAACAGTTAAATAAGACATACAACTCACCACTTATAAGAGTTAATGACAATGAGTTTTTCGCACCAGGGAAAATAAGTATAGGAGGGAAATGGATAAAGAAAGACAAGGTGGAATTAAGAGAGATAATGGATAAGGGGAAAATTAAAACAATGCACGAACTACAACAGGACACAGAAGCATGGGTGATCAATGCATGGCGTTATACACAGCTTGAAAGATTTATTAGAAAACTACCACAACCGATAAGATCAGGAGAAGAATTGACGGGATTAGAAAAATTATGCACATTAGAAAACACAAAAAACACTATATCAAAATTATATAAACTATTATTAGTTGAAGATGAAACAGAGAAACCCACCTATATTAAACAATGGGAAAAGGACCTGGGGACACTGGTTGATACTAGCACGGTAAAAAAGATTATGAACCTTACCCATAGATCGGCGATAGACGTAAAAACAACCGAAATGAACTACAAGTGTTTAGTGAGGTGGTATATGACACCAGAGAGGGCTAGTAAATTCCAAAAAGAGTCATCGGCAGAATGTTGGAGGGGATGTGGGGAAATAGGCTCAATGGCACACATATGGTGGAAATGCCCTAAGATTCAAGAATACTGGGAGAATGTTCTGGGTATGATTAAAAAAATTACGGGAAAGGAGGTGAAAAAAGATCCATGGTTGGTGCTCTTCCACGGCATTAAGGATAGTGAGAAACAATATAAAGCGTCATTGGTGCCTCACCTAATCAATGCAGCAAAAAAACTAATACCCAAAAATTGGAGAGAAAAAGAACCCCCACAGATATGGGAGTGGATTAATGCCGTGGAGGAAACCTATACCATGGAGAGGTTCTATGGTAGCAAGGAGGGAGGTGGTGAAGGAAGGAAAGATAACTGGAAGAGTTGGAGAGACTTTAAAAAAACATGGAGTTACGCTGAGAAAGTGAGGTATCAGTAGAGTTACATTCGGTTAGAGTATCTACATCAGAGAATAAGGGGGAGGGGGGAGGAGGGGAGATGAAACAACGTTAGGGAGAAGAACGATCGAGATGTTAATAATAAAGGATGTTTTCTTGTTTTCTTCTCTCGAAGTAAGGGTGGATAGAGGGAAAGAAGGGAGGGGTTTATATTGAGATGAGAAGATTGTTACATTATGAGAGAATCATGTTGCCACTACCCCTTCTATGTCTATTTCAAATCTTATCGAGTGATGTGAATTCTAGCCACAGTGATGTGAAGGAAACAAGAGACGTACATGAATGGAAAATTTGATGGTTGTCTCACTACTTAAAGTAAACTGAGTGGCAAAAAAGAAAAAAAAGAAAAAAAAAAAAAAAAAAAAAAAAAAGAAAGGGAAGTAGTTTAGAGATGTTGCGGAGGTTGAGGCGGCAAGCTTTGGAAAGTAACTGGATGTGGGGCCAGAGGGAGAGTTCAGAGTCCAGGATAACACCTAGCACGCTGACATTTGGGGATGGGTGGATGGTTGTGCCATTGCTCTTGACAGATAAGTCAGGGGAAGAGGCACGTGGGGGAGGAAATATTATAAGTTCAGTTTTGGACAAGTTGAGTTTGAGGAAGTGGTGTGTCATCAATAGAGATAGTAATGCGTGAGGAGACTGATGGAGTGAGTTGAGGGGTGGAGAGATAGTTTTGTGTGTCATCAGCGTAGAAATGATATTGAAAGACGTGAGAGGCTATCAACTGACCCAGGGAAGAGGTGTAGATTGAAAATAAATGAGGTCCAAGAACAAAACCTTGGGGGACCCCGACAGAGAAGGGAAGAGGAGTGGAGGAAGTAGAATTGTAAGTGACACTGAAGGTGTGTTGGGATAGGTAAGATGAGAGCCACTGAAGAGCACAGTCACGGAGACGGTAAAGTTTTTTTAGAAGGAGGGGGTGGTCAATCGTGTCAAAGGCAGCTGAAAGGTCCAGAAGTAGGAGTACAGAATAGTGTCCGTTGGTTTTTGCAGTTAGTAGATGTCATGTTACTTGGAGAACAGATTGGGTGACACATCCCACACTTTCCCAGCACTTCCTCTCTGTTGGTCACTGATCCCGGCACCACCTCTTCGGGTCCTGCCAGCCCACCTGGCTGCAGCTGCCCCTCTCAATATCCCTCCAGGCTATATCCTCACAGTCCTTCAGACTAACAATCACAAGTCCACCTGGCTGACTCTCAGGAGATTTCACAGATGTGCTGACCTGCTCCTATTGTTTTCTCTCCTTGCTCCCGTTCCTCCAGGAAGGGTTTCCTCCATGTATTGTAGGGGGAATCTTCCAACAACCCAGCCCCCGGCCTGAAGTCACCCCACCCCCACCCCCACCCCCAGACTAGGGGGGTAACCTCAAGGGCCACCAACAGCCTCCTCAGCACTCCATCTTCATCTACCACCAACTCCACTTTCTAACCTTGCTCATGTCTATTTATGAGGTAGGCTTTGCCCTCCTGCTGGCACAAAGCTGGGGTCTCATAAATATGCATTGCAGCCCCTCCTTACTCCCATCCTCTAGCTCTGGAATTTTCTACCAACTTCCAGACCAGGGGGAAGCGCCAGGGAGAGCTGCAAGATGAGTCACCCAGCCCCGAGTCACTAAATCCTGACCCAGATTCACACCCAGGCCTGGCCTCCAGCCAAGCCAAATTTTCCTCCACTAACAACTAAACCTATTTACACTTAGCACAGTCGCTAGAGGGTGCTACATAGGAAATGCCAAAAGATACTTAACTCCATTTAGTAGCCAAATGCAGTATTTTGCATTTGCACAGAGCGAGTGTACATGCGTTTTCACTGGACAGATTGCTAAGCAAGATTTTTATGTACTGTATACATCCCTTGAAATTGTACACACATTCCTAAAGTATATCTGCCATCATACACCCACCAAGAAATCTATTAGGAACACCTACACACCTGCTTAATCATGCAATTATCCAATCAGCCAATCTTCGCAACCCTGGGGTGTGAACTGGCCCTAGTGAACAAGGCTTTTGCCTTGTTTTGTATTGGGACTGCACTGGACAAGGCTGCCTGGCACAGTCCCAATACACGTGATGTGAATGAGCCCTAAGATCATACAGATACAGGTCTGGGGTTTCAGGTATTCTTGATGTAGCACACTCCTAGATAGGCTGCTAGGATGTTAGGTAAATTTAGTTCTCGGTGGCTCCTTTGCAATCACTGGAGCAGCTATAGATGTTTTGGGGCTTTTCTGGATCTCACAAGTTGCAGGTTTGATTTCTAGATCATAGGAGGAGTAAGGCAAATGGGCAACCTGAATAATTATTGTGCTTCGGCCATTTCCTGGGGAGGTGTGCCTAGTAGGTGGCTGGAGAGGCATATAAATAGTTTGAGCTTAGGAACAGCAGGGTCTTCCTGTTGGATGGATTCCACCCCTCTGAATGGGGTTGGCAAAGACAATTACAGGCCTCCTCCTCAGACTGTCCAGAACACTGTGTGCACTACAGGCCTCCTCAGACGGTCCAGAGCACTCACTGTGCATTACAGGTCTCCTCAGCCGGTCCAGAGCCTATAGTTTGTTCAAACCTTAATTCCATGAATAATAACCTGATATTAGATTTTTTTTTACTGAGTTTGGAAATTCTAGAGAAATGCTTAAATAATGCATTACAATTTACCTAAACCCATTAGATTTTAGTCGACAAAATGTACTAGAGATTTTAGCTGACTAAAATGTTGGATATTTTAGTTGACTAAAATGTACTGCAGATTTTAGTCGACTAACTACGACTGAAACAATTGCAGAGAACTAAAATGTGATTTAAACTAAAATGGCATTTTAGCCAAAAGACTAAAATGCTAAAACTAAATAGAAATTTGACACCAAAGTTAACACTGGTGTATACATCAGTTAGTTTCATGTAATCGAAATATGGCCAGATGCTAAAAAACAGATATGTCTATCAACTGCCACACAGAGGTTCATAATGTGCTAGACCCTTTTGAATTGGGACACAAACATGTTGTAAAGTACGTACTCCAGTAAAAATACTGCAACTATGAAACTGCGCTGCGAAAGGCTAACCTACTGTGAAGCTGCTAGGTAAATTTAGTTTTGCTCCCCTGTAATCAGTGAAGCAGGGGTTGATTATCTAGGGCTGCTCAGTGTTTCACAGGCTGCTAATCTATTACTTCCCCCTGTCCCCTAGAGGGTTCTAGAAGTATAGTGTTAGGGCAGAATCAGCACCATGAATATTTTTTGGGACTCCAGACAATCCCCGGGGAGGTGTTGGGTCTGGTCAAGTTGGGTCTGGAGAGAGCCAGGAGGAAGTTGGTCAGAAAAGGTCCAGCTGTCCTAGAGTGGTGTGAGTCTTCCTCATTAGAAAGAGCCTGGTGGATATCGGTAGGAGGCAAACAAGGATCCTGTGGCTGAATGAGTAGATGACCCCAGTGCTGAAGGAAAGTGACTTTGTGTAGTTTTTAACTCTGGAAGGACTACAGGTAATAGCAGTAGAGATCCATATATTCAGCAGTTTGTGTAGTGCAGCCAGCGGTTCTGTACAGTGTATCCAGAAACTGAGCCGTCCTTAAGTTATCCAGTTCTACAGTTTTGGGGTATCCCATGCTCTCTCTCCCTATCTTAGTTCATTGTTGCCAATAAAAATCACCTAGACTATTTTCTGAGCCAGTGGAAGAATGAGGAAAACGCTGTGTGCCTGGCTGTGTGTGCTCTAAGTTGGGAAATAGAACTGTATTCGCCAGCATCTTCTATAGGGGGTGCATTACATGCACATCGAAGGATACCGCAGGCTAACTCAGCAGATGTATCATACAATTCAGCACAGGTCTGGGAATGTCATGACAGGCTGAACCCCTGTTTCAAATGATATTTTATTCTTTTCTCACCTGTGAACATAACACTGTTAAAACTCCACAATTCTCTTACACTTGACGGTAACAGAAACTGCTCCAGTTTTACAGCAATATCTGACACAATGATCTCTGATATGCCCATTTATGTGACAGCAACCCAATCTGCAATGGCAACCAACCTAACTGTCTGGCTCTCACCCCTCATTATCATTCATATCAAATTGGCATCTATGCACACTTTATCCACAGTGTAGAAATTGTCATGAGGGTAAAGGATAAATCTACAACTCCGCATGTGTATACTACTCCAAAATATGCACCATGGAAAGCAAGACTCTGGCTTTTCAACTGCATCATTTTAAAAAATTGTAAAGAGACAGTTAACTTTTTGATAAAGGCTTTGGATTTTGTTTTCCCTGTTTTGTCTGTTTCTCTGATTGTTATACCATATGCTGGAGAAGAAGGCAGCACAGTGGCTAAGTAGTTAAGACTTCTGCCTAGCAGCTCTAAGGTTGTCGGTTTAAATCCCAACCACGGCACTACATTTTCGGACGACAAAAAATGAAGATGCATGCTATAAAATTTTTAATGTACGTGAACACAATGACCGATTTTCAATTAATTAGCACAGTTTTCGTCCAGGAAAAAATCGTAAAAGCAAGACTACGCATGCTCAGAAAGAAAAGAATACATTACAAAACAATTCACAATCTACACATTTCATCACTTCCGAAGTTGTGTTCTGTCATACGAGAATTTTTGTACGTTAAGCAACCTCTTTACTTTCGATATGAGCCTAGCATGCAACAAAAAAATGGATGATTAGTCGTCCAATGGGCGTAGCATTGGGGGTTGCAGGGGTCCCAATTGCAACCCCACCCATGCTTTAGGGGGACCCGTGCAGCCTCCCTCTTACAATAGATGTTATACCTGTGTTATGTCCACAGCGGCACACACTGTCACATCGGGGGACTCATGAGGAGCTCAGCTGTCACAGGCAAGATAAGGAGAAGCACATCACGACAGGCAGAGATCCACCCCCTCCCCCAGGAGCCTACCAGGCACTCTCATTGAGGTTGACTTGCAATGGGGGGTTATGACAGTAATCTCTATCAGTCTAATGTAACATGTACCCAAACTCTCACTATTTCCTGCAGTGTGTCTATCATCCCGATTGAACATCTCTGGAGAGATCTGAAAATGGCTGTGCACTGACACTCCCCATCCAACCTGATGGAGCTTGAGAGGTCTTGCAAAGAAGAATGGGAGAAACTGCCCAAAAGTAGGTGTGCCAAGCTTGTAGCATCATACTCAAATTGTAATTGGTGCCAAAGGTGCTTCAACAAAGTATTGAGCAAAGGCTGTAAATAATAATGTACATGGGATTATTTTTGTTTTTTTATTTTTAATAAATTTGCAAAGATTTCAAACAAACTTCTTTTGCGTCATTATGGGGTATAGTTTGTAGAAGTTTGAGGAAAATAATGAATTGAATCCATTTTGAAATAAAGCTGTAACATAACAAAATGTTATGACATAGATCTAGGCCTTCTCCTAGTACAAGCACCTCCCCCATAGTAAGAAAACACCAGCTAGGCACACTTAACCCTTTGATCACCCCTGATGTTAACCCCTTCCCAGACAGTGTCATTAGTACAGTGACAGCGCAGACTTTTAGCACTGATCACTGTATTAGTGTCATTGGTTCCCAGAAAAGTGTCCCATTTGTCCGCCGCAATATCGCAGTCCCGCTATAAGTCGCTGATCGGCGCCATTACTAGTATAAAAATTCAAAATAAATAAAAATATCCCATAGTTTGTAGACACTTTGACTTTTGTGCAAACCAATCAATACATGATTATTGGGATTTTTTTTTTACCAAAAACATGTACTGTAGCAGAATACATATTAATCTAAATAGAGGAAGAAATTTGTATTTTGACATTTTTTTATTGGGTGTTTTATAGCAGAAAGTAAAATATATTGTTTTTTTTTTCTAAATTGTTTATAGCGCAACAAATAAAAATCGCAGAGGTGATCAAATACCACCAAAAGAAAGCTCTATTTGTAGGAAAAACAAAACAAAACATAAATGTTATTTGGGTACAGCGTCGCACGACCGCACACTTGTCAGTTAAAGTAACGCAGTACTGCATTGCAAAAAGTGGCCTGGTCATGAAGGGGAGTAAATCTTCCGGAGGGCAAGTGGTTAAATAGGCAGATACCCATTCTGTGTATTTTACCGGCGATCAGAGGTTACTGGAGAATATAGAGTGCCCGGCACCCGCAGATCAGCTTCTGCTGTGAATTTTCACTGTGGCCCGCCAGCAGTATGCGCGCCCCCTGCAGACGGAAGTCCATAATATATATATATATATATATATATACACACACGGCCTGTAGCAGGAAAACTTCTATAGGGTGGTCACTAAGTGGTTAAAGGATAAATAACCTTTCGTAACATGTTAGACCTATATTCATGGTGTAACATGTTACAGATGCAGCAGCCCCAGCACCCCTCCCATCCGCTGTTGTGACAGCAAACAAAAATCCTGAAAGAAGACGTTCACTTTTGTCAATATGTAACATGTTCCCACTGTTGCAGCCCTTGCCCAACCCGCTGCCTCTAGTGACAGCAATTCCGGGGATCTTCTCCCCTCACCCACTGTCAGTTGAAGAAAAAATAAAACCCCACACAGCCGTGCAGGGCTCCGCCCACCCACCGAGTCATTCATTAACAGAGTTCTGTAAATGAATGAACTACAAGGTCTGGCAGCCTTTGCGGCTGTCGGCTTGTAGTTCTCATTGAGCTACAGTACCAGGACGCTGTTGAGTACTGTGGTAGTTCATTGTTTCTTTCTACTACCAGTCTGCAGGAGTACTCGCGGGTGCAATGCTTTGCAGGCTCCTAGTATAAATTAGGGAGGGTCATAACCCATCAGTTTATTTTTTGCTGAGATCTCCCTTTACTTTCTGTCCCATAACCAAATCCGTGAATGAGAGGAAATCCCCGCCAATTAAGGGAAGCCCCTGGGGCCCCCAACGTCACCACAACTAGTGTCCCCATTGGAAGATTTCCCCTCTTACCTTCATGGGGACAACCTACTATTTGGGATGTTTTTTACTTTCACTTACAATGATAATGGTAAATAGGACAAATAGAGAGGGTGACTCTCCCTTCTGGAGGCACAGACTGCAATAAAAACTGACAGGGGTTCTAATCCCGTTCCACTCTATCCAAAACTGCCTTTAGTTGTACTTTAAGTCTCCATCTGGCACCTTATAGGTCCTCTAATACAGCTTCTGTGGAACAGGGGTATGGTTACCCAATGAGTAACTGCTTGGCTTTGGCAGACTAAGATGTTTCTATGAGTCCAGCTTAATCCACATGTAGTGGAGCATAGGAGCTGTTACGTTTCACAGAAACATACAACAAGAAGCCACAGTCCCAGATATAAGTGGTTAGCACTTCTGCCTATCAGCATTGGTGTTGTCGGTGCGATTCCTAACCACAGTGCTACCTGCCTGGAGTTTGCATGTTCTCCATGTGCCTGCGTGGATTTCCTCCGGGTATTCGGGTTTCCTCTCACACTCCAAAGACATGCTGGGAGGTTAATTGACTCCTGTCTAAATTGGCCCTACTATGTGTATGAATGTAAGTTAGGGACCTTAGATTGAAAGCTCCTTGGGGGCAGGGACTGGTGTGACTTTACAATATACAGGATGGTAAGCACTATGTAAGTAGATGGAGAACCTGTAATAAATAAATATCATAAAGCTACAATTAATAAGGATTTTGTGACTGAGCACAGCTGCAATGTCTCCTGTACTGACTGAGCAGTCCAGGGATTCATTATCACATGGCCTACCTGTTGGATTGGCTCTGCAGACTCCTGTTCTCCATTGCCGATACCTGCAGTTGGTGGCGGGGGTCCTCTGTGCTTGTACGGCCCTCTGTGGAGCTAAAGAACAGATACACCATATACACAGCGAGAACCTTTAGCTCCATAGCCACAGTGAGCAGAAATTGTGTGCCGGAGACAAGAAATCCCCATAACCCAGAAATTGTGAGGAGCCACCTCTAAGAAAATGTGCCCCCCTCTCCCTGACAAACAAGTAGCAAACTCAGCCATTTTCCTTCCGTCTTCTGCAGCTTTGGGAAGCTTTGTGGTTTCCCCGGACTCATCTGTAGAAGGTCCAGTATTTATTGTTTAGAGCCATAGACATTCTCTGTCTGCTCACATTCACACCACATTTTACAGCTATTCATACTCAGAAGTAAAAGAGATAAAGAACTTTCCTAAAACATTTCCATCCAAAGAAAACATGCGCACGTTAAACATAGTTACATAGTTGGTAAGGTTGAAAAAAGACACAAGTCCATCAAGTCCAACCTGAGTGTGTGTGTGCTTTTATGTCAATATTACATTGTATATCCATGTATCTTATGGTCGTTTAGGTGCCTATCTAATAGTTTTGTTTTTTTAATTATCTATGCTCCCTGCTGAAACCACTGTTTGTGGAAGAGAATCCCACATCCTTGCCGCTCCCTCAGTAAAGAACCCTCTACGCAGTTTACGGTTAAATCGTTTTTCTTCTCATTTTAGTGCATGGCTGAGTGTCTTATTAAATTCACTTTAAATTCACCAGTACGGTATTTGTACATTGAAATCATATACCCTCTCAAGCATCTCTTCTCCAGAGAGAATAAGTTCAGTGCTTGTAATCTTTCCTCATAACTAATATCCTCCAGACCCTTTATTAGCTTTGTTGCCCTTCTCTGGACTCTCTCCATTTCCAGTACATCCTTTCTGAGGACTGGTGCCCAGAACTGGACAGCATACTCTAGGTGCGGCCGGACCAGAGTCTTGTAGATCGGGAGAATTATTGTTTTATCTCTGGAGTTGATCCCCTTTTTAATGCATGCCAATATTCTGTTTGCTTTGCTTGCAGCATTGCATGCCATTGCTGAGCCTATCATCTACTAGGACCCCCAGGTCCTTTTCCATCCTAGATTCCCCCAGAGGTTCTCCCCCCAGTGTATAGATTGCATTCATATTTTTGCCACCTAAATGCATTATTTTTCATTTTTCTACATTAAACCTCATTTGCCATGTAGTTGCCCACCCCATTAATTTGTTCAGATCTTCTTGCAAGGTTTGCACATACTGCAGAGAAGTTATTGCCCTGCTTAGCTTGTATTGTCCGTAAATACAGAGATTGAACTGTTTATGCCATCCTTCAGGTCATTTATGAACAAGTTAAATAGGATTGGTCCCAGGACAGAACCCTGGGGGGCCCCACTTTCCACCCTTATGGAATGTTGGAGAGCAGAAATCGGCAAATAGCACATTTGCATAAATGTAAAAAAAATGTCCAACCGTGAAAGGGTTAACATGACCCTCAAAATGACTGAGCGTTCACCCCCCCGGCAGTGGCAGTTGCTCAGGTCTACAGACACTACACCCCTCCCCTCATAGCCCCATGTGTAATATGCTGCACCCTCTTTTAGACCGAGTCCTCCCCATCCCCCACACACCAGCTAAAGGATAAAATAGAACTAAAGACACATTTTTTTCCATTAACAATAGAATAAGGGAGGGCTATAACCCCTGGCAGGTTTTCTTTTCCATCGGTGTCCCCATTGGGGGATTTCTCATAGCCAAAAAGAAGTGAGAAGTGACATAATCCCTGGGTGTCACCAGAACTAGTGTCCCCATTGGAAGATTTCCCCTCTAATTCATGTTCTGGTGACAACCCAAAATCTGGAACTTTCTTTCACTTTTGGTGGTAATGGTAAACATGAAAAACAGAGAGGGTGACTCTCCCTAAAGGGGGCGAAGACAGCAATAAAAACCTAACAGGTGTTCTAATCCCTCTCCACTCCATCGTACACTAACAATAAGAACATCTTCCTTTATTTATAATTGAACATATGGGTGAGAAATGGAAACAAATGATTTGTGTGTGTAGGAGGGGGGGTTACTTGGCTTGACAGTTTAAGGGTTGAAACAAACAATATCGTTTGGTAGTGAAAGGGTTTAATCTCATTCAAAATAACCGTCACTTCAAGAAAAACATATTATTACAGGAGCTGTATCCCTATTACATCTGTATACTGAGCCTACAGGCTGAATTCACAAAGCTCACAAACAAGGACGAGGCTCCTTTAAGAAAAATTGGCAGTTATTTTTTTGCCGAGTCATCATGAGTTGTTGTTTTTAAATATCATGATGACTCAGCAAAAAAAACTGACAATTTTTCTTAAAGGAGCCTCGTCCTTGTTTGTGAGCTTTGTGATGGGACTGTGATAGTACGGCGGGCAATCTGATACTAGCTGAGACTGGTATGGGGGCTATTCTAACTGACACTGTCAATAGTGACACTAATACAGTGATCAGTGCTAATACTATACACTGTCACTGTACTAATGACACTAAATTAGGTGGTGGGGGAGGAGGGAACAGAGGAAGACAAGGAACACGAGATTATCTACGAGTCAAGCCATCATCACTGGAGTGTCCTCTTAAGTCATCACTCTATGGAAGGATTTTCATTAGCATCTGACTCCAAGAGAGCATTATCACCAGTACTCTTCACAAACAGAAGTGCCACAGTGTTTTTTTGCAGGCATGTATTGGACCAGCCATGAGGGGAGGTTGAAGGCTGGTAGTCTTTGCTGCAGGCATGCGTTGGACCAGATATGAGGGGAGGTCGGAGGATGTTAGACTATTCTACAAGCATGCATTAGACAGGCTATAAGGGGAGGTTGGAGGCCATTATTATTTTCTGCAGACATGCCTTAGTCGGACGCCGGTAGTCATTTTTGCAGGCGTGTGATGGACTGGCTATGAGGGGAGGTTGGAGGCCGGTATTCTTTTTTGCAGGCGTGCGGTGGACCAGCTATGAGAGGAGGTTGGAGGCTGGTAGTCTTTGCTACAGGCAGTCATGCATTGGACCAGATATTTGGGGAGGTCGGAGGCTGGTAGACTTTGCTGCAGGATTGTGTTGGACCAGCTATGAGGGGAGATCAGAGTCCATTTTTATTTTCTGCAGACATGCCTTGGATCAGCTATTAGGGAAGGTCGGAGGCCAGTAGTCATTTTTGCAGGTGTGCGTTGGACCGGCTATGAGGGGAGGTCGGAGGCCAGTAGTCTTTTTTGCAGGTGTGCGTTGGACCGGCTATGAGGGGAGGTTGGAGGCCAGTAGTCTTTTCTGCATGTGTGCGTTGGACCGGTTATGAGGGGAGGATGGAGGCCGGTAGTCTTTTGTTCATGTGTGCATTGGACCGGCTATGAGGGGAAGTTGGAGTCCGGTAGTCTTTTCTGCAGGTGTGCATTGGACAGGCTATGAGGGGAGGTCGGATGCCGGTAGTCTTTTCTGCAGGTGTGCGTTGGACCGGCTATAAGGGGGGTTGGAGGCCGGTAGTCTTTTTTGCAGGTGTGTTGGGCAGGCTGTGAGGAGGGGTTGGAGGCCGGTAGTATTTTTTGCAGGTGTGCGTTGGACCGGCTATGAGGGGAGGTTGGGGGCCAGTAGTCTTTTGTGCAGGTGTGTTTGGACCGGCTCTGAGGGGAGGTCAGAGGCCGGTAGTCTTTTTTGCAGGTGTGCGTTGGACCGGCAGTGTGGAGAGGTTGGAGGCCGGTAGTCTTTTCTGCAGGTGTGTGTTGAACTGGCTGTGAGGGGAGGTTGAAGGCCGGTAGTCTTTTTTGCATCATTCTACGAAGTACCAAATCACATTGCAATGAATGTTAACACATGTTACATGCATTAGTCTGTTGCAGTACCATCCATTGTCAATGGTACCTCATCACATTGACCGAACACACTTCCAACGCATGTGTTGCAGCGCACCAAAGTGCACATCAATGAACTGCCATGCAGTTAGAAGGATTTGCGCATATCTGATTTTTCTTCTGGCTGTTTTGAACACAACGCAGTGAAATGGCCAGCTGTAACATCATATATTATTCTTGTCTGGCTTCTGTTTAGCTATTCTATCTCTACTACACAATCAATTACGTTTGTTTGCTCCTGACAGACTTAACTGCCCTCTATAGTCCCACCACAGGTTCACTTTAACCCCTGACCTTAAAGTCAAACTGAACTTCTATTTTAAATCGGCTCAATACAAACCAGATGCATAAAAACAAACGGTGTGTAAAGCCAGTCAGGGTGTTAATAAAAATGAATAGAAAAGCCTGTGCTCTGACAGCAAGCGGCAGGAAAGATCCATTGCTGTCTGTGGGGAAGCAGCCATCTCTCTGCAGAGGTCCAACTAGCTTGCTGACGGGTCAGAACTAGAGCTACGCAATCAACAGAGAGCATGAGTTTTATTGATTGCAGTGCTATAGGTCAGCCTCAGCAAGGGGTGTTTCAGATCTCTGCAGAGAGATTATTGCTTCTACACAGAGAGCAAGGGCCCCACTCTGCAGCTCCTAGCAAGCAGTGGCTGTTTTTTAATCTGCAGTACATTGAATGTCTTTTTGTCATGATGCACCTAGAACATACAATATTTAGCTGATGTAAATTAAAGGTTCATTTTGGGCTCTAATGGAGCAGCAGGAGAGTGAAAGGAAGGTGAGTATGTGCACCTGAAGAGGATGGCAGTAAAAAATATAATATATTAGTTTACCAGTTATTAGATGTGGTGGCTGCATTCATTTTCTTTTTTCCTTTGTATTCATCTGATGACCCCACCAGTAAGATAATCCCTGATGTGGGGTGACAAAGCTCATTCACCATACTGTATGTATGGAAGAGCATCATAGTCAACCCTAGGCAAAAAGTGTGTTAGGACTATAGGGCACCCCCTCCCGATCTTCCTAAGATAAGAGAGGCAGGTGTTCTGTAGTCCACAGAGGAGTACTCAGCAGGGCTGAGAATACTGCTTGAGGTTTTTAGTGCAGCAGAGGCATAGAGCACGGGAACTTACACTAGGGTTGCCACCTTTTCTTCAAGCCAAACCTGAACACTTTAGCAGCACACGGCGATTCTTTTATATACAAAACAGATGAAAAACAAAATGTAGTACAAATAGATGTAAAAACTTTTTTAAAAATTGCGCTGCACCAAACCGCATGGTATTTTGTTACCATACATTTTTCCGCATGTGGATGAGCACAAAAGCAAGGTGTTTGGTTGTGCCATTAAGACTTAATGATACCACTGCACACCTGCAAAAGGGCTGTGTGTTTTTGTGCATTGCAGGAATTCTCACAATTGTGCACACATTCCTGCAATGAAAAAATGTCCATTTAGGGCAGGGGTAAGAAATTAAAATTCAAGGATGTCCGGTTGCTTTTCTTTGTTTGAAGATTTTCTTCTAGCTGAGGTTGCTTTCTAATATAAAATAAAAGTAGTCCAATCACATCCATATTTCAAGTAAAATAAAATAAAACCACCTTACATAAGGTGTCCCCCCTTACATCAGAAATCCTCATCAGAGTCCAACCTTACATCAGATATCCTCATCAGAGTCCTTCCTTACATCAGATATCCTCATCAGAGTCCCTCCTTACATCAGATATCCTCATCAGAGTCCCTTCTTACATCAGATATCCTCATCAGAGTCCCCCCTTACATCAGATATCCTCATAAGAGTCCCCCCTTACATCAGGTGTCCTCATCAGAGTCCCCCCTTACATCAGGTGTCCTCATCAGAGTCCCCCCTACATCAGGTGTCCTCATCAGAGTCCCCCCCTACATCAGGTGTCCTCATCAGAGTCCCTCCCTACATCAGGTGTCCTCATCAGAGTCCCCCTTATATCAGGTGTCCTCATCAGAGTCCCCCCTTACATCTGATCTCCCCTTCAGAGTCCCCCTTAAATCAGGTGTCTGAATCAGAGTTCCCCTTACATCTGGTGACCCCATTTGAGTCCCCCTAACATCAGGTGTCCCCATCAGTGTTTCCCCTTACATCTGGTGTCCCCATCAGCGTTTCCCCTTACATCTGGTGTCCCCATAAGAGTCCCCACAAACATCAGGTGTCCTAATCAGAGTCCCTCTTACATCTGATGTCCCCATCAGAGTCCCCCCTTACATCTGGTGTCCCTATTAGAGTCCCTCTTACATCTGGTGCCCCCCATTGGAATCCGCCCTTACATCTGGTACCCCCATCAGAGTCCCCCTATACATCTTGTGCCCCCATCAAAGTCCCCCCTTACATCAGGTGCCCGCATCAGAGTCACTCCACACATCACAGTCCCCCATCAGAGTCCCTCCACACATCACAGTCCCCCATCAGAGTCACTCCACACATCACAGTCCCCCATCAGAGTCACTCCACACATCACAGTCCCCCATCATAGTCACTCCACACATCACGGTCCCCCATCAGAGTCACTCCACACATCACAGTCCCCCATCAGAGTCCCTCCACACATCACAATCCCCCTGGACTGGTTCCTGACTTCATCACGCCCATAGACCTGCTCTGAACATGAGGACATCAGGAACAGTTCATCGCTGGCTCCTGGGGGATCGCCGCTGAAGCAGAGGATCCAACAGCAAACGGCTTTCTGGTCACCTTTGGACAAAATAAGCAGAGCCTCACTGCATGGGAAAACTTTTTTTTGCCTGGAGTTGAGCATTAACCACTTCAGCCCTGGAAGGATTTACCCCCTTCCTGACTGGAGCACAAATAGAGCTTTCTTTTGGTGGTATTTGATCACCTCTGCGGTTTTTATTTTTTGCGCTATAAACAAAAAAAGACAATTTTGAAAAAAAAGCAATTTTTTTTACTTTTTGCTATAATAAATACCCCCCCCCCCCCAAAAAAAAAACACATTTCTTCCACAGTTTAGGCCGATATGTATTCTTCTACATATTTTTGTTAAAAAAAAAAAAAAATCACAATAAGTGTATATTGATTGGTTTGTGCAAAAGTTCTAGCATGTACAAAAATAGGGGATAGATTTATGGCATTTTTATTATTTTCTTAAATTTTTTTACTTGTAATGGCAGCGATCTGCGATTTTTATCGGGACTGCGACATTATGGCGGACACATCGGACACTATTTTGGGACCATTGTCATTTATACAGCGATCAGAGCTACAAATAGCCACTGATTACTGTATAAATGACACTGGCAGGGAAGGGGTTAAACACTAGGGGGCGATCAAGGGGTTAACTGTGTCCTAGGGAGTGATTCTAACTGTGGGGGGGATGGCCTCACTACAACATGACAGAGATCACTGCTCCCGATGAGCAGTAGATCCCTGTCATGTTGCTAGGCAGAATAGGGAAAGGCCTTGTTTACATAGGCATCTCCCCGTTCTGTCTCTCCTTGCCGCAATCGCGGGCCGCCAGCAAACATCGAGTTTGCGGGAACCGCGGGCACGCTCCCGCGGCGCGCGCCCGATAGGCGGCAAATTCAAAGGGACGTACAGGTACACCCATTTGCCTGCCTGTGCCATTCTGCTGATGTATATGTGTGTGCGGCGGTCGGGAAGTGGTTAAAGAGACAGAACAAAATAGAAACCACAGAAAATAGGACTTTTTAGGCACCGTATTGAACACACAAAATCATATGTACAGTATATGTAAATATTGTCTTTTATTAGAAAATGGATTAAAAACAAATTAAAACCATTACATAATATAAACCCAAACTAGTGTGTGAGGTAGGGAGCCTCCAAAGTATTGACACTGGCACATACGGAATGATAAAAAATATAAAAAATATAGAAATATTCAGCGCTGACACATAACAAACTGAATAAATAAATATGAATTGCAAGCTGGCACTCAAGGTCAACTCAAATAAAACCTCCAATAAATTATACAAAAGAAAACAATGCAGCGCAATAAAATGTCCAAAATAATATTAAATGCAATAAATAAATAAAGAAGTCCAGGTAAGTGCATGTGCGGACAGCACAAATCAGAAAAAACGGTGCAGTGAGGAGTAAAACCGCTGTATCCAGTGAGAGTGATCCCTCCACCACAGGTAAAGCTGGCCTCTTCCCTCATGGATTCGACCTGAGACAGGACACAAAGCAGTAAGCAAAAATCAAATCAGCAAGAGAGATGCCCTCTGGATAACGTCTTCACATCCATAGTATGGTAAACTTAGGATGCTCCAAAAACATATAAAGACAGAAGGAGACAAATACAATCACCAAGGACAAATATATATCGAGGGGCTATCTCTGTTGAGGGGTGCGTCGCCTCACACTAGGCGGACAGTGCTGTGCTCAACATGTTTCGCGTTGACAAATAACGCTTCTTCTGGAGCGTAAAGGGTTAATTACAGCGTTAAACCCTGTTCAAGAGAAAACAGAGTTCAAAACATAACATTTTCAACACATATATTAACATACTATATACTCAAAAGTAAACCTAAAGTACTTACAAGAAAAATGCGTGGACCACAAAAGTGCGAGAAACAGAGCCAGTGGCAGGCATGACCCCCCCCCCCCCCATATGATGACAAGCAGAAATAGGGATACACCTATGTAAGTAGCATATAAGGTACGGTGTTACTACACAAACACAAACAACCCTGTCTCTCAGAGTATACTGCATAGTAGAATCAATGGTTATGCAAACAAAGAGTTATTGTATATAGATATCTGGGGTTTATTGGGGGGTAGCAACTTCATCTCCCCATAATACAAAGTGTAATGGGGCGTACACACGGTCGGACTTTTCGGCTACAAAAGTCCAACAGCCCGTCCGATAAACTTTCGACTGACTTTTGGCGGACTTGCGGCGGACTTTCTAACGAACAAACTTGCCTACATACGATCACACAAAAGTCCAACGGATTCGTACGCAATGACGTACACCGGACTAAAATAAGGAAGTTGATAGCCAGTAGCCAATAGCTGCCCTAGCGTGGGTTATTGTCCGTCGGACTAGCATACAGACGAGCGGATTTCTGGGTCCGGCGGAGTTACGACGTAAAAGATTTGAAGCAAGTTCCAAATCTAAAGTCCGTCAGATTTGCGACTTGAAAAGTCCACTAAAAGTCCGGGGAAGCCCACACACGATCGGATTTTCTGCCGGATGTGGTCCATCGGACTTTTGTAGCCAAAAAGTCCGACCATGTGTACCCCCCATAACAATGGAATTGTCCAAGGAAAAAGCATCAGCTTTATTTATCCCTGATCGTGTGCAGCCTCAATCTCCCATGCAGTATGCTTCCTAATATAATTAGGGCAGATCCACCAAGGTAGCCTTGCCCTAGGGCCTCCTAGAGTGCATAGACATAAGATATGCAGACATGTGTTATGGATTTTAAGGGAACCCCCCCCCCAAGGGAAAAGGTAAAAACACACTGGGTTGCATAGATAAAAGCAAATTAAAGAGAAACAGTATGCAAAAATATGACAAATAATTCTTACCGGCCTGGCAGATGGTGACTCCTATCTCTCTTGCAGAACTATGCAGGTTCAAGCATCTTCAGCATCCAACACAATTCTGGGTGTGGCAGATGCATCCAAAGCTGTAAACTGTGGTTTCAACCATCGAGTACGTCACTACTGTGTTCTCCAGGTCATCTTGGTGGAATTTATATTGTTCTTGTCTACCTTAATGAATTCCTCTGAATCCTTGCTATGGGTTACTTCATTGACCCATATGTCTAGTCTATTTTTTTTTTCCGATAGAGTAGGGAATGTTTTTAAAATGAGTGCTGCGGGTGGTTTGCTCTCGCTTTTTGTCCTGGAGACAAAACAGGAAGCAAAAGTTCATCTCCCCATGGTGAGGTAAAAATTCCCTCCTAACCACTCTTCACCAAAAGAGGTCCCCCTAATGCAAAATATCCCCTCACCTCCAGTTTCAGCTGTAGGATTTTGGATAACTCACTCGCGTACACACGGTCGGACTTTTCGTCTACAAAAGTCCGACGGACTAAAGCTGGCTGACAATCCGATCGTGTGTGGGCTTCCCCAGACTTTCATCTGCCTTTTTCAGCCGCAAATCTGACGGACTTTAGATTTGAAACATGCTTCAAATCTTTACGTCGTAACTACACCGGACCCAGAAATCCGCTCGTCTCTGTGCTAGTCTGACGGGCAAAAACCCACGCTAGAGCAGCTATTGGCTACCGGCTATCAATTTCCTTATTTTAGTCCAGTGTACGTCATCACGTACGAATCCATCGGACTTTTGTGTGATCGTATGTAGGCAAGTCCGTTCGTAAGAAAGTCTACCGCAAGTCCGCCAAAAGTCCGCCAAAAGTCTGTCGAAAGTCTGTCGGACAGGCTGTCAGACTTTTGTAGACGAAAAGTCCGACCGTGTGTACGCGGCATAAGTCTCTTTTGGCAATGGTCACCAGGGAAAACAGAGATCGTATATCTTCCCAGGGGGGACACAGACAGCAGTAAAAACCTGAAAGTGGTTATACCACTTCCAAACTCCCACCCAAAACTAAAATAAAAATGATTTGTCTAAAAATACACATGGGGTATTTTCTATAACTAAAAATGAGTGTAGCGCCCTCTAGTGTGTGCTGCTAGAAGTGAGAGTAGGCAAACTATAGTCTGGCCCAGGGATAAACCTGACGCATGGAATCTGGGTCAGGGTTATTAGAGCTTAGGGCTGGATGACTCATCCTGGCAGCTCTCTGGTGCATCTCCCTGTTTCTAGAATGTTGAACGTTCTACAAAATAGTGGGCGGAAGCTAGAAGGGGTTGCCTTGAATATTTAGGGGCCTTTAGCCAATCCTCAGGTTGGGGGCCTGACAGGGAGCTAAAGAAGCCTTTAAATAGACATGAGCCATGCCAGCAGGGGAGTTGGGTGGAAGATGGAGACGCAATGCTGGGGAGAGGCTGTTGGTGGCCCTTGAAGGACCCCCACTGGGGGGTTTACCTCAGGCTGGAGCTTGGGAGGCTGGCCTGGAAGGATCTCACCACAGGAGGCAGTTTGGAGGGATTCAAGCCGGAGAGGCAGCAGAGAGAGCAAGGAGAGACGGTAAGTAGATCACCATGGTGCAGGGACACACAAGGGGAGAGACTGCCCACTGTAGCAGTGCTTTCTTGAAGACAGTGGTGTGCCAAGTCTTCATAAAACCTTGCCCTGGGGAATTTCCATGTGCATGTGAGTCAGGAGAATTGGGAACAGGAAAGCAGCCAGGTGCAGCTGGTGGCAGTAAGGAGGGCTGGCATTTTCTGCAAGCGGTGGAACTGGGATCAGAGGCCACAGGGAGGCAGAAGGTGATGTGACATGCTGCTCACTCCTTTTGTGTTACTTTGCCAAAGAACTGAGAGTTCCTGCCTGTAATGGGCTGTTGCTGAACTGACCATAGACTGTTAGTTCCCCCAGGAGCAAGCCAGCAGAAGCTGTACAAAGAGGAACCAAGTTTGCGCAGGAGGGAGGAAGAAGAGCAGTCTGTAAATAGGGAGGAAGTGTTCCTGAATTGTGATTGTTGTCACGCAGGGCATTCCATAATCCCTTACTCCATCCAAGTTATCGCCCCCTAATAAAAGTACAAAACCAAGCCAAAGACTGATTTCTGTGTCCGGATGAAACAAGGAAATGCTGTGTGACTGGTCCTGTAGCAGTTATTCATTGAAAAAAAAAAAGTGTGAATGGGGAAAATTCTGCATTATGGCCACTAGAAGGGGTTGAAAAAAAGTGTGAATGAGGAATATACCACATTATGGCCACTAGATGGAGCTGAACAGTTTACTATTATTACTAACTTCCTATGATATTAATATGCTCTTTAGCGCCATATAGTGGCCGTAATGTGGTATATTTCTCATTCATGCTGTTCTTTTCAGTGAATAACATTCGCCCTGCCGAGAATATAGCCTATTGGATTTTTTTCCCTTTAACAAAGAAGGAATTTACATGCAGTTTCGATGGGAAAAAAATTATGAATTTTGTTTAGATAAGAACAAGCACTTTTCCTGAAATGGTTGTTTGAGTTGAGGATTTGCAGCATAAAGGCTTTGTTTTGGGCGCCAAACTATTCCACCCCACCAGCTCAGTGATGATCTCACCGCCTGATAAAAATAGAACTTGCTGAAGTGGAATCCCAAATGGAATAAAGTCTTCGTATCGGTTGTTAAAAAATGGAATACATGCAATCAGATGCTCAACAGGCATGTGCCAGCTGGACAGGTGCGGTTTCATGGAGACAGGCAGAAAACGCACATCAGATATTGCTGGTCTAATCATGCATGAATCGACATGCTCAGCGCTGTTTACACGAAGCACTGAACTTGAATGCCGGGCTCTGGATACATTCCTCAGTAAGCCAGGGAGGGTGCTGTTATTTTGTTATCATGCTTGGAATTTACTGCATTTGTCTTACGCCTGAATAAGTGTAATTACAAGACTGACAGACTTACGTCTTGTTAGACCACAACTCTACTTGGGTAATGTATTAGGTGCCTGCCTGGTAGGTGTTTTAAGGATTGCTTCTCATTCCATCACGCTTCAATAATACTGAATTTAAAGCTAAATTAAAGCTAAATGATATCTGCCAAAGAATGTGTACTGTACTTCTGTCCATGCATTCCTGCGATTTATGAAGCTCTACCAGACAGGTTGGTGGCCCAACGATTCTCTGCAGCAGTTAAAGCGGGGTTCCACCCAAATTTTGAACAATATCTGTATGTATTCTCTTCCTTGCCTAGATGCTGACATGCCGTTTATAAAAATTTAAATCGCCGTAATTACCTTTTATTTTTCTATTCTTCTTTGCACTTCCTGGTTCTCCTCCCGTGGGAGTAGGCGTGTTTCTAGCCTCTCACAGACTCCTGGGAGCTAGTCTCAGGCTTCCCAGGATGCCACTGAGCATGTGTGGGAACGAGCGGTGAATGCTGGGAGCACAGCATTCATCACATCCAGGAAACAAATGCTTGTGGGCTTCAAATGCCCAAAATGAAGATGGAAACCGCCTGCAGTGAATAATATAAGTTATTCTTTCCGACGAAATCTGACACAGGCGGACATATTACACACAATATGTGAGTATGTAATGCTGAGAAGAAAAGTTTGTGAATGAACTCAAAAAAAAAAAAAACGATAGATAGGTGGACCCCCGCTTTAATTAAGCAACACAGCTGGGTCACCCCTCTTCCCCCAGTCTGATTGGACAATGAATAAGCAGCAGCAGTTTGATGAGATCAAGCCTCTGCTCTCTCCTCTTATAAGCATGATCCTTGTCATCACAAGTGCATGCAGTGCAGCCGAATGGATCCTAGTGCTGCCCCCCCAGCAAGAGGGTAGTACCAAATCAGGTTCACGTGCTTACACTAACTGCATTTAAAATTGTCTTTAATTACTTTTCTAGGAATAGACTATGTGCTCCTCAGCCAACTTCTGGGTTCACCTACCCAGGGATTGGCTGCAGCAAAATAAATATTCATGCTGCCCCTTTGCCTTGTTCCACTTCCTATGTTCTAGAACTTTAAAGGAGGCAGGGGAGAGCAATCAAATCTACAGCCTGTTTTTTTTGCTGTTCTTAGATATTCGAAATTCTTGTGATCTGTGTAGATTAAGATTGGATGTGCTGCTCCCTCGAGAAGGTATCTCCATTCTTCTAATGCTGCCTTAATTGCTAAAAGTTCGTGATCCCCAACGTCGTAATTCTTCTCCGCGCTAGACAGTTTACGCGAGAAGAATGCAACTGGGTGCAACAGGGCCTTGGGGCCCTGTCTTTGGGACAAGATAGCTCCCACCGCAGTTTCCGAGGCGTCCACTTCTAAGACATACGGTAAGGCCGAGTCTGGGTGCTTCAAGATGGGTGCGGATGTGAAAAACCTTTTCAGCGTTTCAAAGGCCGACTGAGCCTCTGGAGACCAGCGGAATCGGGACCCCTGTTTGGTAAGCTGTGTAATGGGGGCAATGATTGCTGAGAACCCCCGAATAAATTTTCGTTAAAAGTTTGCAAAGCCTATGAAACGTTGAATACCTTTCTTGTCACATGGAGTAGGCCAGTCCAGGATAGCCGTTACCTTCTGGGGATCCATCCGGATACCTTTGGTGGAAATGATCAGCCCCAGAAATTGGATACTCTGGCGTTCAAACTCGCACTTCTCGGGTTTGGCATATAATCCGTGTTGTCGAAGGCGGGTTAATACACTTCTCACGTGTCTGCGGTGGTGTTCTAGGGAGGAAGAAAAAATTAGCATATCATCAAGGTATACAATGACAAATAAGTCCAGGAAGTCTCTGAGAACATCATTAATGAAATGCTGGAAGGTAGCCGGAGAGTTGCAGAGCCCGAAGGGCATCACGAGATACTCGTAATGCCCAAATCGTGTGCGGAAAGCAGTCCTCCACTCGTCTCCCTCCCGAATGCGCACTAAATTATAGGCGCCCCGAAGATCCAATTTTGTAAATATGGTACCGGAACCAAGTCTTTGAAAAAGTTCAAGAACTAATGGAAGTGGGTAACGGTTCTTCACCGTCACCTTGTTAAGTTCACGGTAGTCCACACAGGGCCTTAACGACTGATCCTTCTTCTGGACGAAGAAAATCCCCGCCCCAGCTGGAGACGTGGAAGGGCGGATGAAGCCTTTCCTGAGATTGTCATTGATATAGTCCTTCAGTGCCACCAGCTCGCTTTCAGACAGAGGGAAAATCCTCCCAAAGGGAACTTCGGCTCCGGGGAGTAGCTCTATAGGGCAGTCGTAGGGCCGATGAGGTGGGAGGATCTCTGCCCCCTTCTTACTAAACACGTCTAGGAAGCTGTGGTAGGCTGGCGGCACAAGCTGACTGGTTTCAGAGTCCATATCTAGACACAGCAGAGCGGGAACATCACAGGAGGTCTGTAGGCAGTGCTGGGTGCAGTAAGAGGAGACAAAGTTAATGCTTCCTTTAGACCAGTCGATATGGGGATCGTGGGCCTTCAACCAAGGTATACCGAGGATAACTGGGAACAGAGGGGAAGCGATGGCGTCTAGTCGTAGCAGTTCTCGGTGGTCCTGGGACATGATGGTCAGCAGAGGAATGGTTTCGTGAGTGACTGCTCCGGACTTAATGGTGGAACCATCGGCCAAGTGAACCGAGAGCTTCTGTGCTTTAGGCTGCAAGGGGATATGATGTTCGGCAGCAAAGGACAAGTCCACAAAGCAGCTGCAGGCTCCAGAATCAATTATGGCGGTAGTCTGAAGAGTCCTTCCTGGCAGCTGTAGAGAAATGGGAATAGTAAAGTGAGCGGAGTTGCTAAGCGAGCTTGGAGTTAGCGAGGCAGAAGTAGTGAAGAGAGACTTACGAGGTTTCACTGGGCAGGACCTCACGTAATGTCTGGAACCCCCGCAGTATAAGCATAAGTTCTGTTGGTGGCGGCGTTGTCGTTCTTCAACAGTAAAAGAGGGCCGCAGCAGGTCGAGTTGCATAGGTTCCGGGGCGTCAGGAGCCGGAGTGGCTGGAGCAGGTGGAGCGGGATAGGACGAGCTGGGTACCCGAGGTAACATCCACACTGGACGGGATGGAGTGGACGCTCTCTCTAGTCTTCGTTCTCTCAGCCGGTGATCGATCTGGATTAATAGATCAATCAGAGTTTCTAAGGTAGGGGGTACCCCTACCCGCGCTAACTCATCTTTGAGTGGTTCGGAGAGGCCCATATGAAATTGGTATCGTAGGGCGGCGTCGTTCCAGTTTGTGTCAAATGCCCATCGTCGAAATTCAGAGACGTAGTCTTCCACCGCCCTACGACCCTGTTGAAGTGCATGAAGGGCCGCTTCGGCTGAAGCTGTCTGCTGAGGATCTTCGTACAGCTGGGCCATGGCACTGAAGAAAGAGGTTAAGTCGGATAAGCATTCGGCCTTCTGTTCCAGAAGGCGGTGGGCCCAGGACTGTGGCTCACCTTGTAGCAGGGAGATTACAAAGCCGACCTTGGTAGCTTCTAAGGAGAATGTGCGGAGTTGAAGGGCAAAATACAGTTCACATGCGTTCCGAAACGCTCTAAACTTGCTGCGTTCACCCAGGAACTGGTTTGGGGTAGGTACCCTGGGCTCAGGTGGGAGCATGACCACGGCAGGAGCAGGAGAAGATCCCTGAGAGGAGGCTGATGCTGAAGGTGGACCCTGCGGAGTTGCAGCGCCTGTCAGGGTCTGTAGGCGTCCCTCTAGCTGTAGCTGAGTGTAGCCCTGCTGTAGGTCTTTGACGGCTTGTGCCAAGCCGGCCAGGTGCTGGCAAAGTTCATCCATAGGAGAGGGTCCCTGCGCAGGCTCAGACATGGCTGTCCGTTACTGTCACGTACCTGACGGTAGAGCCTGATGTGCAGCTAACGGCCTCTCTTGCTCCTCTGATTCTGGCCCCCTGATAGAGTAGACAGGAGGAGCAGAAGTGCAGAGTCGCACAAGTGCCAAACAGTTCGTCTTCACTGTAATGTGGAACAGCGGCAGGTGGCACGGTGCTGGAGCAGGGTTCTCCAATGAGCGGAAGATGCAGGTCGGGCAAGCCGGGTCAAACACTGGCAGGAACGTCAGGAACAGAAGCGGAGGCAGGTGCGTAGTCTGGATGCAGGCAGGGTCGGCAACGGGCTGGCAGCGTGGTAGTAGAAGGAGCAGGCAGATGCGGAGTCAGAACAAGCCGGGTCAGATGCAGGCAGCAGGTAGCAGAGTCAGAGGCAAGCCGGGTCGGTAAACAGGTGCAGGTATCACGGGTAAAGCAGGCAGGAACACACGGGAACGCTGTATAGTCGGACAGCACTGGATGCAAGCACAGACCAGGTTTAAATATCCCCCATGGTAATGTGCACACAGGTGAACCGAAGGTGTTCTGACAGAGGCTGAGGTCACAGGTTGACTTCTCCGTCGGCCATCTTGAGTACTGGCTAGTCTTCCCTGACAGGCTGAGGTCACAGGTCGACCTCTCCTTCGGCCATCTTGAGTACTGGCTAGTCTTCCCTGACAGGCTGAGTTTACAGGTCGACTTCTCCTTCGGCCATCTTGAGTACTGGCTGGTCCTCACTGACAGACAGGATTGCTTTTCCCAGGCAAATGGTTATACTGAGAGGTCCTTGTGGTGAGGGGAGCGAGAGAGTAAACTAACTGTTGGGGTCTGTGCCCTACACCTAGGACCCGGAGCAGTGCAGATCCATGGATGGGATGTCTGCGCACACACTAGGGGCCAAAGGACTGAGACACTGAGACTTCTCTTGCTTAACGGGAGGCACTCCTTGCCGAGACAGCCTACAGTCTGGGAGAGCCAAAGAGGGACCATTTGTGAGGACTGGGACTTCTGGAACAGCTGACAGCCAAGTGCTGGGACCAGGCCTGCTATCTTCCAGGATTGGTGAGTTGAACTACGCTTTCTAAACTCTTGCCACACACAGTTAATGCTATAAAGACTGCTCTTACCTAGCAGTTCATCTGTTACTCATCCCCACATTCTTAATATACCAGTACACCACCGACAGAAGGGCCCCACGAAATCGGTCTGCTATTGACTAATCAGTTGCCTTGTACTTTAGTCAACTTCTGGGGTACCCCTTATTAGGCATCGTGAACCCACTGGGCCACAAGCTCAGTTTTGTTGATTATGACTCTGCCAGTTACTGGTTACATCATTTGAACTTGATTTAACAGTGCTGCAGTTCAGTTAAATCACCCTGCTTACAGGCAACCGTTCACTTATCTAGTTTTTGCAGCTTTGAAAGTGTTCTTTTGTTGTTTGCAAATTTACACACTGTTTAACGGCCTCAATATAATACATTTAATTAATCTACCTTTTGTTTGTTGTGGTTTCTTTCTGTGTGCTGATATAGCGTGCAGGTATATTAACGCTTAAGTCACACAGGTGTGAGTGTGCGTCAAGCCTCAACCAGTTGTGCCCGTGGGGAACGAACAGTTTACTGAGTAGTGGCAGAACAGAGAAGCCACCATCACCAGTGACTCCTGTGGGGGTATGTGCTACATAAATATTCTTCTTGCCTTTCCAGTGCACTATGCTGACATAGATCTGTATAGCTCACACCCTTTATTATAGGTGTCTAAGGCTGGCCATACACATAGATTCCTCAATGCATGCTATAGAGTGCAGGTGGACAAATCATCTGCTGAGGCTATTGTATTCTAAACAGCTATCGGAATACCCCAACAGTGGCTGCATCTGCTTGGATGCAAGCACTGCCAAAGTATGTCTAGCAGGAGGGTGCTGACAAGGCCACCCACCCAGCAAATTTCTCTGAAGTCTACAAAATAATTTTTAGACACACTTTAAGGCTGCTATAAAGTGTAATGGAGGTTATTAGTGAAATGTCTATCTGACTGAAAAACTATTTCCGTGTGTTCATTCAGCCTTTAAAGTCTAACATGGGGCAGTGATAAATTAATTAAAATTGCCCCCCCCCCCCCTCCATCTGATGAAAAATATCTAGCTTGTTTTCTAAGGATAGAGCTAACATACTTATTACCTTACTCCACAGTCCAGCAACAGTTGATGGTCTAGTCCTCTTTTCTCTAGCTGGAATGTTAATATGTACTGTACTTCTACATCATCATGCACAATGCAGGACAAACAGCTACATCATTAGGATGGGACGTGCCTTCTGGGTCTGCATGTGATGACATCAGCAAGAGAGAAGCAAGTAGATCAGCTTTAGGGGACCGGTAGGCACATCTATACCCAGATGAGTGAAAGACTCAACCATAACCAAATGAGTAATGCAAGTATTACTCCCTGCTAGCGTATCCTCTAGAAAAAGAAACAATACATTCTTCTTCATCAGCTGCGGGTAAGAGGGAATTTATCACTGGCCATAGTATGGCTTGAATATATTTTTGGGCAGTATTCCTTCAGCATCACGCATGATACATGACGAGCGGTCACGTCATTAAAATGGAATGTGCCCACTTGTAGACAGGTGCAGTCTATTTTATCCAATGGAGGTGGCGCTATTCCGCAGTGGCACTGCAGTTGGGTAGGAAGTCAAGAGAAACATGATTCCTCTATGGCTTCCTGGGTCATCTTGGTTCAGGCAGAGCCTTCTTAAGGCCCTGGCTCCCAGGTTTGGCATGATTTTGGTGAGTTAGCAGAGTAGGGACAACCCCCCCCCCGGTAGGGACAGAACTAGCAGCAGGGAAACGTTCCTATTGATGAGGGAAAGCATAGGGTTTGTATCTTCTCTGGACATCTTCCTGCTTGGGCACAAGACAGCCAGGCCACATTCTGCCCCTCTCTACTGGCGCTGTCA
Source organism: Lithobates clamitans (assembly GCA_037952925.1). Classification (NCBI taxonomy): domain Eukaryota; kingdom Metazoa; phylum Chordata; class Amphibia; order Anura; family Ranidae; genus Lithobates; species Lithobates clamitans. The sequence goes on from JBBGZY010000680.1 coordinate 2,510,305, forward strand.
GGTTGGCTGAATCCTGCTCTCTACACGCTGTTGGAACTGTGAGTGTTCCCTGCTGGGCTGTCTTCCCACCGGATGATTTGTGAACTGTCTTTGTATTATTTCAATACAAGTTCTTTCCTTACATTGTGTGTGGTATTGCCACCAAACTACGCTGCACCCACCTACACACCGCTCCAGTATTGTATGTTATGATGTTTGCAAAGAAAAGCTTAGTTAGAAACCGGCACAGTGATTGTTTTTGGGGGACCAGTTGTTACAAACAGTACCAGTAACAGTACCAGTAGCGAGGAAGATGGTGGAACAGTGGCTTAAACTACAGTAAGTATTACTTTGTGTTAGCCTATTCTTTAGAATAGCCTTTCTCAAAATCTTTACCCCAAAGAAACACTCTGTTCATTAGTGGTCATTGGGAAGAATACTCCCCTTAAAGTGGTGGTCAGAATGCCACCATAACGGACAGCTAAAAACATTGCTGGTGTCTTGGCTTTGCCAAGTGGCACTGGACATGGTACTATGTAGGCACCACCAGATGGGTGGTCAATCAGATACAGCTCAACAAAACCCTAGCAACCTCTGGATTAACCCTAGTTGAGAATGGCTGCCTAAGAAAAATGAGTACTATATTCTTCATGACCTGGGAAGGAGGAGAACACAATTTTAATTATTTTATCACTACCCAGATTTAGGCTTTAAATATTATATCTCCTATATCAGTAAGCTGGATAAATACTCAATATGTTTAACACTTTTCAGACTTTGTGCTTGCTCAGCAAATAATTACAACCATTACTGAAATGTGTGTGTTTGCCTCATTTTTGTTTTACACATTGCACCTGGCATGTCCAGCTGGAATTAGTACTTCACACCACAAGGTAACCAAAGCAAGATTCACACAGAGATCTAAGTGCCGAAGATGTGACAAGTGTTAGCACCATCGCCTTTTTTCAAAGAGACACCCAGACAGGTCACTTGACCAAACTTCCTGTGTGATAAAAGGAGATGTTTTGTAATGCTGGAGGCTGCAGCCATAACTATTCACGATCAATAGAATCTCTGGCATGTAAAGACCTCTAAATGTAGACATCATTACCTGCAAATGATAGAGGCTTCCAATTAGCAGACTGTAGCCGTAGGCACGACTACTGCTCTAATGAGGAGCCAAGTGCAAAAGTGGCCAAAAGTTGCAATAAGACTCACATTTCTTTTAAATAAATCTACCAAAGAAATTCATAAATAAAAATTCATAAAAACAGAGATCAGCCCAGCTATATAATTCATTGTTGCAGGTGAATCTTCCCTGTGCATATATTTTAATTGTATATACATATATATGTATGTGTAGCAAAAATAAAAAATGTCTTTATTAGTGCAAAAAGATTTCTTACCATCCCAAGAAACACACATTTAAATTAAAACCATTTTAAAAGGAACGTAGCCACATATAAGGACACCAGACATATCCATTAATCAATACGCCACTATTGGAGCCATATACACCAATGCACCATTGTTGGAGCCATATCTTAAGCCTCGTACACACGATTGGACTTTCCAATGGGAAATGTTCGATGACAGGCTGTTGGCGGTAAATCCGACGGTTTGTACGCTCCATCGGACAATTGTTGTCGGATTTTCCGCAGACAAATTTTGGATGGCAGGTTTTAAAATTTTCCGCGGACAAATGTGTGTTGTTGGATATTCACAAGTGTGTACACAAGTCCGTCAGACAAAAAGTCCAAAGTACAAACACGCATGCTCGGAAGCAAGGACGAGCCAGAAGCGGTCGGTCTTGTAAACTAGCGTTCATAATGGAGAATTAACATTTGTGACGTGGCAAATTATGAAATCTGGAAATGCAGCGCACAATTCTCTTCTTCTTTAATGGGATAAAAATGAAGCTGCTTTGCTGGTGATACTGATGGAGTTATTGCAAACAAATTTTCAAAGGCTTTTTTTTTCTAGTGATATCAAGAATAATATTATTATGCTTCTTTTTTTTTTTATTTGGGCAAGTTACCACAACACCATTATCCCATAGTTTTTAAGATCAAAGATACAACTATGTTGGTGTCCCTTGTTAATTTTACATTGTATTTTTTTAAATGTAACTGCCTACTCCCAAACTGTCATTTGAAGTAAAACACATAGCCAAGTATTATTCTCCACAATTTTTTAATTGTGCATAAAAAAAAAAGAAAACAAATAAAATTAGATATGCTATCTACCAATCGAACTTAACCAAAAACTGCATTCTATGCATCCAAAAATATAGAAAATATAACAAATCAAATCATTATTCAACCAAAAAAGTATGGCAGAACGAGTATAATTTACTTTAAATAATTTATAAAGGTTTGGTTTTTTAAAATAAAAATAACAAACGTGTTGTACTTACCTGCTCTGTGCAAGGGTTTTGCACAGAGCAGCCCCGATCCTCCTCCTCTTCTGGGGTGCCCTGCTGGCGCTCCAGGCCCCTCCTCTTCATCGAGTGCCCCCACCGAAATCCACTTTCCATGGGGGTCACCTGTGCAGGCTCGTCCAGTGACACAGACAGCGAGATTTAGCCCGGCCCCCGCGTCACTGGATTTGATTGACAACAACAGGATCAATATATCCAATAAGGAGAGAGACGGCGTCTGGAGCCGCTGGGCTTATGCACATCGCTGGATTGGATCGGGCTCAGGTAAGAAAAAGGGGGTGAATGCATGAAGGTAAAAAACCTTGAGACTTCACTTTAACCTGTTGCTGCCCCCCACCATCATATGACGTCATGGACTTTGAGCGGGGATATCTGAATGATGCCTGTAGCTACAGACATCATTCAGATATTGCCGTTTTCACCCGGCGATTCCCTACACCATAAGAATGATCATAGCGGCTGTTCCACCGCTTGATTGTTCTTACGGGAGGCGAGAATGGACGTCCATCTACCGACTCACCGCTACGTTCGGTGAGTCGGAGAACGGATCCGCCAGCCCCGGATGTTGATCATAGAGATTTCCGGCGGACCAGATGGTCGCCGGAGTCTCTATGATCATCGGAGGCCAGGCGTGATGTTATGGCGTCACGCCCGGCCTCTGCATTCAAAAAAACAGTGCCGCCTCGGCTGGGAAGCCGTGTTAGGTTTATTTTTTTTTTATTTCAGGCTTCCCAGCCTAGTGGTGAGATGTGGGGTCTTATTGACCCCACATCTCACTGTAAAGAGGACCTGTCATGTCATATTCTTATTACAAGGGATGTTTACATTCCTAGTAATAGGAATAAAAGTGATCAAATTTTTTTTTCAAAAAAGTGCCAAACTAAAAAAAAAGAAAGTATAATTAACAATAGAAAAAAAAAAATTTAAAAGTGCTCCTGTCCCCGTGTGCTCGCACGCAGAAGCAAACGCATATGTAAGTCCCGCCCACATATGAAAACGGTGTTCAAACCATACAGGTGAGGTATCGACACGAACGTTGGAGCGAGAGCAATAATTTTGGCCTTAGACCTCCTCTGCAACTCAAAACATGTAACCAGTAAAAAAATTTCAAGCATCGCCTATGGGGATTTTTAAGTACCGAACTTTGGCGCCATTCCACGAGCGTGTGCTATTTTGAAGCATGACATGTTAGGTATCTATTTACTCAGCGTAACTTCATGTTTCACAATCTGCAAAAACATTGGGCTAATTTTACTGTTTTTTTTTTTTTTTAAAGCACAAAACAGTTTTTTTCCCAAAAAAAACGCGTTCGAAAAATTTGCTGCGCACATACCGTGCGAGATAAAAAGTTGCAACAACCGCCATTGTATTCTCTAGAGTCTTTACTAAAAAAACATATATAATGTTGGGGGGTTCTATGTAATTTTCTAGAAAAAAATTATGATTTTTACATGTAGGAGAGAAATGTCAGAATTGGCCTCGGTGGCAAGTGGTTAATTATTCATAATATTTTTACATTTTTTAAGTGTTTTTCTATTTTTATTTGATAATATGTAATGCTACATTAGTTTCATTGATGGTCTTTCTTTTTTTTTGGCTAAAAATTAGTAAACAGATACTGTAATAATCATAGGCGTGCGCAGGGGGTGTGCCGGGTGTGCCTGGGCACACCCTTATAACTGCTTGAGGTGCAGATTCCCCCTGCTGATATTGAACCAATGCCTCCCAAATGGGGCTCCTAAAAAATAAAAAGCTTAAAATAATAAAAATAATAAGCTACTGACACTGTCCTTGGGCCTACTGACACCAACCTCTGCCCTACTGACACCAACCTCTGCCCTACTGACACCAACCTCTGCCCTACTGACACCAACCTCTGCTCTATTGACACCAAACCTCTGCTCTACTGACACCAACCTTTTCTCTACTGACACCGTCCATGTTTTAATACATTTGGGGCACACACCCTAATGCAATAGGCTGCGCACACCTATGGTAATAATATATGTATAAAATTAATTAAACATTTTTTCATTTTTTTTTTATTTATTTTAGCCATACAGAAAAAGACCATAATCGAAAACAATATGGCTTTACATACAATATATTATAAAATAAAGATAATAAAAAAAAATATGAATAATTAATTACCTTAGCATTGTAATTAATTTTGACTCAACAGTTAAACAAAAACGGCCCAGTGACATTTGGCCTTGATATAAAAATATATTCTTAAATTTATAAGAACAAATCTCAATATGCATCATCAAGCTACTACAAAAATCTTTTTGTGTCCTTACAGCATACTACAATTGTGTATTTAATACTCACTTTCTTCAACAATTGAGCCTTTTTTAAGCTAGAAAGAATGCAAGCATCTGCAAAAAAAAAACTGAGCCCTCGGGGCCACTGTAGCTGGCAGCCCCCCTCTCCTAATCCCTCTTTGTTAGAGAATCTCTGAAAGGAAAAGCGACAGGAATCTACAGATATGGAATGAACTCATGCATAATGTGTCTGTTAGCATTTAGAGCTGTGTGAACCATTGAGCGCAGAAAGGCAGTGAACACACATATGGTAACTGTCACCAGCCACAGAACTTTAGAAGACTTCAAAAAAAAGTTTGGAAAAAGTTTTTCCTCTGCTGATCAGAAAACTCCTGGAAAGGTTTTCTGACTTCTTTTGTGTACAGTCACCAAATCCTGACCCTGGGCAGGCTGTCCCAGATCATTAACCACACAGAGCCTTTAAGGATGATGGGTTAGTAGGGAGTGCTGGGACTATATAGTCATGAAGAGCATAGAGGAGAGGACAGGAAGCTCTGGACTGCTGGAGGTAGTACATTGACCTTTGTGGAGTGCGTGCGCTTCAGCTGCTCAACATCAGGATGGCTTTACCTTGTCACAGCTGGCTGTCTAATGAAGGATTAAAGCACCTCTTTCTGGTGAGATCCATTTCTACTTTGTAATCTTCTGCTGGCAAAACATTTCTCTAAATACAGCAAAGTAATCTCTACTATTATAGATGTTACCGTTTCGTTTCCTGCTGACTCCTTAGGGATACTTTCGGGGATTGTGGATTTGGTGCTGGGATTTCTTTTTATCAACTTTGCATGTTTCTTTATTGCCCCCCCTTTACAGTATTGTGTTGTGTTAAAGCTGAATTCCAGGAATGCCTATTTGTGCATAGTTATGTTGGTCAAGCTTGGACTGATTGAAAAAGACTAGAAGTTACAAGAATGGACTTTATAGGCACACGTGTTTAGAATAAAAGTATGGATTTTTTAATTGGATAAAGTTAAAAAGCTTATGTACAACACATAAAAGAAATCACACATCATGCAAATGATGACATAAAATACTTGACCCTAGGGACTCAAATAACACCTCCACTTATAATATTGGAATTTAGCAAATGGTGAATGTAATAAAGTATAGCCAGTAGCACTATCCATAAGAAATAAAGTGCATGGAGTAGGCTGAGTCACAATCAGGGGTCACAAGAAGATTTTCCGCTCGACATGTTGCGCGCACACTTGCGCTTCTTCAGGAGCTTCTTCAGGAGTAGGTTGTGACTCAACCTACTCCATGCACTTTATTTCTTATGGATAGTGCTACTGGCAATACTTTATTACATTCGCCATTTGCTAAATTCCAATATTATAAGTGGAGGTGTTATTTGAGTCCCTAGGGTCAAGTATTTTATGTCATCATTTGTATGATGTGTGATTTCTTTTATGTGTTGTACATAAGCTTTTTAACTTTATCCAATTAAAAAAATCATACTATTTATTCTAAACATGTGTGCCTATAAAGTACATTCTTGTAACTTCTTGTAACTGGGACGGTGGCATACCTTTATTAGTGTCACCCTGTGGGGATACACGGTAAATTCCAATTTTTCTTACAAGCTTGGACTGATGTAACTATACACGTTCCATAGCTTTTTAACTTTATCCATTTAAAAAATTCATACTTTTATTCTAAACATGTGTGCCTATAAAGTCCATTCTTGTAACTTCTAGTCTTTTTCAAACAATACCGGGACGGTGGCATACCTTTATTAGTGTCACGCTGTGAGGATACACGGTAAATTCCAATTTTTCTTACAAGCTTGGACTGATGTAACTATACACATTCCATAGCTGTAAGATCCCAGTGGAAGCTGGAAATCAATGTAGCAGGCACGGCTACTATAGTGATTGCTGTTGGCTTCTGGGTCCCGTGCCGAGTGACTGCTCTGCTGCTTAGTTTGATTGGCAGGGACCTATGTAACTTTGTAAGACATAAAAGCCAGAAACATGGAAAGCTCATGCTCTTCTGCTGCCCATGCTGCCAATCTCTGCAAAAGTGAAGATGAACCACTGGCTAAATATCCTGCAAAATTTGACACTTCTACAGTGATCCACCAGTTATGGCACATGCATAGTTACACTGGTCCAAACCACACCAATGAAGCTATGTAAAGAAATCCATAAACTGGGAATACTCGAGTTCTTCTGATACCCATGCCGCCAATCTCTGCAAAAGAGGAACCTCTTGCTAAAGATCCCACAGAGTGTAACACTTCCACAGGGATCGGTCATGTATGGCACATACATATTTACATTGGTCCAAGCTGGACCAATTAAATTACTCTATGTAAAAAAAAAAAAAAAAAAAAAGTCATAAACATGGAATACTCATACTCTTCCACTGCGCGTGTCGCTGATCTCTGCAAAAGTGAAGACGAACCTCTTGCTAAAGATCCCACAGTATGTAACACTTCCATGGGGATCCGTCAGGAATGGCACATACATATTGACATTGGTCCAAGCTGGACCAATTAAATTATGTAAAAAAAAGTCATAAACAAGGAATACGCATATACTTCTGCTGCACGTGGCAAAAGTGAAGAGGAACCGCTGGCTAAATATCCTGCAAAATTTTACACTTCTACAGGGATCCACAAGTTATGGCACATGCATAATTACATTAGTCCAAACAGCACCAATGCAACTATGTAAAGAAATCCATAAACCAGGAATATTCAAACTCTTCTGATGCCCATGCCACCAATCTCTGCAAAAGTAAAGAGGAAACTCTTGCTAAAGAGCCCACAGAATGTAACACTTTCACGGGAATCGGTCAAGTATGGCACATACATATATTGGTCCAAGTTGGACCAATGGAATTATGTATAAAAAAAAAAAAAGTCATAAACACGGAATACACATACTCTTCTGCTGCACGTACCATCAATCTCTGCAAAAGTGAAGAGGAAACACTGGTTAAAGAGCCTACACAATTTGACACTTCTACAGGGATTGACCAGTTATGGCATATACACATTTACATTGGTCCAAGCTGGACTAATAAAAGTATGTAAAAAAAAAAAGACAGACTCTTCTGCAGCCCAGGCTGCTGATCCCAGCAAAAGTGAAGAGGAACCACTGGCTAGAGATCCCGCAAAATTTGACACTTCCACAGAGATCGACTAGGTATAACATACAGTATGCATGGTTACATTGGTCCAAGCTGGACCAATGTAACTATGTAAAAAAAAGCCATAAACATGGAATACTTAAAGTAGAACTATAGACAAAACGTTTTTTTTCATTTTGGATAGAGTAAAGGGAGAGTTATAACCTCTGTCAGATTTTTTTTTTTTTTTGCCATCTGTGTCCTATTGCAGAGATTTCCCTTTACTTCCTGTCCCATAGCCAAACAGGGAGTGAGAGGAAATCCCTGCAAATTAAGGGAATTCCTTGGGGACCCCAGGACACCAGAACCCATTGGATGTTTTCCCCTCTATTACTTTTCTGGGGACAACCTAAAATTTGGGATTTTATTTTACTTTCACTTTCAATGATAATGGTAAACAGGACAAATAGAGAGGGGGAATGTCCCTAAGGGAGGCACAGACACAAAAACCTGACAGGGGTTCTAATCCCTGTCCACTCTATCCAAAACTAAATAAAACTTGTTGCCTTTAGTTATACTTTAAACTCTTCTGCTGCACATGCCGCTGATCTCTGCAAAAGAAAAAAGAAACCATTGGCTAAAGGTCCCATGGAATTTGACACTTCCACAGGGATCGGTCAGGTATGGTACATACCATAACAAATATTGATCCAAGGTGGACCAATGCAATTCATTTAAAAAAAAAAGTCATAAACATAGAATATTCATACTCTTCTGGCGCACGTGCCACCGATCTCTGCAAAAGTGAAGAGGAAGCACTGGTTAAAGATCCTGCAAACTGTGACACTGCTACAGGGATCGACCAGTTATGACACATTCATAGTTAAATTGGACCAAGCTGGACCAATGTAACTGTAAAGAAATCCATACACAGGGAGTACTCAGAATCTTATGCTGTCCATGCTGCCAATCTCTGCAAAAGAAAAGAGGAACCACTTGCTAAAGATCCTACAGAATTTCACATTTCCACAGGGATTGGTCATCCATGGCACATACATATGTACATTGGACCAAGCTGGACCAATGAAACTATGTACAAAAAGCAATACTCATACTCTTCTGTTGCCCATGCCTCTGATTTCTGCAGAATTTGAAGAGGAACCACTGGCTAAAGATCCTGCAGAATTTGACACTACTACAGGGATCGACCAGTTATGACACATTCATAGTTTTATTGGTCCAAGCTGGACTAATGTAACTATTCAAAAAAATCCATACACAGGGAGTACTCAAACTCTTCTGCTGTCCATGCTGCCAATCTCTGCAAAAGTGAAGAGGAACCGTTGGCTAAAGATACTGTAGATTTTGATATTTCCACAGGGTTCGACCAGGTATGACATGTGCATAATTACATTGGACCAAGCTGGACCAATGTAATTATGTAAAAAAAAATCCATACACAGGGAATACTCATACTCTTCTACTGCACATGCTGCCAATCTCTGCAAAAGTGAAGAGGAACCGTTGGCTAAAGATACTGTAGAATTTGATATTTCCACAGGGTTCTACCAGGTATGACATATGCATAATTACATTGGACCAAGCTGGACCAATGTAATTATGTAAAAAAAAATCCATACACAGGGAATACTCATACTCTTCTACTGCACATGCTGCCAATCTCTGCAAAAGTGAAGAGGAACCGTTGGCTAAAGATACTGTAGAATTTGATATTTCCACAGGGTTCTACCAGGTATGACATATGCATAATTACATTGGACCAAGCTGGACCAATGTAATTATGTAAAAAAAAATCCATACACAGGGAATACTCATACTCTTCTACTGCACATGCTGCCAATCTCTGCAAAAGTGAAGAGGAACCGTTGGCTAAAGATACTGTAGAATTTGATATTTCCACAGGGTTCGACCAGGTATGACATATGCATAATTACATTGGACCAAGCTGAACCAATGTAATTATGTAAAAAAAAATCCATACACAGGGAATACTCATACTCTTCTACTGCCCATGCTGCCAATCTCTGCAAAAGAAAAGAGGTACCACTTGCTAAAGAGCCTACAGTATTTCACATTTCCACAGGGATCGGGCATGTATGGCACATACACATTAACATTGGACCAAGCTAGACCAATGAAACTATGAAAAAAAAGCCATAAACAGGGAATACTCAACTCGACACTTCTGTTGCCCATGCCCCTGATCTCTGCAGGATTGAAGAGGAACCGCTGGCTAAAGATCCTGCAGAATTTGACCCTTCTGGGAATGTTGATCTCCTGGTCCTCTGCCAAGCACTATGGTTCCTCCAATTGGCCTCTACATCACTACAGGACAAAGAGGGTTTTAACCATTCTATCCAAAAAAAGGACACAAAAAAACGTTTTGGCTTTATGTATACTTTGAGAAAAATCTTCTATACATATGTTTTATATGTGTATTTAGCTATTTTGAATAGAGAACCCAAACTGTTTTTTAACAAAGTTCCTCTTCTTACGTCTATTCTTTTTTTTAATTTAACAGTTTTCCTGGCTTTCTCTCAACGCCTGGCTGTTTTGGAAAACATTCACGCTGTACTACAGTAGCCCGCAGTACTATTACTTGCACCAGATGCTGGGGGTAAGCAGTCACAGATGAATTTTTCTTTTTGGGGAAGACTTGTGACATGTATTTGGACTCGCTTCGTGCTTACTCTGATAGATATGTGCTATGATCCCGCTGCAGTGGAAAAGCTGACAGGCTAAGAACAAAAGCTGTCGTTTGCTTAGCTGTGGCAGCCTCTGGCAGGCTATGAATGAAGTGACAGATTGCCCTGCCTCCTTACTGGAGCTGTTCTGCAGTCAGCCTGTGGAATGAGGAAGCCCTGGGGTTTCAATTAGTCTCTGGGCAGGTAGGACGGATGTATAGTCCACTTAGGGCCAACTTAAAAAGGCAAGCGTGTTTACACTTCATCTCCGCACACTCTGTGCCCAATCATTCCAAAAAAAAAAAAAAACAGGGTTTTGCAAAAAGAGAAGCCAGTCATTTAACCCAAAAAATTCTTAATAAAAGAGGCATATCGAGCGTCTTTGCCACCTATGGTGGATCATTTTTGACACCTTGCCCTTTTAAAAGACAAACTGAGTTTCAGCAATAATCATTGGGGCCTCATACACACATCCGTAAAAAACACATTTACAAGTGTTTTTTTTATTTACAGATCTGTACGCAGCTGCATTGTTTTCAATGGAGACATTGACACGGGAGCGTAAACATGCACTGCGCTTATATCCGTAACGCAAAAGCCAAATATCTACATCTGAGGACATTAGTATACATGTATGCCAGATGGAAGTATTGGAAAATAAAGACAGTTTTAAATAAGTATTTACTGATTATTGTATTGTATCCTGAGTATTTTACAGTAACTTTTATGCTAGAAAAAAACATGCGTAATACGTAAAATAATGATATTGGCCACAAAAGACAGTGAAAATTGTAATGCCCAATTACATTGGTGGTCAGTTTGGTCCCCCTATTACAGTGGTGATCAGTGTATTGCCCTCTTACTTTGACATTCAATGTAGTGCTTCCTTACCTTGGTAGTTAGTGGAGAAAGGACAAACTATTATTGATGGTCAGAGGAGAAGTGCTCCTTTACAATCGTGTTTAGCGAAGATGTGCCCCTTTATATTGGCGGTCAGATGAACAGTTCCTTTTTACAATGGCAGTTAGTGGAGAACAGAGAAGGTCCAAATCATAATTATTGGTCAGTGAAGAAGTCATTCCTTACATCGGTGGTCAGTGAAGATGTGCCCCTTTATATTGGCGGTCAGATGAACAGTGCCTCTTTACAATGGTGGTTAGTGGAGAACAGAGAAGGTCCAAATCATAATTATTGGTCAGAGAAGAAGTACTTCCTTACATCGGTGGTCAGTGAAGATGTGCCACTTTATATTGGCGGTCATTTGAAAAGTGTCTCTGAAAAGTGGTTAGTGGAGAACGGAGAATGTCCAAACCATAATTAATGGTCAGTGAAGAAGTACTGATTTACATTGGTGGTCAGTGTAGATGTGCCCGTCTAGAGGAAGTCTAGTGCTAGAATTATTGCTCTCGCTCTAACGTTTGTGGCGTATGTAACCAGCCACTGACTCTCACCGCACGACCCTGGTCATGAGTCTATAGGTCTGACTCAGTTGGGGCTGTGCTGAACCGCTACACAGAAACGCTTCCACACTAAGATCAAGGGTCCTTCTCTACAGCATTCTGGAAGGGTACAATGCTTTTCTCCCTAGGCTGTGGCTCTTAACTGTAATGCCCTGTACACACGACCGGTTTTGCCGTCGGAATAAACTCTGAAGGTTTTTCCGACGGAATTCCGAAGGAATTCTGCTCAAGCTGTCCTGCATACACATGGTCACACCAAATTCTGACCATCAAGAACGCGGTGACGTACAACACACAACGTCTCCTACTTGCTTCAGAGCATGCGTCATTTTTGGTAGGTTGGAACAGCATACAGACGAGCGTTGGAAAAATATAGAACATGTTCTCTATCTAAGTCCATCTGAATTTTCGATGTAAAAAGTCCGATGGGGCATACACACGGTCGGAATATACGATGAAAAGCTCCCATCGGACTTTTTCTGTCGGAAATCCCGACTGTGTGTACGGGGCATTAGACCTCATGTACACTGCTGCTGGTAAACGGACGTTTAGGAGCAGTTGGGCATTTTTTTCAACTCCTGAACTCTCCTCTATGTTATCTTATCTGTCCATGTACACAGGGTCGTTTATAATCGTTTCTAGGCAGTTGAGTTTAGAGGCTTTTTTTGGAACGCAAAAAAATGGGTTCAGAAGCTGAGTTTAGAGGCATTTCAAGCGCCAAAGGCTTCTAAACGCGGCTAAACATGGTAAGTTGCGTTTAGCTGCGTTTCGTTTACAGGCGTTTTTCATTTTTGGCTATTTTGAAAAAAAAAAAAATATATATATATATATAAAAACGCTTCTAAACACAATCGCGGCAAAACATCGCTAAACAAGGCATGTAAACGCGGTAAAACGGACGTTTTAAACGTTGGTTACTATCTGTTAAATCATTCAGGAGAGGTTGTAAAAACGTCCCATGTACATGAAGCCTAAACTTTAAACCCCTTTAGTTTTTTGCACCTGGCATGTATTTAGTTGAGTTAAACTGAAAGTCCAGTTTTTAAGAAAAGATGTTGCCCTGTAAGTAAGGATTAAAAAGGCAGCAATTTTTTTTCATATAAGGGAACATTATATTTCTTCCTGTTTCCAGATTTTGTTTACAGAAGCCTTGTGTTTAGACCATGATGTCAGGCTTGCGGTATAATCATTAAATCCAGGATACGAGGCTGGCTGGTGGCCAGTCTAGCCCCAAGAGACTACAGTGAGTCAAGCTATTATCTGACACTCACCTAACATCAATAGCAGCTGTTCAGCTATCGGACTGACATTGGTAAAATGCTGTTATGTTAAGTTGGAGCATCTGTTGTAAATTTCTTTGTTTTTCTATAATATATCTTAGTACTGGGCTCATACATATGGGTGCTTCACGTCATGCATCTGTGTGATGTTTCATAGCTCTCGACTGTTCCCTATTCAACTGTCCCTCTTGGCAACCAAATCCCTCTGTTCCTCTTTCCTCCTTAGATGTCCTTCTGTTTGGCCTGATGTGTAGATCTCTATGGAAATATACCATTTAAAGCCCATCTCTGGGGAAAACTTTAAATCTCTCCCACATCTACCTTCCACTCCATCTCTCACCCAGTTTTTTTTCCATACTCATCTTCTTAAGTACTCGTACTAAGTCTACCATCTACTGTATATTTCTCCCTGACTCCGTTTCAGGGACCAGGTAATCCAGCACTGCAGATGAATATGCACTGGCCGGTTCCTACCAGTCCCCTAACAGTGATGTCATCACTGCAGGCTCTCTCTTCTGGATCCTAAGAGGACCCCAACGCTGTATAGCTAACTGGTAGTTAATTCTCCCCCCCCCTGTCATGGGGGATCTCCGTCTTTGTCATGAGCTGCCAAATACAGGCCAATAGGACTCAAGTAAATGTAACATTTTGATGACCTGGGAAAATCAACATTCAATGCCCCTCTACCACTACATTTTCAGCGAATAGGAAGTGTCCACATTATGCAGACGGTGATGTGGACTCCCAAACCTCCAGTGCACAGAAAGAGAGAGAAGACTCAGGATAAAAATGTCATGTGGCCATGGATTTAGGTGTATAAAGAAGCAATTAGGTAGGGTTTTTAATTCTCTGTGCTAGTGATTAATGTGTGAGGGGGCATCCAGGAGAGCAGATTCAAAGCATAAGTAAACTCAAGAGCAAAACTGTAATATATTGTTTCTTTTTTTGCAAGCTAAGAACAATTTTTAGCAAGTATAAATAAATACCTGTTATTCTTGCTGGGAATGCAGTGTCCTCATCACTTCCTGTGGGATGAACCTGAAGAAATAATTAGTTTATTTAAGTTATTTAAAAAGTCAGGCTGGGTTCACACCATTGCGAATTGGATGCAGGTTCCCCGCACCCAATTCGCAATAGCAGGAGATTTTGAACGGGTTTCTATGGAGCCAGTTAACATATCTCCGCAGCAGGTCCGGTGCGTTTTGCACAAAAACGATATGCGTCTTTTGGTCCCTTGTAGGTCCGAATTCAGCCCAAAATTTGGGCTGAAATCAGACCTGAAATGGTGAACCAGCACGCACCGGACCCCTGCTGTGAGTCTCATGCGGCTCATATGTGAACCATGCAAAAAAGTCAACTTTTGTTGAGAAACAAATGATCCTCTGTGGGAGATCAAGGTACACCACAGATTCCTACCTTTATGCCGCGTACACACGAGCGGACTTTACGGCAGACTTTGCCCGGCGGATTTTTCTACAGACTTTACGACGGACTTTCCGAATGAACGGACTTGCCTACACACATACCACCAAAGTCCGTCGAATTTGTACCTGATGACGTACGACCAGACTAAAACAAGGAAGTTCATAGCCAGTAGCCAATAGCTGCCCTAGCGTGGCTTTTTGTCCGTCGAACTAGCATACAGACGAGCAGACTTTTCGACCGGACTCGATTTCGACGGATTGATTTAAAACATGTTTCAAATCTAAGTCCGTCCAACTTTTGAGAAAACAAAGTCCGCTGGAGCCCACACATGATTGAATTGTCTGACGAAATCCAGTCCGCCGGGCAAAGTCTGCCGTAAAGTCCGCTCGTGTGTACGCGGCATTAGTTGCTCTGAAGAAACAGCTGTTTGTTGCATGTCTTCTGCAGACTGATTTTAAATGGGAGGGTCTGGTTTATTCTAATCACCTGGTGCACTCTCAGGAGCCTGGGCGCCACAAGTGAATGAGTAGGGAGGGGCGCAGTGTTCCCAAGAACGGTTACTATCAAACTGCTGCTAAGTCTGCCCTGATAATGCCCAAAACCTCATTAGGGCACACATTACCAGCACCGCACCTTGCAGAATAACTCTACTTACCTTGCAGATTAAAGTGATTGTAAAGAATCGTTTTTTATTTTTTTAAAATAACAAACATGTCATACTCACCTCCACTGTGCAGCTCGTTTTGCACAGAGCGGCCCGAACATCCTTTTATGGGGTCCCCTGGCAGCTCTCACTGCTCCTCCCTGCATCAGATAACCCCCTAGGAGAAGCGCTCTCCCGAGGGGGTTGCCTTGGGGGTGCGCTCCCGAGTCCAGCATTTGCGTCCACAGACACGAATGCCGGACTCGCCCCCCCCCCCCGGCGCCAGCGTCGTTGGATTTGATTGACAGCAGCAGGAGCCAATGGCTGCGCTGCTATCAATCTATCCAATCAAGAGCCGGGACCCCGTGGAGAGAGAAAGAGCATGTCTCCGTTGAGGAGATGAAGGGGCTCAGGTAAGTAGAACGGGGGGGGCTGGGGGGCCAGTGACTGCCAGGTGTTTTTTCACCTTTATGCATAGGATGCATAAAGGTGAAAAAACACAACCCCTTTAACTCTGCTTAAACCTGCTCCAAACTCAATTCTAAGCCTATTCTAACTACCCTGTAAAGGAAAGATGCATATACATACCTATACTGAGGGCGCTCCCCAGCGCTGGCTTCAATGAAGAGGAGAGATCTCTGACAATGGCTATAACATCACCCATAAACTTACTATGGGGCATGCGTTGTCAGCTGTAACTCCTCTGCACTGAAGATGGCACTGGACCATCTAGGAGGTAAGTATAGACATCTCCCTTTACAGGGTAGTTAGAATAGGCTTATGCCGCGTACACAAGGTCGGATTTTCCGACGGGAAATGTTCGATGGGAGCTTGTTGACGGAAATTCCGACCGTGTGTAGACTCCATCGGGCATTTTCCGTCGGAATTTCCGACAAACAAAATTTGAGATCTGGATCAAAATCTGTTGTCGGAAATTCCGATCGTGTGTACACCATTCCGATGCACAAAGTTCCACGCATGCTCGGAATCAAGCAGAAGAGCCGCACTGGTTATTGAACTTAATTTTTCTCGGCTCATCGTACGTGTTGTACGTCACTGCGTTCTTGGCGATCGGATTTGTGTGACCGTGTCTATGCAAGACAAGTTTGAGCCAACATCCGTCGGAAAAAAAAACATGGATTTTGTTGTCGGAATGTCCGATCGTGTTTTAACCTATAAACAAACAATGTTTTTATACTTACCCTAAACGCCCCTGTTGCTATGTAGTCCTCATAATCTGCCACTTCCTGGTCCGCGGAGCTCCTTTTAAATTCCTCCCTTGCTTATGCTCCTGGGAAATGATGACACATCATTTCCCAGGAGTCTGTGGGCAGTACTGTGATCAAAAATCACTACGGCCGCCGGTGAATCGCTCATGCGCGAGATCGAGGGGTGCATGCTGGGTACCCAGCATGCACCTCTCCGAAGCTAATCTAGGAAGCGATCTGGATTGGGCCTCACATGCCCACAATCAGGATGGCAACGGCCACAAATGGAGGGAGAGAATATTACAGTAAGAAATTTATATTTTACCTAAATCGATCACGATCATTGTATACTCCTTTTTTTCATTAAATTAGTAGTAATGCTAGGATCAATAATAATAAAAAAAAATAATAATAATTTTTCGCCGGAACTCCGCTTTAAGAAGTTTTGGAGTGGGATGATCAACTTTTACATTTTTAATCACATGATATGAAATGCTGAACTGTGAACTGTGAACCATGCATCGGCATGTACAGTGCATGTGATATTTCACTGCAGTAATCAAACTTTGGAATGCAAACCCTCAATCCATCCTATTGCCCTAAACCTCAAGAACTGACTTTCGGTCCACCTATTTCCCGTGCCGCCTAAAAACGATACTTATGCCGCGTACACACGAGCGGACTTTACGGCGGACTTTGCCCGGCGGACTGGATTTCGTCGGACAATTCGATGTGTGTGGGCTCCAGCGGACTTTGTTTTCTCAAAAGTTGGACGGAATTAGATTTGAAACTTGTTTAAAATTTATCCATTGAAATCGAGTCCGGTCGAAAAGTCCGCCGTTTGTATGCTAGTTCGACGGACAAAAAGCCACGCTAGGGCAGCTATTGGCTACTGGCTAAGAACTTCCTTGTTTTAGTCCGGTCGTACGTCATCACGTACGAATTCGACGGACTTTGGTGGATTGTGTGTAGGCAAGTCCGTTCGTTCACAAAGTCCAACGGAAAGTACGTCGAAAAGTCCGCCGGGCAAAGTCCGCCGTAAAGTCCGCTCGTGTGTACGCGGCATTAGATCTGTAAAATACCTACCTGTCTTTGTGAAGGGATGTGAGTACTGGGCGGGTTCTAGGTGAGGCAGGGGAATGTTTTTTTCAGGCAGAGGCAACCAACCAGAACCTCCACGCAAGCAGAACCCCTTGTTGGCCATGGTGGAGAGACGGCAATGGCGGGGAGCCAGTTGACTAGTAGATCTATGAGGGAGGACACCTTGGGTGCTATAAGATGGGGATGGTATGAATATGATATGAGATACCTCTACCAATCAAACATGGGGGTTTAGCTATTCGTTAAAACAAAAACCCTATTTTATGTAATTTTTAAGCTTGAGAACGAAAATACATTTCAGACCTGGTTGTGAAATTTCTGTGTTTAAATACAGTGAAATCTTTAAACTTCATGGTGTACCAAATAATGTTTGACATCTAACAGAATTAGGACTGCCTTATTCCTTATGAAAGTGTCACTACATCTGGTCAAGATTAGTCATACATTAATCCCAAAAATAAAATAGCGCTGTAGCATGAAACATTATTTTGACAGGGTAGCCGAATGCCATCTTCTGAGATTTTTTTTTTTTTTTTTTATATTTCAATGTAATATTTTTTGTAACAGATGAAAAATAAAAAGCACAGTCCTAGTGAATACAAGAGTTATACAGGGGCATGTATCTATGATAAATGACGCCTATGGCAGGAACTAAAACTTGTTCCTCTGTCCAAACATCCTGCACCCCAGTATTAGCACACCTAGAAATACACATACACGCTAGAGATGCTGGGCCTGCAAGGTTGGTGTAGAATAAAGAATTACAGCACGGTGTACAGAATGAGACAGTGTGGAATATAGCACATACAACATTGTATATAGAATGAATGTACAGCATGGTATATAGAATGAATGTACAACATGGTATATAGAATGAATGTACAGCATGGTATATAGAATGAATGTACAGCATGGTATATAGAATGAATGTACAACATGGTATATAGAATGAATGTACAACATGGTATATAGAATGAATGTACAACATGGTATATAGAATGAATGTACAACATGGTATATAGAATGAATGTACAACAAGGTATATAGAATGAATGTACAACATGGTATATAGAATGAATGTACAACATGGTATATAGAATGAATGTACAACATGGTATATAGAATGAATGTACAACAAGGTATATAGAATGAATGTACAACATGGTATATAGAATGAATGTACAGCATGGTATATAGAATGAATGTACAACATGGTATATAGAATGAATGTACAACAAGGTATATAGAATGAATGTACAGCATGGTATATAGAATGAATGTACAACATGGTATATAGAATGAATGTACAACAATGTATATAGAATGAATGTACAACATGGTATATAGAATGAATGTACAGTATGGTATATAGAATGCATGTACAACATGGTATATAGAATGAATGTACAACATGGTATATAGAATGAATGTACAACAAGGTATATAGAATGAATGTACAGCATGGTATATAGAATGAATGTAAAACAAGGTATATAGAATGAATGTACAACATGGTATATAGAATGAATGTACAACATGGTATATAGAATGAATGTGTACAACATGGTATATAGAATGAATGTACAACATGGTATATAGAATTAATGTACAACAAGGTATATAGAATGAATGTACAACATGGTATATAGAATGAATGTACAGCATGGTATATAGAATGAATGTACAACATGGTATATAGAATGAATGTACAACAAGGTATATAGAATGAATGTACAGCATGGTATATAGAATGAATGTACAACATGGTATATAGAATGAATGTACAACATGGTATATAGAATGAATGTACAACATGGTATATAGAATGAATGTACAACATGGTATATAGAATGAATGTACAACAAGGTATATAGAATGAATGTACAGCATGGTATATAGAATGAATGTAAAACAAGGTATATAGAATGAATGTACAACATGGTATATAGAATGAATGTACAGCATGGTATATAGAATGAATGTACAACATGGTCTATAGAATGAGGTGATGTGGAACAGGGAATGTACAGCATGGTATATTCGTAGAATGGGGCAATGCGGAATAGGAAATGCACAAGAATGGTAAATGGAATGAAGCACTGTGGAACAGCAACATGGTATATGCAATGCCCCGTACACACGATCGGACATTCCGACAACTTGTGTTGCATACACACGGTCACATAAATGTTGTCGGAAATTTCCGAACGTCAAGAACGAGGTGAGGTACATCACGTACGACATGAGAAAAATTAAGTTTAATAGCCAGTGCGGCTCTTCTGCTTGATTCCAGTGTGCGTCGGAATTGTGTACACACGATTGGAATTTATGACAACGGATTTTGTTGTCGGAAAATTTAAGATGCAGATCTAAAATTTTGTGTGACGGAAATTCCGGTGGAAAATGTCCGATGGAGCCTACACATGGTCGGAACTTTCCAACAACAAGCTCTCATCGAACATTTTCCATCGGAAAATCCGACCGTGTGTACGGGCATAAGGAGACAATGCTGAATAGGGAACACACAATTATGGTATATGGAATGGGGGTTAGGGAACATATGGCATGATATATGGAATGAGGTGATGTGGAATAGGAAATGCATAAGTATGGTGTACGGAATGAGATTTAGGCGATAAGAAATGTACAGAATTACATATAGAGTGTACTATAAGTAACATTTTTGTACTTTAAAAGAATGATCCCGGCCTGATGTGGACCTCCATCAGTGTACCCATGAAACTTGCCTACCGGGCACTTTCACCCCTTTCCTGCCCAGGCCATTTTTCAGCTTTCAGTGCTGTCGCACTTTGAATGACAAATTGCGTGGTCGTGCTACACTGTACCCAAACAAATTTTTTATAATTTTCTTCATACAAATAGTGCTTTCTTTTGATGGTATTTAATCACTGCTGGGTTTTTTATTTTTTTAACTAAAAAAAAAAAAAAAGACCAAAAATTTTGAAAAAAAAAAAATGGCGTCACACGTCCACCAGTCAGTGGAATGTATCGTAGCTCCGCCCTAAGCGAACCGTTCCATTTTCTATGGCCCCATATCTGAAGCAGGACCCTGAATGGAACGGTTCGGTTAGGTTGTATGGGCCGCTTTCATAATGGAAACACCCAAAATAGCGTACCGTACCAAACCGAACCGATCCGCTCAGTGGAAACGAGGCATTAGTGTCGCCGCATCATCGCAGTCCCACTTTAAGTCACTGATCGCCGCCATTACCAGTAAAATAAATAAAAATTCCATAAATACATTATCTCACAAAAGTGAGCACACCCCTCACATTTTTGTAAATATTTTATCATATCTTTTAATGTGACAACACTGAAGAAATGACACTTTGCTACAATGTAAAGTAGTGAGTGTACAGCTTGTATAACAGTGTAAATTTGCTGTCTGATCAAAATAACTCAACACACAGCCATTAATAGCTAAACCGCTGGCAACAAAAGTGAGTACACCCCTAAGTGAAAATGTCCAAATTGGGCCCAATTAGCCATTTTCCCTCCCCGGTGTCATGTGACTTGATAGTGTTACAAGGTCTCAGGTGTGAATGGGGAGCAGGTGTGTTAAATTTGGTGTTATCACTCTCTCATACTGGTCATTGGAAGTTCAACATATCACCTCATGGCAAAGAACTCTCTGAGGATCTGAAAAAAATAATTGTTGCTCTACATAAAGATGTCCTAGGCTATAAGAAGATTGCCAAGACCCTAAAACTGAGCTGCAGCACGGTGGCCAAGACCATACAGAGGTTTAACTGAACAGGTTCCACTCAGAACAGGCCTTGCCATGGTCCACCAAAGAAGTTGAGTGCACATGCTCAGCATCATATCCAGAGGTTGTCTTTGGGAAATAGACATATGAGTGCTGCCAGCATTGCTGCAGAGGTTGAAGGGGTGTGGGGTCAGCCTGTCAGTGCTCAGACACACTGCATCAAATTGGTCTGCATTGCTGTCGTCCCAGAAGAAAGCCTCTTCTAAAGATGATTCACAAGAAAGCCTGTAAACAGCTTGCTGAAGACAAGCAGACTAAGGACATGGACTACTGGAACCATGTCCTGTGGTCTGATGAGACCAAGATAAACTTATTTGGTTCAGATGGTGTCAAGCGTGTGTGGTGGCAACCAGGTGAGGAGTACAAAGACAAGTGTGTCTTGCCTACAGTCAAGCATGGTGGAGGGAGTGTCATGTTCTGAGGCTGCGCTTGCAGGATGCTAGAAAATGTCCTACACCGCTTCTAAACCGCCCTGCCCATTGAAATGAATGGGCAGAGCTGCTGAAGCACCTGCAAAGCGCTTCGGCAGCAGCACTACACGGGCGGTATTAACCCCTTCTTCGCCAACGCGCTCACTGGGTCGGTTCACACCAGGAATCACACCATGCTTGCGTACCTGTGCAGTTCATGTGTAATTTGAGTGCAGTGCATTTGAAGCTCATTCATTTGAATTGGCTGAAATCACACGGCACCGCAGAAAAAAGCAGTGCATGCGCTACTTTAAAAAAAAAATGCACTGCATCCAGATCGCATGGTACGTCTGTACCAAGCAATCCATAGCTGGCAAATGCACTGCGGATCACAAGAGCAGTGCGTTTTGATGGTGTGGGAAACATGCACTGAATGTGGATTTCCTGCACCACGTTCTGCTGTGATAGGGCCTTAAAGCCTCACACACACAATCAGATTTTCTGCAGACAAAACCCCTGACTTTTGTATAAAGGCGTGTGCCTGGATTTTGTCTGGCATACAAACGGCAAGGAATTGTCGGCCAACAAACACAAACGTGGTGACGTACTACATGGTTTTTCAGCTCTTTAGTGCCACCCTTTGGGCTCCTTCTGCTAATTTTGTGTTAGCAGAAGTTTGGTGAGTGTTGATTCATGCTTTTCATTTCGTGCTTTTCGTTTCATGCTTTTCATTTAGCGCTTTTCAGTTCGCACCTTTCAGTTTGTTTCTGAACGGCCGTTTCTCAACCAGCCATGTTGCGGAAGCGGAGGAGATAACGTGTTATTTATTATTGGCCTTGGAGTTATTGCTTTGACCCACAGCCAGTCCAGGAACAGGAGGAGGAGGATTTTTTGGACCAAAAATTAGTTTCTTTATTAATTGTGACCAAATATGTCATATGCCTTTGCTGCGGGAGCTCCAGGAGAATAATCCGGATGATTTTCGGAATTATGTCCTGATGGGGAACCCTGCTTTCACCAACTCTTGGCATTGGTGACCCCCTATATTAAGAAGCAGGACACATGCATGAGGCTTTTATTTTATTTTTTGGTTGAATAATGATTTGACTTGGTATATTTTCTATATTTTTGGATGCATAGAATGCACTTTTTGGTTAAGTTCTGTTGGCAGATAGGATATCTAATTTTATTTGTTTTCTTTTTTTAATGCACAATAAAAAAATTGTGTAGAATAATACTTGGCTATGTGTTTTACTTCAAATGACAGTTTGGGAGTAGGCTGTTACATTTTAATAAATACAATGTAAAATTAACAAGGGACACCAACATAGTTGTATCTTTGATCTTAAAAACTACGGGATAATGGTGTTGTGGTAACTTGCCCAAAAAAAAAAAAAAAAAAAAAAGAAAAAGGAATAATAATATTATTCTTGATATCACTAGAAAAAAAAAACCTTTGAAAATGTGTTTGCAATAACTCCATCAGTATCACCAGCAAAGCAGCTTCATTATTATCCCATTAAAGAAGAAGAGAATTGTGCGCTGCATTTGGAGATTTCATCATTTGGCACGTCACGAATGTTAATTCTCCATTACGAACGCTAGTTTACAAGACCGACCGCTTCTGGCTCTTCCTTGCTTCTGAGCATGCGTGTTTGTACTGTGGACTCTTGTCCGACGAACTTGTGTACACACGCTCGGAAAATCCGACAACAGACATTTGTCTGCGGAAAAATTTTTTTAAAACCTGCCATCCAACATTTGTCCGCGGAAAATCCAACAACAATTGTCCGATGGAGCGTACAAACAGTCGGATTTTCCGTCAACAGCCTGTCATCACACAATTCCCGTTGCAAAATCCGATCGTGTGTAAGAGGCGTAACAATAGATTTCAGTGTTGACAGTTGTGCATCTAAACTACAAGTTGGGTTTTTTTTGCAGCAAACACCAACACACTATGGTTCAATGTTTTCATACATTTTATAGTCCTGCATCTGCCTGCCAGTTATCAGCCTGCCTGGAGTGCCACTTTAAGCGCCTTTTTCTATCTCAGTGTCCAAACAGAAATGTCTCCTGAAATAGCCTAGTGACGAAAACCAGTTTCCTAGACAGCTATCCTGTCCATTTTATACACAGTATGAATCATCCTGATTAATGAGAAGCACCTTTAGTACAGGCACATCCATTTACATGCGTGACATCTTCATACATATTTAAGCGTGTCGGAGGAGCTCCTGTGTTTCACATGTATGGTGAATTCCATCACTGGCAGCTCTTCACCCGTGATTGATAGAGTTACTTAGCACTCAGAAAAAGCGCTTTTTGTGTTATGTTGTGACTGCATTATTCAAATTTAAATGACCATCAGTCGCAGAGGAGTCTGCCGATTTACCACTTACACAGCGGCAAGAGATTTTTCAGGTCTTGGTTTGTTCCCATAGCAGTTTCATCCATTGTATTCCACTGTAGTGTTTTCATGGTAGCAATACAAGATGAGAGAGCCACAAAATAGACATTTTACGTGGCATTTAAAGTGTTACTAAACCCAGTAATACATACCCTGTTTCCCCGAAAATAAGACCTAGCGTGATTGTCGGTGATGGCTGCAATATAAGCCCTACCCCCCAAATAAGCCCTACCCTGTTTCCCCGAAAATAAGCCCTACCCTGAAAATAAGACCTACAAGGACTTTAACTAGGATTTATTTGGGGAGTAGGGCTTATATTGCAGCCATCACCGACAATCACGCTAGGTCTTATTTTCGGGGAAACAGGATAGCTCCCAACTGTCCCTGATTTCGAGGGACTGTCCCTGGATTGGAGCAATGTCCCTCTGTCCCTCTTTCCTCCTCATTTGTCCCTCCTTTTTGTCTGATCTATATAGTTGTATATAAAATGCACTTTTTATCTTTCAAAAAGTGTTTCCCAGTGCTAAAACATTTCATCCAATTTCTAAATTGCTGCATTTGCACATTTTAAAAGCCAATATAAAGGAATAGTAGTGATAAAAGTCCTTGTGGATTTAATTAACCTTTTTTTCGGTTAATTCTCCTTTAAGGGGGTGTGGCGGGGGCGTGTCCTATGCCTGCATACATTTGTTAGTAGATGTCCCTCATTCCCATCTCAAAATGTTGGGAGGTATGGTAATATGAAAATACTTCCACAGCTTATAAATCTTTTTACATAAAAATACTGTGACTATATACCTTTTTGGCTGATCTGTATATGACAGTCACATGATAAATTGCAGGGTCTGCCTGAGTGCTGAGTGTTCAGGTAGGGGGAGATTTCCAGTACAGCCTGTGTCCATGAGCTGTTACGGGAGGTGGATCATCCATCAATCAAGACTGTCCTGTGTTCTTTTTTAGTTACTGGGCATGGAGGAGGAGGGAGGGACTGGGCTGTCATTTAGGATCTGTATACACACACAAATGTGTGATGTCAATATCATGTGACCTGGCTAGCTCTGATCAACAAGAAAATGTTCTCTCCAGCAATAGAGACCAAACTGAGCATGTGCAGGAGTACTACCCTCACTGTGTCTTATCTGGCATTGCCAAGAGAGAAAAAAAAAAAAACCTGCAAGACAAAGGCATAATGAGCTAGCTCATTATGAAATACTCACCTTAGATTGAAGCCCCCGTAGGGGTTCCAGTTCATAGCTCCAGCCGGCAACATCGCTCCTGGAGTTACCACCGGGTATAGTGGGCTCCGGCACTGTGATTGGCCGGAGCTGCGATGACATCACTCGCATGCGCACGGGTGACGCCAGTAACGGCACACTAGCTGAAGCATCGGCACAAATGTGCCATTGCTTCAGTGCGCATGTGCCAATAAAGTCGGCGCATCCTGATACAGGGGATATCTCCTAAACAGTGCAGGTTTAGAAGATATCCGGGGTAGCTACAGGTAAGCCTTATTATAGGCTTACTTGTAGTAAAAAGTGGTTATAAAGGGTTTACAACCACTTTAAAGATGAATTCAAGGTATGGATATTTTATATATAGTTTAATTGGTCCAGTCTGGACCATACCTGGTCGATTCCCCCTGGAAGTTGGATATTACTATAGTAGATACCAGTGGCGGCTGGTGGTACATTTTTTTTTTGGGGGGGGGGGGGCGCAAACAGTGCACAGCCACCCTCCTTCCCTGGTTGGCTAACCAGCACCACAACACCCCATCTATGGCGGGCAATGCTTCACCCGGGCGACAGGCGGCGGGAATCATGGGCGGCTTCACCTTCCCCTGCTCTACTCCGCTGGCAATCACCCCTCGGCGGCCACTTGGAATGCTTCTCTTTTCGGCCAATCGGGCTCTAAAGGGCTTCAAAAAAGGGTGGGCTTAGGGTGCAGAGCACTGCGAACCGAGCCCATCCTTTTTTGAAGTCTCTTAGAGCCTCTGGATCTAATCACATGCTTCAAAACCCCCCCGTTGGAATCCATGCATCCGGCATCCTGCATGGGGGCCTGGATGCATGGATAGGGACGGGCCTAATGGACGGGCCGCCCCTGGTAGATACCGCTACTCCAGCAATCTCTACAATTGCTTCTGGGTCCAGTGGCAAGCAACTGTCCTGCTGCATGACTAGGGTATAAAAGATGCTTTCCTCTCCCAAACTGCTTGACCACCATTCCTCCACTAACCTTTTTTTCAAGAATAACCACATGAGACTCAAGATGGAGTACAATGGTCATAGCAGCCTTTAAATTAACCAATTCTAAAAACTTATAAACATATCAACATATGAACATCCAGTACATCCTGCCAAAAAATAGGAGTCACAAGGTCCTTGTGGGCATTAACTACTCGTACCTGCGTGACCACTGAAAATTTTTAGGCCTCCGGATACAACAAACACCGACTCGGAGACAAACAACTACACACAGGTACCGCCGACCATAATAATGGGAGCCGTAACCAGGATGGGTCCCTATCAATGTACATATTCTTTATACCCAAAAACACATAGAAGGACTTTGTACCCTGCCACGACAAAAACGTCAAAAAACCTTAATTTCCAACTATATGCAACTCGCCATGGAACTCAAAAAGGGAGGGAGGACGGGCCGTTGTCCCATGCACCCTCTCTTCCAACTGATGACTTCCAAGACCCTCCTACAGACCCCCTTACTGCAGCCCCACCTTCTCCAGTCCTCCCCACCAATCACGTGCATACTTTTTAAATAATGCTTCCCACTGACTAGAACTCAGAAGTGTTGGCCCTTCATCCATGCTTTCTTCTTTTAGCTCTGGGCCTGTCTTTCTGAACACAGACCACGGGCGCCATTCAGATTATACTCTGCATTTTCTCAGTGAATGCAAAGCATTCTCTGCTTGGAGGAGGTGGAGATTGTGGCATCGCTGACCTGCCTCTCCACCTCGTTCAAGCTGGAGCAATGTGACTATGTATAAATATCCATACCTGGAATTCATCTCCAAAGTGTACGCAAACCCTAACAACAAACATCTCTTATTTGCTCCATTTTGGTCTATTATTTAAACCTTAACTGCTTAACCCCTTCACTCCGACGGAACGAAAATATGCCTTCGGCATACGTAACTGTTTTTTAGAGCCGATGGTTGGCTTTCTTGTGATAACAACCGATGTGGCCCACCAGGGGGGGGTTCTGAGCGACCAGCTGGGACCTCCACCGACTGGCCAATGACCCAAACAAAGCTGGAATTGGCTTTGATCGGGTCTCGGATCTAGTAACCCGGAAGCAATGTCATGACATTCTGGATTATTACACCCTTTTCACACAGGAGGATAGAATTCAGCTTTTAGCTGTGGATAGATCAAGTTATCTACCGCAGCTAATCTCCCTACCTGTCATTGCCTATTACTGTCACAAGGGATGTTTACATTTCTTGTGACAGCAATAAAAGTGATCAGAATTTTTTGTTTCACCGCCTGCCGACCAGCCGCCGTCATTTTACAGTGGCAGGTCAGCGCGATCCCACGAACCGTCGTAGCTATACGTCGGCTTGCGGGATCGGGATAGCAGGCGCGTGCCGATGCTTGTGGCCGACGGTCGCGATGACCGCCGGCCACAAGCAATCTTGAGCACCAGAGACAGAACACGGAAGTGTGAGTGTGTAAACACACAAATTTCTATTCTGTTCTAATAGCTGGGAACCACGATCCGTCACTTCCTCTAGTCAGTCCCCTCCCCCTTCAGCTTTTTTTTAGCACTGATTGCTGTATAAATGCCAATGGTCCCAAAAATCTGTTAAAAGTGTCTGATGTATCTGCCATAAAGTCACAGTCATGATAAAAATCGCAGATCGCCGCCATTACTAGTAAAAAAAAAATAAAATAATCAAAATGCTATAAATCTATCCCCTATTTTGTAGACACTATAACTTTTGCGCAAACTAATCAATAAACGCTTATTTACCAAAAATATGTAAAAGAATACATATCGGCCTAAACTGAGAAAAAATTTGCTTTTTAAAAAAAAAAAAAAAAAAGGGGGATATATATTACAGCAAAAAGTACAAAATATTGTGTTTTTTTCAAAATTGACGCTCTTTTTTTGTTTATAGCGCAAAAAATAAAAAATGCGGAGGTGATCAAATACCACCAAAAGTAAGCTTTATTTGTGGGAAAAAAAGGACGACAATTTTGTTTGAGTGCAGAGTCGCACGGCCGCGCAATTTTCAGTTAAAGTCGCGCCAAACCACCCATGTGAGGTATCACTGCGATTATTAGAGTGAGAACAATAATTCTAGAACAAGACATCCTCTGTAACTCTAAACTGGTAACCTGTAGAAATTTTTCAAGTGTCGATTTTTAAGAACCGTAGTTTGTCGCCATTACACGAGTGTGCACAATTTTAAAGCGTGACATGTTAGGTATCTATTTACTTGGCATAACATCATCTTTCACATTATACAAAAAAAATTGGGCTAACTTTACTGTTTTGTATTTTTTTTTTCATTTATGAAAGGTGTATTTCTTCCAAAAATATTGCATTTGAAAGACCGCTGCACAAATACAGTGTGACATAAAATATTGCAACGATCGCCATTTTATTCTCTAGGGTCTCTGCTAAATATATATATATATATATTTATATATAATGTTTGGGGGTTCTAAGTAATTTTATAGCAAAAAAATAAGGATTTTAACTTGTAAGCATCAAATGTCTGAAAAAGGCTTAGGCATGAAGATGAAACCCCCCCCCCAAAAAACAAAGACTGATCCTGCAAATAGTTTGCTGAGCTCTCCTGCTTAGTGAGGTCAGTTTTTAATAGGAAAGCAAGGGGATTAGCAGGGATTTCACATACAGGAAGCAATACAAGGAGAACAGGATACTTTCCAATGTACAACATTCCCCAGGATCTCATCGGCTGAAGGATGACATCGCCCCCCCACACAGAAGTTGGTGTATAGGTAATTATATATTTTTTCTACAAATAAAAACAACAGTGAAAAAATGTAAATCAACAGTTCACAAATAACAAATACAGAAAGAAAGGAAATAAAACATAAATGTAAAGAACACTAAATAAAATAAACTATACTACCCTAAATGTTGAGTAGTCCAAATCTTGCAAGAAGACTATGCAGTACAGTGCTGGGAACATCTCTGCAAAATGTGGAGTACTGTATATCACCCAGATTCTGCAGAAAGGAGGATGACCACACTTGTCATATCTGATTTAAAAAAAAATAATAATTACAATAAATCTCATGTAATATCCTAAATACTCAACAAAACTTGTGCATTGCTAAAGCTGCTGCTAATAAAGCAAACAGAATATTGGCATGCATTAAAAGAGGGATCAACTCCAGAGATAAAACGATAATTCTCCCTCTCTACAAGACTCTGGTCCAGCCGCACCTGGAGTATGCTGTCCAGTTCTGGGCACCAGTCCTCAGGAAGGATGTACTGGAAATGGAGCGAGTACAAAGAAGGGCAACAAAGCTAATAAAGGGTCTGGAGGATATTAGTTATGAGGAAAGGTTGCGAGCACTGAACTTATTCTCTCTGGAGAAGAGACGCTTGAGAGGGGATATGATTTCAATTTACAAATACTGTACTGGTGATCCCTTCCACAGGTGGTGGTCTCAGCGGGGAGCATTGATAGCTTCAAGAAACTATTAGATAATCACCTGAATGACCGCAATATACAGGGATATACAATGTAATACTGACACATAATCACACACATAGGTTGGACTTGATGGACTTGTGTCTTTTTTCAACCTCACCTACTATGTAACTATGTAACAAATAGATTGATATAAAATGCAAACAGTTAATACTATACAGTTACCATATAATATTATAAAGTGTCCATAAAAGTATGCACTTGATGTAATCTGTGACCAATGTGCAAAAAGATAAATACACATCTAAGGACTGATAAGGTGTACAGCGTTACGTTTTTGTTCTTCAGTTTAGATACATTTTCATTTACAGAAAAATGCTGTGAGAAGAAACATTGTGGGATGGAATTGGAACTAGGTGAATGTTGAAGGTGAAGTGATTAAAAGAAATATATATATTATATGTATTATTAATGGTTAAATGACAATATTCAGTGCTTACGTATGTTGGGATTCTTTACACAACAGGCTCTTTTGTTGGAATGTCTTTGCAGTCCTTGAAAAGTGTTATGCCCCGTACACACGGTCGGACTTTGTTCGGACATTCCGACAACAAAATCCATGGATTTTTTCTGACGGATGTTGGCTCAAACTTGTCTTGCATACACACGGTCACACAAAGTTGTCGGAAAATCCGATCGTTCTAAACGCAGTGACGTAAAACACGTACGTCGGGACTATAAACGGGGCAGTAGCCAATAGCTTTTATCTCTTTATTTATTCTGAGCATGCGTGGCACTTTGTCCGTCGGATTTGTGTACACACGATCGGAATTTCCGACAACGGATTTTGTTGTCGGAAAATTTTATCTCCTGCTCTCAAACTTTGTGTGTCGGAAAATCCGATGGAAAATGTCCGATGGAGCCCACACACGGTTGGAATTTCCGACAACACGCTCCGATCGGACATTTTCCATCGGAAAATCCGACCGTGTGTACGGGGCATTACAATGTCCTTGGAAGGTCTTGTTGGGCAGTCATAGGGCTGAAAAAAAGGTTTATAAAGTATTGGCGATATTCCAGGGAGAAGTCAAAGAGTAGTGACATATTCACTAGTAGGACAATGGCAGTTAATCCTTATTATCCTGGAATATGGTGGAACAAGCAGGCATCCAAGATCTGGGTATGGTGGGACTTAAAGGGGAGCTCCATCCCCTTTTGAGAGGTGGTCTTAAATGAAGGACCACCTCTCCACCCTTCGTTTTTGGCTGGTAAAATTATTTTTTTCTTCTTCTAACTTACCTTTTTATGAAGTACGGCCTGTACTTCTGATCCATCTGGTCCGTGGTGCAGGACGTCATATCCTCTTCTTCGGCGAGCCCCCCGCTGTCTTACGGGACTTGTGTGCTTTCCAGAAGACAGCCGTCCATTTACAAAGTGCCGCATGACACGCACATGCGCAGTAGGAAATGGGCAGTGAAGCCGCAAGGCTCCACTGCCGGTTTCCCTTAGTTAGAATGGCGGAACCTTCACCCGATCTGATGGATGGATCAGCCTTGGGGGGCCGACATCGCGGGCTCCCTGGACAGGTAAGTGTCCTTATTAAAAGTCAGCAGCTACAGTGTTTGTAGCTGCTGACTTTAACCACTTCCCGCCCGGCCTATAGCAGAATGACAGCCGGGCGGTGGTTCAGTTATCCTGACTGGGAGCTGCATGTGCGTGGGGGGCGCGCATCGCGGCGATCGGTGGTGCACCGATCTCTGTAGAGAGCCTCCGGCGGGTGTTCTTTACCATGTGATCAGCCATGTCCAATCACGGCTCATCACAATGTAAACAGGAAGAGCCATTGATCTGCTTTTCCTCACTTGAGTCTGACAGACACGAGTAGATGAGAGCCGATTGGCGGCTCTCCTGACAGGGGGGTGTCTGTGCTGATTGTTTATCAGTGCAGCCCCCCCTCAGATGCCCACACTGGACCACCAGGGAAGCCCCCAGCATGTGGATGGCCAGGTACATCCCCTATGGCCATCCACATGTGAAAAAATATGCCCAAAATATGCCAATCAGTGCCCACAAATGGGCACTGGCTGGCACCTCTGTGGCACATTACAACAAAGGGACGCCCAGCAATGCCACCCATCATTGTCATCAGTGCCACCCATCAGTGTCCATCCGTGCCACCTATCAGTGCCACCCATAAGTATCCATCAGTGCCACCCATAAGTACCCATCAGTGCCGCCTATGAGTGCCCATCAGTGCTGCCTACGATTTCCCATCAGTGCCCCATACCAGTGCCACCTATCAGTGCCCATCAGTGGCGCTTATCAGTGTCCGTCAGTGCCACCTCATCAGTGCCACCTCATTGGTGCCCAACAGTGCCGCCTTATCAGTTCCCGTCAGTGCAGCCATATCAGTGCCCGTCACTGAAGAAGAAAACTTACTTATTTACAAAAATGTTTGACCATTCTTCCAGAAGCGCATTTGTGAGGTCAGACACTGATGTTGGACGAGAAGGCCTGGCTTGCAGTCTCCGCTCTAATTCATCCCTAAGATGTTCTATCGGGTTGAGGTCAGGACTCGGTGCAGGCCAGTCAAATTTCTCCACCCCAAACTCGCTTATTCATGTCTTTATGGACCTTGCTTTTAAAGTGATTGTAAAGGTTCGTTTTTTTTTTTTTCTTAAATAACAAACGTGTCATACTTACTTCCTCTGTGCAAGGGTTTTGCACAGAGCGGCCCCGATCCTCTTCTTCTGGGGTCCCCCGGCAGCGCTCCTGGCTCCTCCTCCGAATCGAGTGCCCCCTACGGAAAGCCGCATTTCATGGGGGCACTCGTGCGGGCGCGCTCCCGAGTCCTGCTGCTGCGTCCATTGACACAGACAGCAGGACTCGGCCCCGCCCCCCGGCTGTCATGTCGCTGGATTTGATTGACAGCAGCAGGAGCCAATGGCTTTTGATGAGACAGCGGCTGGAGATGCTGGGCTTGTTCTCATCGCTGGAATGATCGGGTTCAGGTAAGTAAAAGGGGGGGGGGGGGCTCTGTGGGGGTGCTACACCACAGAAGGTTTTTTACCTTAATGCATAGAATGAAACCTGGAGACTTTACAACTCTTTTAAGTTGGTTGCAGGGTCTGTTTCGTGATACCCTTAAAAAAGTTTCATATTGACCTTTTGGTCAGTATTATAAACTTGAGGCTCAGTGCTCGGATTTAATCTGTCCTACATTAACCAGCCCCCAGAGGCATTACAGCTTATGGATAACCCCATTAGGGTTACTAGACATGTGCAATACGTTTCGTAACGAATTGAAATTCGGCCGAATTTTGCATCTTTCGGACATCCGGATGCATGCGAATGTCCGAATAAAAAAATAACGAATTTCAAAGAATACGAAAGAAATTATAGCGGATATAACAAATGAATTTGACATGATTTTGTAGTTCGTTAAAGATCTAATGAAACAAAAGGTCAACTCAAAGTAAATCTTACAGTCCAATCAGCTGATTAATTTTGTGCTGGAGGTTGGATTACTGGCAAAGTGCATTCCTGAGAACTGAGTGAGAAGGGTGTTGTATTGTATTTGAGCAGAGGAGAAGAGATATTGTCATTGTGTGTGTTAAAAGATTCAATAAACAAACGACTTTCCAAACTACAAATCATTATCACGAATATATATACATACATAAATAACGAATACGAAAAATTATAGCGGCTGTAACGAATGAATTCGACATGATACGAGATTCAGTATAACGAATATCGACACTCTACGAATAATAACGAATTATCCGAAAACAAATT
The DNA here is from genome assembly GCA_037952925.1 of Lithobates clamitans. NCBI lineage: Eukaryota > Metazoa > Chordata > Amphibia > Anura > Ranidae > Lithobates > Lithobates clamitans. The sequence continues at coordinate 2,543,997 of JBBGZY010000680.1, forward strand.
AACGTAACATAACGAATATAACAGAACAAAATTATATATTTTTACGAATGACAACAGACCAAAACTAAATGAAATTTCCCGTTGTGCACAAGTCTAATGCCCCGTACACACGGTCAGATTTTCCCATGGAAAATGTGTGATAGGACCTTGTTGTCGGAAATTCTGACCGTGTGTGGGCTCCATCACACATTTTCCATCGGATTTTCCGACACACAATGTTTGAGAGCAGGCTATAAAATTTTCCGACAACAAAATCCGTTGTCGGAATTTCCGATCGTCTGTACACAAATCCGACGCACAAAGTGCCACGCATGCTCAGAATAAATAAAGAGATGAAAGCTATTGGCTACTGCCCCGTTTACAGTCCCGACTTACGTGTTTTACGTCACCACGTTCACAATAATCGGATTTTCCGACAACTTTGTGTGACTGTGTGTATGCAAGACAAGTTTGAGCCAACATCCTAGGATTTTGTTGTCGGAATGTCCGATCAATGTCCGACTGTATGTACGGGGCATAAGGGTTACCTATAAAGAACCCATTAATGGGGATTTCATGTTGTGGGGCCCTTCAATGAAAAAAAGTAGGTTAAAATTGTTCATTCCTTTTACTGATTGTTTTTTAACAGCTTCTAAAATTGTTTTTCCTTGGACTAGAAGTCCCTTTAAAAAAGCCTTTCGTACTTGTCCTTCTTCTAACATAAGTCTACCCCCTTCCCTCTCCTGTGATGTCTTCTGCTCCCCAGAGTGTGAGTCTGTCATATAGCAGTCGCACAAGAAGAGTTTTATGTCATGGAGATTAATCTTCTTCATAAAACTCTACTCCAAGGGAGACACATTGCAGTGTATTTTATTTACCTTAATTTCCATTGGGTTGAAGTGTAACTCCAATTTTATGGAGGAAAAAAAAAATCAATCCTATCCAAAAAAAAAAAAAACTGTCCACGTGGCAAAGCTGTATTATCTATATATTCTATTACAGACTCTTACTTTTCTCTATTCTGAAGTAGCAAATGTTTTCCTTTCTCAAGTGGTGCTTTATGGATCTGCCTTCATTATCATCACTTGAGCAATCTCAGTGTTTTGCTGAGAAAAGGATCACCTTCTTCATCTCTTACTTACTTAGCTGTCTAATGCCCCGTACGCACAGTCGGATTTTACGACGGAAAATGTGTGTGGGCTCCATCACACATTTTCCATCGGATTTTCCGACCCAACTTTAAAGAGGAAGTAATCTTTAAAGTGATACTAAACACACACAGTTTAATTTACATTGTCCGTTTTATTTCTCTATGTGGAGTGGCACTTAAAACCCCCAAGTACGGGAACCCTAACAGGCCAAAGAGCAGACACACCACAGCAAGTTAACCTCAATGATACCAACAGCATCCAACAAACACAGTGCAACATTGAATGCAATTGGCACCTGTCACATGCTTGTTAAAAGCAACATCAACCTTTTTCTAAAACTGACAAAAATCTTAAATTTTGCTTTCTTACAATATGGTAAATTGGGGGTGTCCTCTACAACTTCAGTGTACATAACACTGTTTATTCTTTTGCTCAAAGTCTGCACAATACTTAAAGTGGTTGTAAACTCCCCTCTACAACTTTGTTTCATGTAAATCAGCATACAAACCCTAATGAACACTGCTTGTAGCTATCTCCTTACTTGCTTAGTATTTTTGTAATCCCTTTTGTTCTTCAGAATGATGTCACTGATCATGCCCATATCTCCCCTGATTTACGGCACACTCTGTGTGCTTGTCTGTCTATTATCAGGACTTCCTACGGCACAACACTGAAATCCCACGAGACTGCATAAGCACTCAGAGCTTCCTACTACACCCCATGTGACCATGTGACATCACATGGAGTGTAAACCTGGACATAGGACAGCATTACTGCAGTCTTATCAGCTGAAGCTGATAAGACTGACATAGGCAAACACTAGATAATCGGCACAAGTAAATACTAAAACAAGTCAGCTAAAAGCAGGGAAGCAGGGTTGCCAGAGAAACGTTGGACTGAGAAGGAGGCTTGGTTAACAGTACAGAAAGTGCTCAATGTAAGGACGGAAATACATTCTACTGTGGACTCAGAAAACAATACTTAAGATGGTGATGCCTTACTCCTGGAAACAAGTTTTTGAAAGTTTCTTTAAACAGTAAGTAATATGCAATTTGGGCTGGATTACAGTGGCTATAGTTTGATAATTACTTATTATAATGGACTAAATGAAAAGAAGCATCAGAGTGGGAGAGTTCGTAAACTCGTACATTTTTACATTTGTAAATTCGTACATTTGTGAATTCGTAAAATCGTACATTTGTAAATTAGAAAATTCGTAAATTTGTAAATTCGAGGTTTGAAAATCCAAAAACCCGAAAATTCAAAAATCTGAAATAGTAACTAACTATTAAATTATAGGTATTGTAATTTCCTTTCAAATTTGACTGTCAGTGAATGTAACAAATACAAATTTATCCGAAGTTACGAATTATCCAAAATGAATCTAAACAAATGGAACGGAACAAAATAATAATAAATAATAATAATAAAACGTTGTTATTATTATTATTGTTATTTATTATTATTAATTCATTACGTTCCATTCCGTTTTTTCGGATCATTCATAACTTCGGATAAATTTGTATGTGTTTCGTTCACTAACAGCCAAATTTGAAAGGAAATTACAATACCTATAATTTAAAAGTTACTAGTAATTACTAATAGTTAAGTTATTATTACCGTATTTATCGGCGTATAACACGCACTTTTTTCCCCTTAAAATCAGGGGAAAGTCGCAGGTGCATGTTATACGCCGATCCCCGCCGATCCCGATCTGTCTGAAATGTCAAAATCGCGGTCCGCGATTTGAAAATGGCGCCGCCGGAGCCGAAGTACACAGAGCCGGTCCTCGGCTCTTTCCGGCGGCTCTCGTTTACTTTCGGCTCCACTCGTAGTCCCGAGCGGAGCTATCCGAACCTACTCGGATAGCTCCGCTCCGGACTACGAGTGAAACCGAAAGTAAACGAGAGCCGCCGGAAAGAGCCGAGGACCGGCTCTGTGTACTTCGGCGCCGGCGGCGCCATTTTCAAATCGCGGACCGCGATTTTGAAGCCCTGGAAGCAGGGACGGAAGATGCAAGTCTGCACTGGGGAGGGCTGCACTGGGGATGGCTGCACTGACGAAGGCTGCACTGGGGAAGGCTGCACTGACAAGGCTGACAAGGCTGCACTGGGGATGGCTGCACTGACAAGGCTGCACTGGGGAAGGCTGCACTGGGGAAGGCTGCACTGGGGAAGGCTGCACTGAGAAGGCTGCACTGAGAAGGCTGACAAGGCTGCACTGGGGAAGGCTGCACTGACAAGGCTGCACTGACATGGCTGCACTGGGGAAGGCTGCACTGACATGGCTGCACTGGGGAAGGCTGCACTGACAAGGTTGCAATGAAGGGCATTTAAATGTAAGTTTTTTTCCCTTCAACTTCCCTCCTAAAAGTTTTTTTTCCTTAAAATTCCCTCCTAAATTGGGGTGCGTGTTATACGCCGGTGCGTGTTATACGCCGATAAATACGGTAGTTAACTATTATTGCAGATTTCCGAATTTTCGAATTTACAAATTTACGAATTCACTAATTTACTAATGTACAAATGTACGAATGTACGAATCTACATTCGTAAATTGTGAATGTACGAATGCCCGAATTTACGAATGTCCAATTTTATCAAATTTACGAATATTCAAACAGGTTTTCGTTAATTTGGATATTCCCGAATTAACAAATTTGTTGAAATTCATTAAAAAAAAAGGAATTCGGAACGAAACGCATTGCACATGTCTATCGTTAAGCAAACACTGGAAATTACAAATAGGGTCACAACATGCTGGTTACCAGGGAGCGCATAGAGAGAAAAAGAGATGTATCTGATCAATTAGGGCAATAAGGGAATGGGGTTGATATACTAAAACTGGAGAGTGAAAAATCTGGTGCAGCTCTGCATAGAAACCAATCAGCTTCCAGGTTTTATTTTTGTACAAGCCTAATTGAACACGCTTAAGTTAGAAGCTGATTGGCTACCATGCACAGGTGCACCAGATTTTGAACTCTCCAGTTTTAGTAAATCAACCCCACTATCTTCTTTAAATGGACTGGTAAATGAGGTTTATTGTGTGGACAGCGTCTTAGATACTAGCCAAGCTTTGGGCAGGAGGAAAAGAGGGCATGAGGATGGACCAAGGTAAAAAAAAAATACTTGGTCCATAGCCAGAGGTACAAGGTATGGTCTAAGCAGGAAGATCAAGTTTGTAATTGAAAGTTTAGGTCATGCACCACAACAAGCAGATCTGGTTCATATACTGTAACAGTGGAACTTATTGGCTGAGTTAAAACAGATGTGAATAAAGCCAAAAGGTGAAGGTCAAGGTTGTATCAGACATATAATTTCAGCTGTAATGTAGAAAACCAGGTAGGGTCTGATGGGTCAGGTTCATGGTCTAGTACATTTAGGATTTATGATCATAGTCAGACAAAAACCCAGGGACAGTAAACCAAGCATATAAACCATAGCTCCCAACTGTCCCTGATTTTGCGGGACTGTCCCTGATTTGGAGCAATGTCCCTCTGTCCCTCATTCCCCCTCATTTGTCCCTCATTTTAGTCTGATCTATATAGTTGTATATAAAATGCACTTTTTATCTTTCAAAAAGTGTTTCCCAGTGCTAAACCTTTCATCCAAATTCTAAATTGCTGCATTTGTAAATTTAAAAGCCAATGTAAAGGAATAGTAGTGGTAAAAAAAGCCCTTGTGAATTTAATTAACTTTTTTTTTGGTTAATTCTCCTTTAAGGGGGTGTGACAGGGGGGCGTGTCTGATGTCTACATACATTTGCTAGTAGGTGTCCCGCATTCCTATCTCAAAATGTTGGGAGGTGTGTATAAACTAGGAGAGTTATAGGTGTCCACAACACTTAACGTACCATACCTGGTAATGTTGGACCTCTTGAGTGGCTTTTTTAACCACTTAACTCCCGGACCATTTGGCTGGCCAAAGACCAGAGCACTTTTTGCGATTCGGCACTGCTTTGCTTTAACTGACAATTGCGCGGTCGTGCGACATTGCTCCCAAACAAAATTGACGTCCTCTTTTCCCCACAAATAGAGCTTTCTTTTGGTGGTATTTGATCCTCTCTGCGGTTTTTATTTTGTGCACTATAAACAAAAAAAGAGCGACAATTTTGAAAAAAAAAGCAATATTTTTTACTTTTTGCTATAATAAATATCCCCAAAAAATATATAAAACAACATTTTTTTTCCTCAGTTTAGGCCGATCGTATTCTTCTACATATTTTTGGTAAAAAAAAATCGCAATAAGCGTTTATTGATTGGTTTGCACAAAAGTTATAGCGTCTACAAAATAGGAACAGTTTTGTGGCATTTTTATTAATTTTTTTTTTTTAACTAGTAATGGTGGCGATCACCGATTTTTATCTTGACTGCGACATTATGGCGGACACATCGGACACTTTTGGTGCTATTTTGGGGCCATTCACATTTATACAGCGATCAGTGCATTTAAAAATGCACTGATTACTGTGTAAATGTGACTGGCAGTGAAGGGGTTAACTAGGAGGGGAGCTGCGGGGGTTATGTGTGTCCTAGGGAGTGATTCTAACTGTAGGGGGGAGGGGCTACGTGTAACAGGACACTGACCACCGCTCCCGATTACGGGGAGCTGTGATTAGTGTCAGTGTCATTAGGCAGAACGTGGAAATGCTTGTTTACATTAGCATTTCCCCGTCCTTCAGCTCCGTGAGACGATCGCGGGTATCCCTGCGGACATCAAGTCCGCGGGACCCGCGATTACACTCACGGAACTCGCGGCAGGGCCGCACACCGTGCACGTGACCACATGGCGGCAAATTCAAAGGGACGTACAGGTACGCCAATTTGCGCAGCCGTGCCATTCTGCCGACGTAAATGTACATGCGGCGGTCGGCAAGCGGTTAAAGTGGTTGTAAACCTCAGACATGAAATATAAAGAAAGCACATCATCCTTCTATACTGTGTATACTATACTTCTATATTGTGTACTTGCCTCTCTGTAAAGCAATGAGTGTCATTCCTCTCCGCTGCCTGGTTCTTCTGTCATCAGCATGAGTAACTTCTTTCTGCTTTTCCCGACACCAAGAGTTAAAAAAGTGACGGGGGGGAGGGAGCTGAACTTATATCCACAGTAAGACCCCTTTCACACTGGGGCGGTTTGCAGGCGTTATTGCGCTAAAAATACCGCCTGCAAACCGACCCAAAACAGCCGCTGCTGTTTGTTCAGTGTGAAAGCCCAAGGGCTTTCACACTGAAGCGGTGCGCTGGCAGGAGAAGAAAAAAACTCCTGCAAGCCGCATCTTTGGAGCGGTGAAGGAGCGGGGTATTCACTGCTCCTAAACCGCTCCTGCCCATTGAAATCAATGGGACAGTGCGGCTATACCGCAGCAATACCGCGGCTATAGCCGCGCTATACGAGCGGTTTTAACCCTTTTTCGGCCGCCAGCGGGGGATAAAACCGCACCGCAAGCGGCCGAATACTGCTGCAATAACGACGGTAAAGCAGCGCTAAAAATAGCGCTGTTTTACCGCAGACGCCCCCACCGCCCCAGTGTGAAAGCAGCCTTATGCTTGTTCTCCAAAATAACAAAAAGGAAAACAAGGAGGCACCAGCTAAGTGCAGCATCAATGGGTTTATTATGATTAAAAAGCCAAATGCAAACTCACAGAAATATAAAATCAAAGAGCTTATCTGCAGCCATGCCACATTGGATGGAAGCCGTCCACCATTAGAGCTGCTTGTGACAGCAGACTTGACATTGTAGGACTTAAGCCCATATACTTAATACCATCCTACCCTTACATACCCTCCCTCCAAAAAACATTAGGAATGACTCGAACTAGTTTCTGGAGTAAAATGGCCTTGCGGCCTTTTATTTAAACATATAATTAACATAAATATATAAATAACTGTCTTTCCTTAAATAACTTGTTAAGGTAACTTACTCAGTAAGAACTATGACTATGACCTAGGTCACTGGTACAACCTCCTTAATTTAAAACCTGCCAGTCGGAAACCCCGGACACGGCATTATAACAACATACCCCAGTGACCTGGCATTTTAACTCCTGCAGGTTAACCCTTAGGGCCTGGAGGTACAAACTACAATCCCCATCCTTCCATGTATGGGTACCAGCAAAAACTCCCATCATCTGGATGGGTACAATCAAACAACCCCCCATCCTTGGATGGGTACACATGTTACAACTTGTAACAGAACTTATCCTATTCAAGGAACAAACAACCACTGCCAACCATAGGGAGGGTGGGTGGGAATCTCGTCCTCCACCGCTCTCAAACTGACCTCACTTCTCCTTCCTACCTCTCCTACACTTTTCTTCCTACGGCCCCTCCCCTTCTCTAAAAGGAGAAGTGTAACCCTTGCAGAGACAGGCAGATGTGCAGTCCAGCACTGTCATGCCGTCCCTGCGCTTAGGGTCCCCTTGGCTCCGTGACTCTCTGTTTGTTGTCAGTAAGGAAACCAAGTCCCATGTTCCAGGAGGTGAGGAGAGCCCCTGTGGGACACAAGGCAGGATGTGATGTCACACCCGGGGTGGGTCGCCTTGTGTCCCACAGAGGCTCTCCTCATTTCCTAGAACACTGGACTTGGTTTCCTTACTGACAACACGCTGTTTGCTGTCACAAGGAGCTCTTCTGGTGGCATGGCTGCAGATAAGCTCTTTGATTTTATACTTCTGTGAGTTTGCATTTGGATTTTTAATCGTCATAAACCCATTGAAGCTGCACTTAGCTGGCACCCCCTTGTGCTCCTTTTTTTGTTATTTCAGAGATTTGTTCCTGTCTCGGGTGGAGCTGCCTACTGAAGTACAACACCCTTCCTAGGGGAATTATGAACATTTTATGAACTACATATGCTACGCAAGCATATCTTTACATTTATCTGGGGGGGGGGGGTAAAGGCTAACTGCTGTGGATGGTGCATTGGCATTTGTTTACACCACAATTTAAACTGTTTTGCTTGTTCTCCGTACTATGTGAAGGGGGGTGTGTCCTTTCCCTCCAATCAAGGCTCATAGCTGTCGTCTCTGTGAAGACTTCAGATCCCCGCCCCCTGTTCTAGATCTAAGAAGAAATCCTTTCCTCTTTGTGTTTTCAGAACAATCTACAGAAGAAATGACTGTAGATATACAGCTACCATGTAGGAGGATTTGTTTCATGTGAGGCCACACTGAAAAAAACAAGGGGTGCCGGTCGCAGTTCCATACGCTGAGGGTTCAGGCTGGGGAGAGCCCATCCTTACTCAATGCATGCAGAACAAAGGAAAGAAACGACCCCGAGTGCCGCACACCATCAGGACTCAACAGTCACTGTGGGCGGGGCAAACTGCATCAGGGCGTGGCCTGGACTGAGGCTACTTATGCTATAGTGACTGTTGGGTCCTGATGGTGTGCGGCACTCAGGTTTGTTGCTTTCCTTTATACTGCAGGATTTGTTTCATCTCTGTGTATTGCCTAATGCTAGTCACTTCACTGGGTATATGTAAGGGTTTACTACCACTTTAAATAAACATACCAAAGATACAAGTCAAGGTATAAACCTATGCTACGAGAATAAAAAAAAAAAAGTGTTTGTCTGTTGACCCCTTCGCTAAAAACGTTGCTCTGTAGAAGAGGAACTGCAGAAGCCAGTGAGGGAAACACTACTCCACACACTCAAATATGTGGAATCGGATCTGAGTAGGAGTCAGAATCTATGTACAGTACTTGTTCCAGGTCAGTGACTAAGAAAGTACTGATGTCACTGGAGGCTAGACATGTGCGATTCGTGCCATACGAATTTCCGGAAATTCGTACATTCGCGAGGATTCGAAATACAAATTTTTATGCATATGAATTTTGTACGAAATACGAAATTTAGTTTACAAACTTCGGATAAATTTATCATAACGAACTTTCATTATTGTTACGAAAAGTTTACGAACCTAACGAAAATTCGCATTTCGTACGAAAACTAATTGAATTTCGGACACGAATTATGAATTAATTTTAATACGAAACGGAACGAAACAAAACAAATTTATTGACGGCGCACATGTCTACTGGAGGCTTCATGTTCCCTTACAACTCCCTGCCTATTATTTCTTCTCTTTGCTTTTGGCCCTCGGAGAGGGTCACTTAACCACTTGACCGGAAGATTTATTCCCCCCTTCATGACCAGGCCATTCGGTTGTGCGACACTGTACCCAAATAAAAATATATGTTCTTTTTTTTTCCCCCACAAATAGAGCTTTGTTTTGACAGTGTTTTATCACCTCTGCGGTTTTTATTTTTTGCGCTATAAACTGGCACAAAAAGGTCCCCAAAAAGTGTCATTTGGAGTCATATTTGTCCGCAGCAATGTCGCAGTCCTGTAAAAATCACAGATTGCCGCCATTACTAGTAAAAGCAATAAAAAAACAATAAAAGTCCCTAAATCTATTCCACAGTTTGTAGACGCTATAACTTTTGCGCAAACCAATCAATATACGCCTATTGCGTTTTTTTGGGGTTTTTTTTTTACCAAAAATATGTTGAAGAATATATATCGGCCTAAACTGATGAATTTGTTTTTTTTTTATATATTTTTTGGGACATGTATTCTAACAAAAAGTAAAAAAAAATGTTTTTTTCCCAAATTGTCGCTCTTTCTTTATAGCGTAAAAACTAAAAACCGCAGAGGTGATCCAATACCACCAAAAGAAAGCTCTATTAAAAAAGGACCTCAAAGTTGTTTGGGTACAGCGTCACACGACCGCGCAATTGTCAGTTAAAGCAATGCAGTGCCGTATCACAAAAAATGGCCTGGTCATTAAGGGGGCAAATCCTTCCGGGGCTGAAATGGTTAACTGACAATTCATTTATGTCCTTTTTTTCCCTCACAAATAGACCTTTCTTTTGGTGGTATTTGATCACCTCGACGGTTTTTATATTTTTCACTATAAACAAAAATAGACTGATAATTTTGAAAAAAAAAAACATAACAATATTTTTTACTTTCTGCTATAAAACATATCTAATAAAAAAATTTAAAAATTTTAATTTCTTCGTAAATTTAGGCCAATATTTTTAGGGCGGTCGGCAAGTAGTTAAAAATAAATAATTACACCGTTTTCCAAAAAAGCGGCCAGTAACACACTTCATAGATCCAGTTTACCCTTTATGTGGTCTTCCTAATACAGAATTAAATGAATCCATGATGTATACTGCCCAGTTCTGTGTTGGAATGCACTGTACACAGTGACTGTCTGGGCATTGTGAGTGATACAGCATGCATGGATACATTGGGGTTGATGTACTAAAGGCAAGTAGACTGTGCACTTTGCAAGTAAGTGAGGGGAAGCTCTGCCGACTTCCATCTTCCAATCCCGTGCAAGCAAAAATTGTGTTTTTTTTTTTTTTTTTTAATATTCCTTGCATGTGATTGGGTATTCTTTGTAAAGTGAAGCTTCACCTCGTTTACTAAGCTCTGGAGCAACTGCACTTGCAAAGTGCACAGTCTATTTAGTAAATCAACCCAGAGGCTGATATCCCAGAGGCTGATATCCCAGAGGCTGAAATCCCAGAGGCTGATATGAACATTTCAAGGGCTTGTGTACCTGGGCATTGCTGCCTAATGCAGAATTTTACATTTGAACATAGCACAGCTCAAACTCATATATGCAAGCAGAGAAGGCAACATTTGACTGACTTTGCCTGCACAGCAAGCACAAGGACATGTTGCTTTCAATATAATCAAAAGCAAAGCAGCTCAAACACAGCATTGGAAGTGTCGTCCACATTGGGGTAAATGGGAAATCTACTGACCTGCATTTCAGATGCACTTTAAATGCAAGTAAACAAAGCCTGTGTACACAAGCCCTATATTTGTCTATACACATTTTTTATGGAATATAAACAGGCAAATTATCAGTTTTCTATTTGTCACTTTTTCGACACTGCATTTCTAAACTATGCGCCGTCCAAATTTACACACACACATTGGCAAGATTAAAGCCCAGGCTCTAACCCCCACATCCAAATCAATCCTCCTTCTCTCCTTAATCCCCCCTCATTATTTTGTAGTCTTGCCTTTTCCAGATTTTTTCAGGGTGGACATCTGATGCAATGAGTCCTCTTCTCTTTGGATCTTTTTCCACAATGGATGGTCCTCTCTGAGCGCAGGGCAATGACCTCTGCAGTCATGACACCCTTCACTCCCAGTAAGTTCTCAATGTTCTTGCCCACATGCACTTGTTCCAGTGTTGGCTGTACATCATTGCTCTGCAATGGATTTTTTAGAGTGACAATAATGGGGGAGACTGTGCTTGTGCAATGTGTGTTGGCACAGTCATGTGTAGTGTCCATCAGAGATGTTTGTGATAGGGTACTGGCAATGTTGACATTTGTTTTCCCGTAACTGGAAGTGCCTTCAGCAGTTACTCTTGACTGCTGAGAAGCTTAATCTTGTCTTAACCCCCACTTATTTAAAGCACAACAAAACCTTGCCCCCCCCCCCCAAAAAAAGACAAAAAGACACATAGACCACTTTAAGTTGGAAGTAGGGCAAGGCCACAGCTTTATTGAACATCTTAGTATAACAATCTTCTAAATACAAATACTATGCTGGTCACGGTTCCACAGTGAGCATCTATAACCAAACCGTATAGTCTAAGAGGACTGTCTCCACCATCAGTGCGAGACAGGCATTAAACTGACCCCGTAATTAACTTGCGGGCATAGCCCATAAAGTAATACCAATTGCTGGCAAGGTAAAACCACCAAGGGAAGCTGTGACGAACACACAATGGGCGGGTGGGTGTGCAACTCTTGTGACGTCAACTTCTCCTGAAAGCAGTGGGACGTGCCTATGTGTAGCCTTTTCTAGAGTGCCTGCTCCACCCAGTCACCTTGTGCCATTGTAGCCAATCCCAATGGAGCCACTCCGACTCCCTGATTAGGTTGACGCACCACTTGGTTGCCAAGCATCCAGCAGTCAAGGCTCCCTTTCCTTAGGCGGGGCGGGTCAAGGGGACTTCATTAAATGAAAGCTGCATTTAAGAATGATTGAAAATTATTTTTTTAATTGCATGAACACACTGAAGCTTATATGATATCATAGTGATTGGGTTTATATCTACTTTAATCTGCTGTATTGGTACAGTGAAGAGTCAGCTGGACATCTCCAGCTTGGCCACCCAAGATGCTATGACTCAAGAGACATCTACTGTTTACAGTCAGACACATTTCTGGCCCTCTGTATGATTTTTTTTTATTTTTTTTAGTATGTTCACTTACAGTTGCATATAACTGCTGGAACAGCAATTTGTTGACTATGCCCCAGAGATGTGTAATCCTAGCTATGTGACCACAAATCAATGTTGTATGAACTGCTTAACGACATTATGGATTTTCTAAAAGTAATCAAGCAGCTCTAGATGGAGAGAGGTCCCTATGTGATCCTGTGGAAATTAATTATTATGTTTGTCAAACTGCGGGAAACATTTATCAAACAATGCAATGCATATATGAACCTACATGCAGAAGCTTTCTAGCAGTGTTATTGAAAAAAAAAGTACATTATTGATGCTGAATCTAATCTAATTTAAAAGCTACAGACTTCTAAAAGTTTTGTTTTAGCTAAAAACATTATTTGGATCCGTTTAAGGTAAACCATTTCATTACAAAGTTTAAAGTCCAACTCCAGCCCAATCAGTTTTTTTAGGTTTGGGTAGAGTATGAAATATTTAGAACAGTGGTTCTCAAACTATTTTAACAATGGGCCAATCCACTATCATTTAGATCAGTGGTCTCCAAACTGCAGCCCGTGGGCCCTTTGCCTGCCTTTTTCGAGGCATTATTCCTTCTACTGACACTAAGAATGAGGGACCATTGTTTCCATTGACGGCAACGGTGAGGCATATTTTGTCTCGCTGAAACCAACGGTGGGGTCCTTTATCTTCTACTGACACCAATATTGTGGCATATTTTCTCCCACTGATACCAACGATGAGGCACTAATCCTCCCACTGACACCAAAGATGGGTCACTATTCCTCCCACTGACACCAATGATGGGACACTATTCCTTCCCACTGACACCAATAATGGGACACTATTCCTTCCCACTGACACCGATGATGGGGCACTATTCCTCCCACTAATACCATGGATGGGACACTATTCCTCCTCCTATTGACCACAGGCACTATGTATTTTTTTATTACTTTCACTGACTACCAGGTGTTTTCTACTCCCACTGCCCACAGTCAAACACTTCTATAGTCTGAAGGACAATAAACTGGCCCTTTCTATAGAAAGTTTAGAGACCCCTGATTTAGACTGTTGGGTGAGTAGAATGGGGTTAGTGAGAGAAAAACATGCCTAGGGGTTGGTAGTCAGTAGGAATATAAAATGCACCGGCAGCAGTATAAGTAAGCAGTACCCCTGTGGGACCATTGACCTTGGGGTGTGTGATATGAAGTATCTACTGTTGGTATGGCCAGCATCAAAGTGACCTGTTTCTTTGGCCTGCATGGGCAAAGCACAGGTTTGCTTTAATCTAATACTTAAACCTCAGCCTCAACCTAACCTTTAAACCTTGACCCTCTAACTGAACCTACTACTACACCTATCCTTTGACCTCAACCTTAAACTTTAATATTAATTATCATAATGGAAACCATTACCATGATAACAATAATACTATGACCCTACCAATAGTATGAATGGGGGTGGTTTACTACAACTGGAGAGTGATAAATCTGGTGCAACTCTGCATAGAAACCAATCAGCTTCCAGATTTTATTGCCTATGCTTAATTGAACAAGCTGAAATTAGAAGCTGATTGGCTACTATGCACAGCTGCACCAGATTCTAAGTGCTTTAGTTTTAGTAAATTTACCCCAATGTCTCATTAAAAAGTTTGTGTCAAAATGCAACCCACCAAATATATTTGGGCCTAAAAATCCAGCACTGGAGTTATTATTTTGCAATATTTTGATCTAAGAAGAAGATGCGTGACCACCCATGTTTCATCTTCTATGACTCTTCTACATGTGCCCAACTGTTAGACTCAAAGGATATCCCATAAATCACGCATTTCCTTTTGCAAAAAGGTGGTGTTTATTTCTGAAAAACTTTGTGATTGCCTTTGGTGCCTAGATGCAAGCAGTACTTAGTGGAGTTGCTTTCTTTTAATAACACTTTTGATAACCTGGAAAACAAGGACCCCCTACCTTAACCTAGTAATAGGTTATCCATTCTCCGCGGTAGGTCAGTCACTTGGCTTGTTCCAGTACGTCAGTTTGACAGACACGCATTCACAGGCATAATTAAACTCTGCAGAGGGCAAACTAGGATTCCTTAAAAGTTAAAAATTGTTTCTTAAATTCCCCTTGGCTGGAGAAGTGTAAACCTAATAAGCTCAACTTGTCAGAGACTGGGTAATAATGAAGAGCTGGAATGAATAGCAGAAGCAGTAATTTGTTTTCTATTTGCTGCTGTGCCTCCTGTTATTTTCCCTTTTTCAAAATCAGAAGAGAGAATAAATTTCAGAGGCTAGCAGAGGCCGCATGTCGCTACTTAACCTCATCCAGTTCTAGTTTCATCGACTGCTGTCTAGGAAGGGGGCATGGGCATGAGCAATTTCACAGAAAATTGACATCTATTGCAGAATATAGAGATCTGAGTTTCTATTGATTTGCTCTTCTCAGAATGTGTTTTGTGGCGTTTTGAATCCCGCTCTGACGCATGTTCTATTTGTCCAGTTAGGATTGTGTATAAGCAGGGCTTCCGCCTGTGTCCTCAACTTGAACTGCAGTTTAGTCCTGTTGCCCATGTGCCGAACGCTGCTGGCAGCACTACGTGGTAAGAGAAAGGTAAGAACATTATTATTTTATAGTTTAAAAGTTTAGGGATTAATAACTTCTTTACAAGGGCTTCATATGCATGACGGTGGGCAGTTCTTTATTGATGTCAATATTCACCTACATGCCACAGTGAATATGTTTGTCAGTGAACATCACACCAATATAAGCCTATTGGACATCTAATCCTGAAACCATAGCTATTAATAGGTAGTTGCCCCAACCCTCAACCCCACCGTCTACATTTGCAGCTACAGTGCCTTGCAAAAGTGTTCACCCCCCTTGGCTTTTTACCTATTTTGTTACATTACAGCCTTTAGTTCAATGTTTTTTTAATCTGAATTATATGTGATGGATCAGGACACAATAGTCTAAGTTGGTGAAGTAAAATTAGAAAAATATATACATAAAACTATTTTTCAGAAATTAAAAACTGAAATTCGGCATGTGCGTATGTGTTCACCTCCTTTGTTATGAAGCCCATAAAAAGCTCTGGTGCAACCAATTACCTTTAGAAGTTACATAATCAGAGAAATGATGTCCACCTGTGTGCAATCTAAGTGTCACATGATCTGTCATTACATATACACACCTTTTTGAAAGGCCCCAGAGGCTGCAACACCTAAACAAGAGGGACCACTAACCAAACACTGCCATGAAGACCAAGGAACTTTCCAAACAAGTAAGGGACAGTGTTGTTGAGAAATACAAGTCAGGGTTAGGTTATAAAAAAATATCCAAATCTTTGCTGATCCCTAGGAGCACCATCAAATCTATCATAACCAAATGGAAAAAACATGGCACAACAGCAAACCTGCCAAGAGACCACGGCACACCAAAACTCACGGACCGGGCAAGGAGGGCATTAATCAGAGAGGCAGCACAGAGACCTAAGGTAACCCTGGAGGAGCTGCAGAGTTCCACAGCAGAGACTGGAGTATCTGTACATAGGACGACAATAAGCCGTAGGCTCCATAGAGTTGGACTTTATGGTAGAGTGGCCAGAAGAAAGCCATTACTTTCAGCAAAAAACAAAATGGCACGTTTTGAGTTTGTGAAAAGGCATGTGGGAGACTCCCAAAATGTATGGAGGAAGGTGCTCTGGTCTGATGAGACCAAAATTTAACTTTTTGGCCATCAAAGAAAACGCTATGTCTGGCGCAAACCCAACACATCACATCACCCAAAGAACACCATCCCCACAGTGAAACATGGTGGTGGCAGCATCATGCTGTGGGGATGTTTTTCAGCAGTTGGACTGGGAAACTGGTCAGAGTTGAGGGAAAGATGGATGGTGCTAAATAAAGGGATATTCTTGAGCAAAACCTGTACCACTCTGTGTGTGATTTGAGGCTAGGAAGGAGGTTCGCCTTCCAGCAGGACGATGACCCCAAACACACTGCTAAAGCAACACTTGAGTGGTTTAAGGGGAAACATGTAAATGTGTTGGAATGGCCTAGTCAAAGCCCAGACCTCAATCCAATAGAAAATCTGTGGTCAGACTTAACGATTTCTGTTCACAAGCGCAAGCCATCCAACTTGAAGGAGTTAGAGCAGTTTTCCAAGGAGGAATGGGCAAAGCTCATAGAAACTTATCCAAAGTTACTTGGAGCTGTGATAGCCCCAAAAGGTGGCTCTACAAAGTATTGACTTTATGGGGGTGAACAGTCATGCACATTGACTTGTTAATTCCAGGTTGTGAGGCAACAAAACATGAAAAATGCCAGGGGGGGGGGGGTGAATACTTTTGCAAGGCACTGTATAACAGCCTCCACTCTTCTGGGAAGGCTTTCCATAACCTTTTGAATTGTGCTTGTGGATATTTGTGCCCATTTACCCAAAAGAACATTTGAATGGCCAGGTACTGATGTTGGATGAGAAGACGTGGTTCCCAATCAGCATTCCAATTCATCCCAAAGGTGTTCAATTGGGTTGATGTCAGGACTCTGTACAGGCCACTCAAGTTCCTTCACACCATACTCGTCACATCATGTCTTTATGGAGCTGGCTTTGTGCCCAGGGGCACAGTCCTGTTAGAAAAGAAAAGGGCCTTCTCCAAATTGTTACCACAAGGTTGATAGCACACAACTGTGTAAAATACCTTGGTATGCTGTATCATTAACAGTACTCTTTACTAGAAATACCTGACTTCAATAGTTT
Organism: Lithobates clamitans; assembly: GCA_037952925.1. Lineage (NCBI taxonomy): Eukaryota > Metazoa > Chordata > Amphibia > Anura > Ranidae > Lithobates > Lithobates clamitans. The sequence continues at coordinate 2,561,107 of JBBGZY010000680.1, forward strand.
GGAGGAGTGTCAACATACAGTACTTTTTGCCATATAGTGTACATACTGTATATTATTTAAAAAAAATATTTACTGAAACATTAACGCACTCACACTATATTGTCAAAAGTATTGGGACGCCTACCTGTACACGCACATGAACTTTAATGGCATTCCAGTCTTAGTCCGTAGGGTTCAATATTGAGTTGGCCCACCCTTTGCAGCTATAACAGCTTCAACTCTTCTGGGAAGGCTGTCCACAAGGTTTAGGAGTGTGTATATGGGAATGTTTGACCATTCTTCCAGAAGCGCATTTGTGAGGTCAGGCGCTGATGTTGAACGAGAAGGCCTGACTCGCAGTCTCCACTCTAATTCATCTCAAAGGTGTTCTATCGGGTTGAGGTCAGGACTCTTTGCAGGCCAGTCAAGTTCCTCCACCCCAAACTCGCTCATTCATGTCTTTATGGACCTTTCTTTGCGCACTAGTCCAAATCATTTGGTGTGGGGGGTGGGGAATTATGGTAATTTGGTTATTTTTCAGGGATTGGGCTTGCTCCCTTAGTTTCAGTGAAAGGAACTCTTAAGACGTCAGCATACCAAAACATTTTGGACAATTTCATGCTCCCAACTTTGTGGGAACAGTTTTGGGGATGGCCCCTTCCTGTTCCGACATGACTGCACAAGTGTGCATAAAGCAAGGTCCATAAAGACATGGATGAGCGAGTTTGTGGTGGAGGAACAGAGTCTTGACCTCAACCCGATAGAACACCTTTAGGATGAATTAGAGTGCAGACTGCAAGCCAGGCCTTCTTGTGCAACATCAGTGCCTGACCTCACAAATGCACTTCTGGAAGAATGGTCAAACATTCCCATAGACACACTCCTAAACCTTGTGGACAGCCTTCCCAGAAGAGTTGAAGCTGTTATAGCTGTAAAGGGTGGACCAACGTAATATTGAACCCTACGGACTAAGACTGGGATGTCATTAAAGTTCATGGGTGTGTAAAGACAGGCGTCCCAATACTTCTGACAATATAGTATCAACCTATTGATTCCCTATTGGTTCATTTCAACCGGTTCCCCCCAGTTTGTAGATTAATGTTCCTTAACACAACAAACATACGTCCTGAGCTGTCAATGTGACTTGCACAGAGAGAGGCACATTGACAGCTGCAGATGGCAGACTTTGGCTTTCACTATGAAATAACAATGATTCAATCTAGCAATACATTATTAATAAAAGGTTTTAGAAATAGATTAAGCCCGTTAGCTGTAAAATAATGCAAACAATAATTTTTAAACTTTTTGTCAATTTGTCTGGCTATAATAAAGACCTCAGCAGCATATTTGATAAAACAGTGTATGAAAAAAACATAAATGTTCCTAAAAGCAATGTAAAAATTATTTTTATAGCTAGTTGGATTAGTTAAGTTAACCAATGCATAGCGATTCTACTAAAATAGATCTGGGTATTTAGATTTAAATAACTCATGATCATAAAAGCATTAAACAAACCACATGCACATTAAAATTAAATAAACAAAATAATCACTTTTTTGCTCATGGATAAAAAGATGATTAAATGGGGTCATCAACCCAAATAATAATTTTTTTTTCACTGATGGAATATCACATAACAAGTCTGGGGCTAACTCAGCACGCTGGGCTTTGCTTTTTTTTTCTAAAATATGACTTTTGAGTTTACTGGTCCTTTAATGAAACTATAATCCCCAATATATCAAAGAGAATTACTGCTGCAGGTTTAGAGACTCATTGACTTCATTGTCACCTAGCCATAAACCAGTTCCAGCTCAGAATAACCCAATTGAAGTTGAAATACCGTACTCCAAACTGCTATTTTTTAAACTTTTATTGCTACTCTCAGTGCTCATAAAGATCATAAGAAACTTGGGAAAAACAGGGTACTCACCAGGAGCTCCGGAAATACAAATTCAATGTTTAAACCCATCATCCTGATGGCATTCCATTTCATCCCTTTTGTGTTACATTTGGGGTTTTTAGATGCTTAATTATACTAACTCACCCACTGATTGGTGATATGTATTTTTATATTGGAATAGTGAATTGTAAATATATGAAATTAAAGTGTAACAATGCAACAATGAGCTTACTGTATTTGCTATACCATTAAAAGCACGTGTTCTATCCGAAGAGTTAAAATAAAGTTAAAATAAAAAAAATAAAAAGTTTCCTCCTACTTAGAAATCCAGTAAACTCCTTACCACCTGTGCTAAAATCTCACACAATGTTATGGTGATGGGGGATGTTATCTGTAATCCTAAAACATGTCCTGTCTTAAACTGTTCAACATTATTACCATCATCATCATCATTAAGAGGCTGAGAAGGTGATTTAATTTGGATAGAGCAGTAGGGATTACCTTCTGTTTTTTTTTTGTTTTTTGTTTTTTACTTTCAGTGTCAATACTGGGAAGATTCCTTTTTTTGTCCCATGGCAGTGGGAAATTTGAAAATACATTAAGCATATTTTAATCTACCAACAGGTTGACCGAACAAAAAAAAAAGAAAAGTCCCAATTCCCCCCATTCACACACTCAAGGAGGATGGGGGAATATCTCCCACTGTGCCTTTGTGCTGTGATAGAGGAGAGCCTTCTCCACCATCACAACACATTGATCAGTGTTGCTGGCTATAGCCGGTGGCAGGGGCGTTGCTAGGGGGTGGCTTTTGGGGCTATAGCCCCGAATCTGAGGCCAATAGCCCCGAGTCTCTGCAGGGGTCCCCAAGGGGAGGGGAGGCTCTCTGGGGACCCTTATGTAAGTGGGGGGCTCTCTGGGGACCCTGATGTAAGGGAGAGGCTCTCTGGGGACCCTGATTTTTAAGGCCTAGGCTCTCTAGGGACCCAGATTTAAGGGGGAGGCTCTCTGGGGACCCTAATGTAAGGGGGCCTCTCTGGGAACCCTGATGTAAGTGGGGGGGCCCTCTGGGTACCCTGATGGAAGGGGGAGGCTCTCTGAGGACTCTGATGTAAGGAGGAGGCTCTCTGAGGACCCTGATGTAAGCGGGGGGCTCTCTGGGGATATATATACACCCACACGTATATTACTGTATATACATGTGTATGCCCGCCCAAGCGTATGACTTTCTTTACTACGCTGCTATGGGCTCTAGCCCCAGATCTTTTGTAGACCTAGCAACGCCCCTGGCCGGTGGCACTGATTGTTTGGGAAAAACCTGGCTGGTTATACAGAAGTAGGCTTCTGTACAACCAGCCTGCCCATATGTGGATCGAAATTCGGGCCAGTCCTTGCTGAACCGGTCACATTTTGATCCATGTATGGACACCTTTAGACAGGATTTTGCTCACCCAGTGGGATGGCAAAAATGGGCATGGGGTTTTACCCCTTTCCAACTTTATCCATACATTTTTGTTCCCCATAATAAGGTTTTATTGAAGATTTTTCACATACAAAACAGGCATACCATAAATGCAAGCACTATCTTCAATTCAAAAGATGGACAAACACAGCAGCTTCAAAATCACAGGTTGTCCACCGAGACTAGACCTTTAAGGGTTTTATCCAAACTTAAAAAAATACAGTGGATATTAGCTCAGACAAGTATTAATGGCTGTATGGTTAAATACAGGTAATGTACATTTGCATTTGTTTAATACTCATTCATGTCCTGCCAGCTTGACCTCATGTACTGTACATGTGTTTTAATTAAATATGAAGGTCACAGGTCTGTGTGATCTGGCAAACAAGGATAACATCAGGAAGGATTTGCATGACAATGTGCATAATTACACATCTCCTCTCTAAACCTGCCTCTCCTACACCAGCCAGCTGTATAAATGTCATCTCGTGGGCCTCATGCTGATAATACTGCAATGTCTTGCATTGGGTTTTTCCAGACCACAATTTTGCAGATTCCATGAGTATAGTCTAATGTCATTCAAATGCCGGGCCATTAATTTTGCCTTGATAGGAAGATTGTACTTTGATGAAGTGTGTGAGTATTTAAAGTAGACCTGTGCCAGAAACAAACAAACTTACAGCTCCAAAGTAAGAGTCCTGCACCACCCCACATCATTCAATACAAGTCTTCTTAGCCAAAAGAGACCACAGTGGGTGGAGTACAAGATTCCTAAGTAGGGATGGGCTAGGGCATGTTTAAATCTTAGTCTGAACCCACTTGATTTGACCCCACCAGGAAACTGTCACTAAGTCAATCATAATGCATTCCCCACGCTGAAGCTGCACATATACATTCCCCTTATGGGATCGTTCAGATGGGTTCAGACTAGGATCCCTGTAGCACATGGTTCATTCACCAGCCACAAATGATGTCCTTATAGCATAAGCTTACAATAAACCAACAAAAATGGTAAATAACTCAATCATTAAATCATTAATCTTTGTGATGTTGTCAGATGGTTTATTTATATTGTGTTTTCTTCAAAAGTATCAAAAATTATCCATCCCTGAAGAAGGCCTGCAGGCGAAACATGTTGGGAATATTAATGCCGCTGTAAAAACAAAGAATCACCATACCATGCCATCATGAAAATGGATTTTATTATGAATCTAGCACTACTCTCTTGGGGGTTGCAGATGACTAGGTTCCCCACTCCTACATAGCCAGGCAAAAAGCATTTTCCAGATTTCATTTAGAGACAAGGAACAGTTTTTGAGCTTGGTTTTTATGTTTTATTAGGGGTAATAACTGGAATGGGGAATAGGAATTATGGGATGCCCAACTTAACTGACTCTTCACCAGTCTACCCGACTGACTCTTCACCAGTCTACCCGACTGCTCCGGAGATCTCCCAGGGCAAGGTTAGGGAAGATTTAAGCAGACTGCTATCTTCCAGAGAGACATGCTATCTGTGGTAGTCTCTCCCCTTGTAAGTCCCCGTCCGTGCTGTCGTACTCACACTGTCCTCCTTGCTCCCACTGCCTCTCATGGAAGGCTCCCTCCAAAACTGCTGCTGTTGTCAAGATCCTCCCAGGCCAGCCTGAGCTCCAACCCGAGGCAGAGCACCCTTCCTCCACACTAGGGAGTTCACCTCAAGGGCCATGAGAGTCCCCTCAGCACTCCATTTCCATCTTCCACCAATTCCCTTGCCAGCATGACTCATCCATATTAATGGGCTGGCCCAACCACCCTGCCAGGCCCACCACCTGGGGATTGGTCAAGCTCCCCTAAGTATGCAGATCTGGCCTCTGCCCACTAACCTCTAGAAGCTTTTCCAAACTTCCAGACCCAAGGGGAGGGACCAGAGATTTGCCTGCGTGAGTCATCCAGCCCTGACCTAAAGTAAACACAGGACCCAATTAAGACTCACAGTGTAAGCATGTGTCAGCATACATTTTCCTACACTACCACTAGTAGCACACTAGAGGGTGCTGCATACATTTATAAATTTTGTAATTCATTAAAATATGTATAATTTTTAACAGAATATTTGTTTTGTGTGTAAGCACCTAAAAAGTCCCTGACTAAACTCTTTTTAGTAGATTCCATTATTTGGGATATGGTGCAGAGGTTTTGTTATCAACTACACACACTATAAACCAGTAGCCCATTTATTAAATACTGTATATGGACAGCTGTGTAAACAAAATAGGTAGGTGACATGGGCATGCCACAGACAATTTATTCCGTTCAGATATTTGGATATACCAGGGTGGTGTGTCTACTGACAGTAAGTGGCTCCCTGGAATCTTGTACTTAAAAAATATGATATACTGTACATACTTTTTTTAAAAAAATCAGACATACAACCATACTACAGAACAGTAATACGATTCCAAGTAAATCAGGCACACTACAAGGTACAATGCAATACACTCCCCCCAAGCATATAACCAAACCATATACTACAATAGACACATCTGCGTGATATCTATGACTCCTCTCTCATCTTTAGCCTAAGATCCTAGCCAAAACCAGTCCCGCGCGGGCAAGGGCTAATCAGTCTCCCCATAACCCCCCATAATCTCCCCATAATCGAACTTACCCAGGCTCCCTCTGTGCTAGGAAAATGAGCTTCATACTGTACATACTTAATTTGTATGTTTGCTTTAAGGAATTTTAAATGTAGAGTGCAGTTGTGGAGTTGAGTTACGGCCATAATCTTTGTTTAAATTTGTCTTTCTTAAGGTTGTAAGTCGAAAAACGAGAAGATTGCTGGACAAATACAAATCATTTCATGCTGCTTGTGGCATTGCAATATGTGTTTTTACAGGTAAAGTTTAATTATTAATATTATTGATACTATTATTTAATTATTATTATTTTTGTATATTTCATTGTTATTTGTGTACTGTGGCTTTACATTTTTATTTTCCTTTTTTTTTTTACTGTTCTCTCTGTGGAAACAAAAAGTAAAATAATAAGGCTAACAAGTGGCCATTTTAAGGCACGAGATCAGGTCCAGGATAGTTGAAAGCAGCTAACATGATACTTGGAAGCCATTTAAAGTCCACGGCACCCTTAAAAACCACCCAAAAAGTAATATGCATTTTTCATTGATTTCAATTCATTTTGGGATGCCTGCCTAAGATTACTCTCAATGGATATTAAAGCACACACATTGTGTGAATAATTACCCAATCCTGCTGTGCTATATGGGCATACCTGGGAACTTGCTGGCTTTCATCCAGAGATGATAATTTTTACACTTAGGTTATCAACTCTCCATGCACCGGGCTCAGTTCTCCGACTGCCTGCTGATTGTTCGTAGTCACTGCAGTATCACTTCTCTTAGGCAGGGGACCAAGATAGCTTGAAGGAGGATTCTGTTCTGTCCTTCCTCCAATGGTAGCCTACTGTGGATGGAAGTGAGTGGTAAAACAAGGTGCCCACTGACAACAGACCTCCTCCTAACTGTGGGTGCCCACTGGGGAATGTGGGCAGACAGTTCTTTTTCCTGTCTCCCCTTGTCATGTGACATATCACAGAATTGGGAAGGAGAAGCTGCCTTCTTTCCCAGGTGGCTTCTGTGTTGAGAGGGAGGTCTGAATTGTGAATACATGAAAGATGGTGGTAGCAAGTTAATGCCCAGAGCTTCCCTCTTCTTTTTAAAGGGAATGTAGACCAATGTAGATAGATTCAAATAAAATAGAGCACCTCATCCCAGGGTTATTAGAGCAAATAGAACAAAGGATGAGACTATAGCAGTGCAAAAAGAAAACCAAAGAAAAATATATTGAGATAAATTTGACAAAATGTATTATGAATTTAAAACAGTCATATTTTTAAAAGACGTAAGCTTAAACTTAATGCCACGTACACACGATCGGACCTCTCGTCGGAAAAAGATATGATGGCTTTTCCGACGGAATTCCGCTCAAGCTTGCCTTGCATACACACGGTCACACAAAAGTTTGCTGAACTTTCGACCGTTAAGAACGCAATGACGTACAACACTACGACGAGCCGAGAAAATGAAGTTCAATGCTTCCGAGCATGCGTAGGAATTTTGCGTGTCGGAATTGCTACAGACGATCGCATTTTCGGATAGGAACTTTTTTCGACCAAAAAATTGAGAACATGCTCTCAATATTTTGCTGGTTGGAATTCGGCCAGAAAAAGTCCGATGGAGCATACACATGGTCGCATTTTCCAACCAAAATCTTTCAAATTTCCTATCGTGTGTACGCGGCATAAGGATATGGTTTATAAACTTGTTTAAAGCGGCATAGTGTTGAATCCCGACATGATTCGCCCTGTGTATTGTGCTTCTAAAGGGGATGCTATCCATATGGGGTATCAGCCTTCCTGTATTTCTTAAATAGCACTTATGCCCCGTACACACGGTCGGACTTTGTTCGAACATTCGGACAACAAAATCCTAGGATTTTTTCCGACGGATGTTGGCTCAAACTTGTCTTGCATACACACGGTCACACAAAGTTGTCGGAAAATCCGATCATTCTGAACGCGGTGACGTAAAACACGTACGTCGGGACTATAAACGGGGGAATGGCCAATAGCTTTCATCTCTTTATTTATTCTGAGCATGCGTGGCACTTTGTCCGTCGGATTTGTGTACACACGATCGGAATTTCCGACAACGGATTTTGTTGTCGGAAAATTTTATCTCCTGCTCTCAAACTTTGTCGGAAAATCCGATGGAAAATGTCCGATGGAGCCCACACACGGTCCGAATTTCCAACAACACGCTCCGATCGGACATTTTTCATCGGAAAATCCGACCGTGTGTACGGGGCATTAGAGTGAAGTCATACATTTATTCAAAAAACTTGATGAAGTGCTAAATCCACTGAATAGCCTACAGGTGGCCACAGGAGGTAGATACGGACCAGATTAGGTTAAGCCTTCCTTTTAGAGTTCCAAAGAGCCCCCATAGCCACCTTACCTCCAATCCAAGCATTTCAGTCTTGCTCCCTTCTTTAGAGCCACACAGGGGCCCTTCGTTCAATGCACCCCCACCCGAGTCTCCTAGTTCACCTCCTCATCTTCATTCTTCTGACATGGATATCAAGGCAGTCCTTCTTGGACTCCCACCGCCTATGCAAAAGCATTTTTCTCTTCCCACCACTGACACAATGCCCCCCCCCACCCACGACACCAATGTCCCACTGGTAATGCAATAGCATTTTTTTCTTTTTAGTGACACCACTGAGGTAGGTACACTTTTTCCTACCACTGACGCTAATGCAACAGAATTATTTTCTTTCAGTGACACAACCGGTGCAGAGACATTTTTTTCCTTACAATGATGCATTTCAACCCCATATTTTACTGCAAAACAATGTATGCACCTCTATTATACTCTTCAATTCCCTGCAATGTGCCACAATAATTGGCACTATTTTGGTGCATGCTGCAACCATTACATGCATTTTGGCTCATCTGGGACTGAGGTAAGTAAGTGACCGTGGAATTAGGAGGGGTGATGGAGTGTACAGTGCAGCTTTAGGATGAGGGGTGGATTTAGGTAAGGGTAAAATAAGGATACAAAAGCCCTTTAACGTACGAATCCGGCATTGTATTAAGCATTAGTAACTGTAATAGCAACGTCTGCTCACGTCTTCACAAATATAGCTGGCATCGAAGTGATTGCTCTTTTAGGGGATGTTGTGAGATTAATTATGCCTTGTGACATGGTGGAGGTCAGTGCAAGCCTCCCTTATCAACTCCTACACTATCTGTACTATATTTATTGCACTGCTGAGTCTGTTAGTCAGCAAACAAGATGGAAGGAGGAGGGGGAGTGAGGGAAAAGGGGGGGTACAGGGTTCTAAATAGCAAGCACCATCGCCATGGAAACAGTCGGAATAAGATATACAACCACATCCAGATTTTTTTCTTCTTCAGAATGCCAACAATTGACTATTATTTAATATTTTGTGTAATGGGATTTCGATTGCATGATGTAGTCAATAAAAGCAGTGCTGAATTCAGTAAATGCAAGCATTTACTTCTAAACTCTACAATAAGTGCACGAGGCTAAACGCTAAAATACGTGTTTGTGGAGTGACAAAGTTAAAGAAAAAAGGTTTTCAGGCAGTGCCGGATCTAGGATCTAGGGGGGTGGTGGAATAGGCTTTGCCCCCATCAGATTTCAGTGGTGCCCCCTCCACTAACAATGATATTATCAGGACATAGAGGGGCTGGGGGATCATGTGCAAGTGGGCATGGCTACACAGTGCCTTGCCCCTATCCACCCCACCGCATCATTTGTTTCCATGGTGTGGGGGGAGGGGTAGGAGGCACAGTATCATTCTTACTATTGGTGAAGGGGGGACTATGTTGTGAAGAGGGGGGGGGGCTCTGTTGTGATGGAGGATGGGGGGACTCTGTAGCTTTGAGGGGGGCTAACTCTGTTGTAATGGGGGGGATCTGTTATGATGGGGGGCTCTGTTGTGATGGGGGGACTCTGTTGTGATTGGGGGGGATACTCCAATGGAAAGGGGGATTCTGAAGGGCTGGGGGACTTGGATTTGAAGGAGGTGATGTAACGGGGCGACTAATGTAAAGAGGCCTGACTCTGAAGTGATGGGTGGAATCTGATGTTAAGGGGGAACTCCCCCCCCATGTGGTGCCAAGGAGTGGGTGACATCATCATCCAGTGCGGATGTCAATGTCCTTCAGCCCAAAAATACAGTTCAGGACTGGGGTATTCTGGGATATTGTATACTTTTAAAGGGTGCCGTGACTAAAAAAAAGGTTGGGAAACACTGGCCTAATAAATGTGCATTTTATTGCAGCCACGTGGAGAGGTAGGGAAATAAGAGAGGAGAAGACATAAAGATAGTGTGTTGACATAATGCCCCCCTGACTTTTTACTGCACCCCCGGATCAGACAAGCTAGATCCAGCAGTGTTTTCAGGTATAAAAATGTCACACAGGGGGCGGCCATTATACAGATGATATTGTATTGACTTGCACCTATTGTGTGCACTCTACTCTGCCAAGCCTTAGGTATACCTTGTTCTACCTTCCCCATCATCCATGCACTGGGTCACTTCTTTTTAATTCATGTTACACCCATTCCCCGCCATCCCTTCCCCTCCCTCTGGGCCCTGTGGAGTAGGCCAACAATGGCCCATTGTGATTCCCTTTTTGGCCACTAAATGTCTCCATATTTAAAAGTGATTTACCAGTTTGATTGGTTTCGCAATTGCAAGCTGGTTAAAGGTGATTGAAAATTGTCTAGAAAAGTGGATGGAAAACTTGGGGGTGAATTGACTTTTATAACTGGCCTAGACTTGGGCAACCTTATCCTTCTAACAGTATAAGACAAGCCTTTTGTGAACGGTATGACATTTACGATAGAGATTCTGCAGTTGGTCTTTTGCCCAGGCATACTTTGTCATCCATTCCTTAGTACTTAGTGGCTGGAAGATGGCTACCATAATAAGGTACAAGATATTATTGGGAAGCTCATCCTGTTTCTAGACCTTGTACCTTCATGACACCACAAATAATAATTGGGCTGGATATGCTTGTGGTGATGTACAGTGCCTTGAAAAAGTATTCATACCCCTTGACATTTTCCATATTTTGTCATGTTACAACTGAAAATGTAAATGTATTTTATTGGGATTTTTTGTGATAGACCAACACAAAGCGGCACATAATTGCGAAGTGGAAGGAAAATGATAAATGGCTTTCAAAATGTTTTACAAATAAATATGTGAAAAGTGTGGCTTGCTTTTGTATTCAGCCCCCCGGAGTCAAGACTTTGTAGAAACACCTTTCTGTTAAATTACAGCTGCAACACTTTTTGGGGATGTCTCTACCAGCTTTGCACATCTTGAGAGTGACATTTTTGCCCATTGTACTTTGCAAAATAGCTCAGGCTCTGTCAGATTGGATGGAGAGTGTCTGTGAACAGCAATTTTCAGGTCTTGTCACAGATTCTCAATTAGATTTAGGTCTGGACTTTGACTGGGCCGTTCTAACACATGAATAAGCTTTGATCTAAACCATTCAATTGTAGCTCTGGCTGTATGTTTAGGGTCGTTGTCCTGCTGGAAGGTGAACCTCTGCCCCATTCTCAAGTCTTTTGCAGACTCTAACAGGTTTTCTTCTAGGATTGCCCTGTATTTGGCTCCATCCATCTTCCCATCAACTCTGACCAGCTTCCCTGTCCCTGCTGAAGAAAAGCGTCCCCACAACATGATGCCACCACCACCATGCTTCACGGTGGGGACGGTGTGTTCAGGGTGATGTGCATGTGATGTTTTTTTAGGCCAAAAAGTTCAATTTTGGTCTCATCTGACCAGAGCACCTTCTTCCACATGCTTGCTGTGTCCCTCACATGGCTTCTCCAAAACTGCAAACAGGACTTCCTATGGCTTTTTTTCAACAATGGCTTTCTTCTTGTCACTCTTCCATAAAGGTTAGGTTTTGGAGTGCACGACTAATAGTTGTCCTGTGGACAGGTTCTCCCACCTGAGCTGTGGATCTCTGCAGCTCCCCCAGAGTCACCATGGGCCTCTTGGCTGCTTCTCTGATTAATGCTCTCCTTACACGGCCTGACAGTTTAGGTGGACGGCCATGTCTCGGTAGCTTTGTAGTTGTGCCATACTCTTTCTATTTTCAGATGATGGATTGAGCAGTGTTCCGTGAGATGTTCAAAGCTTGGGATATTTTTTTATAACCTAACCCTGCTTTATGCTTCTCCACAACTTTATCCCTGACCTGTCTGGTGTGTTCCTTGGTCTTCATGATGCTGTTTGTTCACTAAGGTTCTCTAACAAACCTCCAAGGGCTTCACAGAACAGCTGTATTTACACAGAGATTAAATTACACACAAGTGGACTCAATTTACGAATTAGGTGACTTCTGAAGGCAATTGTCTCCACTAGATTTTAGGGGTATCAGAGTAAAGGGGGATGAATACAAATGCATGCCACACTTTTCACATATTTATTTGTAAAAAAATGTTGTAAACTATTTATAATTTTCCTTTCACTTCACAATTATGTACCACTTTGTGTTGGTCTATCACATAAAATCCCAATAAAATAAATTTACATTGTTGGTTGTAACATGACAAAATGTGGAAAAATTCAAGGGGTATGAATACTTTTTCAAGGAACTTTTATCCTCCATATCCGGTAAGGTTTAAAGAACAGTACATGTGCAAAAGTGCCCTGGTGCCTCTATTCGGAAATGATATGTTCGAAGTATATTTTATAATGGGTGCTTTCTCACATTAAACCTTGCTAATGAATCTCTGGTGGCCAAACTTTGCATTTCAATATGGTGCCACATTTAATTGACCCTGTCAGTCATAAAACTGATTCCATCTGAAAGTTCACTGAAATAGGATGTATTATTCAATACTTTAGTTGTTGCATGCTGGTTCCATTAACCTCCCTGGCGGTATGATTATTTCGGATTTTAGGTGCTGAAAGCGGTACAATTATTTTGCATGGAAATTTGGCGTTTTATATTGTAGGCCTGTAATTCTTAGGAATAACTCACTTAAATCTGTCCAAACAAGAGTCTAGTAGATATCCCGGGTATGATAAAGTTTGAAACACAAAAACATAAATTATAATATAATAAATAAATATAAATAATTTAAAAAAATAAAATAAATAATAATAATAAAATAAATTTCCCCACAATTCACTATCACTCAATTCTGCAAGTGTTCTAATTTACTATCGCTGTTTTCTAGCTGGTCTAAAGCCACTTTTGACATAAAGGGACACTTTTTTGGTTGCTATGGACAATCTCCAGTTTCCAGGCAGAAAGAACAGTATATATAATATAAAACTGCATGCAGGGCATGGGCCAAAGCACTGGGGACAAAAGGGATGTGAAATGATTTCATACAGTACTGTAATCTGTAAGATTACAGTACTGTATGTGTTATGGTTTGTACATTTTTTGTAATTTTCCGCCAGGCTCCGCCCCTGTGCGTCGCGACGCTCGCAGGGAACGGAGCCTGGCACGGAGAGGCTTCGGGGGTGACAGAGCCCGCAGACACCGCGGGGGGACATCGCAGGATCCTGGGGACAAGGTAAGTAACGCTGCACCAGGATCCTGCAATGTAATCCCGAGTGTGGCTCGGGGTTACCGCTAATGGGACTGAAATTTAACCCCGAGCCACACTCGGGAATACCGTCAGGGAGGCTACTGGGACCAGCAAGAGAACCAGTCAGCTAGCAATGTAAGGAGGTGAGCAGTTGCCGCCCATACATTTTCCCCAGTACAGGTTGGTTTCAGCTTTCCGCAACTGAGTAAAAAAAATTTACCCAAAGACACGATAGTCTCCTGATTTTGCTGAATTTGATTCAGTCTCTGGGGCATGTGCCTAACATCCATAGTATGATCTCAGCGGTATTAATGGATGGGGCATGGTCTGTCCTAGGAAAAGCGAACCTGGCAGTGTTATCATCCCTTCCCTCTCAATAGAGGCTATGTTTGTGTACCCACAGGGCAAAGGTGGAGCTTGAGGAAAAAACAACCAAACAATAATCTCTAGCGCTCCAGTGTTTTGCTAGACACAGATGGTGTGGTCCGTTCTTGAATGTAAGGCAAATTCTACGGTCTTGCAGCCCTCTTCAAAACAATGGGTATTCGTACAACTAAAGAAATAATGAAAAGAGGAAAGGGCGCACCGACCTAGTGCATTTCCAATAAAAAGGTTTAATAAAAGTATAAAAACAAAGGTAATACTCGCAAGCGAGTGTAAAAAACAGGCTTTTCTTAGCAGTTGCAGCTACATCCCTTGGTGCTTGATGACAAGAGGTAGATGATGGCACCCCAAACGGCTGAACGGCTCATCATCTACCTCTTGTCATCAAGCACCAAGGGATGTAGCTGCAACTGCTAAGAAAAGCCTGTTTTTTACGCTCGCTTGTGAGTATTACCTTTGTTTTTATACTTTTATTAAACTTTTTTATTGGTAATGCACTAGGTCGGTGCGCCCTCTTCTCTTTTCATTGGAGCTTGAGGAAAGTCAGAAGGGGCATGAACATCTGACCACCCTTAAAGTGGTTGTAAACCCTTACAGACCACTTATAATAAGGCTTACCTGTAGGTACCGTGGATATCTCCTAAGCCTGCACGGTTTAGGAGATATCCACTGTATCAGAATGTGCAGATGTCATCGGCACATGCGCACGGAAGAAACGGACCGAGCGTGCCGTTTCTTCAGCTGATGTGCCGTTACTGCGGGAGTGACATCATGCACGGGAGTGACGTCATGCACGGGAGTGACGTCATCACGGCTCTGGCCAATCACAGCACCGGAGCCCGCGATACCTAGAAATTACTCCGGGAGACACGTCGCCGGCCAGAGCAGTGTGCCGGGACCGCTGCGGGGGGCTTTGATCTAAGGTAAGTATTGCAATGGATACTAGCTCATTATGCCTTTGTCTTGCAGGTTTTTTTTACAACCACTTTAAGCCTAGTACACACGATGAGATTATCGGACGAATGATCGTCCATTTTGTTTTGCATGCTAGTCTCCGTATCGAAAACTAATTTGTTTACTAAAGTACGAAAATTCTCGTACAACAATAACAATCTGGAAGTGATGTGTTGTAGTGTATTTGTGTAGCACACTACTCCCTTGGGAGCTGCTGGGTGTGTTCATACCTTTCTGTTAACTGTTTCCGTTCTTCCACCCCTGCATGAATTACATCAGCAGATAGTTTAATAACTTTTTACAAAGAACTTTATTTGCTTGATTGCAGTATGTTACAGGATTTCTTAGGGAAATATGAGCTGCCTCTCAGTCTCTGGTTCCTTAGTGTGTCCAATGTCCTCTCCCATAATGAACTGACCAGTGCCCCTCTGAAATACACTGTGGTATGTGGACGCTTAAAGCCCCACGCCTCACCTGCCTATCTTGACTCCTGCAGTCCCCCCGCGTCAGTTCAGGAAAGTTCTGGATAAATTGAGTACCGCTGGGTTGCACTACCTTGCTCTCTCCCACCGACAGTCCATGTTTGCCACAGAAAGCCGATCCCAATCTACTCGCTCCTTTTGGCAGATACTTCCCGCTCCGCATGGTCCGCTGCATCCCAGGTTGATATGCCCGGTCCACTTCCCGGAATTTCTTGTGGTGAATTGGTGTTGTTGAACCATCCAGAGCTGAGGTCTCTGAACCTTCAGGCCTTCAGGTTTTGTTCCTGCTCTCCAGCGCTGGAGGCATTGCACCTCCAGGCCTTCAAGCCTGCTCTTTGCTGGTTACATTTCTGCTGCTTCCCTGGATTCAGTTCCCATCTCCAACTCCCAGGAAGCATGTGACCTTAGTTTTTATATGGTCCTGCCTCTGTCCAAACAAAACAATGATTGGCTCAGAGCGGTCTTCATGAACTACCTTCCACTCTGCTGCCCAGTCCACCTATCTTTCAGAACGTTTCAGAGAAAGTAAGGGAAATCCTTCAGGGCAGAGTGTAGGTGGCCACACCCTACTTTATTCTATCAAATCTCCCAACCCAATTAAGCAACCAGGCCTGAACAAACAGGGTAAGGCACTGGCAATTTACCTAACACTTACCTACTAGCACAAACCTAAAGGTGGTGGGCACTATATTTGTATTGTATTTTTGGACGAAAAACTACTGATTAAACAAAAATCGTACGATCTGGTACTTGTGGTTGTCCATTCGGAAAATTTCGGACAAAAGCTATGTACTAATGTGGTTCTAAAGGCAGGAGTTTTTTTTTATCTTAATGCACTCTATGCATTAAAGTGGTTATATATCCTTATGTTAAATTTTTAACTACAGGTAAGCTACAGGCTTACCTGTAAGTAAAATCAATATCCCCTAAACCTGTACGGGGGCGGGCCGAAATGCGGCTTCGTGTCTGAATGGACACACTCGGTTCGGGGGCACTCGGAAGGAGGGAGGGGCCAGAAGCGCCAGTGAGGGACCCGAGAAGAGGAGGATCCGGGCTGCTCTATGCAAAACCAACTGCACAGAGCAGGTAAGTATAACACCTTTGTTATTTTTAACCACTTCCGGACCGCTGCACACAGATATACGTCCTAACTTTGAAGAAGAATATTGTTATGGCAGCAGCTAGCTGCCATAACCTCGGTATCCTCTTCTTCGGCGGGCTGTCCGGTTTCCGATAATAGTGGTCTCTGTTGCGGATTCACAGCGAGATCACTTTTATTGGCGGCGGAAGACTCCCCCCCCTCTCATAGTTACATAGTTAGTCAGGTTGAAAAAAGACACAAGTCCATCCAGTCCAACCATAAAAAAAAAAAAAAAAAAACGTACAATCCAATATACCCAATACTATACCCACAGTTGATCCAGAGGAAGGCAAAAAACCCCAGCAGAGCATGCTCCAATTTGCTACAGCAGGGGAAAAAATTCCTTCCTGATCCCAGAGAGGCAATCGGATTTTCCCTGGATCAACTTTACCTATAAATGTTAGTACCCAGTTATATTCTGTGCATTTAGGAAAGTATCCAGGCCTTTCTTAAAGCAATCTACTGAGCTGGCCAGAACCACCTCTGGAGGGAGTCTATTCCACATTTTCACAGCTCTTACTGTGAAGAAACCTTTCCGTATTTGGAGATGAAATCTCTTTTCCTCCAGTCGTAAAGAGTGCCCCCGTGTCCTCTGTGTTGACCGTAAAGGGAATAACTCAACACCAAGCTCTCGCCGCTCTCTGGTGCCCTCCTCTGCTTACCGGAGCCGTCGGTAGCAGCGGAGGCGATCGCATCCTCTCGGTGTTAAGTATGGAGACAAGTGAGGGGAAGATGGCCCCCATCCGTCTCCATACCATTTCAGGGCGGAAGCGAAGTCAAAACTTCACTTCCACCCATAGCTCTTAAAGGGCCATTTTTTTTTCAAAGGACAACATTTTTTGTTTTTTATTGCATTTTTGTGTAAATATGAGATCTGAAGTTTTTTGACCCCAGATCTCATATTAAAGAGGTCCTGTCATGCTTTTTTTCTATTTCAAGGGATGTTTACATTTCTTGTAATAGCAATAAAAGTGACACAATTTTTTTTTTAAAGAACAGTGTAAAAATAAAAGGTAAAATAAATAATAATTAAAAAAAAAAATTTAAATGCGCCCGTCCTGCCAAGCTCGCGTGCAGAAGCGAACGCATACGTGAGTAGCGCCCGCATATGAAAATGATGAAAATGATGTTCAAACCACACATGTGAGGTATCGCCGTGATCGGTAGAGCGAGAGCAATAATTCTAGCCCTAGACCTCCTCTGTAACTTAAAACATGCAACCTGTGGAATTTTTAAACATCGCCTATGGAGATTTTAGAGGGTAAAAGTTTGTCGCCATTCCAGGAGCAGGCGCAATTTTGAAACGTGACATGTTGGGCATCAATTTACTCAGCATAACATTATCTTTCACAATTTAAAAAAAAAATGGGCTAACTTTACTGTTGTCTTATCTTTTAATTCAAAAATGTATATTTTTTCCCAAAAAAGTGCGCTTGTAAGACCGCTGCGCAAATACGGTGTGACAGAAAGTATTGCAACGACCGCCATTTTATTCTCTAGTGTGTTAGAAGAAAAAAATGTATAATGTTCGGGTTTTGGGTTTTCTAAGTCATTTTCTAGCAAAAAAAACCTGTTTTTAACGTGTAAACAACAAATCTCAAAAAGAGGCTCGGCCCTTTAGTGGTTAAACAAAAAACCCCCAAGACTTTAGTACCACTTAACGATCAGATACGATCATCATACGATCGCTTTGAAAGCTGTATTTATTGTACTATATTCTGATTGTGTGTAGGGGGCTTTAGAGGTCTTTCATCACCCTAAAGCTGGCCATACATGTTTTAATCGAGTGACCAGTTCCTTGGGACAGTCCCAGATTTCAGGTTATCTCTGGACAAAAAAAGTGCCCTCGAATTGTCCCTAGCATCCCTGGCTCATGGGCTGTTGTAAAATTTGCCTGACAACTTTTGCTTGGGAGGCACTATGTGCTTTACTTACTTTTTGACTTCCTCACTTTGTGCATCATTCACTCCTGACCTCTACACTTTGTGCATTACCTTCTCCTAACCCCTACACTCTGTGCATTATGGACTGTTGACCCAGAGAAGAGTAGTCTCAGGTTGGCCATATACAGTAGGGACGGAAGAATGGCCCAGCCAGAGCCCTGACTTAAACCCAATTGAGTATCTCTGGAGAGACCTAAAAATGGCTGTCCACCAACGTTTACCATCCAACCTGACAGAACTGGAGAGGATCTGCAAGGAGGAATGGCAGAGGATCCCCAAATCCAGGTGTGAAAAACTTGTTGCATCTTTCCCAAAAAGACTCATGGCTGTATTAGATCAAAAGGGTGCTTCTACTAAATACTGAGCAAAGGGTCTGAATACTTAGGACCATGTGATATTTCAGTTTTTCTTTTTTAATAAATCTGCAAAAATGTCAACAATTCTGTGTTTTTCTGTCAATATGGGGTGCTGTGTGTACATTAATGAGGAAAAAAAATGAACTTAAATGATTTTAGCAAATGGCTGCAATATAACAAAGAGTGAAAAATTTAAGAGGGTCTGAATACTTTCCGTCCCCACTGTAGATACAAGTACACTGCTGCTCTCTCAGCTGCTGCTACTCACTCTGGTCTCACAGAATGGCTGAAATAGTTAAATAATACAGAGGGTCTTATGATATTATCTTAAAGTGGTGTTCCGGCCGAAATTATACTTTTTAAATAAAAATACCCCTATAATACACAAGCTTAATGTATTCTAGTAAAGTTAGTCTGTAAACTAAGGTCTGTTTTGTTAGTTTATAGCAGTAGTTTGTTATTTTATAAATTTCCAGCAGGCCGTGGGCATTTTAAGTGTAGACATCTGAAGCCAGACTGTATTTCTTCCTGGATCTCATCCTTGCAGATCTCGCACATGCTCAGTGCAGCACAAGCAGTGTAATGGGTTTCAGGTCAGGTTTCCATAGCAACGGCAGTGTCAGAGGAAGTTGCCGTCCCTTCCCAGAAGGCATTGCAAACAGGAAATGATGCGATGGGCCACGGCCAGGGAGGAGGAAGTGAAAAATGAATACAGCAGATATACAGTAGGTGCTGAGAAAAAAAATTAAAAAATATCCAATTCGTTTGCAGTGCACAGTTTAGTGAGGGATGCTGAAGAGTTGTAAAAGTGGGTGGAACTCCACTTTAAATAAACGCTCCTAAATGCGAACGCGGCAAAATGCCGCTAAGCGCTGCATGCAAACGTGGCTAAATGGGCATTTTTAAACGCCGGTTTCAAGCTGTCAAAAAAATCGTTCAGAACAGGTTGCCCCAGTGTCCCATGTACATTAGGCCTTAAGCCTCGTACACACGATCAGACTTTCCAATAGGAAATGTTCGATGACAGGCTGTTGGCGGTAAATCTGACCGTGTGTACGCTCCAACTGACAATCATTGTCGGATTTTCCACGGACAAATGTTGGATCGCAGGTTTTCACATTTTCCGCAGACAAATGTCTGTTGTTGGATTTTCCGATCGTGTGTACACAAGTCCGTCGGACAAAAGTCCAAAGTACAAACACGCATGCTCAGAAGCAAGGACGAGCCAGAATCGGTCGATCTTAATGGAGAATTAACATTCGTGACGTGGCAAATGATGAAATCTCCAAATGCAGCGCACAAATCTCTTCTTCTTTAATGGGATAATAATGAAGCTGCTTTGCTGGTGATACTGATGGAGTTATTGCAAATTAATTTTCAAAGGCTTTTTTTTTTCTAGTGATATCAAGAATAATATTATTATGCTTTTTTTTTTTTTTTTTTTTTAAAGTTACCACAACACCATTATCCCGAAGTTTTTAAGATCAAAGATACAACTATGTTGGTGTCCCTTGTCAATTTTACATTGTATTTTTTTAAATGTAACTGCCTACTCCCAAACTCTCATTTGAAGTAAAACACATAGCCAAGTATTATTCTCCACAATTTTTTTAGTGTGCATTAAAAAAAGAAAATAAATAAAATTAGACATGCTATCTGCCAATAGAACTTAACCAAAAAGTGCATTCTATGCATCCAAAAATATAAAAAATATACCAAATCAAATCATTATTCAACCAAAAAATAATGTCAAAGCAATAACTCCAAGGCCAATAATAAATAACATGTTATCTCCTCCGATTCCGCAACATGGCTGGTTGTTGAATGGCCATTCAGAAACTAACTGAAAAGTACGAAATGAAAAGTGCGAAATGAAAAGCGCAAAATGAAAAGTGCGAATCAACACTCACCAAACTTCTACTAACACAAAATTAGCAGAAGGAGCCCAAAGGGTGGCACTAAAGAGCTGAAAAGCCACGTAGTACGTCATTTCATTGGTATTTGTTGGCCAACAATTCCTTGCCGTGTGTATGCAAGACAAGTTTGGGCCAACGCCCTTCGGACAAAAGTCTACGGTTTTGTTGGCCAACAATCCGATCGTGTGTACGAGGCTTTAGAGTCTCTGGCTCTAATCAGTGCTTCAAAAAACACACCGCCGCCCATCCCCGCCATAGGAATCCATGCGCCCGACCTCCTGAAAGGGGCCGGGCGCATGGATAGGGAGGACGGCGGCGCTGGATTCTGGGGTGGTGTCCGTGTGCCCACGATGGATGGGCCGCCCCTTTTGTAATGTGTATAGTCAGCTTAAGACAGATTTCAAGTAGTTACAATAACTAAATGAAACATTATTTTGTGTGTGTGGTTTTTTTTAAATTCCATGCCAAACTCAAAGGGATTCTTATGTGTCTGCCTCACATTGTTGCGTTTTGTTTTCCCTTTATGTAGTCTGAGTCAAAACTTCCTGCAGATTGCAGATGATGTCATTGTCTGGCTATAAGTCCACAGCAGATGGGAGAACCACAATTGGTAATTATCTAGCTGCTGATACTGAAGTCAGTTATCTGCGGACAGCGCTGTCATGTGACCTCTTCGCCGTTTTCACTTGTGACAATACACACTGCAGACTAATTCCATCTCAATGGGCTTGGAGCTCCCTGCCAGTTCTGTGGCTCATTGTCTCTGAATTCCTCCCTATGGGACACCAAGCTTCTCGCTCTTCTGTTTTATGATATCACAAGACAAGCAGCCATATGCGCTTAGCGCTGGATTTAATCATGTTCAAAGAGGTTACAACAATGTCCCTCCGTCCACACACAGGGAAATGCCTTGTGATGGAGCTCAGCTGAGATTCCCCCATTAGACGCTGGGGAACATTTATTAATAATGGTCTGCAGGTCTGAATTAAACACATTCATTCCACCTTTACATTCACATCAGTTCCAGTGCCGCCTTGCATTCTAATGGGTCATCATTTGAAATCTTTAAAGAATATGTAAACCCAGTGGCGGCTAGTGCTCAAAATTTTTTGGGGAGCGCAAACAAACTGAAAAATACTGAAACCCCCCATCAATTGAAGCCACTATGCTCATCAAATGCAGCCATTGTGCTATTTAAATGCAGCCACTGTGTCCATCAAATGCAGTCACTGTGCTCGTCATACGCAGCCACTTGTGCCCGTCAAATGCAGCCACTTATGCCAATCAAACGCAGCCACTGTGCCCATCATACGCAGCCTTCTTGTGCCCGTCAAATGCAGCCACTTGTGCCCATCATATGCAGCCACTTGTGCCAATCAAATGCAGCCACTTGTGCCCATCAAATGCAGCCACTTCTGCCCATCAAATGCAGCCACTTGTGCCCATAATATGCAGCCACTTGTGCCCAGTAAATGCAGCCACTGTGCCCAGTAAATGCAGCCACCTGTGCCCAGTAAATGCAGCCACTTGTGCCCAGTAAATGCAGCCATCACTTCACTAACCCCCCCCCCCCCGTGGCCGGTCCGGAGTGGAGTGACGGGGCTCTCCTCCTCGGCGGCTTGGCGGCTCTCTTGCTCGGCGGCTCTCTTCTTCCGCCATGTGTCCTCTCCCGCCAAAGCGTTAGGCATCCAATAGGACTGCCTAATGCTTTGGCCAATCGGGAGACAGGCCTCACTGACCTGCCTGCTGATTGGCAGGGAGGAACGTTAGTGTGAAATAGTGAAAATTCATTCGCTATGCCACACAACAGGGTGGGATCGGAACGCAGTGCTCTGCACCCCGAGCCCACCCTATTTTGAAGCCTATTAGAGCTTCTGGCTGTAATCACGTGCTTCAAAATACACCCCCCCGCCTATCCCCGCCATAGTAATTCATGTGTCTGACGTCCTGAAAGGGGCCGGGCACTTGAATAGGGAGGGCAGCGGAGGTGTCAGGGGGGGCGGCACCCCTGCGCCCACAATGCACGGGCCGCCACTGTGTAAACCTAACATTTCATATTCCTGATATGAGCCTGTTGTACCATGTACTTGTATGAGAAAATATCCTGTTCTCTTTGTGTGAAATCCCTGGTGTTCTTGCCAGTCCCTCTGCTTTCCTTTTAAGAACTGACCACACTAAGCATGAGAGCTAAGGGTGGTCAGTTTTCTGGCTGTGCTGGGAACTTAGCCTTCTCTCCACCAATGTTCCGACTTGTACTGACATCCTCCCCCCTTGCACAGCCATTTACTGTGCTGCTTTTCTCCTCCCCTAGCTCTCTGGGCTCCTTATGCAACTGAAAACAGAGGGAATGTGATGACTTAACCACTTGCCGACCACCCGCCGCAGATGTACTGCGGCAAGGTGGCTTGGCCTCGCAAAACCCTGTACCGGTACAGCGATTCATGCACTAGCTTTCATGGGCGCGCGTACTTCTTTTACCAAAAATATGTAGACGAATATATACTGGCCTAAACTGATGAATAAATTTGTTTATTTTTTTTTGTTTTGTTTTTTGGATATGTATTATAGCAAGAAAGTAAAAAATATTGTTTTTTTTTTCAAAATTGTCACTCTTTTTTTGTTTATAGCGCAAAAAATAAAAACCGCAGAGGCGATCAAATACCACCAAAAGAAAGCTCTATTTGTTGGAAAAAAAAGGACGTCAATTTTGTTTGGGTACAACGTCGCATGACCGCGCAATTGTCAAAGTAACGCAGTGCTGTATTTCGCAAAAAATGGCCTAGTCATTAGGGGGAAAATCCTTCCGGGGCTGAAGTGGTTAAAGTAAAAGTAAAGGCAAACCTTTTTTTTTTTAGTTTTGAATAGAGTGGAGAGGGATTAGAATCCCTGTCAGTTTTTATTTCTGTCTGTGCCCCCATTGGGGAGATTCACCCTCTCTATCTGTCCTGTTTAACATTATCATTGAAAGTAAAAGTAAAAGAAAAACCCAAATTTTGGGTTCTTACTAGAAATGTAATAGATGGAAAATCTTCCAATGGGAACACTAGGTCTGGTGACCTGGGAGGCCCCAAGAATTTCCCTTAATTTGCAAGGATTTCCTCTCACTTCCTGTTCGGCTTTGGGACAGGAAGTGAAGGTAAATCTCCACAATCAGACACAGATGGCGGAAACAAATCTTACAGGGGTTATTATAACCCTACCTTGCTCTACCTAAAATGAAAAAAAAAAAAGTTTCGCCTATAGGTTTACTTTAAAAAAGGAGAAAAAAAAAAGCATTTATAATGTTTTTTTTTTATTCATACACAACAGTTTTGCCTTTTTATTTCCATTTTAAACTGAATGGGTTGTCTACAAGGTGGGGTTTTACATATACTTTAAAGTGGTTCTAAAGGCTCAAAGGTGTGCAGCAGCCCCCCCCCCCCCCTAACACTAATCTGAGCCCCATCGCGATCCAGCAATGTGAATGACAGCCTCGGCTCTACGGGGACTCTCCATCCTCATTAGCTGAGACAGCCATTGGCTCCCGCTGCTGTCATTTACAGCCAGTGAGTCAATGAGGAGAGAGGGGGGGTGGGGCCAAGTCGCGGCTCTTTGTCTGAATGGACACACAGAGCAGCAGTTCTGCTCGGGTGCCCCAACAGCACGCTATTTTCTCTGGGGGCACTCAGCAGGAGGGAGGCGCCAGGAGCGCCGACGGGTGACCCGAGAAGAGGAGGATCTAGGATGCTCTGTGCAAAACCATCGCATGGAGCAGATAAGCATGACATGTTTGTTATTTTTTAAAAGAACAAAACTTGCTTTTAATATCTCTTAAAGGCCCATTTACATCAATGTGTTGCTGTCTTTGGAAATTTTATAGATAGGCAACGCCTATCCTAATATTGATCAGTGATTTCAAACTGATAATAACTACTGGATATATACAAAACAATTCTGCGCTGCCGTAACGACAAAAAGCAGCTAACACAACCAACAAAGCAAAACAGATATGAAGACGAAACGCGTCGGACAGGACCCCACTGTCGCCACATTTTATCTTCAGCGCTGTTTTTACATCATTTTACAAGTGAGTGTATATCCTTTTGTTTAATAATTTTTTTCTTAAACGGATTTACACTATATGGCCTTTTTCTTTCTTGCCATCCTCTAACTGCCTTCTGCCCAACATCAATTTGAGCGAAACTACTATGTGCGTTCCAGTCCACGCATCCTTCTGGATTCCTGCATCACCTAGAGTGACAGAGTAACGCGTGGGTCCACCCACCAACATCGCCTGCCCGGGCCATCTCCAGCCACCCATCACCTAAGCGCATCCGACCCAGTCCGGTGTATGCCCCACTGGGTCCACTCCATCCGGTAAGCCTTCTCACAATTGGTGGTGGTGTGTCTGTTTTTCATCTCAAGATTTTATACAGCTTTGGTTGGATTGTTTTCCTAAAGACTTTTCCCTCCATACACATATCGATGTTCCTTCTGCATTATTCATATTTGGAACTGTGATTTTGACGTTTTCCATATTGGACGTTTTTTCATTTCTACTAGCGCTACACTTATTGTGTGTTTTCTATCTGATAATAACTACTGCAATAGGGAAAAAGACACAAAAAAACACTTTTTTTTCCAAAAAACTGTTCTGTTTATTCAAGGTTTTTGAGGTTTTAGATATTTTTTTTATAACTGTCTATGAACTGTACATTCATAGACAGTTCTAGGCAGTACATACACGGAATAGCTTCTTTTCATAGTCTAAGGAATGTGGATATGTGTCAGAAGATTTAGTATGATGACAAGGACGTTGGCTGCAGTAGACAAAGCATACAAAATGAAATACGTGTATATAATACAATGAGATTTGCGGGGAAAAGGGGGGGGGGGGCAAATGGAGCAGATGGGACTTTATATGAATCATGCAGTCTCAGGGGCAACCAACTATCGATAGTATAAATGCTTGTATGAATACCATAGGACCATATTTGGCAAGATAAAAACAATAAATGCTAGTGGTAATGTAACCCCTGGATAAGATCTAAATACACCTACGCATGTAAAAAGTATGCAGTCTCAGGGACAACCAACTAACAATAGTAAAAATATAAATCTGTTTATTAAGATACAATAGGTCCATGATAGACAAGAAAGGAACAATAATTAATAGTGGTAGTATAAGCCATACATTTCATCTATATACACATACATGTTGATTGTTGACATGTCAAAACAGTGGTTACAATAATAGAAATGACCTCCAAACTCTCTAATCTGCCAGGTGTATTGGGAAAGAGACCCTAAGTGTGGTGTCTCAGTTCTATACACTCAAAATAGGTACAAATTCTAGAACACATGAGCGTATAAAAAGTATAATATGTAGGTCCAGACACGGCTTCGACTAGCTCGACGCGTTCCGTGGTTGGGTATTGCCACTCGTAAGGAGCAAGCACGTGATAATGATCTGAAACGAAATACATAATTGTCCAATAGTTGGGTGAAAATCATAAACAAAAGATTGCCGCTCCAATCTCTTAAATCCGTATCAAGACACCCGCCCTAATGGAACTCACAGGTGCTGGCTCTGCACAAGCTTGTGGAAAGAGAAAAATATCCTGGACGGCCGCACACCATAGAAGACATCTTTATTGATATGAAGAAATAAAATCCAAATGCAGTCACCTCATGTACAGGGAGGAACAGGAAAGATAGCTAACATGTTTCACGCCCCATCATGGCGCTTATTCATAGCTCATGAAACATGGCCGTCCAGGATATTTTTCTCTGTCCAATAGTTGGGTTATAGCAGAAGAAATGATATACATATTGGAATGGAACCAGTCCCATAGTAGTACTCGCAAACAGGTCTGCTGTGTATAGGAGGCATGGTAAGGGATTGGGTACCGAAGGCCCACTGGTAATGTCAGGCACGGGAACCGAGGCAGTAGTGTATTTAGGTTTTGTGCTGCCCTGGGCCTAACTAAACTCGTGCACCTCCTAATTTAAATATGACCCACCCCTTCCTGTCAAGGCCACAACCCTTGCCTTTTAAGACCCGCCCTGAAATTTTCGAGTGGGGACACTAGTTCTGAGGGCCTGGTGGGGGGGGGGGGGGGCAATGGATTTCCATAATTTGCATAGATTTCCTCTCACTTCCTGTTTGGCTATGGGACAGGAAGTGAAGGGAAATCTCTGCAATGGGACAAGGATGGTAATAAATAAACAGCGCAAGCCGACGGGGACTCTTTCCATGCTGCCCCCCTGCAGAGTGCTGCCCTAGGCCTGGGCCAGGATACAGCGTTGAACTGAGGGAACGTGTAGAGGAAAGTGACCCACACCACAACCCCACCCAGGGTGGACAGGCATCCATGGACAACGAATTCATTCAAGGCTGGGGATAAGTGTAAATAACAGTGTCTGTTGAGGGATGTGCAAACAATAACAATAGCAATTATAAAATCCTCTATAATAGTGGAGTGTCTCATATTGACAATGAGAATAAGGAATCGTGATGTGCTGATAGATGTGGTAGAGCCCTCATAACAAAGGAGTAAAAAATGAGTGAGTCTAAAAAAATAATATAATAAAATTGACATGTAAAAAACTATAAAGGGGAGGGAAAAAGGTTCAATCAGACCGTCAAATAAGTAGGACCCAAAATAAGTGATAGTACCTCAAGTAGGAAGCAAAAAGGACAAGGTCCAATAAAGTGCAATGTGTGTAGATGAATCCGACCAGGACACGAGGCCAGTGAGGAGAGGATTATATGGGCACAGCCAAGCCACGCCGCTCCAACGTCACGCGACGTGCATGTGGGGAGGAAGGCATCACCACCAGGGCGTCAAAGGCACCCGGTGATTTGGCGCCAAACCATCCCCTCATATTGCACGCAAATGAATAAAAACCAACACGTGCAGTGGCGCCCTGGGTAGGACGCACACATGTGGAGGGATGGGCGTGACGCTGACGTCCAGTTCAAGGCACTCGCCCGCCACACGTGCGAGGGGAAGGGGGGTGACCAGCAGTGCACGTCGCAGTTCCCAGCACAGACAGAGAACCCGGAAGGACCAACGGTCCAGAACACCCAAACCCCCAAGAACACAGCCAATATAGCCGACATGAAAGTCTGCAAAGGAGGATACAAATTCCATATATAGAAAATGTTAGAAATAATAACCATCAGTGAACATGATAAATGTGCTAGTAATGAGTAACATAGCAAGACTGCATACTTCCACCCTGAATTATATTGAAAGGAAACAATTATTTGGGACTTTGTATGAGGTAAAGACCAATTAGGTCATATAGCTCCATCCCTATATAAAATGATTTACAGGGAAAAGTCCCATCTGCTCCAATTGTCCCCATCCCCTTTTCCCCGCAAATCTCATTAGATAGTGATGGAGCTATATGACCTAATTGGTCTTTACCTCATATAAAGTCCCAAATAATTGTTTCCTTTCAGTGTATATAATACAGTTTAAAAAATCTTTCACAAGTGCGTTAACACGCATTATGTCATACATTGACATACGTTGTATCGAGGCAGCCCATTGATCCAGACCGATCAATAGGTTTACAACGCCCTAATAGTCTCAAAAATTGGATGTGTCACAACATTTTCTATAGAGCATTGTCAGTGCGCTGGGATGATGTTAAAAATGAATGCCACTGCAACGCATGTAACGCGCGTTTCCACACTTGAACATGTCCGTTCCTGTAATGCATAGAAGTAAAACCTCCCAATATGTTTAACCACCTCTGGACCGCCCACCGCATGTATACTGCGGCAGGGGGGCCCGGCTGTGTGAAATCACGTACCTGTATGTGATTTCATGCATGAGGTCTGGGGAGCGTGCCGCCGCCGACCCGCTCCCACTGTGATTGGACACAAGATCTATCTTTTTCCCTCTCACAGAACAGCGAATTGCCTGGTTTACTCTGAACGATTGGCGGGTCCCGGCAGACATCACGACCTGCTGATTGGCTCCTGCTGTGTCCAATCACAGTGGGAGCAGCCAGGTTGCGTGAAATCACGTATCTGTATGTGATTTCGTGCACGAGATCTGGGGCGTGTGCCGCCACCGCCCTGCTCCCACTGTGATTGGACACAGCGTGAGCCAATCAGCAGGTCGTGATGTTTTCTGGGACCCGCCGATCGTTCAGAGTAAACCAGGCAGATCGCCGTTCTGTGAGAGGGAAAAATAGAGATCTTATGTTTCTCTTTCTTTCCCCAGTCAAAGCACCCCCCCCCCCCCACACACACACACACGCAGTTAGAAAGCAGATTTAACCCTTTGATCATCCCTGTTGTTAACTCTTTCCCTGCCTGACAGTGTGATCAGTGCCCATCAGTGCAGCCTCATCAATGCAGCCTCATCAGTGGCCATCAATGCAGCCTCATCAGTACCCATCAGTGCATTTTTTTTTTAGCACTGATCACTGTATTGGTGTCCTGGTCCCCACAAGAGGGTCAAAAGTGTCAGTTAGGTGTCCGATCTGTCCACCGCAATGTCGCAGTCCCACCAAAAATCGCTGATCACCGCCATTAGCCACTAGTAAAATTAAAAAAAGGAATAAAAATTCCATAAAAATATCCCAAGGTTTGTAGACGCTCTAACGTTTGCGCAAACCAATCAATATACACTTATTGGTATTTTTTTTTTACCAAAAATATGTAGCAGAATACATATTGGCCTAAATTGATGAAGAAATTAGATTTTTTACATTTTTTTTATTGGCTAAGTTTTATAGCAGAAATTAAAAAATATTGTTTTTTTTTTTCAAAATTGTCGCTCTTTTTTTGTTTATAGCACAGAAAATAAAAACCGGAGAGGTGATCAAATACCACCAAAAGAAAGCTCTATTTGTGGGAAAAAAAGAACATAAATTTTATTTGGGTACAACGTCGCACGACTGTGCAATTGTCAGTTAAAGTAGCACAGTGCTAGATTGCAAAAAATGGCCTGGTCAGGAAGGGGTAAAACCTTCCGGGGCTGAAGTGGACCGATGCCGCCGTCTTTTGAGGGTGATCTCTAGGCATTCGTAAAAGACACTGTGCACTTCTGTATTTATCAATACATCCATCAAATGTACTTTATTTTTTATTGCAAGCTGTGTGGAGGCAGCGGAAGTCCAGTCAAGTGGCCCATTGAACCACCAAATCAGCTCACCATCCATGCCCACCTGGTTTTGTAACGGATATTGATGTTATGAGACAAGACAAATATAATACAATGTGGTAACATAATTTATTGTTAATAGCAACAAAGGAGGTTTAACAAAAATAGTGCAACAATTAGAGCCGCACGATTCTGGCTAAAATGAGAATCACAATTTTTTTGCTTAGAATAAAGATCACGATCATTTTTCACATTGTACAAAAAAATTGGGCCAACTTTACTGTTTAGTTTTTTTAATTAATTGAAGTGTATTTTTTCCAACAAAAATTGTGTTTGAAAGACCACTGCGCAATATTGCGACAACCACCATATTATTCCCTAGGGTCTCTGCTAAAAAATATATAATAATATAATATTATAGGGCTGCAACTAACGATTATTTTCATAATCGATTAGTTGCTCGATTATTGTTTTGATTAATCGATTAATCGGTTAATAACCTTAAAAAAAAAAGTGTGGTGTATAATTTAGTTAATATGTAAAGTTTAAAAAAAAAGCAATTTATTCTTAAATATTTCTATGCAGTGGTAAATATAAACAACCAACTATATGGTTAGGGAGCAACATATTGATTCCACTCTGAGAATAACAGACGGCTCCGGGAAAGCGGAGGAGGGCACCGGATCGTGGCGGGAGGGGGGGCCCTCTCCCGCCACCGATAAAAGTGATCTCACGGCGAATCCGCCGCAGGGACCACTTTTATCTGAAAGCCGATTGCCGCATGAAAACGGGGATACTGGGGTTATGGCAGCTAGCTGTTGCCATAACAAAGATATCTGCCGCCAAACTTTGGACATACATCGGCATGCGGTGGTCGGCAAGTGGTTAATGCATAGAATGCATTAAGATAAAAACCTTCTGCCTTTACAACTCCTTTAACCACTTCAGCCCCGGAAGGATTTACCCCCTTCCCGACCAGAGAATTTTTTTGCGATTTGGCACTGCGTCGCTTTAACTGACAATTGCGCCGTCCTGCGACGCTATGCGCAAACAAAATTGACGTCCTTTTTTCCACAAATCGAGCTTTCTTTTGGTGGTATTTGATCACCACTGCGGTTTTTATTTTTTCGCTATAAACAAAAGAAGAGCGACAATTTTGAAAAAAAAACCCAATATTTTTTACTTTTTACTAATAAATATCCCACATTTATTTATTTTTTGAAAAAGGTCTTCATCAGTTTAGGCCGATATACATTCTTCTACATATTTTTGGTAAAAAAATTGCAATAAGCGTATATTGATTGGTTTGCGCAAAAATTATAGCGTCTACAAAATAGGGAATAGATTTATGCCATTTTTATGGCATGTTGACTATTATTTTTTTTTTTACTAGTAATGGCGGTGATCTGCGATTTTTATCGTGACTGCGACATTGCGGCGGACAGATCGGACACTTTTGACACTTTTTTGGGACCAGTGACATTTATACAGCGATCAGAGCTATAAATAGCCACTGATTACTGTGTAAATGTCACTGGCAGGGAAGGGGTTAACACTTGGGGGGCGATCAAGGGGTTAAATGTGTTCCCTATGAGTGTTTCTAACTGTGTGGGGGATGGACTGGGCCAGCCGCTGTACACCTACGGCCATTCGCGCAGGAGAGCCATTGTGCCACCATCAAACGGCGGTGGCGGGTTTTTAAGCGGTGAAGTGGTTAAACTGACCTAATTTACAGACTGAAGTTCATCCTTTTGAGCTAAAAGAGCTATATATTACAACGTTTCTCTTTAGCTCCGCCTAAGCGATGTTGTGCGAAATCTGCCGTTTTTTTTTTCTTCATTTTTTTTTTTGACAGCTTTCGGCATGAGCAGAGAACTCCCTGCACTGAATCGAGGAAATGTTTTTTTAAGATCTGGAGGGGGGTATAATCGCAATCTCGATTATTTAACGATTAATCTTGCAGCTCTAGCATAAATGTAGCCTCAGCAGTGCCCATCAGTGCAGCCTGATCAGTGCCTATCAATGCATCCTCACCAGTGCCCATCAATGCAGGCTGATAAGTGCCCATCAATGCAGCCTGATAAGTGCCCATCAATGCAGCCTCACCAGTGCCCACCAATGCATCCTCACCAGTGTGCATCAATGCATCCTGATCAGTGCCCTTCAATGGAGCCTTACCAGTGCCCATCAATGCAGCCTCATCAGTGCCCATCAATGCAGCCTGATCAATGTCCACTAGTGCAGCCTCATCAGTACCCATCAATGCAGCCTCACCAGTGCCCATCAGCTCAGCCTGACCAGTGCCAATCAGTGCAGCCTGATCAGTGCCCATCAGTGCAGCCTGATTAGTGCACTTCAGTGCAGCCTCACCAGTGCCCATCAATTCAGCCTGATCAGTACCTTTCAATGCAGCTTCACCAGTGCCCATCAGTGCAGCCTTATCAGTGCCCATCAGCTCTGCCTCATCAGTGTTCATCAGTGCAGCCTCATCAGTGCCTATCAATGCAGCCTAATCAGTGCCCATCAATGCAGCCTCACCAGTGCCCATCCAATGCAGCTTCACCAGTGCCCATCAGCTCGGTCTCACCAGTGCCCATCAGCTCAGCCTCATCAGTGCAGCCTGATCAACGCCCATCAATGCAGCATCACCAGTGGCCATCAGTGCAGCCTCATCATTGTCCATCAATGTAGCCTAATCAGTGCCCATCAATGCAGCCCGATCAGTGTCCATCAATGTAGCCTGATCAGTGCCCATAAATGTAGTCTGATCAGTGCCCATCAGCACAGCCTCATCAGTGCCCATCAGTGCAGCCTGTCAGTGCCCATCAGCACAGCCTGATCAGTGCCCATCAGCACAGCCTGATCAGTGCCCATCAGTGCAGCCTGATCAGTTCCCATCAGCACAGCCTCATCAGTGCCCATCAGTGCAGCCTGTTCAGTGCCTCATCAGTGTTCATCAATGCAGCCTGATCAGTGCCCATTAATGCAGCCTCATCAGTGCCCATCAGCTCAGCCTCATCAGTGCCCATCAATGCAGCCTCACCAGTGCCCATTAATGCAGCCTGATCAGTGCCCATTAATGCAGCCTGATCAGTGCCCATCAGCTCAGCCTCACCAGTACCCATCAATGTGGGTCCTGCTGGCCACTGGCTTGTAGGTTCTGCTGGGAGCTGGCCATGGCCAGCGGCCAGCAGAACCCACAGGGCAACAGGACTCATAGGTCATGGCCAGCTCTCAGCAGATTCCACAGGCCATGGCCAGCAGTACTTACAGGCCATAGCCAGCTTCCAGCAGGACCCACAGTGTTCAGGGGTATTTTGAGGTTACTGGGTGGGCACTGGGGCAGGGTAAATGGGTTGTATTGGGGGGGAGATAGATGGAATGTAGGGGTCAGCTGGGGGTGTCAGGGTCTCTCACCTCAGTTATGGGGGGGTGATGCTCCTGTCCTGGGGTCAATTAAAGTTGCAGCCAGCGCCCAGCCCCACAGCCTGAGCCAGTCACGTCATGTGCATCCCAACTCCCTTGTGTGTTCTGCTTCTGCCTCCCTCCAAGATCCAAGTGTTTTAGTTTCCTGGCTGGCTGCGCTGCTCTCAGTTCTCCACCCACCGGTAGCTTGAGTGTGGCCAAGGACTACAACTCCCAGAATGCAACAGCATCGTCAGCTAGTGCCCCCGCCCGATTTCTGAGTCCACAAGAAAAAAAATTGGCAGCGGCTGCGGTGCTGGCCGATTTAAATATAAGCAAGGGTGGCCTGGGGGGCGATTGCCACCCTGCCCCCCAGCCCGCCCCTGTGCAGAGGTACCTGAATATGACTTGGTGTCAGCCTCTTATGGTCTCTGTACAGCAGAGCTAGGGCTGGAATAGAAAGAAGCAGCACATGGAACCAATCAGTTTATGTGCTAACAAGAAGCATGCTGACAGGAGAGAAAGCAGGATGGCTGAAAGAGGAGCTTATCACCACACTGCTTCTTTTTCACTGTCCACTCACAGGCTGGGGGTGGGACCTTATCAACCTGGGTTCACAGCATGTAGATTTAAGGATGTTGACTGCCATTAACCTGAAATACTGAGGACATCTAGTGGCAGGATCGTTGTACTGCAGGGGTGGACCCTGCTCCAGATTGAAGGTTATTATTGTAGCAAATGCTGCTTTTTTATTTGATCCTTAAATGGGCTATTCATTTTTTGTAATTTTTGATTTTCTTGTGTTCTGCTATAAATATGGGAAGATATCCGCTAAACATTGACAAATGTGATCCATATAGACACATTCACGCAAATGTTTCTTATAAATGCTGAAAATCTACCAACCAGTTATTGACAAAATGTCAGTTGATTAGCGGTGCAGTCATTTGCCACTTCAATAATAGACCCGTTTAGCTTTCTTGAAGAAACCCCATGAAACTTGTCCATTTATTCTGAGTCTGAAAAAAGCTCTACCACCAGGGAGTCTCCTTTCTCTTGCTGCATTTTACATAATAATGTAGAAATTTGCTAGAAAGAGAGAGATGCCCCTTTGTAGTGGTCATTGCAGATAGGCAGAGACTGAGATCTACCTGCTGTATGAGTCAACTGGAGCCCATTCACCTAAAACTGAAGTACGGTATGGGTTTTGGGTGGGCTCTGTCTTTAATACTGTAAGTAGGGATACCTTGACCACTGCTGGTGTCCTCTGGTGTCATTTTGGATATTTTCACATTCCAAAAAACTTTACTTGGAGCCCACGTGAGGTGCAGCAGCTTCTTATATTGGTAAGTAGGGATGCACCGATACCATTTTTTTTACAAAAGGTACAGATTACCTTTTGTTTAGTACTTGCCGATATCAATTACTGATACCTACCGCAAATGTTTTGTTTACACTTCAGCTGTCAGTAATGGTACAAAGCATTGAAAGGTTATTTACTAATGAAATCATTTTTTTTTTTTTTACATTTTCGCTTTTTTTAATGTGTAATGTAATGTGTTTGATGTAAATGTTTAATGTGTTTAATGTAAATATATGTTACATGTGTAAAAATATTAACAAACAAAGCAAACAAAAAAAAGGTTTTAATTATTAATAGTTTATAAAATATAAGTGAACAAAAAAAAATGAGCAGGAAAAGAATAATTAAATGGAGGAGAATTATGAGTTAATTAAGGCTAATTAGAGTAAATTGAGCGTTAAGGGCTTAAACAGAGGAACATTTAATAAAAAACACAAAAAAAATGTTTTTTTTAACTTGACAGGTTGCTGAAAACTGACTTCATCTGCAGATCAAAGTTCAACCTTTGAGCTGTAGATGAAGAAACTAGACATGTGCAATTCGTTTCAGTTTTTAACAAATTTCAACAAATTTGTTAATTCGGAAATATCCGAATTAACGAAAACCCGTTTAATGTTTTTTTCCGAACATTCGTAAATTTAAATATTCAAAAATACGTAAATTCGCAAATGAGAAAATGCGTAAATTTGAAAATTCTGAAATTCTAAATCTGAAAACCCGAAAATTTGAAAATCTGAAATAATAACTAACTAATAATAACTTAACTATTACAAACTATTAAATTATAGGTATTGGAATTTTCTATCAAATTTGGCTGTTAGTGAGCGTAAGGAATACAAGTTTATCCAAAGTTACGAATTATCCGAAATAACGAATGCCGCATCTAATCGAATGGAACGTAACTAATTAATAATAATAATTAGCAATAATAATCATTTAAAAAAAAAACTTTTTATTATTATTAATAATTAGTTCTGTTCCATTTGTTTAGATGCGGCATTCGTTATTTCAGATAATTGGTAACTTTGGATAAATTCGTATTCGTTGCGTTCACTAACAGCCAAATTTGAAAGGAAATTCCAATTAAATTTAATAGTTATTATTAGTTAGTTATTCTTTTGAATTTTTGGATTTTCTTTCTTATTTTCAGATTTTCGAATTTTCGAATTTACAAATTTGCAACTTTACCAATTGCGATCATAACAAATGACCCGAAAAACGGGAAAAAAAACCTTCAGCTATCAACAGGGGAACCCCACTGACCGTTAAATGAGTCATCCATTATTAAGGACACAGCAGCCCCACTCCTTAACATCCTTAACATTTCAGCTGTCAGTGGAGAAATCCCGCTGACAGCTGAAGAAACCGAGCCTGAAATGCTTACTATCGGCACCGGTATCAGTATCGGTGCAACCCTAACTGTAAGAATAATATTGCTGTTTTTCTCTTTTAACAAATGTCTCCCTATTTGTCTGTCATTTCTTTAGCACATAGGCTGATGTATCATTTTTGCTTCCTTACAGCCATACACGTTGGAGCTCATGTAATTAATGCTGTCAACTTTTCTACAAACTACAACAGTGAATACACTGCACTTAATGTGGCACGGTACAAAAATGAGGTTAGTGTTGCTTTGATCTTCTAGTAATTTGGCATTAGAGGGTTGCATAAGAAAAACATGAAACACTTCCAGAAATTTCTGACAATTCGGATTATGGCCATTGGTATGTATCTGGCTCACAATGAACTGGTTCCGTCCCTATGCAGGTTTCTGCACCCGTAAGACATTCATACATCCTGTAACACCTTGTACCCTAATACAGTGGAACATCGGATTGTGGGTAACGCGGTTAACGAGCGCTTCGCAATACGAGCAATTATTTTTTTTTAAATCCTGACTCGGTTTGCGAGTGTTGTCTCGCAAAACGAGCAGGATTCAAGCCTCTGTGGTGTGCAGTACCGCTTTTGGCCTGAGGTGACACTCAGAGCTGTTCGGAGCCGCTCGGAAATACTCGGAAACACGCAAATACCCGGAAAACCTCGGAAATACCTTGTTACCGAGTGTTTCCAAGCCTTTTCCGAGGGTTTCCGAGTGCATCTGAGCCACCTCGGAGTATTTCCAAGTCTCTCCGGCGCCCCCCCCACCCCTGGTCACATGCGGTATTGCATGCAATAGAAGTCAATGTGGAACAAATTATTTTCGTTTCCATTGACTTTTATGGGGAAACTCGCTTTGATATGCGAGTGCTTTGGATTATAAGCATTCTCCTAGAACGGATTATGCTCGTAATCCAAGGTTCCACTGTATTAGATCAAATAAAGCCTGGTTATGCTGTATTGTAACAGGGTGTCCCTCTTGTGGGTGCTAGCCTTTATTTGAACCGAGGGGCATAGTCTTAGTAGCATAGTTCCCTGACATCTATCTAACCTGCAAAGTGTTTGTTACACTAAGCCCTTCCATACTTGAACACTTAAAGGGTAACTACACTTTCGTACAAAAAAAATAGCAAATAAAAAAAAGAAGAATGTAGCATATACAATTGCGACACACGTCATATTTTAATTGAATGTAAATGTTATATTTAAATTTTTCTACATTAAACCTCATTTGCCATGTAGTTGCCCACCCCATTAATTTGTTCAGATCTTTTTGCAAGGTTTCCACATCCTGCGGAGAAGTTATTGCCCTGCTTAGCTTAGTATCGTCCGCAAATACAGAGATTGAACTGTTTACCCCATCCTCCAGGTCGTTTATGAACAAATTAAATAGGATTGGTCCAAGAACAGAACCCTGGGGGACCCCACTACCCACCTCTGACCATTCTGAGTACTCCCCATTTATCACCACCCTCTGAACTCGCCCTTGTAGCCAGTTTTCAAATCCATGTACTCACCCTATGGTCCATGCCAACTGACCTTATTTTGTGCACATGCACTGGATTGACGTCATTGGGGGCTTATCCAATCAAAGGACCAAAGTCCGTCAACCTGGAAGGAAGATCGGGTGAAGATGGAAGCCCTGTCAGCGGTGACAGCGCACCACTGGAGGGCTTCGTTTTAAGGTAAGTTTCACATAATGTGTTAGTATGCGCTGCATACTAGCACATTTTAACATTGTCTTGGAGGGGGACATTTTTTTTTTTCTTTACTGAGTTTGCTACCGCAGTTAAGGTTAGGGGTTCATTTATTTATGTATTTACTTTTTATTTATTTTGCTAGGTTAGGTGTTAAGTTTAGGGGTTAGGGATAAATATTAGGGTTAGGGTTTAGGATTAGGCGGTTAATATTAGGGTTAAGGGTTAGGGTTTTTTATTTATTTATTTTTAATATTTATTAATTTATTATTTATTTTCATTTAACTATTGCATTTGAGCAGAAAAACGCTCAAAAAATGCTCAAATCAAGCTTTTCAAAGCATTAAAAAAAAAGAAAAGCATAAAGAACGCACTAATCTGCCCAATTGAAGCTACAAAAAAAGCTCCAGAACTTTCTTGAGCTGCAGGCGTTTGGCTTCAGGCCACTTGTAGTGGAGATGTCAACCAACTCCATAAAGAATAATTCATTTTTTTTCCTCCAGTGTTTTGGAGCTTCAAGATTCAAGCTACAAAACGCTGAGGTGTGAATGGGGTCTAGGTGTGCCCTTCTGCAGCAATCCGAAGCCATCTTCTTACAGGTCCAGAGTTGTCCATCTTTGGGCATTGGGTGGCCACTGGTCATATACTAGCCCACTGACCATAATCTGGCCTCCTAAAGTCTGAAGAACAGTATATTGCCCCCCCCCCCCGTCTGTTTTTTATAAAGTTTGCAGACCCCTGCTCTCTGAACAGGGCTAAAAGAAATGACCACACGCCCGGTTATCACTTTTCAGGACAAAAAAAAAAATGTCTAACAAACACCTTATTGCGTGAGCCCAGAAATAGAAATCCCTTTGAAGTGTTAATGGCATCAAACATGTCCCCCCTTTAGTGGAATATGACTTTTATGTAAAGATTAGAGTTCAGTGTAAAGAAAACAAGAGGACATTTCATTTCGCAGTGCACATTTATCAAGAGAAATGACGGAACAATATTTGTCACATATTTTATCCTGGAGATGACAGGAGATCGAGGACCGGGTTGCTGAATAAATGAAGATTCATGCAGAATAATATGTCATTTGTCACTATTTGCCTGGTCAGTGTTTCTGTGTCTTAATAATTAAATTTAGGCGGCTTAAGGAGTCTCTGATTGGATTCCTGACACAAAGCAATTTCAAGCATGCGGTTTCATTACACATTTTTCTTTTTTTTTTCCAGGATCCTAGGAATATTATCTTCACTACTGGTAAGTGGCATGCATAGGGAATACGTGATGATGTTCTGATAATAAAACCTGGCATTGTCTACATGTGTTATATATGCCTGAATTGTTTTAGCTTTAACCTTCTTAAAGGTACATCTCAGTCTAAGTTTAAAGTAATCTATGATAAAAATATGGGGAAACTTTTGCTGACCTCCTTTCTATAAAATGGTAGTTGCCTGACTTTAATGATGACCCTTTGGCTTAAATGCTGGGTCCCGTACCAAGGATAAGTATGCAGATAGGAAAAGTCAGATGTCATGCCTTTATGGCTGTTCCAGGTCATTGACTCAAAATAATGATGCAAAAGGGTCAGCATTACAACCAAGCAACTAGTACCTTTCAGAAAAGCGAGTTCAACGGTGACCTGATCAAAGTGTATGTGAAGTCTAAGAATAAACTTCTCTTATTATAAATCTTTTTTGGTCTGTTAAAGCAGAGTTCTCGCCAAAATATGACTTTTAAGATAAAAATACTCCTAGCATACTAGTATGCTGTAAGCTATGCCCAGTTTTCTATTTGTGCAGCATCGTTTTCCTACTTTGTGAAGTTCCTGCATAGCGTGGCCATCTCCAGTGTGGGCATCTGAAGCCGCAGTGTCTTTCTTCCTGGATTCTGTGCATGCTGGCTACCCAGCATGCACCTGCCGATCTTGCGCATGTGCAGTGCGGTGCAATCTTGGTCAGCGTGACATGGCATGGCTCCAGTAACATTTAACATTGGCTTCTATTGGAAATCTTGGTCAGCTTGACATGGCACTGGAGCAAGCTGACCAAGATTTCCAGTGAGCTCATAACTCATAACGTGTATGGTAAATAGATTGCCTCCGTCCATGCAGATGATTAAAATGTTTTGCCACATTCATGGCACGTTTCTTCTGAATAATATATAAATTATCATAAAGGCGATCTTTCAGCCTCCTCATTGTCCTCCCTACATATTGTATGTGGCGTATACTACACGTAATCAAATAAATAATATTTCTTGTGTGCTTCTAGATTGTAAGCTCTAATGAGCAGGGCCCTCTGATCCCTCCTGTATTGATTTGTATTGTAAGTGTACTGTCTGCTCCATGTTGTAAAGCGCTGCCCAAACTGTTGGCACTATATAAATCCTGTATAATAATAATATAATAATAATAATAATATTCCTTGTGTTACCATTCAAAACAAATCACCAAAGTGTACCTTTTGCCAATGGCAGTGGATGTAAAGTTATCCCCATAAGGATGCAGGGACAACACAGGCAGTCACTCTCCCCACATATAAAGTTGGCTTTAAATTGCAGCCAATTTCCTACCTGTCTTTCCCTAGAGGAGAAATAACTTGGCAAAGGTTGATTTGCCAGGGATGGCGTGTGTTGCTAGACCATCCCAATGCCCTCCTTTAAAATACGGGCATAAACAGAATTGTTCTATAAAATCAGGCGGTAACCTCAAACAATATTTCCGATCCTAATAAACTCAAGTCTATAAGCCGTAGGAAGCACAGCAGTGCCTCGGCGTGCCAACTCCTGGATCCTATCTTTCAATAGCTCACCTCTCTCTTTGTTCTTGGCTATACTGACGGCCCCGTTTAGTGTCTATTTTGAATAACCTCCCTCCCTCCAAAATGTTGGTACATCAGGGTAGCCTCTCTATTAAATTCTCTATTGTCACTACAAATCCTACATAGTCTTAAAAATTGATCCATGGGTATCCCTCTGATGGTGTGACTGGGATGACCCGAATCTGCTCTCAGAGTGATATTCCCCGATAATGGTTTTCTATAAAGTTTGGTATGTATCTGTCAATCTTGTAACAACAGGGTGACATCCAGAAAGCAAACAGATTTGGTCCTGACCTGTCCAGTAAATTTTAAGTTCAAAGATTTCTTATTCAAATATGTTAAGAGCCCCTAAAAGCTCTCTAATTGTGTTGAACAAACAACAGGTCATCTATATAGCGATGGAAGAACTTGATATGCTGCCGATAGGGGTTTCTACCATAGAAATGCAGTCCCTCTCCCACCAACACATATGTTGATTGGTGAGGGAGGGTGAAATACAGGTGCCCATGGCTACCCTGCATTTCTGGAGATGGAAAAACCCATTGTGTGTTAGAAGGTATTTCAAGTATTCCATGATATTCCTTTTATATATTTCTGGGTACCCACTATAGCAGTCGAGAAAGAAAGATACTGCCCTTAAACTCAAAACATGAGGAATCAATGAACAGAGACTGGAGACATGTAATCCAAAAGTCTCCATCCGTCCACTCCATGTTCTGGCAGATCTGCAAAAGCTGTTTGGTGTCCAGTAAATACCGTAACTCAGAAGTCCACTAACAAGAGGTGGCAGATGGTAATCAACTCACTGTCCAATTCTTTAATTAGTGACTCAATTACAAGTGACTATGGGTGCCCACAAGGGGATCTAACCCCTTGTGGGTCTTGGGTAGATGATAAAAGATAGAAATGACAGGGGTTTGGGGAACCAGCATTTCACCCTGTTTGGAAAAAATGGCAAGACTCCCTCCTTT
Source organism: Lithobates clamitans (assembly GCA_037952925.1). NCBI lineage: Eukaryota > Metazoa > Chordata > Amphibia > Anura > Ranidae > Lithobates > Lithobates clamitans. Next base: position 2,602,504 of record JBBGZY010000680.1, read on the forward strand.
TTTACACTAAAGATACCAATGCTGGTATAGACTTGGTAGTGGGGTTTGTCCGTAGCCTCAGATAGGTGGTAATATCTGATAGCTGTCTCATTGCTTCTTGTATATATATAGTACATCTGAATCTTAAGCCACCACCAAGAAGCCCTTATCTGAGTTCTTTATAAAGATTGACGGGTCCTCACTTAATGCCTTCAGTGAGCTACATTCCTGTTTATTCAAGTTATCCTGCACCTCTCTCTCTCCATGGTTCAGATATGCTATTCCCTATGCACACGTTCCTGTGAAAGTGGCTGTAAGTGCGCACTGAAGCAACCAACGGCTGAAACCGTGAACAATCAGAGCAAAAGAGATGTCACCAGCACACCATGGGTCTCCAAAATTGGGTCCAAAGCTTTATTCAGCGATCACATCGTTACAGCAAACAGCAACATTTCGAAGCCACGCAGGAATTGCGCACGCCTGATAGGGGGTTCCTGCGTTGGTCCTAAACGTTGCTGTTTGCTGTAACAATGTGATTGCTGAATAAAGCTTTGGAGCCAATTTTGGAGACCCATGGTGTGCTGGTGACATCTCTTGCAATCTTTCTATGGGTTTGGGGGCGCAAGCAGCTTCAGGCAGTTAGGTTATGCCACTGCGCCCACCATAGGCGTAGCATGAAGGGTCGTAATTGCTCACAACCAGGCGGGGACCTACACCAAACTGTCACAGGGCTTAGCAAGGGAGGAGGCAGAAGAGAAGAGCACTGTCCGTGAGCCAGGACCACTGTGGTGAAACAAGACACTGGTCGGATCCATGCATAAAAAAAGAGACACACACCGCCCCCACCACCTGCTGACACTCACACATATACTCGAAAAAATCCCTTACCGCCTCCTGAGGCCCCCCCCCAGATTGCCACTACCATGGGTTCTCAACAAACCCCTCTAGATTCACAAAGTTTGGCTGCCAGAAATAAGGAACCTATAATGTAGAGCATACCCTTTGTCCTTGGTAAGCTGAGTGACAAGAGCCAAAAGGAACTGCCTCTATTTCCACAAGTATTGTAAAGTAACCTAGGCTCTGAATCGTCAGTTCAGAAAAGAGACCTCCTGTTGCTGAGGAGTGAAAGTGCAGCAGCATTTTGAGAAGAATGAAATGACTCAAAATTGTTGTCTGCTAATCAAAATGTTGCAAAATGTTCTTAGCATGGGAAGTTATTCATACAGTTTTAGGGCCCTTTCACATGGACATGTCCGTGTACGGGCTCAGCTTTGGGCCCCTTTCACACAGGCGGACCGTTCAGGTCCGCCTGTCAGTATTTTAGGCGGACCTGAACGGACGCTCCATACAGGTCTATGGAGCGACGGATGTCAGCGGTGACATGTCTGCTGACATCCGACCCGCTCCGATCTGTGACCGAAGTGTGATGGAGGAATACCGTATTTTTCCATCCGTCTGCTAAACAGACTCTACGGTTCGTCTTCATCCGATCCACCATAGAGGAGAGCGACGTTCTGACAGGTCGGTCCCTGCACAGTGTGCAGAGACCGACCTGTCATCTGCCTGCTCAGTGGGGTCGACGGAGCAATCCCCCTGCTGAGCAAGGGTTTTCCTCCATCACACTTTAGTGGATTGGAGCGGGTCGAAAGTTAGCAGACATGTCACCGCTGACATTCGTCGCTCCATAGACCTGTAGTTCAGGTCCGCCTAAAATACTGCCAGGCGGACCTAGACGGTCCGCCCATGTGAAAGGGGCCTAAGCATTCAGTTGTCTGAGCCTTCATTTTCTTTAGAGGTGCCATCAAATGAATCTGTGGAGCGAAAAGTAAAATCAGTGCTGGTGGAGGGGTATGGAAACCTGTGGAAAAAGTGTGGTGAGAAGAGGCTATATAAGTGTGGCCACACATGAAGAGGAAAAGACACACAAAAAGATGTCTTCCTGGGTCTAGGCCCTGGGAAAAGGAAAAAGAAAGAGGAAGAGGTTTTGGAGAAAAATGTGTGAAGACTATTGGATTGAGCTTTGAGACCCAGGGATAAGGCTAGGTTCACACCTGTGCAGCCGTGCAGGTCATGGTTTGCACGGGCACAAGAGCCCATTCATTTGAATGGGCTGCTGTGCCCCACGACACAAAGGAAAGAAGTCCCTGCACTGTTTCTTAAATTGCATCCCATGCAGGAACAGAGGTTCCCAGTACGATTGCAATTTCCAGTATAGGCCTGCGGATCCCGCATTGCTCGGTGTGGGTGGTGCCTAAAGATTGCTTTGTGTCTGCAGAGGGATGTTGTTGATTTTTAAATGCCCCCGATCAGAAAGCCTAGGGCAAATTAATTGTGAGCCGCATCAGCATTATGGTTGTAGCTGTAAAACTAGATGGCACCCCACCCCCAAAACTTACATCAGATGTCAAGAGCCCCCCCACCATCAGTTGTCAAGATGTCCTGTACATCACAGTGCAACCCCTTACCTTGTGCTGCTGCTGGGAAAAAACTGGGGGTGGAGCTGGGATGCAGAAAGTTCAGGGTCTAGAGGGGGACCAGAGGAGGGCTGGAGTCAGCTATTGGGGTCTGCTGAATGCTAAGACCAGGTGAGATGGAAACAAGGGGTAGCTGAGGCTGCACAGAAAGGGACAAGATCTGTAGGAGGAGTTCTGTCCTCCTCTCTGCTGCTGACTGCTGAGACGAGGAGGGGAAGAGACGAGCCTCTCCACGGCTGGAGCTGCAGCTACAGGAGAGGTGCAAGGGTTATATAAAATGACCTTCCAGGCCAGATTTGGCCTGCAGGCCTTGTGATTGACACATATTGCCTAGGGCATGGCTTGAGTGCACTGGCTGAGAGTGCAGTCCTGAAACCCTGGAAGCACCCGGTGTTATGAGTGTGTCTATGGGAACGTTTGGCCATTGTTCCAGAAGCGCATTTGTGAGGTCAGGCATTAATGTGGATGAGAAGGCCTGGCTCACAGTCTCCGCTCTAATTCACCCCAAAGGTGTTCTATCGGGTTGAGGTCAGGGCTCTGTGCAGGCCAGTCAAGTTCCAACACCCCAAACTTGCTCATCCATGTCTTTATGGACCTTGCTTTATGCACTGGTTTGTGGGAACAGTTTGGGGATGGCCCCTTCCTGTTCCAACATGACTGCACACCAGTGCACAAAGCAAGGTCCATAAAGACAGGGATGAGCGATTTTGGGGTGTAGGAACTTGACTGGCCTGCAACCCAATAGAACACCTTTGGGATGAATTAGAGCGGAGACTGCGAGCCAGGCCTTCTCGTCCTCATCAGTGTCTGACCTCACAAATGCACTTCTGGAAGAATGGTCAAACATTCCCATAGACACACTCCTAAACCTTGTGGACAGCCTTCCCAGAAGAGTTAAAGCTGTTATGGCTGCAAAGGGTGGGCGAAGTCAATATTGAACCCTATGGACTAAGACTGGGATGTCATTATGTGCGTGTAAAGGCAGGCGTCCCAATACTTTTACAAATATAGTGTATGTGTGTGATGTTTCCCCCTTCACTTTATGTATGTACATCCAGACTTGACGTGCAAGGACTCTCACTGTCAACCAGGCCCTACAAGGTTTCCTATGATGTGTGCACTGTTCCATAAGGGCTCATATAGATGAACATTGAACAGTTTCTTGCAGAAGCAGCTCACCTTCTCACTTTCTAAACAGCTAGCTGATATTTACTGTAGGAATGAGTGGCTGTACTCCTAATTATGGAAGAATGGAGAAAGTTCAAGGTACCTACGAGAATGGACATTGGAGCACTCAGGAACATCTGGAGTCATCCATGGGCTGCAAGTTCTTTTTTTGAAATAGAACAAAATAGATTATAGAACACACATACAAAAATGACATGGAATCCTGCAAGGCTATTTAAAACACCTGAACATATTCAAAAATATGGGGATTTGGTCACACAATATGGCCATATAGTGCTAAGTACACTACCGCGTAAAGTACCCCAATATCAGTGGGTCCTACACTAATCATAGAATGAAAGACCCTGCATCTCAACCATGGGAGACAAACTCCTCTTTATGGGAGAACTATAAGGATTCCTCCTATAACACAAGTGGACACTAATTAGAGGTAATGGCAGGGGGATGGGGTGCTCCAACCCAAGGGATCTGGTCAGGACCCTCACAACATAAAAACAACAGACTTGGGGGGCACACCCTAAAAAATATGTTTACATTCAAGAGGTGCTGCTATAAGACCGACAAACAGAACAAAATAGATTATAGCGCAAACATACAAAAATGACATGGAATCCTGCAAGGCTATTTAAATCACCTGAACAAAAATATAGGGATTTGGTCACACCATATGGCCTTATAGAGCTAAGCCCACTACTGCGTCAAAGTACCCCAATATCAGTGGGTCCTACGCTAATCATAGAATGAAAGACCCTGCATCTCAACCACAGGCAGTGGCATCGGCAGCGGGGGGGGGCTGACCGTGGCTGAAGCCCCGAGTGGGTCCCCAAAAAGCCCCGGTTCTCGAGTGGGCACAGTTCTATTAATAGCCCCGAGCGCCGCCGCCGGGGACCAATCTGATCCAGAGCGCCGCCGAGTCACATAGCAGGTCCCGCCTTCTGGAGCCTGCAGCGCTGATGGACGTCCCACTGGTCCAATGGTGGGACCGCGGGACGTGTGACATCCATCATAGGTGCTGCAGGCTCCAGAAGGCGGGAATTACAATGCAGCCGCCGCGCCACTGTGAGATCCCCGCTCAGCTCTCCTCTCCTCCTTTCCTCCTCTGGCTGCCTGCTGTGATGATGGGCGCACACTGCACACCACGGCTGAGCTGAGCTGCTGCTGCAGGACACATGAAGTCTCCTGGTCAGGTAGAGCAGTGTGTGCCACTACCGTCAGTGTATGTAGGTCAGGTAAGTCAGTGTGTGTCAGGTAGGTCAGTGCATGTCAGTCCGTGTCAGGTAGGTCAGTGCGTGTCAGGTAGGTTCAGTGTATGTATGTCAGGTAGGTCAGTGCATGTCAGGTAGGTCAGTGTATGTATGTCAGGTAGGTCAGTGCATGTCAGGGAGGTCAGTGTATGTATGTCAGGTAGGTCAGTGCGTGTCAGGGAGGTCAGTGTATGTGTGTCAGGTAGGTCAGTGTATGTCAGTGTATGTGTGTCAGGTAGGTCAGTGCATGTCAGGTAGGTAGGTCAGTGTATGTATGTCAGGTAGGTCAGTGCGTGTCAGGGAGGTCAGTGCGTGTCAGGGAGGTCAGGTAGGTCAGGTAGGTCAGTGCATGTATGTCAGGTAGGTCAGTGCCTGTCAGGGAGGTCAGGTAGGTCAGTGTATGTCCCTGTATGTGTTTCAGGTAGGTCAGTGTATGTCAGTGTATGTGTGTCAGGTAGGTCAGTGTACGTCAGTGTATGTGTGTCAGGTAGGTCAGTGCGTGTCAGGTAGGTCAATGCGTGTCAGGGAGGTCAGGTAGGTCAGTGCATGTATGTCAGGTAGGTCAGTGCATGTCAGGGAGGTCGGGTAGGTCAGTGTATGTCCGTGTATGTGTTTCAGGTAGGTCAGTGTATGTCAGTGTATGTGTATCGGGTAGGTCAGTGTACGTCAGTGTATGTGTGTCAGGTAGGTCAGTGTGTGTCAGGTAGGTAGGTCAGTGTATGTCAGGGGCGGACTGACCATTGAGCCACTCGGGCACTGCCCAAGGGCCCTGGGCCACTAGGGGGCCCCATCAGGGTTGCCAGCCTCAGTAAAACCAGGGACAGTATGGACCAGGGACGGCCAATAGACAGTATGGACCAGGGACAGCCGATAGAAACATGTCTGTGTATACTGTGTGTACATGTATGTATATACTGTGTGTGTGTATACTATATGGCCCCATAATCTCTGATTGCCTGGGGGCCCCATAATCTCCTATTGCCCGGGGGCCCCATGAGTTGTCAGTCCGCCCCTGGTGTATGTATGTCAGGTAGGTCAGTGTGTCAGGCAGGTGAGTTTAGTGGTCAGCATTGAAGGGCACCAGTAAGCCAGGCAGGAACCAACAAGTGAGCTTACCCTCCGCCACACAACCCCACCGCCCAACCAAAAAACCCTGCGCCACTGCCGCCCGTGTCGGCCTTGGACTTTGGGCTTTAGCCCCTGGTCTTTTTGCCAACTAGCAACTCCCCTGACCATGGGAGACAAACTCCTCTTTATAGGAGAACTATAAGGACTCCTCCTATAACACAGATGGACACTAATAAGAGGTAATGGGGTGCTTTTTTTTTTTTTTTTTTTTTTTTTTTGTGAAATAGACTCTTCAGATCTATAACATTTATAGACTTATTGGAGCTAGAATTTGTTTCATTGCTATAATTAAGTTCTATCACCCACCTCCTGGCATCAGAATCCAATTTTATTTTAATTCCCTTCAACCGGCAGCTGCACAAGTCAGGGGAGTCTTTATACTACAGTGTGCGAGGAGGGAACGAGGCACTGGTGTATATTGATGCCGACTTTCTGACACACTTTCATGGCTTCTGCTTAGAGACAAACACGCGAATCACAGGAAAGATAAAATCATGCTGTGTATTATCTCGCTGCTGGCTGCTGCTGGGGATGTGTCAGACATCTTCTTATTAACTGGTTATTAGTAGCTCGCATGTCCGCTGGATTCTGTTCTTAAACAGCAGGAACATTACAAAGAAGCCATCTGCCTCCATCGGGAAGAAACTGGAAACTGACATATCAAAACTGGAACACAAAACTGTCTGTGCTGCTCATAACTACCAATACAAAGTTAACTGCCCTTTTTAATTTAATACATCTGTGAAGGTTTTCATTTATCCAGGTAATGGTATATCTAGTAGTAAATAGTCACAGTCACCTGGACTTGTCCTGTAATATTGAACACATTGCTTAAAGTAGAATTCCAGGATAAACCTAATTAAACTTAAAAATGCTCCCTCCATCGGCTCAGCCATGATTAAGGCCTGATGGCTGAAATGGGTTGGCTTTTTGACTGTTGTTCACACGCTATAATAAAACAATGTTTTAGCCGACTTTCATGGCACCAGCCTTTCTCCCTTATTTTCATGGATTACATGGAGGTTTGCAGAGACTTCCCAGGCTGGGTGGTGAGTTCTTGAGGCTCACCAGGCATTGCTCAGGAGGTAGTAGCTCAGATGCACCTGTTCCATATCTAGTAGTAAATAGTCAAAGTCACCTGGACTTGTCCTGTAATAATAAAGACATTGCTTAAAGTAGAATTCCAGGATAAACCTAAACAAAATTAAAAATGCTCCCTCCCTTTCCTAACCTGTGCAAAAAAAGATGTATATACATACTTATTTTCAGGCTGCTCCAGTCCGTTAATGTAATCTCTCCTGTATCAGCCAGTGCTGGCTGCAGGGAAGAGGAGTGAGCACTTGACAATGGCTGGAATGCCTGGGAGTTGTGATGTCACCCGTAGGCTCCCATGGCCCATCCATTGTTGGTACTCACTCCCCTCCCCTAGCTGATACAGGGGAGCTGGATCACGTGACCAGACTGGTTAGTTAAAGTGGAGTTCCAGCCTCTGAATTTTTTTTTTTTTAAATTCAGCAGCTACAAATACAGTAGCTGCTGACTTTTAATATAAGGACACTTACCTGTCCAGGGATCCTGCGATCTTGGCCCCCCAAAGCCGATTTGTTCAGCTTCAACTCTTCTGGGAAGGCTGTCCACAAGGTTTAGGAGTGTGTCTATGGGAATGTTTAATCATTCTTCCAGAAGAGCATTTGGGAGGTCAGACACTGATGGACAAGAAGCCCTGGCTCGCATTCTCTGCTCTAATTCATCACGAAGGTGTTCTATCAGGTTGAGGCCAGTCAAGTTCCTCCACTCAAAACTCGCTCATCCATGTCTTTCTGGACTTTGCGTTGTACACTGGTGCGCAGTCATGTTGGAACAGGAAGGGGCCATCCCCAAACTCTTCCCACAAAGTTGGGAGCATGAAAATGTCCAAAATGTCTTAATATGCTGACTCCTTAAGAGTTCCCTTCACTGAAACTAAGGGGCCAAGGCCAAACCCCTGAAAAACAACCCCACACCATAATCCCCCCTCTGCCAAATTAGTTGGATCAGTGCACAAAGTAAGGTCCATAAAGACATGAATGAGCGAGTATAGACACACTCCTAAACCTTGTGGACAGCCTTCCCAGAAGAGTTGGAGCTGTTATAGCTGCATAGGGTGGGTCAACTCAATATTGAACCCTGCGGACTAATGCCCTGTACACACGATAAGATTTTCCGACAACAAATGTTTCAATGGGAGCTTGTTGTTGGAAATTCCGACCGTCTGTAGGCTCCATCAGACATTTTCCATCAGAATTTCCAACAAACAAAATTTGAGATCTGGATCTCAAATTTTCCGACAACAAAATCCGTTGTCAGAAATTCCGATCGTGTGTACACAATTCCGACGCATGCTTGGAATCAAGCAGAAGAGCCGCACTGGCTATTGAACTTCCTTTTTCTCGGCTCTTCGTACGTGTTGTACGTCACCGCGTTCTTGACGTTCGGAATTTCCAACAACATTTGTGTGACTGTGTGTATGCAAAACAAGTTTGAGCCAACATCCGTCGGAAAAAAATCCACGATTTTGTTGTCGGAAAATCCTATCGTGTGTACAGGTCATCAGACTGGGATGCTATTAAAGTTCATGTGCGTGTAAAGGCAGGTGTCCCAATACTTATAGTGTGTGTGTGTGTATATATATATATAAATTTTGCTGTGTAGTCAAGGGGCCCCAGTAGTTTACAAATAACAATGCAGTGTAAAGAAATTGAGCTTCATTGTAGGCCAACTGGGGTTTCCTCAAAGCCTGGCCAACTTGTCTTTCTGAGTGATGATTCCCACCATCCTGCATATAAGCTAGAATAGATATTATATTGAATGCACTCCATCATCAAAGGAGCTGCTGTATTGCTCCTCCGCAAATCTGCGCACGCTCAGAGCTCTCTCCTTCATTCACAAATCCGCACATGCACAGGGTACTCTCCTCTAACCATAAATCTGCACATGCACAGTGCACTCTCCTTCATCTAAGAATCTGCAAGGCACAGGGCACTCTCTTTCATCCACAAATTTGCACATATGCAGGGTGCTCTCCATCATCCTCACATCCCAATAGGGTGCTCTGAACTCAGCGCTTTGTGGGGATGGAGAGCTCACTGCACATGTTTGGATTTGTGAAAGAGGATGACCTTGATCACTCAAAATGGTACTTTTTTTTGGCCAGGCTTTGACAAATCATAGTTGGCCTCAGTGGGGGCTGGTGCTAAAGAATTTTTTTTTGTGGGGGGGGAGCGCAAACAAACTGAAAAATTCAGAAAAATACTGAAAAAACAAGTGCAGCCTCACTGTACCATCAATTGCAGCCACTGTGCCCATAAAATGCAGCCACTGTGCCCCATAAAATGCAGCCAATGTGCCCATCTTATGCAACCACTGTGCCCATCATATGCAGCCACAGTGCCCATCAAATGCAGCCACTGTGCCCATAAAATGCAGCCACTGTGCCCATAAAATGTAGCCACTGTGCCCGTAAAATGCAGCCACTATACCCGTAAAATGCATCTCCTGTGTCCATCATATGCAGCCTCTGTGGACCTGCCACCCACTCGCTGTCTGACTGGCACTTACCCCATCCTGGTGGCGGGTCAGGCAGCGGGTGATGGCGGCGAGCTGTGGGACATGCAGTGGGTCAGGCGACGGCTCCTGTGTCCTCCATGATTCCCGTGCGTCTCCTCTTCCATTCCGCTAGGCGTCCAATAGGGATGCCTGTGCCTTCAGCCAATCAGATGACAGGTATTAGACCCGCGCTTCCTGATTGACGGAGAGGCGGTTCAGTGTTAGAAAAGCAAATATTCATTTGCTTTTCTAACACACTTGTGTAGCGCTGGTAGATTTTTCAATCTACCACTGATAGGTAAATCTTGTGGGTTACTTCTTAGAGGAAGTTAGATTTGCCTCTGTTCCAGCTTGGCTGAGTTGCATGTGGTTCCACACTGTGCCAGTGGGTGTCGTTGTCACCATCGGCTGGTGTTGAAAAGCAACATGTTGAAGCATATGAGTGCTCCTCTGTCCCGGAGACAACTCGGTGGAGGTGGTCCTCCGAGTTGCATTCTGGGAGAGGGTATTTATGGGACAGACGCCATGTTTAGGGGTTCGTTTTCAGCCACCTGCTGGCCCTCCTGGCCGACAGGTATGCGTTCAGAGTACCACCTTGTGGCCCTCCATTCTGGAGGCCCACATAACTGCGGCGTGTGGCTGGGCCCAGAAGCCTGTCTGGGGCCTACCACAGCAGCAGAGGAATGGTCCTGAGCAGTCTATCCAGAGTGAAGAAGCTGGACAACCGAGAAGATCCCAGGGGAGGACCCGTCATGGAAGGATCATGCAGAGTGCTGGTCTGGAGAGGGGCCTGGTGACTCGGTTGGAGGACGTATCCTGAAGTAGTCTTACTGCATAGTACTGCCGGGTTGGCTTAAAGGTTCAAGTACTGTGTCTGACATTCATTGCAAACCAATACATCCTGTGGCAGAGGATCGCACGGGTTTTATTCCAAACAAGTCTGTGGCAGAGACTTTTGTTCGTGCTACGTACTGGCTGCTAGGCAAGTGAGAGAGGCCTATCCAGGCAGGCAAAGATTGAGTCCCACAAGGGGAGTGCATTCAATCATTCAACCGCAAGTGTTCAAGTTCCAGAGTATGTCCTAAAGAATACTAAGGAAAGCTATTTGAGCTTCCCTGGAAAAATCTACTCAAGTGTTGGTGTCTACATCGTCCAGAGGTAAACTCAACGGGACCCTAGACCCGGTGCCGGTGAAACAGAGGTATCAAGAGTGAAGGTAACAGCCCGCTTTAAACCAGCAGCTCCACCGAGAGTTAGTGCTACACTTGGGTGGGCTCCGAGCACAATGCTCTGCACTCAGAGTCCACCTTTTTTGAAGCCTGCTTCAAAAAAACACCCCCGTAGTTGTAATTCAGGCGCCCGGTGTCCGAAAAGGGGCGCCTTTTCGGACGCCTGAATAGGGGGTGGCTACAGCGGCCATGGATAGGTTCATGCTATGCTTGAATCTATGCATTTTACATATAGAGGGGTGCCGTGACAGAGGGGGCGGCTCCCGTTCATCCTGAACGGACACACTACCAATGGTTAACCTACAGGTTCCTAATATAAAGGAAGCCTGGTTTCTCTACACTGCACCATCATAAACTACTCCGGCACCTTGACTCCTCTACAAAATTTTTTTATAAAGGGGAACTAACCCTTTAAATATATATTGAATGGATTGACTTGGCTGATGAGGTGGAGCAGGGGGCACTTGTGGAACGGGTGCTTCTGTCTTAAAAAGGTTTATCACAGACCTCCTAGATGTCTAGCATCCTGTTAAACTAATGCTCATGGTCCTCCATGTAATAAGAGAGGTGTCATTTTATTCTTACCTAGCGGTATCTGACTGTACTCCCTCGGAATACTAATTCCATATGTCTACTAATAAAACTGCTAGGAAGCACGCATCCAGCAAACACAGACGAGGCACCATGGCACGTATATCCTAGCAACAGTGCGTAGCTTTGCTCCAGATGTGATTTAAATTCTGCAGATGTAAAGAGCTGACTTTATATCAAGGTCAGCTCTGTAGCTGTATGTGGCTGAAGAATAATCTTACTACTCAAGATGACAAGGAAATCTGGGTCTGTAGGGTAATTGCACACAGCCAGGTGACCTGCTTTCTAAGATTTAAGAAGGACGCAGAAAGAATAAACAGACTTGAGACAGCTCAACAATGAACCTGAATGGAAGTGTTCCACCGTGGCTCTGGGGCATTAGCATAATAAATGCATCTGCTGATTTTTCCATTAGAATTAACTTGGCTTTTACCGGGTCTGTTATTCCATTCATTGACTTTAATAAGGTGCTAGACTATTTTGCACCCTAGCCACTTAAGGACCAGCCTCATTTTGGATTTTAGTTGTTTATATGTTTAAAACGGGTGTTTTGGCTAGAAAATTACTTAGAACCCCCAATATTATATATTGTTTTTTTTTCTAACACCCTAGAGAATAAAATGGCGGTCATTGCAATACTTTTTTTTTGCACCGTATTTGTGCAGCAGTCTTATAAGTGCACTTTTTTTGGAAAAAATTCACTTTTTTGAATAAAAAAATAAGACAACAGTAAAGTTAGCCCAATTTAAGTAAATTGATACCCAACATGTCATGCTTTAAAATTGCGCCCGCTCGTGGAATGGCGTCAAACTTTTACCCTTAAAAATCTCCATAGGCGACATTTAAAAAATTCTACAGGTTGCATGTTTTGCGTTACAGAGAAGGTCTAGGGCTAGAATTATTGCTCTCGCTCTATCGGTCGCGGCGACATCTCACATGTGTGGTTTGGCCACCGTTTTCATATGCGGGCGCTACTCATGTATGCGCGCTAACTTGTCGGGACAGGGCGCTTTAAAAAAAAAAAATTATTTTTTCTTATTTATTTTACTTTATTTTATTTATTTTTTCACTGTTTTTTTTTTTTTAAATTTGGATCACTTTTATTCCTATTACAAGTAGGGATGAGCTTCGAGTTCGAGTTGAACTCATGTTCGACTCGAACATTGGCTGTTCACAAGTTCGCCGAACAGCGAACAATTTGGGGTGTTCGCGGCAAATTCGAATGCCGCGGAACACCCTTTAAAAGTCTATAGGAGAAATCAAAAGTGCTAATTTTAAAGGCTAATATGCAAGTTATTGTCATAAAAAGTGTTTGGGGACCTGGGTCCTGCCCCAGGGGACATGGATCAATGCAAAAAAATTTTTTAAAAACGGCCGTTTTTTCAGGAGCAGTGATTTTAATAATGCACAGTCAAACAATAAAAGTGTAATATCCCTTTAAATTTTGTACCTGGGGGGTGTCTATAGTATGCCTGTAAAAGGGCGCATGTTTCCTGTGTTTAGAACAGTCTGACAGCAAAATGACATTTTGAAGGAAAAAACTCATTTAAAACTACCGCGGCTATTGCATTGCCGACAATACACATAGAAGTTCATTGATAAAAACGGCATGGGAATTCCCCAAAGGGGAACCCCGAACCAAAAAAAAAAAAAATGACGTAGGAGTCCCCCTAAATTCCATACCAGGCCCTTCAGGTCTGATATGGATATTAAGGGGAACCCCAGCCAAAATTTTAAAAAAAAATGATGTGGGGTTCCCCCTAAATTCCATACCAGACCCTTCAGGTCTGGTATGGATTTTAAGGGGAACCCCGCGCCAAAAAAAAAAAACGGCGGGGGGTCCCCCCAAAAATCCATACCAGACCCTTATCCGAGCACGCAACCTGGCAGGCCGCAGGAAAAGAGGGGGGGACTAGAGTGCGCCCCCCCCTCCTGAACCGTACCAGGCCACATGCCCTCAACATTGGGAGGGTGCTTTGGGGTAGCCCCCCAAAACACCTTGTCCCCATGTTGATGAGGACAAGGGCCTCATCCCCACAACCCTGGCCGGTGGTTGTGGGGGTCTGCGGGCGGGGGGCTGATCGGAATCTGGAAGCCCCCTTTAACAAGGGGACCCCCAGATCCCGGCCCCCCCCTGTGTGAAATGGTAAGGGGGTACAAAAGTACCCCTACCATTTCACTAAAAAACTGTCAAGAATGTTAAAAATGACAAGAGACAGTTTTTGACAATTCCTTTATTTAAATACTTCTTCTTTCTTCTATCTTCCTTCATCTTCTGGTTCTTCTGGTTCTTCCTCCGGTGTTCTCATCCAGCATCTCCTCCGCGGCGTCTTCTATCTTCTTCTCCTCGGGCCGCTCCGCACCCATGGCATGGGGGGAGGCTCCCGCTCTTCTCTTCATCTTCTTCATCTTCTTCTCTTCTTCTTTTCTTCTCTTCTTCTCTTCTTCATTTTCTTCTCCGGGCCGCTCCGCACCCATGCTGGCATGGAGGGAGGGGCCGCTGTGTGACAGCGCTCCTCGTCTGACAGTTCTTAAATAACGGGGGGCGGGGCCACCCGGTGACCCCGCCCCCTCTGACGCACGGTGACTTGACGAGACTTCCCTGTGACATCACGGGGAATGCCACAGGGAAGTCCCGTCCTGTCCCGTGCGTCAGAGGGGGGCGGGGTCACCGGGTGGCCCCGCCCCCCGTTATTTAAGAACTGTCAGACGAGGAGCGCCGTCACACAGCGGGAGCCTCCCTCCATGCCATCATGGGTGCGGAGCGGCCCGGAGAAGAAAATGAAGAAGAGAAGAAGAGAAGAAAAGAAGAAGAGAAGAAGATGAAGAAGATGAAGAGAAGAGCGGGAGCCTCCCCCCATGCCATGGGTGCGGAGCGGCCCGAGGAGAAGAAGATAGAAGACGCCGCGGAGGAGATGCTGGACGAGAATCCGGAGGAAGAACCAGAAGAGCCAGAAGAACCAGAAGATGAAGGAAGATAGAAGAAAGAAGAAGTATTTAAATAAAGGAATTGTCAAAAACTGTCTCTTGTCATTTTTAACATTTTTGACAGTTTTTTAGTGAAATGGAAGGGGTAGTTTTGTACCCCCTTACCGTTTCACACAGGGGGGGGCGGGATCTGGGGGTCCCCTTGTTAAAGGGGGCTTCCAGATTCTGATAAGCCCCCGCCCACAGACCCCCACAACCACCGGCCAGGGTTGTGGGGATGAGGTCCTTGTCCTCATCAACATGGGGACAAGGTGTTTTGGGGGGCTACCCCAAAGCACCCTCCCAATGTTGAGGGCATGTGGCCTGGTACGGTTCAGGAGGGGGGGCGCACTCTCGTCCCCCCCTCTTTTCCTGCGGCCTGCCAGGTTGCGTGCTTGGATAAGGGTCTGGTATGGATTTTTGGGGGGACCCCACGCCGTTTTTTTTTTTTTTTTTTGGCGCGGGGTTCCCCTTAAAATCCATACCAGACCTGAAGGGTCTGGTATGGAATTTAGGGGGAACCCCACGTCATTTTTTTAAAAAAATTTTGGCCGGGGTTCCCCTTAATATCCATACCAGACCTGAAGGACCTGGTATGGAATTTAGGGGGACTCCCACGTCATTTTTTTTTTTTTTGGTTCGGGGTTCCCCTTTGGGGAATTCCCATGCCGTTTTTATCAATGAACTTCTATGTGTATTGTCGGCAATGCAATAGCCGCGGGTAATTTTAAATGGCTTTTTTCCTTCAAAATGTCATTTTGCTGTCAGACTGTTCTAAACACAGGAAACATGCGCCCCTTTACAGGCATACTATAGACACCCCCCAGGTACGAAATTTAAAGGGATATTACACTTTTATTGTTTGACTTTAAGCATTATTAAAATCACTGCTCCTGAAAAAATGGCCATTTTTAAAAATTTTTTTTGCATTGATCCATGTCCCCTGGGGCAGGACCCAGGTCCCCAAACACTTTTTATGACAATAACTTGCATATTAGTCTTTAAAATTAGCACTTTTGATTATTCATGTTCGTGTCCCATAGACTTTAACGGTGTTCATGTGTTCGAACGAACTTTTTTCCTGTTCGCATGTTCTGGTGCGAACCGAACAGGGGGGTGTTCGGCTCATCCCTAATTACAAGGAATGTAAACATCCCTTGTAATAGAAAATAGCATGACAGGTCCTCTTAAATATGAGATCTGGGGTCAAAAAGTCCTCAGATCTCATGTTTAAAAAAAAAAAAAAAAAAAAAAGTCACAAAAAAAATTGTGCCTTTAAGACAAATGGGCGGAGCTGATGTAATGACGTCGCTTCCGCCATCCTATGGTATGGAGACGGGTGGGGGCCATCTTAGCCTCACTCGTCTCCATACCTAAGAAGTAAGAGGACCCGATCGCCTCCGCCGCTACCGACGCAGGAGAACGGCGGGAGGAGGGGTGGCACCTCTCCCGCCGCCGAAAACGGTGGTCTCGCGGCGAACCCGCTGCAGAGACTACCATTATCGTGTACAGAACCCCCGGCCCTAAAGATGGATACCTCGGTTGTGGCAGCAGCTGCTGCCGTTACCGAGATATCCATCTTCAAAGTAATGACGTATATATACAGTGGCCGGTTGGTAAGTGGCTAGGCAAGACCAGCTACTTACACCCCCCCTCCCCCCCAACGTTGGCTCCATGCAGAGGACTGGGGAGCTGGGAATGAGTGATGTTGCGCACGGCTTGCACAGCACCCCCTTGGCTAGATACCTCTTCTTTACGGATTGGCTGAAGTTTGCAGGAGACGGCTTCATCTTCAGCTAGCATCATCCAATCCTGTCCGGGACAGTGACACTAGGACCCAGAAGTGATGTTTTACACATTGCTTCCGGGTCATTAACAAAAAGGGGAGATCAGTGAACAGGCATTCATTGATCTCCCTCCCTTCCACCTGACAGTCAGCCATTCAGATTTACATGCGCTCAATAAGATGCTTCCTGTTAGTTATATTTACACTTGTGTTGAAGGAACATCGTACAGCAGCGAGGAGTTTTACATAACACCCTGCCATATTTGCCATACTATGGTGGCAGTGCCTTTGCACCATAAACGGGGAGAGGTTGTGGGACGGTAAAAGTGTGACTCAGCTGCACATTTTTAATGTCCCTCAAACACAAATGTACATAAGAACTAACAGGAAGCAATTCACTGTGCTTATGTGATAGTCATCATTATCATGATGATGATCACGCAATCCAGAAGGTACTGTATGTCTGTCTGTATACAGCATATGGCTGTATCTCTGTCTGTGCCGCAGACAATGGGTTCCCATTGCTGCCTGAGCACCGGGTTCCCATTGCTGCCTGCGCACCGGGTTCCCATTGTTGCCTGCGCACCGGGTTCCTATTGTTGCCCGCGCACCGGGTTCCTATTGTTGCCTGCGCACCGGGTTCCCATTGCTGCTGCGCACCCATTTCCCATTGCTGCCCGCACACAGGGTTCCCATTGCTTCCTGCGCGCTGGGTTCCCATTGCTTCCTGCGCGCTGGGTTCCCATTGCTTCCTGCGTGCCAGGTTCCCATTGCTGCCTGTGCACAGGGTTCCCAGTGCTGCCTGCACACCAGGTTCCCATTGTTGCCTGCGCACTGGTTTCCCATTGCTGCCCACACACAGGGTTCCCATTGCTTCCATTGCTTCCGGACTCGAGTCTGTCAGACAGATTTGAAACATGTTTCAAATCTAAGTCCGTCAAACTTTTGAGAAAAAAAGTCCGCTGGAGCCCACACACGATCGAATTGTCCGACGGACTCAGGTTCGCTGGACCAAGTATGCCGTAAAGTCCGATCGTGTGTACGCGGCAATACTCAAAAAGACTTGCAGCTGTAATTGCAGCAACAGGTGGTTCTACAAAGTATTTGTAAAAAATGTTGAAAACCATTTATCATTTTCCTTCCACTTCACAATTATGTGCCACTTTGTGTTGGTGTATCTATCACATAAAATCCCAACAAAATACATTAACATTTTTGGTTGTAACCTGACAAAATGTCAAGGGGTATGAATATGTTTTCAAGGCACTGATAAACAAAGGAGTTGGGTCCACCCAGAATGCATTCCAGACCTTTCAGATCTGGTATAGATTTTAAAGGGGACCCTATGCAAAAAAAAAGTGTGGAGTCCCCCCAAAATCCATACCAGACCCTTGAGGTTGGTTATGGATTAGAATAGGGGACCCCATGCAAAAAACAAGAAAAAAAGGAATGGGGTTTCCCCCAAATGCATACCAGACCTTTCAGATCTGGTATAGATTTTAAAGGGGACCCTATGCAAAAAAAAAAGTGTGGAGTCCCCCCAAAATCCATACCAGACCCTTGAGGTTGGTTATGGATTTGAATAGGGGACCCCATGCAAAAAACAAGAAAAAAAGGAATGGGGTTTCCCCCAAATGCATACCAGACCTTTCAGATCTGGTATAGATTTTAAAGGGGGCCCTATGCAAAAAAAAGTGTGCAGTCCCCCAAAATTCTGTACCAGACCCTTGGGGTCAGTTATGGAGTTGAATGGGGAATCCCACGCAAAAAAAAAGGAAGGAGGGTACATGGGGAGGGTACTTTGCCAGGGGGTGAGCCACTTCCCCACAACCCTGGTCTGGTAATTGTGGGTGTCTGCAGGAGGAGGGCTTATCAGAATATGGAAGCCCTCCTTAAAAATAAGCAGCACCCAAAAACCTGCCCCCCCTATTTGAATGATCAAGGAGTACATAGTACCCAATCTCAAAAAAGTACACCATAAATAAACACACTGATGCTTTTTGACAAATCCTTTATTAATATAATAAAATAAAATCCAGCTACGCAGATCCCTGTCAATCACGATGAAGGACGCCTGCTGACCCTCATCTAGGATAAGGGTCTGGCAAAGATGAATGGAATCCCCAGGCATTTGTTTATGAATAGAAGGAAGCAGCCGTGAGCTGTCATTTACCGGCAATTTAAACTGTAGTTTGTATGCATTGCACAGATGTGCCACGTTACAGGCAGTTTGGGGGAATTCCCCGGAGATGGTATTTAAAGGAATTTAGATTTTTTTTAAGGTTTCACTTTAAGCAATATTAAAATTGCTGCTCTCCACCAAACAGAGTTTAAAACATTTTCTTTTTTTTTTTTTTTCTTTGCTTGGTACATGTTCCCCACGGTATTGCCCAGCCCCCTTGCCATTTGTCTGAGAGTTTCTTGCCTTTTAGTCTAATAAATGGCTCTTACTGATTTCTAAGATTTGGCTCCCATAGATTCAGAATTTGAACTTCAGTAAAGTTTACATAACATTGAAGCCAGATACATTTAGCTCACCATTAATCACTAGAGGGGAATCGCCAACAGGAGCAAGAATGTTCTAATTCCTCTATATAGATCTTTTGTTCATTTAGAATACTGTGTCCAGTTCTGGACAGTCCAGTGGCGGTGCGTCCATTAGGGGCACCCGGGCACCGCCCCCTCTGCCACGCCACCCCCCCTGTGTAGAATGGATAGGTTCATGCATAGCATGAATCTATCCATGGCCGCTGTAGCCACGCCCTATTTAGACGTCTGGACCTTTTTCGCACGCCAGGCGCCTGAATTCCAGCGGCGGGGGTGTGTTTTTTTTAAGCACCTATAAGCTCTAATAGGCTTCAAAAAAGGTAGACTGCGTTGCGCTCACAGTCCACCCAGGTATGTTAGAAAAATGAATGAATATTTGCATTTCTAACACTGAACCGCCTCTCAGACAATCAGGAGGCACAGGTCTGATACCCATCACCTGATTGGCTGAAGGCACCAGCGCTCCAATTGGATGTCTAACGGAACGGAAGAAGAGAGTGAGACAAATGGAGGACACAGGAGCCACCGCCTGACCCGCTCCTCATCCCACCATCCCACAGCTCGCTGCGTGACCCACTGCCTGATCCCCCGCCAAGATGTTGTAAGTGCCGGGCAGTCAGCGGGCGGGCGCGGGGGGCTGCATTTTAAGGGCACAGTGACGGCATTTGATGGGCACAAGTTGCTGCATAAGAGGGGCACAAGTGGCTGCATTGGACGGACATAGTGGCTGCATTTGACGGGCACAGGGGCAGCATTTGACGGGCACACTGGCTATATTTAACGGGCACAGTGGTGGCATTTGATGGGCACAGTGGCAGCATTTGACAGGCACAGTGGCTGCATTTGATAGGCACAGTGGCTACATTTAACGGGCACAGTGGATGCATTTGATGGGGCACAGTGGCGGCATTTGATGGGCACAAGTGGCTGCATTTGATGGGGCACAAGTGGCTGCATTTGATGGGGCACAAGTGGCTGCATTTAATGGGGCACAAGTGGCTGCATTTGATGGGGCACAAGTAGCTGCATTTGACAGGCACCGTGGCTGCATTTGATGGGGTACAAGTGGCTGCATTTGATGGGGCACAAGTGGCTGCATATGATGGGCACAAGTGGCTGCATTTGACAGGCACAGTGGCTGCATTTGAAGGGTACAGTGGCTGCATTTGATGGGCACATGGCGGCATTTGATGGGCACAGTGGCTGCATTTGATTGGCATAGAGGCTGCATATGATGGGCACAGTGGCAGCATTTGATGGGCATGTTGGCTGCATTTGATGGGCACAGTGGCGGCATTTGATGTTTTTTTTCAGTAATTTTCAGAACTGTTTAGTTTGTTTGCACCCCCAAAAAATGTTGAGCACCAGCCGCCACTGCTGGACACTTCACATACAAAAAGATATTGATAAGCTAGAACGAGTCCAGAGAGGGGCAACCAAAATGAGGAAAGCTCTGAGGGATAAAAAATATTAGACTAGAGGAACTTAAAGTTGAAACTAAAGGCAAAACTTTTATTTTGGATAGAGTAAGGGAGGGATATAAACCTCCTCATTTTTATATCTGCCATCTGTGTCCCATTGAGGAGATTTCTGTTTGCTTCCTGTTTCATAACCAAAAGAGGAAGTGAGAGGAAATCCCTCCAAAGTGAGGGAAGCCCTGGTTGTCACCAGGGTCACCAGAACTAGTGTCCCCATTGGAGATGTCCCCTCTATTACTGTTTTGGCGACAACCCAAATTGTGGCATTTTCTTTCACTATGACTTGGTGATAACAGAAAACAGGACAAATAAAGACCATGAACCTACCTAATGGGGCACAAACAAGAATAAAAACCAGCTGTTTTAATTCCTCTTCACTCTATTTTTTAGTTATACTTTAACACAGCCTTTTTCAACCAGGGGGCCCAGGCACCCTGGGGTGCCCTGAAGTTTCCTCAGGGGTGCCGTGACAAAATGCCTAACAATTACCCAAAAATTGTATACAATTCGGCATGTGGATGAAGCCTGCCTTTTAGTTACACAAAGCCACATTTTTTCATTCTACACCATTATGACCTTCTAGTTGCCGACCTCCTAACAACCAATCACATCATCAGTTGATAAGGAGATATCAGTCGCCTGTATAGCATCCTGGTTTGACCCTCCCCTGCCCCTCTCCATCAGCTTTGGGGTCACATTAGCTGCGTGCTGGAGAAAAACTGAGGAAGAAGAGAAACATTGGAATACTAGTGTAGCCAGGAGTGGACTACAGTTATCTGACTTTGCAAACTTGCCTCCTATTGTTCCAGCTTACTCTGGTGTCCCCCTAGTGCTGGGCTCATATCACTGACATCACATTTCTGAGCCCAGAGGAAAGCATTGTGGGAGCTGTAGTCTTCTAAATAGGCATTGCTGAATTGCAAAACTGACTATAGACTACATCTGCCAGCAAGCCATCCACTCTATGAGAGAATCTGCTGACCAGGCACATGCTCTCTTGCTTCTTGGATCCCATCATGTGAGCACCATCTCGCCGATGTGTGAGGAGATTGTGGCCTCCCATGTGGTCCACAGCCTACAGATCCAGCCCCAGAGAGTCCAGATGTTGCCCGCTTGGAGAAGGATGCCCTGCAGCAGCTCTGAACGCGGTGGAACGCTCACTGAGTCAGCAGAATGATCGCAATCTCTGCCCATTGGCAGCAAGAAGGATCATATGATCATCCCTCTGGGAGGCCGCCGAGTCCTATCAGGATTGGTGAGGGGGGCTTTTGCCCACAGATCCCATTGCCTTTCATAAGTACTACACTCTGAACACTGTGCACAGACAACATTCCCTTGGATTACATATAGGATTGCTACCAGTTATCTTGCCTTGTTCATTATCACTTTGCTACATTAAGCAATTCTTGTTCTATGAGCTCCAACTTGCCGGTGAAGACAATGCAAGGCCTTGCTTTTAGGACATTATTGTTTATTGCTCTTAAAGGGCACACTTTACTGCTAGTACGTTATCTCTCATTAGGATTAAAGGTATTATAGGCCGGCCCTGGGTTCTTCTTTAAAGCAGAAACATTTTCTTATATTCACCAATAGCTTTCTCAAGGTATCCAATTGTGATTGTGTATATTGTTGTCATTCACTTGTCATTACTAACTGTTATTCCTGCAAGAATTATTTCAACTTAGTCTTGGCTGTAACAAGGACTTGGCTGACTAATCCTTAATTTAAATGTCTCTTCTTGAATAAGTAAAAATCAGAGAGAGTTGAAACTACTTGCTTTTGTGTCCATGTATCATTTAAAGGTATACACAACATGTCTGAACCTAGAGTGACAGAGGGGCTGGAGAGTTCACAGGGTCATGGCTGCACAGGAGAACATGCATTACCAAGCAACCCCCGAGGGGGGCAGTGCTACACTAGTCAGTACCAGTTTGCACTTTTAACGTTGGGTGTCCTACTTGTGTGGATGTTGCTGCATTTTGTAAAACTATTTGAATCGTTTCTAGATTTTACACAGTTACATAGTAGGTGAGGTAGGAAAAAGACACAAGTCCATCAAGTCCAACCTGTGTGTATGATTATATGTCAGTATTACATTGTATATCCCTGTATGTTGCGGTCATTCAGGTGCTTATCTAATAGTTTCTTGAAACAATTAATGCCCCCTGCTGAGACCACCGCCTGTGGAAGAGAATTCCACATCCTTGCCGCTCTTACAGTAAAGAACCCTCTACGTAGTTTTAGGTTAAACCTCTTTTCTTCTAATTTTAATGAGTGGCCATGAGTCTTGTTAAACTCCTTTCCGCAAAAAAGTTTTATCCCTGTTGTGGGGTCACCAGTATGGTATTTGTATATTGAAATCATATCCCCTCTCAAGCGTCTCTTCTCCAGAGAAAATAAGTTCAGTGCTTGCAACCTTTCCTCATAACTAATATCCTCCAGACCCTTTATTAGCTTTGTTGCCCTTCTTTGTACTCGCTCCATTTCCAGTACATCCTTCCTGAGGACTAGTGCCCAGAACTGGACAGCATACTCTAGATGCGGCCGGACCAGAGTCTTGTGGAGCGGGAGAATTATCGAATGGGATGGGATGGGAATGGAATGCCTCGTGACTGTCCATAATTTTGGAGAGTACCTCGAAATTGTCCATAATTTTAAAGGGTGCCTTGAATGAAAAAAGTTTGAGAAACACTGCTTTAACATGTACAGTCTTGAGAAAAGAAGGGACAGAGGGGACATAATTGAAACCTTTAAATACCTGAAGATTGTGAATAAGGTTCAAGAGGGCAATATATTCAATATGAAGCCAAGATTAAGAACATGGGGACATGACCTAAAACTAGTAGGACTGGAAGATTAGTTGATGCTTGGAGCAGACTTCCAGAAGAGGTAGTCTGTCCGTCATCAGTAAGGCTGCATTCACAACTGGGAGTTCTGAAAACACAACCAGAATCGGATGTTTCTGCCCGCGTTTTCAGAAACGCAGCAAAATGTGCAACGCGCTTGTGGTGTCATTATTTGTTAATGGCAGCCCAAACAAGGTGCAATTTTGCCATATTTGTCGTGCAACAAAACATGCAAAAGTTGTGGCAAAACTCGTGTTGTCAAACGCGCGGGGCCCTGTGTCAAAATTTGGCACATGAGCTTCTTTGGCTCATTTGTCGCTCATAGGGTAACCCATTCCTGTGTTGATGGTAGTTCAAGGTGAATGAAAGCACATGGAATTGCAAGTACCCACTAGCTTGTTATAATACTCAGGGAAACCTTTCCAGACTGTTATATGAATCTATCAGTCAAATCTGAACAACTAAAATACTTGCAAAAAGTCCCAAATTTAAGGGGCATTCAGGCCTCAGTGCCTTGGTACATTGCATCAACAGATATCAGCAGCAACAGATATTTTTTTTTTTATGCGTTAACATGCTTTGCACAAAGGCAGCTCATTCGAAGGAATGGGCTGGGAGTACACCACAACGTCCAAAAACAGGCATGCACTAATTTTTACACGTGCATTGAAGTTGCATTGCTCTAGTGCATTGGAGTGTCATTCAAAATGAACTGCACCGCAAAGTGCTAACACATATTATGTATAATACAGCTAATACAGCAACCCACACAGGAAAGATGCAAATGGGAAACAGAGGGGGTTTTTTTCTGGAAATTTTTATCCCTTGAAATGGCCTATTTTTAGGACTTTTTAATTTTCTTTTTTCTTTTTTTTAATAATTTAATTTGTTTTCTGTTTTTTGTTTTTTTTTGTAGTTCCTGGAGTGACTGGAGTCCTAATGGTTCTAATTTTATTCCTTATGTCCACTGCTTCCACAGCATCTATAAGGTAACTATACTGCATGCAATGCATACTAGTCCTTAGAGGGCTTTTCCAATCAAACATCTGGAATAAATGAATTGTAAATGTTTTACTTGCTATTTACCAAAAGATTTGTAAAATAATGGCTTTAAATTCCTTTAAGCCCGGTTCACACTGATGGAACAATTGCTTTGACTTTGGGGCACTTGTCGCATCAGAAGTCGGATCACATTTTGTAAATGGAACTATTCTAATCGGTGCGACTTGAGTCAGAAAAAAGGTCCTGCACTACTTTTGGTCTGACTTTGGTACGACTTTCATTGACTTCTGTTAAAGAAGTTCCATGCAAGTCTTGCCAAAGTCTCGCTGGGGTCCGTCTTCAAAGTCATGTGAGTTTGAAGTCGCGGGCAGTGTGAACCCAGGCTTATGGTCTACCCACCATTACTGTACACACATCAGAGCTGTGTAGAATTAGAAAAGTAGCAACACCTTTTAGAAGTGAAGTTCAACAGACTCTGAGCCACTGCTCCACCTCCATATGCTTTTTAAACCACCAGTTCCTTTAATGAGCCCACCTAAACACTTCACCCCAGGCCCATCAGCTTGAAGTATATGGTAACCCTAATAATGATCTTCACTTATATGCTCTCTTTTGATATGGTAAATCTACCATTGAATTTGTTTTGTTATATCTGTTTGATTAGTGCAGGTTGAACCTGCCAAAAAAGGGGTGTGGTCCTTTTTCTGGTGCTCTCTGGCTGCATTCTTATCTCAAACAGACATATCAACTCTGGTTAACCTCACAGAATTTACCTCTGTGACCTAAAAAACACCTCCCCCTGGAGCGAAATTTGGCTCCCGTAATGTAAAGGCCTTGGAAAATTCCTACAAGGTATTGTCTCTCTGCAAAATGGATATGATTAACATACGGTGGACCTGCCCCAAATTTTGAGGCTTGTGACTACGCATCTACACTAAGATCAATACAGTCCTCCAGGTTAATCTCGGTAAAGACCCCTGGCATACCCTCTTACACAAACTTGTCAAAAATGTTTCTCGCTGTGGCTATACTCCTATTTCCCACATACACACAGTCACTAAACAAGCCATTTCCCAGGCGTGGAAATCTCCATCCCTCAAAGTTAAGAGCCACATATATTAATGTGAAGCTGACAGCTATTCTAAATGAAACACATGATAGGTTCCTCTCGAATTGGCAGCCATGGCTTAATTATTACTCACGCTCTTAATATACCGCACAGCTATTGGCATTCTAGACCTTTCTCACTTACCCAAGTCACCTGTTCTTGACTGCCTCTGTGGGCTTCTTGGTTTCTTCTTTTCTTTCCTTTTTTTCTTTCTTCTTTTTATTTTTTATTTTCTCCCTTTTCTCTCTTTCTTTTCGCTTTTCTCAATTGTCTCTCTTTCTTTATTCCTTTCTCCTGTACACTCGTTCTTTTTTCCTTTCTCACTTTTCTCTCTTTATTTATTCCTTTCTCCCATACATTCTTTGTTTTTTCCTTTCTCCTGTACACTCTTTCTTTTTTCCTTTCTCTCTTTATTTATTCCTTTCTCACTTTTCTCTCTTTATTTATTCCTTTCTCCCGTACACTCTTTGTTTTTTCCTTTCTCCTGTACACTCTTTCTTTTTTCCTTTCTCTCTTTATTTATTCCTTTCTCCCGTACACTTTTTCTTTTTTCCTTTCTCACTTCTCTCTCTTTCTTTATTCCTTTCTCCCGTACTCTCTTTTTTTTTCCTTTCTCACTTTTCTTTATATCACTTTTATTTCTTTATTTAATCCTTTCTTCCGTATTCTCTTTCTTTTTTCCTTTTTCCCCTCCTCTCTTTCTTTTTTCCTTTCTCACTTTTCTCACTTTCTTTATTTCTTTCTCTCGTACTCTCTTTTTTTCTTTTTCCCATTCTCTTTTTCTTTTTTCCTTCTTCCCGTTCTCTCTTTCTTTTTTCCTTTCTCACGTTTTATCACTTTCTTTATACCTTTCTCCTGTTCTCTTTTTTTCTTTTCTCCCTTTTCTCTCTTTCTTTTTTATTTATCTCGTTATTTAATCCTTTCTCCCGTATTCCCTTTCTTTTTTTTTTCCCTTTTCCCCTCCTCTCTTTCTTTCTTCCTCTCCCTTTCTCTAATGGAGGGATTCATTCTTATCTATTCTGTTTGGTTCGGTCAATACCTACAGTGCCCCATGGTTGAAGAATAAGCAATGTACATCTTGTGTCCTAATGTGTTTACCATTTATGTATTTGAATGTCTTTTATCTCTATGTACATGATTTGTTATAAGATACCATGTGGCCCCCAGGCCAAATTAGTTTCTTATCAATAAAATGTTTTTGTTAAAATGAAAATTGGACAGAAGCTTTAAATCTTCTCTACTGCAATAAAAAAAATATATGACTAAATTAATATGTACTAAATATATTTAATAATTTTCATATTTTTTAAATTTTTTAGAACTTCAAACTTTGATATCTTCCTGCACACGCACAACCTCTTCTTTATTTTCTACTTGCTGCTGCTGGTCCATGCCTCTGGGTAAGTGTCTACAATCCTAATATTTGGGCTCTCAATCCATGCAAGAGAAGTTGCACTTTGTAAAGGAATTTGCCTCTGAGCTTAGTGAATAAGGCGAAGCTTTATTTTCCTTGCACCCCCAATGCACTGGTCACAGATGCAATGTTTGGCAGGCTCCATGTATAAATTCATTTTTTTTTCTTTTTGCAATATGGGGGATTTGTTTTTTTTTTTTCACTAAAAGTGGACATTTCCTTTAACACTAGGTAACTCCATCTTCTATATCGGGTGTCTCCAGATATTTTAAACAACCATTTTTTGTAAATCAGTTTGCTGTCCTTCAGACTTCAAAGGGGGCAAATTGTGGCCAGTGGAAGTACAAAAAATGTCCTTGCATCAGTGGGAGTAAAAAAATTATAAAAATGATATACGTATGGTTGGTAGGAGTCAGAATAGTGCCCCATCATAGGTATCAGTTAGGGGAATAGTGCCCCATCATTGGTGTCAGTGGGAGGAATAGTGCCTCCTTGTTGGTGTCAGTCAGAGGAATAATGCCCCATTATTGGCATCAATGGGAGGAATACTGCCCTATCATTGGGATGAATAGTGCCCCGCCAATGGTATCAGTGGGAGGAATAGTGCTCCATCTATGATGTCAGTGGGAGGAATACTGACCCATCATTGGTGTTAGTGGGAGGAATAGTTCCCCATTGTTGGTGTCAGTGAGAGGAATAGTGCCCCATCACTGGCATTAATGGGAAGAATACTTCCCCATCATCGGTATTAATGGGAAGAATAGTGCCCTTTCATTGGTATAAGGCTCAGTTCACACTAGCCCGACTTCAAAGTCGCACGACTTTCAGTGCAACTTTGGAGTCCAACTTTGATACGAAGTTGATTTGATTTTTTTACACTCTGTGGCATTGAATTCATACCAAAGTAGTGCAGAAACCTTTTCTAAAGTCA